>CM059432.1:80710956-81310956 GCA_030390025.1 Squalus acanthias
CGGGTGTGTACACACCTGTAGAGATCGGAATATATGGGCTAATGTTACTATAACAGCGGAGCAAATTAAAGCAGAGACAAGGTTGGAGTATGGTAATTACAAACTGAACTTTCAATGTGGTAACTTAAGGTGTCATAATTTCAAACAGAGCTTTATAAAGTTGCCAGAAAAAGGGGTCAGCCTGAGGATTGGGATCTTTTTAGAAATCAGCAAAGGGGGACCAAGAAATTGGTAAAGAAAGGGAAAATGGAATAGAAACACAAACTAGCGAAAAATATAAAAACGGATTGTAAAAGCTTCTATAGGTATGTGAAAAGGAAAAGACTGGCGAAGGTAAATGTAGGTCCTTTACAGTCAGTGACGGGAGAATTTATAATGGGGAATGAAGAAATGGCAGAGAAATTAAATAAATACTTTGTTTCTGTCTTCACGGAGGAAGACACAAAAAACCTCCCAGAAATACGAGAAAACCAAGGGTATGGCGAGAATGAGGAACTTAAAGAAATTATTATTAGTAAAAAAGCAGTACTAGCAAAATTAATGGGATCTAAAGTCGATAAATCCCAAGAACCGGATGACCTACATCCTAGGGTTTTGAAAGAGGTGGCCATTGGGATAGTGGACGCTTTGGTTGTCATCTTCCAAAATTCTATAGATTCTGGAACGGTTCCTGCAGATTGGAGGATAGTAAATGTAACCCCGCTATTTAAGAAAGGAGGGAGAGAGAAAACGGGGAACTACAGACCTGTTAGCCTCACATCAGTAGTTGGGAAAATGCTGGAATCTATTATAAAGGATGCAATAACTGGGCACTTAGAAACTAATAGTAAGATTGGGCAGAGTCAACATGGATTTATGAAAGGGAAATCCTGTTTAACAAACCTATTGGAGTTCTTTGAGGATGTAACTAGTGGAGTAGACAAAGGGGAACCGGTAGATGTGGTGTATTTGGATTTTCAGAAGGCCTTCAATAAGGTCCCACACAAGAGGTTGGTGAACAAAATTAGGGCACATGGAATTGGGGGTAATATACTAGCATGGATTGAGAATTGGTTAACAGACAGAAAACAAAGAGTAGGGATAAACGGGTCTTTTTCAGGATGGCAGGCTGTGACTAGTGGGGTACTGCAAGGATTGGTGCTTGGGCCCCAGCTATTCACAATCTATATCAATGATTTGGATGAGGGGACTAAACGTAACATTTCCAAATTTGCTGATGATACAAAGCTAGGTGGCAGTGTCAGTTGCGAAGAGGATGTGAAGAGGCTTCAAGGGCATCTCGACAGGCTCAGTGAGTGGGCGAGAACATGGCAGATGGAATATAATGTGGATAAATGTGAAGTTATCCACTTTGGTAGAAAAAACAGAAAGGCAGAGTATTTCCTAAATGTTGAAAGATTGGGGAATGCAGATGCTCAAAGGGACCTGGGTGTCCTTGTACATGAGTCACTGAAAGTGAATGTGCAGGTGCAGCAAGCCATTAGGAAGGCAAATGGTATGCTGGCCTTCATTACAAGAGGATGAGTACAGGAGTAAAGAAGTCTTACTCCTTTAGGGCCTTGGTGAGACCACACCTGGAGTACTGTGTACAATTTTGGTCTCCTTACCTAAGGAAGGATATACTTGCCATAGAGGGAGTGCAACGAAGGTTCACGAGATTGATTCCTGGGATGGCTGGACTGTCGTATGAGAAGAGATTGAGTAAACTAGGCCTGTATTCTCTTGAATTCAGAAGAATGAGATGGGATCTCATTGAAGCATACAAAATTATTACAGGGTTTGATAGGGTCGATGCTGGGAGAATGTTTCCCTTGGCTGGGGAGTCTAGAACCAGGGGCCACAGCCTCAGGATAAAGATTAGGCCATTCAGGACTGAGATGAGAGGAAATTTCTTCACACAGAGGGTGGTGAATCTTTGGAATTCTCTATCCCAGAGGGCTGTGGAGGCTCAGTCATTGGGTATATTCAAAACAGAAGTCGATAGATTTCTGACTAGTAAGGATATCAAGTGATATGGCGATAGGGCCAGTGAATGGAGTTGAGGCAGAAGATCAGCCATGATCTCATTGAATGGCGGAGCAGGCTCGAAGGGCTGAATGGCCTACTCCTGCTCCTTTTTCTTATGTTCTTATGTTCTTATATGCTCAATAATAATTATGGCCTGTGGTCCGAAGTAGAAAATGCTTGAAACACCGAGATTTCTACCATTTCAAAAGGGAATTGTGATTAGTATGTCATTAAAGCATTTAGCAATCCAAAGGGAGTTCATAAATAGCACTGATTGAGAAAAATACTGCACGCAGAATCTGAGTCACCCAGAATGCACAAAGTGAAAGTCCACATGTCAGAATTTTAAAATGGACACATACTGGCTTTCTTTCTTGGCAATGGGTTTTATTCCTACCATACCATGAATAAATACTTTTTCAAAAAGTAGAACTATCAGATAAAAATATTGGAATGCAGTAAGCCTTGTGAGATGCAACGATATTTCACCATCCAATCTGCTTATATGTGTTCATGTTTGTGTCGCTGTACCATTTACATTTGTTTGTATTTAGGACATGTATTCATACAACCTTCAACACTGATGGTGAAAGAGAATCAATTAATCATTCAGTGGTTGTTTTGTTTAAACATTTCCTTTTGCACTACGCAGAGACAATACATGAAATCCTGTCTTGTTCTTTGATGTTAATATAAATTGATGTATTGAGAGAACAATTAAGAAAAGGGTTTGTTGCAAGGTAGGACTGCCAAGAACGTAAGTCAATTGATCACATATTTTTCAAGAACTAGATTATATCTTTACATAACATCACAGTATGTCATGTGCAGTGCATGCCAGATTGTAGATTTCATGTATGTTCCAGCTAGATTTCTGTCAGTAAAACATAAATTTATAACCCAGTTATTCAAGTGTCACATTATTAGCCTAAAGATTTTAAAGAAATCACTACAGAAGAAAAGTTTTTTCTACTTGAACAAATTGGCCTAGAAATTCATTTGCCGGCATGAACTGGGTACAGAAAACAATCCCTGCAGATGAATGGGCAGGCCCGAGGCACACCCGATATTAGGCCTCGGGCCTCATTTAAATGAGACTGAGGAGCTACGAACACCTGTTGGATGTCCATAGGCAGCTCGCCGACGAAGATGATTGGATTATCGGGCCACTACGTCGCTGGCAGCAGCCTCAGGGTAATGCTTAAGGAGAAGTGAAGGCTATTTGGAGGGTGATGTCAGCAATGGTCTGCAGGACTGCAGTGGAGCTAGGAGAAGTACTCCTGCACCTCACAGCTCCACATTCAGGGAAGTATTTTTAAAAAACCTGCTATTTTGGTGGCAGCCTCATGTAGTCCATGTTCAAGGCAACCCAAATTTGCACAGGGGTTCTCAAACAAATGTTAGGCCTCTAATTTGAATATGCAAAGGGACTAATGCTTGTAACAAGATGGCAGGTGCCGTACTTTTGGTTCATAATGAGCGTGTGCTTCCTGCCTCCCATGTTGGAGGTTTAGGCGCACATTTAGTGCCTGAAAAACGGGCGCGGCACCATCGGATTTCCAGGCCATTATATTCAAAAATGAATTATCTCTTCAGTTATCCGTGTTTCATCTTTACAGTGGCTTCTTTTACTGTTGCTGCTGCTGGCATCTCTTTTTTATGGTAAATTTGTTTGTCAATGATTTCCTGCGAGTTAGGATGGAATTTAAACTGCCGAATTCATGTGATTTGTTCTCTGAGGGACTTAACAGTGCATACTCTAATTTAAAAGCAGAAGTGTTTTGCAATGTGATCCTGTCTTTAAAAAGTTTCCCAACTCTGCTTCTGCACCTCACAGGTGATAATTATTTCTTCGATGTTTAATTAGTTCCGTGATTCTACTTACCAAGGATGTTATCATTCCCCCGGGTTTTTAGGCGAAGTCATATTTGAGCGTCATTATTCAGAGTCATATTTGGTTCTGCACTTACCTGCTCAGTTATTCTGAACAAACATGTTCATAATTATTCTAGCTCTCATTTTATGATACCATTCATTTTTTTTTAATTTGTGCTCATCAAGGTGAGGGATATTGGTCCTGGGAATAGAGCACTTTCTAATTTGGTCACGCAGGGTTAGCATCAATCACTCCCAGTGCAGGTAAAAAATGCTTAAATGTAAAGTAAAGCTTTATCTATTCTGCCCAACAATACACCTCAGACCCAAACACAGAAGAGCATTTTAATGCGACATTTTCCACTTCCCACATCAGCAATCCTACCATTTACTCTGTAAATGTCATATTAGTGCTGATTTAGAACTGTTATTGTGCTGTTGGCCAATGCCCACTCGGAACTAAGTTTAAATTGCCCAAACTCATTTCACATTGAACCTTTATAGTCAGCAAATAGAGGAGACTTTCATTCCATCAGTCTAATTTTTAGCTTTATACCACTTACTATTCAAGGGAATTTCATTGTGATTTGTAACCGCCCGCATTACTAGGATGGGCATTCCTTTTGGAATTCCTCTTGTTCTCATAAAGCTCTGACAAGGAGGAGTTCCAGAGAAATGATCAAGGACGGTCTTCTTGTACATGAGGTAGGCTGCATCAACCTACTGTTACCCAAGTATGTGAGTCCATAGATCCAACCAGAACTACTTGTCAGAGGAGATATGCTTTTGCTAGCTACACTTGAATACAAGGGCTTTTCTTCATGTTGGATTGTGCCCTCATTGCGCTATTTAATAAAAGCAGAAAGTAGTCTTAAGATACTGGAATTGCAAGGACTGTTTGCACATGTTAAGACGCACAACCTACACACTAACCTGGGTGTCAGTAAGTGACTATATATCATACAGCTTGATTGTTTTACAATTACTTGAGAAATATAGCCCTGTGGCAAGGTTTTCAATTATACATTTTATCTTGAGGCTGTGCCTGACTGATGTATGATATGCATAGGATGCAATGAAAAAGTTGGAAGGTTGTGTGAAGACTTGGCATGGGTGAGCAGCAAATATGGAAATGGTTGACAGGCAACACTATGGGCTGAATTTTGCCAGTGTGGGTGGGCTGGGGCGTGTCAGGTGGAAATCGTGTCAGGACCCCGACTCCTAAGTGAAGTGTTGAAAAAGTGGGATTTTCCCCAAATTAGGCAATTGATTTCCTGCGTGTGGGAACCCTGGCCCATTGAGACTTTTCATACAGAAAGTCACTTCCGTTGACATCATCAATGCTGCTGGATTTAAGGCCTGCAAGCAGCCTTGCTTTTTCTGGAGACGGCAAACGCTTTGCAAATTGTATGAAGGAGTTGATTTCCTGACAATGTCCACGATCAAGTAAAAGTGTGCACCTCGGTTTGATGAGCCCTCCCTCCAAGCTCTGGTGCACGGAGCCAGATGTAATAAGGAGGTGCTGTTCCCTTCCTCAGGGAGAAAAAAGCCACCCCAGCAGACTAAAGCTGTGTGGCTGCAAGTGGCCGAGGAGGTGAACTCCATTTCAATGAGCCGCAGAACCTGGCTGCAATGCAGGAAGAGGTTTCATGACCTGCTCCGCACAGGAAAAGTGAGAGTGACTTTCCCATCTCCCTCAATCTGATCCCCATCGCCTCTCCTCACCAGCACTCTGCTTTGCCAACCTCTTCCTCCACATCCCACTTGACACTTACATCCCTGCACCCTTACCCATTCCCTCTCTCTCTATGGTCACATTCACTTAACTATTCGACCATGTAGCCCTCGCACTCCCTATCACTTTGATGCAACAACAACAACAACTTACAACACAGGGAGGGTCCTTTGTATCCTTCTAAGCATCTATGCTATGGATTCTCTACACTCACTCCTTCATTCTCACTCAAACTCCACTTGTGTCCCTCATTGCAGGAAAAGAGAGCCCACAATAAGAGAGAAAGAGCCATGGCAGGAGGAGGGCCACCCTCAGTAGCCCTGGAAATCGCTGGGATCGAGGACGATACCCAAGTGGGGGACGGACAGATGGGCGCATCACAGCAAGCTGGTGACAGAATAGTTTGGTATCTCTCTCATTGACATTGCATGAGTCACTGATAATGAATCTGATGCTCTAACAGATTGACTTATGATCATCTGCACTATTCAATGTGCATGTAACCTTGACCTCACATCTCTAACTCTTTCCTTTACTCCCCCACAGGACCATCGAAAGCCCCCATCCTCATTGTCCAGGAGGAAGAGCCTGAGCTTCAGACTCCTCAGAGGAAGCTGCAACCTCTGAGGGCGCAGCGTCAGCAGAATTCAGCGCACCCAGCACCAGTGCAGACACTCACACCTCGGTGGGACCTTCACGAGATAGAGTAGTGTTGGCACCTGGTGTATCACAGCTCACAAGTGAGCATCAGCATATGGTGGAGACAGGGACAGCAGTGGAGTGTCCTTGTCGGAGGGCGCAGGACTCTGCCAGCTCGGCTCAGCTGCATGTCGACCCTGTGCCTCCGGGTCCATCCAGAAGGAGAGCGGTGCTGGAACTCCAGGAACAGGTGCAGGAGTCTCTGGCAGGTTTTGTCTCCAGGGTTGCTGCGAGTGTGGAGTGAATGGAGGAGTCCATCGCGAACATGAGCTGAGCCTTTGTGGATGCATTGGCGCATGAACGCATCACCGCAGAAAGGATGGCAACCTCCGTGGAAAGGATGGCTAACTCCGTGGTAAGGCTGGCTACCGTAGAGGAGAGGATGGCTATGGCCATGGAGGAGCTTAGTCGCCAGGGTATGGAAAACATGGTAATTGTTCAGAATAGAATGACATCTCTTGGGGAGCAATGGTCAGCTATTGAGCATAGAAACCAGACCTTCATGGAAGTCCTCTGGAGTAGGACCTCCAGTGCAGAAACGGGTCCTCATGGCCCCCCTGAAGTGCAGCAAGGTGCTGTTAAGCCACTTGCTAGCTTTGAAGTGGGGCTGACCCATGAGAGGGATGTTGGTGGCAGACAACAAGGAAGTGGGATCTCCTCTCCAAGCACTCACACGACCATGCCACTGCAGAGCCCTCGGTTAGAGCCCCACCAGAGTCCTCACCCAACTGAGATGGTCGTCTCAGCCCCTGCACAGCCGCAGGAGCAGCAGACTGTTGGCGAGCCTGCACAGGTTCGCCACCCCAGAGGACGACCGCCAAAGGCGTTGAGACAGGAATAGCAAGAAAGTGAGCAAGGGGCCTCCACATTTGCTGAAGCCACAGGGGAAGCACCACGTAGGAGCACGCGTAAGATGAAGCACAATTAGTCACAAGGGTAGTCACTTGGGTGCTGTGATGTTTTGTATTTGGACCAGCCATCATTGTCATTGTATTATAAACAGATTTGATGGCAAATTGTTGAAGTTGTGGCCTGTGTCATTTCGCAAATGGGACTTTCACATTGAGGGCTTAGGGCGCCTTGCAATTGTCAGTATGGTGGTCAGAGTGATAGGAATCCGCAGGTTCTTGTCCATTGTCGATGCTCTGGCAAGAAGGCATGAGACAAAAGTGTTTGATTGTGCAGGCTAACCAAATCTGGCCATGATGAGTGCGTCCCTTGCATCCCGGGCAGCAATGTTGTCGCGCGCTGGCGCCTTCTGGTCTGTGCAGCTTCAGGTGGGTGACTAGCAGCTTGGTGCTCCTGTTGATGCTCCTGCTGTTGGTGCTGCTGTTGTTCATGGTTCTGCTGCTGCTGTGGCTGGTCTTCGTCCGAATCTGATGTCCAGGAGGAAAGGAATTAAATGGTCACCATGCTTCTGGTATATGCCTCAGTTGAGGAAGCGCTCAGTCAAGGTGGGGAGAGGGGTTTCCCAGGAGGTCACACTGGAGATGGGTGTCAGGCTCCAAACTTCCGCAACAATGAGTAGGCCTGCTAAAAGTTCGCCCAGACCTGAGACAACAAAGTTCTGCTACCTGCAAATGATCATCGGTGAAAACTCCTTTGTAATGGTGGAGCTGCAGCTGTTAGTAAGCAATCTAATTGTGAGGCTGCCAGGATTACCTGGCGTGTTCCAGAGGAGGCGTGTAGGATGGGGGAAATGTCTAAAAATCGGAAAGGCCTCTCAAAATGGGATAATTGAGGCAATTAAGTGGTTGTTAAGGGCCTTGAGGCGGGATGGAAACGGAGTCAGAAAACACGCCTGTGGGAAAATTGCTCTTAGGCGGGAAGGAGGTGGGATCGGGCCTGCCCACCATTTTTTGCGATTTTACCACCTCACACGCCTCCAAACCCGCCTCCTCGTGTTTGGCAAAATTGAGCCCTTTGTTTACTTTGTAGGAATGAATCTTGGGCAATATAACAGGGATGCTAAGAATGACCCTTATTTAGATAGATTTGCATGGCAGAACAAAATAGTCATTTAACAAATATCTACAGTAATTATGTAATAGCTGAGGCACAACAACAGTCGCAGAAGCTTAATATAAAGTACAGGAATTTCCTTGGAGCTGCTTCTGCCTAGCCACCATAATGTTCCCCATCAATGATATATCATAAAATTCTCCAAAACAAGGTTTGTTTGCCCTAAACGGTGGGAGTGCCTTAGGAAACCAGCAGACATGATAATTGGTTCTCACAATTTACTCACTGAGACAGCAACAAGTGGAACAAAGAACTAAAACTCTTTAGGGGCAGCTAGCAGCAGATGAAGACTGAGATTGAAGATAATTCTGAGGTCTTTTACATTTTCTAATCCGTGTTACAAACAATTACAACATATATTCCTGTTTTAAACTGTTTGATGGCTCCATGCCTTGTCATTGCTTACATCAACGGGATCTTGCAGTCATTAAGAATATTTCTTATCTTAATATCAGTACCTTATGATTTGTATTGACTTTTTACAAATGTCCCAGTATATTTGATCAAAAAATCTGTCACTTAGGGTACTGCATCACAAGTAGTGCTCCTGTAATTCATGTAAATACTTTTTGAGTTGTGGTACATTAAGTAGGTATCCAACTCTGTCCAATCCCCTGTTGAGCCTCTGATTTTTTTCTGTTCGCTGATGTCTTCTAGATGGATGAGCAGGCTATGTTGGAAGACACTCTGGTTGCCTTGTCTGACTTGGAAAAGGTCACGTTCTATTTACGACAGTCTGAAGAAGAACCACTAGTCGCAAGTAAGGCACTTTCTGCTTATTGTGTAGTCTTAAACATGACTTATGTAGAAATGTTGTAAAAGAAGCCAGCTCGAATATCAACACGTGGCTCTGTTAAAGCGCTACTAGTCGATCAGAAACACGGAAGCTGCAGATGCTTTAGCAGATTGTTTTGCTGAAGTGGAGACTTAAAAACATTAATTTTTGTTTAAATTATCAATCATCTACTGGAGTTTTTATTGCCCAAAGACACTAAATTGGAATTTCCTAAATTTATATGAATTCCCTCAATATGCAGAGAAGATCTTTCTAACACATTCTACTAGGTACAGTCTCCAGTCTCCAAGGCTGCAGTCATACTGCACCTACAAGTCTCAGAGTAGTGTCTCTGGCGTGTGATGCACAGATGGCAGACTGGGGTTCTACTGCTGATTGCATATAATTGTGGGCTGTATATAGTGACACCACTAGTCCCGGCCAGAATGGAGATGATTGGTTAATTCCCCCGTCAATCACGCCTGGACACCACACTGCTGTAAGTGACTGAGATTGATTTTATGCATATAATTTGTATCAGAAAGAAAGACTTGCATTTATATAGCGCCTTTCACAACCACCGGACATCCAATGAAGTACTTTTTGAAGTGTAGTCACTGTTGTAATGTAGGAAACGCAGCAGCCAATTTGTGTGCAGCAAGCTCCCAGAAACAGCAATGTGATAATGACCAGATAATCTGTTTTAGTGATGTTGATTGAGAGATAAATATTGGCTAGGACACCGGGGATAACTCCCCTGCTCTTGTTCGAAATAGTGCCATAGGATCTTTTACATCCACCTGAGAGGGCAGACGGGGCCTCAGTTTAACGTCTCATCCGAAAGATGGCACCTCTGACAGTGCAGCACTCCCTCAGTACTGCACTGAGTGTCAGCCTAGATTTTTGTGCTCAAATCCCTGGAGTGGAACTTGAACACCACAACCCTGTGACTCACAGGCAAGAGTGCTAGCAACTGAGCCACGGCTGACATTATGTAACTATTATGTAATTGTGTAACTATCCTCCACTCACTGCATTTTGCAAGAGAAATCACCCTGCTTTTATCGGGAGAAGTTGCTGCAGTTTTGGTCATGAGTTCTGTTTTATGCAGGTCCTAGGGACTCTTTGTAAATAGACTCTGTAAATAAACTTTGTTTGCTTTGCAGTTTACTGAATAAATAGGCTTTGTTTTCTGTAAAATACACTGCTGCAAGTCCTGCAGGAAGTCCCGCCCTGCCTAAAAATCATTGGCTGACACAGTGCAACTCATTGGCTGACACAGTGGTGTCAATAGACACTCCAATAATGATGGTGTTACACTGAAGCCAGCCACAATGGACTACTGGGTGTGTATCCTTGGATGCATCCACAGAGCACCACTCACTGGTAATTAATTTTTAATGCTATGAGCAAGTTGGTGAGATCATCCACTTTTTCCTAATGTTAAAAAACATTGAAAGGTATATATAGAGTGCCCAGGAAGTCCAATGCAGTGTTCTCAAGTTATATTGTAAATTCAAACCAGTGTGACAGCTTCCTGGAGGATGACTTGCACCTCCTTACTTCAGTGTGCTCGAGAGCCCGACTGGGCACTGATTTCTGAGAATACTGTCACTTTTGCTTTGATGCGCATCCTAAACGGCTTTGTACTGATGTGAAGCTGGCGCTATAACTGCAGCTTAAAAGAGTTTTTATATCTGCTTTATCACTGAATACTAGGGCTGAAATGTTCTATATTAGTGCAGTGCAAATCAAATTCATTTTAATTCCTGTTAGGCTGACTGAGTTGTTCGGAGTCATGAAAGTCGGACCTAAAATCTGAGGCCGCGATTTTGCCGGCTCCCAGAGGGCGGGTTTGGAGGCGGGTCAGTAGTGAAAACCTAAATGATTGATGGCGGGTTCGCAACCTTTAGTGCCATCCCACCTCCACGCAACTTTGCAAAGTGTCGGGTCTGCGAGTCCCGATCAGACCCGACACCAAACGGCGGGAGAGGCACTTAAGGCAGTTAACAGCTTGTTAACTGTCTACATAATCCCATTTTTACAGGCTCTTCCCATTTTACTACATTTTCAGTGTGTTGCACGTCGTGCGACAAACACGCCAGCTGATTGCGCCGGGATCAGCAACTCGCTGAATACTTGACAGCTGCTCCTGCAGCATAAAAGCCGACCTGTAACATGGCTGACTTTCAGATGGCAGACTTTGTGTTTTGAGGTTTTGGAACACATTTTGCAGGTCTATTGAGCTTGTACGTGTTTAAGCTGAGATCCATATGCACTGTGACCTCCTTGGAAAACCGTCTCCCCACATTGACTGAGCGCTTATAACATCTCTTCCTCAACTGAGATATATACCAGCGGAATGGGAACCATTTATACCCTCTCATTCTGGTCCTCAGAATCGGAGGAAGAGCAGCCGCGGCAGCAGCAGAACCGGGCACAACAACAGCAGCAACAACTGGAGCGCCAACCTTCTCCTCAGCCACCTGATGCTGCACAGGGCAGAGGGCGTCAGCGCAGGGCTGCACCTCGCCGCAGGAGATACCCCCAACACAAGGTTTACAAGCAGAGGATGAGCTTCCTCAACATGAGTGAGGAGCAGTGCCAAAGGTGGCTGAGACTTCTGCGAGAGGTAGTCGCTGAGATCTGCACAATGCTGCACCAACACCTGGAGCCCAGAGGACTGGGTGGACACCCTTTACCAGTGGCTGTCAAAGTCAGTACTGCACTCAACTTCTTTGCTTCAGGGTCCTTCCAGGGATCATCAGCAGACATCAGCGGCATCTCCCAGTCGGCCGCACACACTTGCATCACACAGGTTACCGATGCCCTCTTTGCAACTCGTACAATTACATTCACTTCTCTGCGGATGAAGCAAGTGTAACTCCGCATGTGGTTGGCTTTGCAAATATGGCAGGCTTGTAAGGGTGCAGGGCGTCGTAGACTGCACACATGTGGCCATTAGGGCAACCCATCACAACCCAGCTGTATTTGTCAACCACAAGGGCTTCCACTCCCTTAACGTCCAGCTGCTGTGTAACCACAGGAAGAACATTATGCATGTTTGCGCCAAGTTCCCTGGCAGTTGCCATGACTCGTTCATCCTGCGGCAGTCTACTGTGCCTCAGCTGTTCAATCCGCCAACCCAACTTTCCGGATGGCTACTTGGAGACAAGGGCTATCCCCCAAAGACGTGGCTAATGACACTGATGAGGAGGCCATCAAACGGAGCTGAGGAGCGCTACAATGCGAGCCACATTTCCACCAGAAGCATCATAGAGCAAACCATTGGCTTGCTCAAAATGCGATTCAGATGCCTCGACAAATCAGGTGGAGCCCTACAGTACTCACCAGCCAGAGTCTCCAGAATCATCGTGGTCTGCTGTGCACTGCACAACATCGCACAGCAGCGTGGCTTACCGCTGCCTGAGGAACAAGTGGCTCAGTGCACAGCCTCCTCCTCGGAGGAGGAGGAAGACCTTGCGGAGGCGCATGTGCCAGTTCCACCAGCATGCGAGTACATTGCTGGCCGTGAGGCAAGGGATGCACAAATCCATGCCAGATTTGCGTAAGTTTACGCAGCAAACACATGTGGCTGGCACATGGAAATGAGTGTCTGGCTGACCTTAACACACCATACAGCATCTGTACAATAAACTATCACTCTCAGCACTATCATTACAGATGAAAGGCGCCCTGACCCCTCACTGTGACACTTCCATTTCTGAGCACACATAGGCCAACTCTTTGAATCTTTGCCATCGCATCGCTTTATTACAATTGAAATAACAATGAAAATCTTCACTTTGTATTATATCAAAACACTCAAGTGACTACCCTTGTGACTATATGTGTGTTAACTTTCTCTTACGCGTGCTTCTACGTGGTGCTTCCCCTGTGGCTTCAGCAGATGTGGAGGCACCTTGCTCACTTCCATGCTGCGCCTGCTTCGATGTCTTTGGCGGGTGTCCTCTGGGTTTTGGAGCCTGGGAGGGCTCGGCAACAGTCTGCTCCTTCTGTGGCTGTGCAGGGGCTGAGATGGTCATCTCAGTTGGGTGAGGAATCGGGGGTTCTGACCGAGGGCTCCGCAGTGGCATGGGAGTGTGAGCACTTGGAGAGGAGCCCACACTTCCTTGTGGTCGACCACCAACATGCCTCTCATGGGTTGCCCGCACTTCACTGCTAGCAAGTAGCTGGAGAGCACCTTGCTGCACATCAGTGGGGCCATGAGGACCCGTCTCTGTACTGACAGTCCACATAACGGGGATGTCCATGTACCTCTGGTTTCTCTCCTCAATAGATGCCCATCTGTCCTCCATAGCAGAGCATCTATTTAGAAGAGTCACCATGCTCGTTTGAGTCTGGTGATTTATGTCCTCCATGGAGGTTGCCATCCTTTCCATGGCAGGACCTACATTCGCCATTGCGTGCACCACGGCATTGCTTATGTTTGAGATGGACTCCTCCATTCTCTGCACACTCGCAGTTACCGTGGTTGCAAAGCCTGTCAGAGACTCCTGCACTTGTTCCTGAAGTTCCAGCACCGCTCTCTTTCTCGATGACCCCAGAGGCACAGGGTTCACATGCAGCTGAGCAGAGCTAGGAGTGCCCTGTGGCCTCCGACGAGGACTCTCCACTGTTGTCCCTGTCTCCACCATCTGCTGATGCTCACTTGTGAGCTGTGATACACCAGGTGACAACACTAATCTATCTCGCGAATGACCCACCGAGGTGTGTGTCTCTGCGCTGGTGCTGGGTGCGCTCAATTCTGCTGACGCTGCACCCTCAGAGGTTGCAGCTTCCTCTGAGGAGTCTTCCGGCTCTTCCTCCTGGACAGTGGGGAGGGGGTCTCTTGATGGTCCTGTGGGGGAGTAAAGGCATGAGTTAGACATGTGATATTAACGTAGCAGACACATCCCATTGTGCAGATGATCAGAACTCAATCTGTATGAACATCAGATGCCATATCAGTCACTCATGCAATCTAAATGAGAGGGTTGCAAATCTATTCTGTCACCAGCTTGCTCTACTGCACCCGTCTCTCCGTCCTCCACTTCCATGTCGATGTCGATAACAGCCTCCTCAGCGGTGGTCAAGTGCGCCAAGGAAGGTGGTCTCCCTCCTGTCGTTCCCCTCTCCCTCTTATTGTGGGCTCTCTTTTCCTGCAATGAGGGAGACAAGTGGAGTTTGAGTGAGAATGTTGGAGTGAGTGTAGAGAATCCATAGCATAGATGCTTAGAGGGAGACAAAGATGGAGTGAGCTGCCAATACCAAGGGCCCTCCCTGTACGTTGTTGTTGTCATTGCATCACAGTGATAGCGAGTGTGAGGGGTGCATAGTAGAATGGTGGAGTAATTCTGTACGTAGAGAGAGAGGGATGGTTAAGGGTGCAAGGGATGCAAGGGTAAAGTGGGATGTGCAGGAGTAGGTTGACAATGCAGAGTGCTGGTGATGAGAGGAGATGGGGAGCAGATTGAAGGTAAGTGTGATGTTATACTCACTTTTGCTGAGCGTAGCAGATCATTGAACCTTTTCCTGCACTGAACCCAGGCGTGTGAACACAAAGACCTGGCGCTCACCTCCTCAGCAATTTGCAGCCAGGCTGCCTTGGTTTGCTGAGGAGGCTTCCTCTGTCCATTTGAGGGGAACAGTACCTCTTGGTGCTCTCTCACTCCCTCCACAAGAGCATGGAGGGCGTCATCATCAAATCTTGGAGAGGCCTTTGATCTTGAACCACTCATCTCTGTATCTGCCACACTGAATAGCATCAGAAAATGAATGAAAAACCACAAGGCTGCATGGGCCCCTTAAATGCAGCTGAATGGAAGACGTCAGCAGAAGCGAGCAGTAGACCCGAACCCACTGATTGGGCCGGGCAACACACACACGATGGGCTTAATAAGCCCAGCTCAGGGAAAATAGTTAATGCAGAACAGATTAAACCAGCAGCGGAACCGGAACCCGCCGATCAGCCAACCCGACTCCAACCTGCCTCCACTCGGAAAATCGTGGCCTAAAGATGAGTACTAAATCTAGTCTGATCTAAACTGATTCTTTGAGCATATTCTCATTTACTCTATTTGGATACAGGTTTAGAATCATGGAATGGTTACAGCACAGAAGGAGGCCATTTGGCCCGTCGAGCCTGTGCCGGTATTCTTCAAGAGCACTTCAGCCAGTCCCACTCCCCCGCCCTTTCCCCGTAGCCCTGCAAATTTTTTTCCTTCAGGTACTTATCCAATTCCCTTTTGAAAGCTGTGATTGAGTTTGCCTCCACCACCCTTTAAGGCAGTGCATTCCAGATCATAACCACTCGCTGAGTAAAAAAGTTTTTCTTCGCCTTTGGTTCTTTTGCCAATCACCTTGAATCTATGTCCTCTAGTTCTCGACCCTTCTGCCAATGGGAGCAATTTCTCTAACTACTCTGTCCAGACCCCTCATGATTTTGAATACCTCTATCAAATCTCCTCTCAACCTTCTCTGCTTTAAGGAGAACAACCCCAGCTTCTCTAGTCTATCCACGTAACTGAAGTCCCTCATCCCTGGAATCATTCTCGTAAATTTTTTCTGCACCCTCTCGAAGGTCTTCAAATCCTTCCGAAAGTGCGGTGCCCAGAATTGGACACAATATTCCAGTTGAGGTCAGACCAGTATTTTATAAAGGTTCATCATAACTTCCTTGCTTTTGTACTCTATGCCTCTATTTATGAAGCGGAGATGCCGGTGTTGGACTGGGGTGGACAAAATTGAGAGGTCGCACAACACCAGGTTATAGTCCAACAGTTTTATTTGAAATCACAAGCTTTCGGAGCTATCGATTGCTCCTTCCTCAGGTGAAGTAAATTAGATACAGAATCGCCAAAGCATATATAGATAGAGAACAAAGCATGTGTACCTTACAATTGCAGACCACTAAATTAAATCATCCTGACTATCTGCCGAGGTGTGATAAAGTTAATCAAGTCAGCCAGGAAGGTACCACATCAAAGACATAGCAAGATACAACTGAGACAATGAGGTGTAGTCGCAGGGGTTCTAACGTGTCAAAAGCTGCCGTCTGTATGTAAAACGAAAAGCTTTAAAATTTTTACTTTTTTACTGGGAAAATTTTTACTTTTTTACTGGGAATCACATCTGTGAACAAGCCAACGACGACTCGAGTCCGGATCACGTCATGTATCGTGACATAAACCCAAGATCCCGGTTGAGACCGTCTTCATGAGTGCGGAACTTGGCTATCAGTTTCTGCTCGATGATTTTGCGTTGTCGTGTGTTTCTAAGGCTGCCTTAGAAACACACGACAACGCAAAATCATCGAGCAGAAACTGATAGCCAAGTTCCGCACTCATGAAGACGGTCTCAACCGGGATCTTGGGTTTATGTCACGATACATGACGTGATCCGGACTCGAGTCGTCGTTGGCTTGTTCACAGATGTGATTCCCAGTAAAAAAGTAAAAATTTTCCCAGTAAAAAAGTAAAAATTTTAAAGCTTTTCGTTTTACATACAGACGGCAGCTTTTGACACGTTAGAACCCCTGCGACTACACCTCATTGTCTCAGTTGTATCTTGCTATGTCTTTGATGTGGTACCTTCCTGGCTGACTTGATTAACTTTATCACACCTCGGCAGATAGTCAGGATGATTTAATTTAGTGGTCTGCAATTGTAAGGTACACATGCTTTGTTCTCTATCTATATATGCTTTGGCGATTCTGTATCTAATTTACTTCACCTGAGGAAGGAGCAATCGATAGCTCCGAAAGCTTGTGATTTCAAATAAAACTGTTGGACTATAACCTGGTGTTGTGCGACCTCTCAATTCTATTTATGAAGCCCAGGATCCCGTATGCTTTTTTAACCGCTTTCTCAACCTGCCCTGTCACCTTCAGCGATTTGTGCACATGTACCCCCAGGTCTCTCTGTTCATGCAGCCCCTTTAGGATTGTACTCTTTAGTTTATATTGCCTCTCCTCGTTCTTCCTACCAAAATGTATCACTTCGCACTTTTCTGTGTTAAATTTCATCTGCCACGTGTCCGCCCATTTCACCAGCCTGTCTATGTCTTCTTGAAGTCTATCACTATCCTCCTCACTGTTCACTATACTTCCAAGTTTTGTGTCACCTGCAAATTTTGAAATTGTGCCCTGTACTCCCAAGTCCAAGTCATTAATATATACCAAGAAAAGCAGTGGTCCTAGTACCGACCCCTGGGGAACACCACTGTATACCTTTCTCCAGTCTGAAAAACAACCGTTCACCGCTACTCTCTGTTTCCTGTCACTTAGCCAATTTCGTATCCATGCTGCCACTGTCCCTTTTATTCCATGGGCTTCAACTTTGCTGGCAAGCTTATTTGTGCCACTTTATCAAACGCCTTTTGGAAGTCCAAATACACCACGTCAACCGCATTGCCCTCATCAACTCTCTCTGTTAACTGATCAAAAAACTTGATCAAGTTAGTTAAATACGATTTGCCTTTAACAAATTTAGCAGTTTGTTACAGAAATTGGCTGCATATATACACAAAGCAACAGCTTGTTTTCCATGCCAAATGTGCACACCAAGGGATTTAATTTGCTCTTAGTGTGTTAAATGAGTTAATTCTGTTTTATTTTCTAACACAATTAAGGGAGCAATCAAAAAAATTAGAATAATGGTACTGAATTACCTGTTAATTCCATTAATGGGCAAATGATTGCTTTAAATAATGCACAGTACTCAATCCACCTGTGAAGTACATAAAATTAACCACTGATAGAGTTAAGTGTAGAAAGACCCACATCACAGAGAGACCATGCAAATCACTGTAGATGGTATAAGGAAATGAAGAAATGCTGTCTATAGTTCAGAAGAATGACCCACAATAAAGCAGATGGGTGTATGAGATAATTGTGTGGAATGCTAACAACGTTTGGAAGAATGTGCAGAAGTTGCCCAGTTTAAGGAAAAGCAACAAGGTAAGCATTTAGAATCAGTCAATTATCTCATATTGTTGTATACGGGCATAACTGCCAGTTACTTTACATCGCTATATATGAATATGGGTCCCAATTATCCTACATTTTTAGAAATGCCTCTACAAGGAGGCTGCAGAGGTAACAGGCGACAGACACGTTTGGCTGTATAATTTCACAGAAGAGTATCGCTAACCTAAATTTAACAAGCACCTTGCTATGCAATACAAAAGAGAGCTGATGATGCTATTACAATAGCTTGAAAAGGCACATGCCTTTAAGAGGTTGCAAAAGATTTTCCCCCAACTTGTTTATATATAGATGTAACCGACTATATGAAAGTACTTAGTATGGTTTTCCATTTTCAACTAGCAAGATATTACAAATTTCATTCTGTGAGCCCTGCCAATTTATGTATACGTTGTGCAGCCTCTGCTTTTCTCTGCAAAGTTACATCTCAAGTAATGTAAATTATTCTTTTCTTGGCAAAAGATGACGCCTTCAGTGGGCAATGCCATGTTGAGACTGGTGGTGACAGTCAGTGAATAAAATCCCTTACCCAATTTGAGCGGCCCATTATGGATATTGTAGCCTGGGAATGTGTACACAGCATGGGGGATGCTGAACATTGTGGAAACAGCAATGCTGCTGGTTGGTGCAATGATAATTGCACACATTCACTATAGCAACGATTTTCACTGTCATCATATTCAAAGCAGTATTTGTGTTCCTTTACGAAACACAGTGTTTACTGTCATTGCCACAAAAATATGCAAAACAATGCCTTTTTGCTCAACTTGTGCCATCTTCTTTTTGCAGAATGGCTACAAGCCCGAAAGGAGGAAGCTGTTACAAGTGGAAATGTCACACTCCCCTCAGCACTCTGTGGCATTCACATTACTTTCAGCTTGGCACCAGCCCAGACATACACTTTTGAAGGTATTACTGTGTTTGACAAGGCAACACAGGCTGAATCAAATAAAGAAGGAGGAAGGTGGCTGGTGAAGAAGGACTGGGTGTTGCTGTGTGGAGGTACAGCAGGACCTTGGGCACTTCGAACTTGCTTTGTGATTCTAGTCTCATGAAACCACAAATTAAATTTAGGATACTTTACAAGCATGAACTGGTGAGCAATTCACTTGTATCAATGCAGAAGACAATGCATCTGGTCTAGCTACACTTGTGGATTCTATCACCTGTCATGAAACGAGAGTTCTCTGCTCTGCAGCCTGTCATCGAGCAGCCTGCAGCCTCAGTGGCATCTCTGGTGAGACCTCTGGCACACGGTTGGCAGGCACACTTGGAACATCTCTTAGGAATGCTCCATTGATGATAGCGAGATATTGAGGTCTAAAGACCAAGATGCAATGAACACCACTTTTGCTAGGAAATACATTTCAAAACACTCATGATGGAGGGATTCACAAACTTTGCAGCAATACTATGGTGGTCTATACGCACAAATCAGTGACTGCAGGTAGGACTTGGCCTCTAGAAGTACCATGCATGCCAAAGCACAGGAACAGGGGAGTACTCCTTGGGTCACCACCAGTCCCTTGCTAGCAACTGTTGCTGGGCAAGTAATGGGAGAAGTACAGCAAAGCTCCCAACTACTAGAAATGGACAAGTTATACCTGGCATGCAGGCAGGACTGTGTAGGCAGCCAGTGAAATTGTGCATCATGAGTATTCTTTGGGGAATGAGCACTGATTTGTATAATTTTTTTTGCCAGTGATTGTATACCATCTGAATATTGAGTAAACACTAACCTTGCATCTTGATAAAATGCAAGGCATTATCTGCAGCATGATGGATGACAACTTGATTGCAATCAATGGTGCCTTGTACGAGGGGAATGCCACATAAATGGAAAAATTGGGTCTACCTTTCCAGCTGTTACTGCTCTGCCTGCCGTATCTGTCACTTTACACTAGCTTCACATATTCAATTTAGTGCATTGTGTGATCCTGTAATTCCTAAGTAAATTTGCCAATATCCTATTAATTCCAGTTGAACAAACAGTTCACAAGCAAAAAAAACCTCTTAACATTGGATCAATACATTAATATATTTTACAACTGTTTACTGCCAGGAGCAATTGAGCTGCATATACAAAAGGTAGCACTCGCTATATAAACACAACAAAATTACTTCTGTAACAACAATAACATTCCATAGGTGCAGGAAAATGTTGCAAAGTGCTTTGTAATAAGGTGGCACCAAGCATGGGGAAAGGAGGAGATGGATGGGGAACCAAAGGCATTGATGAAGAGGAGGAATTTTGAAGTGGATTCGAAAGCACGGAGAGAGAGAGGGTAAGGTGGAGTGAAGTTGGAAGTGAATAAGAGAGGGCAGGAGCTTAGTGGATGAATAAGTGGCTACCACTGGTGAAACATAGGGGCAAGGAGCAAGGAAAAATCCGGTATTAGAGGTAAGGACAGTGCACACGGGCATAAAACAGGACGAGATTATTCAAGTGACAGGGGGTGACACCATGGAAAGATTTGACATGCTGGTGCATGGGGAGCTTGGAAATGATAGGGGCGATGGGAGTGTAGCATTTAGTATAGATGGGGATGTGAATTGCGATGTTTGGATGATGGAAGGTTGATGCGGGGAAGCCAGCTAGGGCAGGATTGGAGAAGTTAAGCCTTGAAGTGACGAAGGTATGGACTAGGGTTTCAACGCATAAGGGCAGAAGTGGCAATGTTGCAGAGGTGAAAGAAATCACTTTTAATAAGAGAGCATACATGGGGAAGAGTCTGATCTTGGCATTGAACAGGGTGACAAGCTTCTGCACTCCATTTGAGGTGACAACCAGGGAGATTGATCTGTGGTCTGCACAGAGTGGTCTTAAACGGAATGCATCTAAACAGAGTGTTAAAGTTGGGAATTTGGAGAGAGTGGGAATTCGGAGCAGAGGGGGAAGGAGGTGCTGGTTTTTGCCTCCAAAACTTGTAGTGCTTTGTTTTACAAGTAAATATTTAATTTCATCTACCTATAACATAAACTAGATCTAGTAATTCATTAAAAACTAAACTATAAGCTAAGTTAATTAAACACTTACGAAGCTCGGCGGGTCCGTGGCGGACAACGTCGGTGGCGGATCTCGACCCCGCTGCTGCCTCCATCCCGGCCTCTGAAATGACTTTCCGATGATTGGGCCAGCGCATTTCCCAGCCAATTGAAGGAAGTGGGTCTGATGACGTTATTTATGACGCGTCATCAGCCGGTTTCCTTAAAGGGGCCATGCCCAAATTTTAGTTTGACATTTGTGCTGTCAGTGTTCTACAGCATTGAGGTGCTGCAAACACGGACAAGCACTGCGCAGAGGTGCACGGCTGCACCCAGGCTTTCCCATGACTCCCTCCATATGCTTATGGAGGGAGTCACAGCACAAAGGGAGGTCCTCTTCCCTTCCCATGAGTGGAAGAGACCTCCCCAGGACACCAATGTAGTCTGGTTTCACATTGCACAAGAGGGCACAAGCAGGGATGTCGTCAGGAGGACCTGGCTGCCGTGGCGCAAACCTTTCAATGATCTCAGTAGATCACAAAATGTTACTGCAAAGCCACACTCAACCTCATCCTGCTGTGCCACTCATCACATCCCCATCACTCTGCCTTCCCTACCCTACTCCTGTACATCCTTACTCACACCAACTTACCTTGCACCTCCATCCATCCCTCTCTATCTACATTATCACTTCCCCATCTCACTAGCCACCCCTCACACTCACTCTCATCCTACTGCAAGCATACCAACTAACAACACACAAGGGTAGGCACTTGGATGTTTTAGCCAATGTTCATGTAAAGTTTCTGTTAATGTGCTGTCAAACATTGAAACCTTTATTTTCAACACTTTGCGTTCTTGGAAAGATTTGTGTGCACCTTTAGAAGTGAATTAGTGAGTTGCAGTGAATGCTGATGAGTGTGAAAGGAATAGCTTGGGCATTGTAGGGATACTTTATGTTGTTGGTGTGGGATAGTGCCAACCTGGCACATCATGTGGCATCCAGGGTGTACACCGTCAAGTGAATTAAATGTGGCCATGGTGAAGCCATCCCTGGCCTCCCAGGCAGCAATGTGGTTGGGTTCTGATGCCCTGTGTCCTGTGCAGCATCAGGTGATTGCAGAGAAGGTTGGTGGTGTTGTTCGTGCTGCTGGTGTGCCTGGTGATGCTGGTGTTGGGGCTGATCGTGGTGAGATTCTGAAGACCAAGGTGAGAAGGTTTCAAGGGCACCCATGCTGATGGAATAGATGACAGGTGAAGTAGAGATGACAGAAGCGATCTGTCAATGGTGGGAGAGGTAATGAGGTCAGACTGGGTGGAGACTTGTGTAAAGACTTGCAGCGTGGTGAATCTGTAGTGGAAATGCAGTTTAGAGAAGCTAGTGGTTAAGGGAACATTTCTCAATCAGCTGGGAGCTATGACTTGACATTTGAAGCTGTCAACTCATCAGCTGATTCAATGGCCACTGACCTCCCGCCTCAGCTTCAAGCCTCAGTTTCCCATCTAGGCACAGCGGGAAACTGGTGGGCGACCTGTCAAATCCAAAAAGCTGGGAAAAAAACAGTTAAATGGCTGTAAACAAGCCACTAATTATTTTAATTGCCTCCCCTGCCGCTGCCTATCGGGTCTGCTCAGCGCTGGCAGAGCCGACATTGGGACAGTCCAGTGTGCGCGTTTTGACAGCGGGTTCCCGACCCGCTGTCAATCATTTAAAATTTAACAGCTGACCCACCACCCATCCCGTCCACTGAGCGCCGGCAAAATTCCGGCCATAAACTTTAATTAATTAAATAAATAAAACAAGGTTATATAGAGATGGCAGTGCAGGTGGTGTGCCACAACTGCAGCATTGGGACTTTGTGGAGAGCGTCGCGATCCCGGACGATCATGTTTTCAGTAAGTGTCTGCATCTCGGGGAACTTCAGCTCATAGTTGTTGAGCTGGATTCTGAGGTGCAGACATTGCGGGGCATCAGGGAGGGGGAGACTTACCTGAACACTTTGATCCAGGAGGCGGTCACACCCCTTAGGTTAGGTAGTGGTACAGGTCTGGTTAGTGGTCAGGGACAGGAGGGTGTGACTGTGACTCAGGCAGGTAAGGGGACCCCAGGTTCAGTGCTGGAGGAAACTTGCCCTTTGCCCTTATCCAGCAGGTATGAGGTTCTTGCTGCCTGTGTGGATGAGCAAACTGACCATGGCACCGTGGTACAGGCGGCCATTCAAGCGGGGAGAGTGAAAAGGAATGTTGCAGTAGTAGGGGATAGTATAGTCAGGGGGATATATGCTATTCTCTGCACCCGCGACCGGGAGTTCCGAAGGCTGTCTTGCCTGCTCGGTGCCAGGGTTAAGGATATCTCCTTGTAGCTGGAGAAGAATTTGAAGTAGGAGGGGAAGGATCCAGCTGTCGTGGTCCATGTTGGAACCAACAACATAGGTAGAACTAGGAATGAAGTTCTGCTGAGAGAGTTTGAGGAGCTAGGGTTCAAATTAAAACGCAGAACCTCATAGGTTCGGATTATTACCTGAGCCACGCGCAAATTGGCATAGGGACAAGCAGATCAGAGAGTTAAAAGTGTGGCTCAAACAGTGGTGAGGAAGGGGTTTCGATTCATGGGGCACTGACACCAGTACTGGGGAAAGAGGGAGCTGTTCCATGGGGACGGGCTCCACTGATACTGGGCTGGGACCAGTGTCCTGCCGAATTGAATAAATAGAGCTGTAGATCGGGCTTTAAACTAAAAAGCGGGGTGGTGTGGTGGGGGGGTGGGGGGAGGTGTCAGGTGAGGGGAAATTTAGAAAACTAAAGAAAATACTCACTGCAATGGAGCAGTGTAGCGATTTGGGTAAAGATAAGCAGAGTGTGACAGGAAGGGACAGAGAGTTTAACGGTAAAAGTGCATCAGCCAATAAGGGAATAATAGTAAAAAGTTCAAATTAAAGGCTCTTTATTTGAATGCATGAAGCAGTCGTAACAATATAGACAAATTAGTGGCACAAATAGAGATCAATGGGTTTGATCTAATAGCCATTACAGAGACGTGGTTGCAAGGTGACCAAGGTTGGAAACTAAATATTTCAGGGTGCCTTACGTTTTGGAAAGACAGGCAGAATGGAAAAGGAGGGTGCAGCTCTGATAATAAAGCATGACATAAGGACAGTCATGAGAAAGGATCTAGGCTTGGAAGATCAGGAAGTAGAATCAGTATGGGTGAAGATAAGAAATAACATGGGGCAGAAAACATTGGTGGGAGTAATTTATTGACCCCCCTAACAGTAGCTATACCATTGGACAGAGTATTAACAAATAATAGGAGCTTGTAACAAAGGTAATGCAATAATCGAGTGAGATATTAATCTTCATATAGACTGGCCAAATCAAATTGGCAAAGGTAGTCTGGAGGACGAGTTCATGGAATGCATTCGAGACAGTTTCCTAGAACAGTACATCATGGAACCAACCAGGGAACAGGCTATTTTAGATCTTGTATTGTGCAATGAGACAGGGTTAATTAGTAATCTCACAGTAAAGGATCCTCTGGGGAAGAGTGATCATAATATGATAGAATTTCACTTTAAGTTTGAGAGTGACATACTTCAGTCCGAAACAAGAGTCTTAAACTTAAATAAAGCCAATTACATAGGTATGAGGGGCAAGTTGGCGAAGGTAGATTGGGAAATTAGATTAAAAGGTATGACGGAAGATAAGCAGTGGCAAACATTTAAAGAAATATTGCAAAATTCTCAACGAATATATATTCCATTGAGAAATAAAAACTCCACAGGAAAAGTGATGCATCCGTGGCTAACTAAAGAAGTTAAGGATAGTATTAGATTAAAAGAAGAGGCTTATAATGTTGCGAAGAATCGTAGTAAGCCTGAGGATTGGGAGAGGGTTAGAAACCAGCAAAGGTGACCAAAAAATTGATAAAAAGGGAGCAAACAGAATATTAAGAGAGTGAACGAGTAAGAAACACAAAAACAGATTGTAAGAGCTTGTACAAGTATGTAAGAAGGAAAAGAGTAGCAAAAGTAAGCATTGGTCCCTTAGAGGCTGAGACAGGAGAAATTATAATGTGAATAAGGAAATGGCAGAGACTTTAAACAAATATTTTGTATCTGTCTTCATAGTAGAAGACACAAAAGCCATATCAAAAATAGTGGGGAATGAAGGGGCTAATAAGAGTGAGGAACTTAAAGTAATTAATATCAGTAGAGAAAAAGTACTTGAGAAACTAATGGGCCTAAAGGCTGACAAAACCACTGGACCTGATGGCCTATATCCTCGGGTTCTAAAAGAGGTAGCTGCAGAGATAGTGGATGCATTTTTGTGATCTTCCAAAATACCCTGGATTCTAGAACAGTCCCAGCAGATTGGAAGGTAGCAAATGTAACCCCGCTATTCAAAAAAGGAGGGAAAGAGAAAACGGAACTACAGGCCAATTAGCCTGACATCTGTCATCGGGAAAATGCTGGAATCCATTATTAAGGAAGTGGTAACAGGGTACTTAGAAAATCATAATATGATTAGGCAGAGTCAGCATGGTTTTATGAAAGAGAAATTGTGTTTAACACATTTATTATAGTTTTTTGAGGATATAACTAGCAGGGTAGATGAAGGAGAAACCAGTGGATGTAGTATAATTGGATTTCCAAAAGGCATTCGATAAGGTGCCACATAAAAGTTTGCTACACAAGGTAAGGGCTCATGGGTTGGGGTAATATATTAGCATGGATAGAGGATTGGTTAATGGACAGAAAAGAGAGTAGGGATAAACGGGTCATTTTCCGGTTGGCAGGCTGTAACTAGTGGGGTGCCACAAGGATCAGTGCTTGGGCCTCCGTTATTTATAATCTATATTAATGTCTTAGATGAAGGGACCGAGTGCAATGTATCCAAGATCGGGCAGGAAAGTGGAGTTGAGGTCGAACATCAGCCATGATCTTATTGAATGGCGGAGCAGGCTCGAGGGGCCATATGGCCTACTTCTGTTCCTAGTTCTTATGTTCTAAAGGCCAAATTCTCACAGGAGCTGGCAGCAGCTATAGAAGATGACCTCTTAGTTAATGCATAGATATGATGCCAGATAAGGGTATGGTAGCATAGTGATTATGTTACTAGACTAGTAATCCAGAGACCTGGACTAATGATCAGGAGATCTCAGTTCATAATCCCACCACCACAGCTGGGGAATTTAAATTCAGTTATTTAATAAATCTGGAATAAAAAGCTAGTATCAGTAATGGTGACCATGAAACTACCGAATTGTCGTAAAAACCCATCTGGTTCACTAATGGTTCCTTTAGGGAAGGAAATCTGCAGTCCTTACCTGGTCTGGCCTATATGTAACTCCAGACTCTTAACTGCCCTCTGAAATGGCCTAGCAAGCCTCTCAAGGGTAATTAGGGATGGACAATAAATGCTGGGCTTGCCATCAAGGCAGCATTTGACTGAATGTGGCATCAAGGAGCCGTAGTAAAATTGAAGTCAATGGGAATCGGGGGAAAACTCTCCACTGGCTAGAGTCATACCTAGCACAAAGGAAGGTGGTTGTTGGAGGCCAATCATCTCAGCTCCAGGACATCGCTGCAGGAGTTTCTCAGGGCAGTGTCCTAGGCCCAACCATCTTCAGCTGCTTCATCAATGACCTTCCCTCCATCATAGAATCATAAGAGGGGATGTTCGATGATGATTGCACAGTGTTCAGTTCCATTCGCAACTCCTCAGCTAATGAAGCAGTCCATGCCCGCATGCAGCAAGCCCTGGCCGACGTTCAGGCTTGGGCTGATAAGTGGCAGGTAGCATTCTCGCGACACAAGTTCCAGACAATGTCTATCTCCAACAAGAGAGAGTCTAACCAGCGCCCCTTGACATTCAATGGTATTACCATCACTGAATCCCCCACCATCAACATCCTGGGGGTCATCATTGACCAGAAAATTAACTGGACCAGCTGCGTAAATACTGTGGCTACAAGAGCAGGTCAGAGGCTGGGTATTCTGTGGCGAGTGTCTCACCTCCTGACTCCCCAAAGCCTTTCCAGCATCTACAAGGCACAAGTTAGGAGTGTGATGGCATACTCTCCAGTTGCCTGGATGAGTGCAGCTCCAACAACACTCAACACTATCCAGGATAAAGCAGCCCACTTGATTGACACTCCATCCACCACCTTAAACATTCACTCCCTCCACCGCCGGTGCATTGTGGCTACAGTGTGTACCATCTTTTTTTTCTTTATTCGTTCCTGGGATCTGAGCATCGCTGGCAAGGCCAGCATTTATTGCCCATCCCAAATTTCCCTTAACTGAGTGGCTTGCTAGACCATTTCAGAGGGCAGTTAAGAGTCAACCATATTGCTAGATGCACTGCTGCAACTCACCAAGGCTTCTTCGACAGCACTTCCCAAACCCGTGACCTCTATCAACCTAGAAGGACAAGGGCAGCAGATGCATAGGAAAACCACCACCTGCAAGTTTCCCTCCAAGTCACACACCATCCTGACTTGGAAATATATCGCCATTCATTCGTTGCTGGGTCAAAATCCTGGAACTCCCTCCCTAACATCACTGTTGGAGTAGCTTCACCTCACGGACTGCAGCGGTTCAAGAAGGCGGCTCACCGCCACCTTCTCAAGGGCAGTTGGGGATGGGCAATAAATGCTGGCCTTGCCAGCGACGCCCACATCCCTTGAGTGGAGTTGGAGTATAAGAATAAGGAAGTCTTGCTACAATTGTACAGGGCCTTGGTGAGACCACACCCGGAGTACTGTGCACAGTTTTGGGCTCCTTATCTAAGGAACGATATACTTGCCTTGGAGGCGGTGCAACGAAGGTTCACTAGATTGATTCCTGGGATGAGAGGGCTGTCCTATGATGAGAGATTGTGTAGAATAGGCCTATACTCTCTGGAGTTTAGAAGAATGAGAGGTGATCTCATTGAAACATACAAGATTCTGAGGGGATTGACAGGATAGATGCTGAGAGGTTGTTTCCCCTGGCTGGAGTGTCTAGAACTAGGGGGCATGGTCTCAGAATAAGGGGTAGGCCATTTAAGACCGAGATGAGGAGGAATTTCTTCACTCAGAGGGTTGTGAATCTTTGGAATTCTCTGCCCCAGAGGGCTGTGAATGCTGAGTCTTTGAGTATATTCAAGGTTGAGATAGATAGATTTTTGGACTCTAGGGGAATCAAGGAGATCGGGTGGGAAAGTGGAGTTGAGGTCGATGATCAGCCATGATCTTCTTGAATGGCGGAGCAGGCTCGAGGGGCCTACTCCTGCTCTTATTTCTTATGTTCTTATGGAACGACTCCTCTAAAGATACAATAAGTGGTGTGTTTGTTTAAGAAGGGATGCAGAGTTGGTGTAGTGTTTTAGTGGTACATGCCTATTGTTGTGATAATTTGGGAGGTGCACATCTGAGTCTTGGTGATAGTGATAGAAACACCTTCAAGCTTCTGGTGTCCTGTTGTCCATTTCCTGACAGTCTGTCAGAGGCAGTCCTTGCTTCCAAATTGACTTTATTCTATGAATTATAGAGAATGTTAATTTTGAAACTTCTAATCCAAATATAAAGAAATGCTCATTCATAGAAATCAGTTCTGATCACCCTGAGTAAGTAGGACCTGTTAGTAACCTGAATGGTAGCACAAAACAAGGATAACTAAGGGTAATATAACAAAATTGTGCTCCCAGTTGGCAGCTTTGCCTGCCAGGAGCATATATTGAGAATTTGGGCACATGATCACCATGATTTTCTGTTTAAGTTTCCATTAACTTTTTCTTACTGTTTTGTAATACTTCTCGCTGTAATCCTTTTTACAATATGCCTTTGCAAGGCAGAGATGCAAACCAGTTGTTTGCACCGTGGCAAATAAATTTGAAAATTATGAATGACCCCTTCATTGATCTGTTTGAAGAGCAATCTCATTTAATTTCAATTCAGTTGTTCTGAAAATCATAGTTCAAACAAATATGACCAGTATAAGGATAAAATTAGCATCATTCATGGGGTAATAATACAACAATAATCACTGTGGCATGAAAAAAGTAACTGCTGGCAATATAAATAGCAGTTACTTTGTGCTTTGGTGTAGAAAAGCATGTTTGGCAATGAAATGGAAGTTATATAAAACAATAATTTTGAGGAGAACCGTGCAGCAGCACTGCAGAAGCAGTGGGGCTGAAACTTCTCCTCTTCCTTCCCACCCCCACCCCATGCATCCAACTGGAGTGCAGTTGAACCCAGTTGAGTTTCCAGGTTCATCTCAGTTGCATGCTTTGGCCCTCATTTGGAGGTGATTCTGTCCCATGGAATGGAACAGGCCTGGCAGCAACCAGAATTTCTCCATCCTCACTGCTACTCTTTGCTGGCCTTAAAACTTGCATTTTTAGAGATGTTGGGAAGTTGCAGCTAAATCCTTTTCAGATCTTCCAATCTGAAAGTACAGGCCACAATCTCCAAAGCCCACTTTCTTTCGGCAACCTTCTTTTTTTGGTGTCTTCCAAATGGAAACCCAGGAAAATGATGCAAGGAGCATTCTGATGTCACTCTGGTGTCATTATCATATGATTTAAATGCCTCACCTACTGGGTAATGTCCCAGGTAATGTACATCAATCACAAAGGGGATGGAGACCAGGTGTAATGACGTTGCCACATATCATAGAAACATCTGACGCAAGCTCACTGCACTGAAATAGGAAAACTCCCAAATTCTAGTGATGCAACCAATGCCTATCAGGGACTGATACAGCAGACGAGCAGAGCAGTTCACAATAATGCCACTGCCACTTCCTGGAATTGGAGTGATCCACTACCCAAGCCACTTAGTAAGGCTCACTCACTAGCACAATGCCCACTGAAAGAGACGTGCCCAGAAGTAGGGAACGAACCAACAGCTTTGAGGTCTTCTGGCTGCTATTCAATATATACAATGAATTTGATCTATCACTATGTGTTCATAGAATCAAAGAAATTTACAGCACAGAAGGAGGCCATTCGGTCCATCGTGTCTGTGCTGGCCGAGAAAGAGCTATCCAGCCTAATCCCACTTTCCAGCTCTTGGTCCGTAGCCCTATAGGTTACGGCACTTCAAGTGCATATCCAAGTACTTTTTAAATGTGATGAGGGTTTCTGTCTTTACCACCCTTTCAGGCAGTGAGTTCCGGACCCCCACCACCCTCTGGATGAAATCATTTCTCCTCAACTCCTCTCTTATCCTTCTACCAATTACTTTAAATCTATGCCCCCTGGTTATTGACCTCTTTGCTAAGGTCCTCCCCTCCAGGAGGAGGCTGCGCTGCTGCCCACCACCAGTTTAAGTGACATGTTTCGCCCTGTGTGAGGTCCTTGCTGCATGAACGCATAGATATAGATTAAATTCATTGGGCTGGATTTTGATACTGGGGCGGGTTGGGGTCGTGTCATCCGCATTTCGTGTTATCCACCCGACTGCAATTGGATGTGGGAGATTGATGCAATTTTGACCTAATTTTGCAATTGAGTACCAGCATGTGGGAACCCATGAACCAATTAGTGGTTTGAGTCTGAAAGTCGCCTCTGATGATGTCATCATTGTTGCTGCATTGCAGGTCAGAGACTGCCTGGCCTTTGCTGTGAGAGGACATGGACGCGGACGCAAAAGGAGCAGCAGCTCTAAGGAGAGAGAGATAGAGAGAGAGAATTTTTTTTTGCATCCAGGTCCTCTCCCAGCAAAGGCCAGGCAGTCTCTGAAGACCTTCAATGCAGCAGCATCAGAGGCGACTTTCAGACCTAATACTACTACTTTCATCACATCTCTGTTGTAATAGTGGACCTGCAGCTGATAGTCAGCTATCCACTTGTGCTCCCGCCAGGTTTCACTGGCGTGTTTCACATCAGGCGTGCTTCACGTGGGAAAAGGGTTAAACTAGCTAAAAAGTTTCAAAATGGCATTACAGAGCCAATTTAGGGCTTGTTAAGGGCTTTAATGGCCTCTCCCGCCTCTTGGAGGCGGGACGGAGACGGGAACACCGCACACGATTTCTTCAAAATTGCATGGAGACGGGATCAGGTCCGCCCGCCACTTTTTGCAATTTTAACCCCCCACACGCCTCCAAACCCGCCTCCACGGGTCTATGAAAATCCAGCCCATAGTATATATAGGATAGCAGCCAGAAGACCTCAAAGCTGTTGTAAACAAAGAAGAATTGCAATAGAAATTGGAGGGGGATAATCGTGACTACATTTTTCTGCCTGTTAGTGCTGCGATTTCAGAACAAAATTTAAGTATGTACCAGTGACCTATATCTCCAGTTTAGACCTATAATATAATATGAGGGATGATTTTAACCCCTTTTGCCGCTGAGATGAGGGAGTGTGGGGATTTTAATAGAGGCAGCGTCCTCCCCTCTGGGTTGACACCGTGCTCATGTCTATCTCCAGTTTAACTGACATGTTTTGCCCTGTGTGAGGCCCTTGGTGCATGTAGGCAAGGGCCTCATAAATATGGAAAAGTTGGGATCCTGTGATGTAAATAGGACCCTGACGTGATTTTAATCTGCAGTCACATGACCCATGCCTGGTGCCGGGCTTGCCAGATAAAGCTGGTGGCAGGCAGGAGCAGGCCCTGAGAAGGGCTGAGAAGGTAAGGTTTAAAACATTTTTACGATCTCCATGTGGACCTGAAGGAGCAGGTTTGCTCCTATCAGCCCCACAAGGAAACTTTGGACCTCCCTTGCCCTGGGCTTCTCCCACCCACCGGCCAGGCACTGATTCCTGCTGGGATTTGTTGGGAGACTCAACTGAGAGATGGAAATGAGGCCCAGGAGTTAAAATGGCCTGGGCATCACTCCAGCGTGACCATAGAACATAAGAACATAAGACATAGGAGCAGGAGTAGGTCATTTGGCTCCTCGAGCCTGCTCCTCCATTCAATAAGATCATGGCTGATTTGATCTTGGCCTCAACTCCACTTCCCTGCCCGCTCCCCATAACCCTTGACTCCCTTATCGTTCAAAAATCTGTCTATCTCCACCTTAAACATATTCAATGACCCAGACTCCATAGCTCTCTGGGGAAGAGAATTCCATAGATTCACAACCCTCTGAGAGAAGATATTCCTCCTCATTTCCGATTTAAAAGGGTGCCCCCTTATTCTGAAATTATGCCCCCTATTTCTAGATTCCCCCACGAGGGGAAACATCCTCTCTGCATCTACCCTGTCAAGCCCCTTCAGAATCTTATATGTTTCAATAAGATCTCCGCTCATTCTGCTGAACTCCAATGAGTATAGGCCCAACCCGCTCAACCTTTCTTCATAAGATAACCCCTTCATCTCTGGAATCAACCTTGTGAACCTTCTCTGAACTGCCTCCAATGCAAGTATATCCTTCCTTAAATAAGGAGACCAAAGCTGTACGCAGTACTCCAGGTGTGGTCTCACCAACGCCCTGTACAGTTGTAACAGGACTTCCCTACTTGTATACTCCATTCCCTTTGCAATAAAGGCCAACACTCCATTTGCCTTCCTAATTAATTGCTGTACCTGCATGCTAACTTTTTGTGATTCATGTACAAGGACCCCCAGATCCCTCTGTACCTCAGCATTTTGTAATCTCTCCCCATTTAAATAATAATTTGCTTTTTTATTTTTCCTACCAAAGTGGATAACCTCGCATTTTCCCACATTAAACTCCATCTGCCAGTTTTTTGCCCACTCACTTAGCCTATCTATATCCCTTTGGAGATTCTTTGGGCTGGATTTTGATACTGGGGCGGGTTGGGGTCGTGTCATCCGCATTTCGTGTTATCCACCCGCCTGCAATTGGATGTGGGAGATTGATGCAATTTTCACTTAATTGGGCAATTGAGTTCCAGCATGTGGGAACCCATGAACCAATTAGTAGTTTCAGTCTGAAAGTCGCCTCTGATGATGTCATCATTGTTGGTGCATTGCAGGTCAGAGACTGCCTGGCCTTTGCTGTGAGAGGACCTGGATGCAAAATGAGCAGAGAGAGAGAGAGAGCGAGAGAATGAATTTTTTTTTTCATCCAGTTCCTCCAAAGGCCCCGGCAGTCTGAAGACATTCAATGCAGCAGCATCAGAGGCGACTTTCAGACCTAATACTACTACTACCTTCATCACATCTCCGTTGTAATAGTGGACCTGCAGCTGATAGTCAGCTATCCACTTGTGCTCCCGCCAGGTTTCACTGGCATGTTTCACATCAGGCGTGCTTCACGTCAGAAAAGGGTTAAACTAGCTAAAACGTTTCAAAATGGCATTACAGAGCCAATTTAGGGCTTGTTAAGGGCTTTAATGGACGGAGTCGGGAACACCGCACACGATTTTATCAAAATTACGTGGAGGCGGGATGGGGTCGGGACCCCCGAATCTGCAACGTTAACCCCCCACACGCCTCCAAACCCGACTCCACGGGTCATTGAAAATCCAGCCCTTTGTGTCCTCCACACAATTTGCTTTCCCACCTATCTTTGTATCATCAGCAAATTTGGCTACATTACACTCAGTCCCTTCATCCAAGTCATTAATGTAGATTGTAAATAGTTGAGGCCCCAGCACTGATCCCTGCAGCACCCGACTAGTTACAGTTTGCCAACCTGAAAATGACCCATTTATCCTGACTCTCTGTTTTATGTTAGTTAGCCAATCCTCTATCCATTACTCCCAACCCCGTGAGCTCTTATCTTGTGTAGTAACCTTTTATGTGGCACCTTATCGAATGCCTTCTGGAAATCCAAATACACGACATGTACTGGTTCCCCTTTATCTCCCCTGCTCGTTACATCCTCAAAGAACTCCAGCAAATTTGTCAAACATGATTTCCCTTTCATAAAACCATGCTGACTCTGCTTCACTATATTATGATTTTTCTAAATGTCCTGCTATCACTTCCTTAATGATGGACTCCAACTTTTTCCCAATGACAGATGTTAGGCTAACTGGTCGATAGTTGCCTGCTTTCTGTCTCTCTCCTTTCTTAAATAGGGGCGTTACATTTGCAGTTTTCCAGTCCGCTGGGACCTCTCCAGAATCCAGGGAATTTTGGTAGATTACAACCAATGCATCCACTATCTCTGCAGCCACCTCTTTTAAGACTCTAAGATGCAGGCCATCGAGTCCAGGGGACCTGTCCACCTTTAGTCCCATTAGTTTGCCTAGTACTTTCTCTCTAGTGATAGTGATTGTTTTAAGTTTCCCCCCCCCCCCACCCCAATAGCCTGTTGATTATCCATTATTGGGATGCTTTTAGTGTCTTCTACCATGAAGACCGATACAAAATATTTGTTCAAGGTCTCCGCCATTTCCCTGTTTCCCATGATTAATTCCCCAGACTCATCCTCTAGGGGACCAACGTTTACTTTAGCTACTCTCTTCCTTTTTATATACCTGTAGAAGCTCTTACTGTCTGTTTTTATATTTCTTGCTAGCTTACTCTCATCAGCTATCTTCTCTCTCTTTTTATCATTTTTTTAGTTGTCCTTTGCTGCTTTTTAAAAAATTTCCCAATCATCTGGCCTTTCACCATTCTTTGCAACATTGTATGCTTTTGTTTTCAATTTGATACCATCCTTTACTTCCTTAGTTAGCCACGGATGGTTCATCCTTCTCTTAGAGTCTTTCTTTCTCACTGGAATATATTGCTGAGAGTTATGAAATATCTCCTTAAACGTTTGCCACTGCTTTTCTATTGTCTTACCCTGTAATATATTTTCCCAGCCACTTTAACCAAGTCTGCCTTCATAGTTTTGTAATTACCTTTGACCAGGTGAGCTTGACACTCGTCTCGAAGCCCCCATGCCAAACTTGCACCCCGATTTAAGATCAGATCTATAATCTGTCATTTCTGCAAACTGTTACGATACTATTTCACCTTTATAGCTACATCGACTCAAGAATGTCACGTCTGTTACATCCTGCAAATGAAATAAATGTACATAATACAGTTGCAACTAGAAAATTAAATGATCAATTAACATAGTGGGAGCCAGAACAGTGAGTGCTGTGATAATAGGTTTTGAATACACGGCATAGGCATGGAAACAGCTTTTTCTTAAATGTCATTATTCATGTCACCAGGGATGAGGTAACAGTTATGAAGAGAGACGTGAGAAGTTAGGGCTTTTTTCACTACACCTGAGTAGGTTAAGGGATAGAAATCTTCAACATTAGGGAGGATTGTGATAAGGTAAATGGTGATGGATTGTTTTCATTGGTCAGCCAGATAAGCAGGCAGAAATTTAAGGTAATCACAGAGAATTAAAGGGAAGGTTAGAAAAACTATCTTGACACTATTTTTATGATGTGGAATTTTCTGCCACAAAGTAGAGTCCATAAATTGTTTTCAAAAGGAATTAGATAGTTACTTGGAAAAAAAGTGGGGTGAGCAGGAGAGTGGGATTAGACTAGGTAGCCATGTGGTGAAAAACATTGGTGCAAATTACCTGGTTCTGTGCTATAACATTTTATGATTCTATGTATAAGTATTTATATATGTATTGATCTGTGAGAGACAGGTAGTAGTAATGTTGGAGCTGATTTTCGGCTGCTCTGCACCCGAAAATGTCTATTTCTTGGGCATAAAAGCAGAAGAAAAATGGGTCTTTGCAAGTCCTGTGCACTTCTGGGGATTTCCCTTAGGGGAGGCAGAGCACTTCTACCTGGACAAGCCTGTAAATGCTTGATGTGGGAATGATGTACACATGCCTCCCACCTGTGCCAACTGAACACTGGGGTCCTGGTAGTGACCTGAATCCACAAGCATAAGCAGGTTGAGGGCACTTCAATTTGGGCTCAGGGAGAAAGTAGGGAGGCAGATCGACTCCCATCATATCTTTGGATGGACAAACGGTTAGATTATTGTAAATAAAAATCACTACAAATTTTTAATAATTCTGCTGTAAGAAACAGTTGAGGTTCATCAAGCTTTGACCGAATCTTAATGCCTCTTCGGCCATTTTTTCAGGGTCAGGGTCATTTAAGTAATTTGGGCAGGCTTCTTGTCTCTGTCAGGTTAAGGGGTTGGAAAATAGCTGTGGGAGGCCTCAGCATCATGCTGTGGCGTATTGTGGCCAATGCCCTCTGGGCCTGGCTAAAAAATGCCCTTAGCCGATGCAATTGATCTTCCCATGATCAGTTGCGAAGGCTGTCGTGGGCCACTAAATTCTAAATTTCTGCCCTGTCATCATAACCACTCTACACACCTGGAACGTATGGGCATTCCCAGCAAACAGTGTTACTAGGGCACAAATGCTGGAAATTATATTGAATGATGTATTCCTGTAATTTTCATGGGCTTTGAATACCCTGCCCGTATTTGGCAAATGTATTCTATGTCCTTCATCACTTTAAGTGGAAAAGAGCAAGTATGTCATGGGAACACCTATCACCTCCAAGTCACCTGACATCCTGACTTGGACATATACTGCCGTTTCTTCATCATCGATGGGTCGGAATCCTGGAATTCCCCACCAAACCCCATATTGGATGCACTATCACCACCACCATCATAACAGCTTGCATTTATATAGTACTTTTAACATAAGCGCCCCAAGGTGCTTCACAGAGGTGTTGTAAAAGAAGGACAACAAGCCAAAAATTGCTGTACTTCTGGGAGTAGGCTGCCTACCTATCCCTCTGAGTCCTCATTGGTGTATTGCACAGGGAACCCAAAAGGGAAAGGGTAAAAATAGCTTAAAAGGAGGGATTATTCTCAAAAAAATCCAACACAGTATTATTGGAATCCCGTCACTATCTTTAGCTTTTAGCAGTGTTCAAACATAGAGGGTGATTTTAACCCTGCCCGCCTGGCACAAACCGTGGTGAGGTTGAGCAATGAAAATTGCCTGTGGGACTCACCCGGCAATGTCTCGGGCCTCACACTGCCAAATTCAGGATGGTTTGCCGCCTGCCTCCGCAGCTGGCCTGAGTTAAAATCGGGGCCATCATTAGAGTGAGGAGAATCTGGTGACTTGCATTTACTTGGTTTTTCTGTTTCATGCAGATAATCCTGTCACATACAAAGTAGAAGGAAATCGACAAGCCTTAAAAGTGTTTTTCTACCTTGAGAACTACAATTTTGAGCAGCTTCCTCAGAGGTTAAAGAATGGAAGCGGTTTTAAAGTTCACCCAGTGCTTTTTACACAAGGTATGGGATACTTTCCATATATCACAGTTTTGCTATTGCTGCATTTTCTCTGATCCTCCTTATTGCTTAGAATTCATAAAACGGAGTACTGAAATGTCTCTCCCATATAGCAATGGAAAGTATGGAGGGCTATTACTACACAGACAATGTGTCTGTGGAAGAATTCCAGGCACAGATCAATGCAGCTTCTCTGGAGAACGTAAAACGATACTGTCAAAAGCTCAGGTAAGGGCACCATTTGTCGTATATTTTGTGATAAATGTTTCTAGTTGATAGAAGTGTTTTTAAATGTTGGGAATCATTCAAAAGAGGCATTCTTTTCTTGTAAATTATCTTGCAGTGCTATTCAGCAGTTAGTAAATAGAAGGAAGTACAGTAACTCCAATTGGTAGCACGGTTACATCCTGACAATACTGAGTGGGTCGCTCACTGAAAAGCAAATCAGTTTACAAAATAGAATGATAGACTATAGCAGTGCTGTAGCTAATTTGCTTTTTTCCAGGAATCTGCCAGAAAATTCTACAGTCAGGCAATTAGCCAACTATAGCTAATTACCAAACTCCAAACCTGGACTTTCTGATGCCAGCCACCTGTTATTGCAGTGAAAATTGGGTGACTGGCATCAGGAAATGGGCACCAGGGTCTGCCTGGTAGAACACCTTCCCTCTCTGCCCACTGACGTATCTTCTCTCTCTCTCTTAGGCAGTCCCTCGGAACCGAAGATGATTTGCTTCCACATTAAAAATGAGTTCTCAGGTGACTGATGAGTCCAATGCGGGACCTACAGTCTCTGTCACAGGTGGAGCAGACGGTGGTTGAAGGGGCGGGTGGGTGGGGTGCTTGGGTTGACGTGCGCTGCCTGCGCTTGGCTTCCGCTTGCTCCCGGAGAAGAGACTCGAGGTGTTCGGCGCCTTCCCGGATGCTTCTCCTCCACTTTGTACGGTCTTGGGCCAGGGATTCCCAGGTGTCGGTGGGGATGTTGCACTTTTTCAAGGAGGCTTTGAGGGTGTCCTAGAAGCATTTCCTCTGCCCACCTGGGGCTCTCTTGCCATGTCGGAGCTCCGAGTAGAGCGCTTGTTTTGGGAGTCTCGTATCGGGCATGCGGACAATGTGACCCGTCCATCGGAGCTGATCGAGCGTGGTCAAAGCTTTGATGCTGGGGATGTTTGGCACTGATGTATATTCCCTGGGACGAGCTCAACAACGATGGTAGTTACCACCTTAGATAGGCAGGTGCTTCATTTAAACATCAATATTTCAAAAATCTTGACTCGGGTCTCTTAGAATAAAATCCACCGAAATCTATTTAAAATTTACCTAACTATGGCAGCAGTATTTAATCCTTTTTATAAAAAGTGTAAAGAGTTGTTGCTATATACAGCTGTGACATTGAGAGTGAAGTTCCTCCTGTTAATAATTTTACTGAAAATGTTATGATGCTGTTTTGTACTCGGGCTCGCTTTTCACTATAATTATCTACAGAAGAAATTTCATCCCAAAGATTTTTGTAGATTTGTGTTTTAAAATGAATAGGAAACTGGATGGTGAGAGCAAGGATTCATAAAATCCAAAATTAAGGAAAGAAAGCTCCCCTTCATTATTTTTTACGGTATAACAAATGTAAGACTAATTTTTTTAATTATTAACTTGTACTAAATTTTACAGATTGACTTGAGAGAAATATATAGAACCTCTGAATCTTCCAGATAATTCAGTCTTATGTGTAGTGTGCATCCATTTTATATTTTTCTAATGTTAAAGCTGCATTTGACATTTTCTGCTGTTTTGACTTTTTTTTGTACCATTCACTTATTGGTAAGGACATCTGCAGCTGACCTGAACAATAGGGCTGGCACTGTCATTGACGGTGAAGATCCCCATCTCCCTCATTTTTTTCTCTATGATTCCTTTCACACTAGCAAAGAATCATCTGCAATATCAACCCCCTGTGCCCCCCGCCCCCCCCCCCCCCCCCACACATGTATCAAACGGGCAATTGATGCATAGGTCAGGATGCCCAGAACTTTCATCTTTCCCATTGAATACCAATAGAAGCATGACATAGCTGCCCAAAATCAGCTTAGTGCTGCATTTCACAGATTAGATGGGTCATTAATGGTAGACATGCGGCCATCTTCTGTTTCATGATGTAAACATTCATTGTGCAACTGGGTTGATTTTATGTGTGACGCCCTTTGACGTACCAAGGGTATCAAGTGAAAGTTCCAGCTTGTATGTGTGCGCTGTTGAAGTATTAATATACAAAAAAATGAAAGAGCCGTAAGATTTTGCGAGGACTTGGCATGGACTAGCAGTAAATGTGAAGCACATTGACAGGATAATTTAGTGGCATGGATACTTGAGCCTTCTACCTCGTAAATTGTAGTGTTGAATAATCTTATCCTGGCAACTTCCTTGATGTGTGTCATATTCTTGCACATCTGTTCCTAAGTCCTGTGGGTACAATACACATTGTTGACTCTGGCTTTCATCTTCTGCCAAGTACTCTGCATTGCCGTCCTGTGGAGCAGTGCCCTGGAAACCCAAACAGGGCAGCTCTCCTTGCAACTACCTCATGCAGCAACACCTCCATTTTACCGGCATCAAATGGGGTTTGAGTAGTCATCGCTCCATTACATGCCTCCAAATTCTGCTTCCTGCCTCCGCATTTATTTTGCCAACTTTTTTTTGCCCCTTATGGAATTTGTAATGGCTAAGTATAGTTTTAAGATACTTACAATCTTTGTAAAAGCTACAACAAGTTTCCCCCATTAAAGTTAAGCAGCATAGCTCACCAAAAAATGTGTGACTGCATTGCCACCATCCTCCTGAACAGAACTTGGATATATATACTACACTGAAACGTGGTTCAATAAGTTGTAGATGCGGAGCTTAGGCAACAGCTGCTTGTCTGTGCTGTTGAATTGTCAGTGTGATTGAGGGATTTATAAAGGACAACTAGCAACATGCCAGCCACCTTGATCTTCGTGACTCCAAGTGCAGTGCTGTGTACCAGGATTGCTCATCACCAACTGCTTAATCCAGGTCCTTATGTAATCACCAACCATTGCCAGCTCTAGTGGAAACAGCACAGATAAACACAGGGTGAGGCACCGAGTAGTGGTGATGGTTGATGAGCGGCCATACTAGTAGGGCAGATACTCGGCATGCTAAGTGCCCCTACTGAGTCATATGTGGTTACAGACCTTAGTGGAACTACTTTGAAACAGAGGCTGGTAGAGCAGCATTGTATTGTGGGCTCACATGCCTCCTTGGACATGATAATAGAAGGTAGTCTGGCTGATGTGGAGGAGTCCAACTCCTAGAAATTCTCTGCTGATTTCCACTCAATTGATATCATGCAGCTCTGGTTATCTAGACTGCAGTCTTCCATGGAACATGTGGCAATGCCAATGGAATCGATGGTGGAGACCCCAGTTAGACAAGCCACTCGCATAATAGAATCAATTCTCATGAATGTTCCCACTGCTGCAATGGGGGCTTTACTTTGAAATCTCAAAATGCAGTCATGATCAACTTCAAATTGCATGAGGCAGGATTGCAGATAATTATGATAGAGGAATTCCAACACCTCATAGTTGCCCACTGTTATATATTGATGAAGATCAGTGGGTGTTGTGAGGAGAGCAGTGACATGTATGAAATAACACAGGACCAGCTGGTTGGCACTCAAACAGTTCTGTACCATCATGTAGCCTACACAAGTGACAGTAGTGCCACCCTTGAAAGTACTAGGCCAGCAGAGGCCAACAAAGAGTCTTGGTAATGATGCAGGACTTCTATATTCCTAGTGTACCAGTTGCCTATGCATCCACCACTTGACACCCTCAGCTAAGGAATGTGACACAAACACAACCAGAGAAGTTCACATCACGCAGGAAGCAAATGAGACAATAAAACACATTAAACGTGTGCTCTAGTAGCAATGTACAACTTAATAAAATTAATTCACTTCTGATATATCCTGCAGTCTGTTATTCTGTGGGAGCCTAGATGGTCCAAGTGCCATAAAAACTGAAGGCAATGATGAACCTCCCTGTCTCTAGTAGTGCATTCCAGAAGGTTGACTGCTTCTTATAATCCTAAGGCTAAGGATTGCTCTTTTTTCCAGGGAACTCCAGGCTGCCTAAATAACTGATTGTTGCAGTACAACTACTGCCTGGGGCAGTATCTGCTGCAAGTCATATGCCCTCTGTGAGCTCTGCAGGCCCAGGTTGTTCTCTCCTCCGCCTGCTCAATTGTGATATATATGCCAATGGATGCTACACCCATGTTCTCAGACAGGAAATTCCTCAGTAGTATTCAGTTCTGTTATTACCATTGTGACAGTTAGAAATCTTTCCCTCTGTTAAACTCATTAGCTTCAGGTCTGACCTGGGAAAAAGAACTGCTTTTGGTTTGACTCTGCAGCTAAGGAATGTTGCTCAAAGCATTGGAAAGTAAAATTTCTTACTTTTTGCTGGGCTCTAACTATGTTTTTGTAGGGATATAAATACTCAATCAATACTAAACATGTACCACTCATCCATTGGCGCTGTCTCCCAATATTCCACCACTTTTTAATCCACGTCAAAATGTTATCTTGGCTCAGCGTTAGCACTCACACTGCTGGATCAGCAGGTTGTGGATTCAAGACTTACTGCAGCAGTTGAGAACATAACCGAGGCTGACACTTCTGTGCAGTACTGAGGGAGTGCTGTATTATCAGATCCTTCAGATGAGACACTAAACTGTGCTCATGTTCACGCAGACATTAAAGATCCTGTAGCAGTATTTGAAGAAGAGCAGGGTGTTCTCCTGGTTTCCGAGCCAACATTTATCCCTCGGCTAACGTCACCAATACAGATTAACATGGAAGGAGCTGTATCAATGCAGGTTCTTTCCCCATTCGTGAACAGAGGATTGTTGATCTTATCATGAAAAATAAAATCAATGATTGCTGAAGTTACTGCCAGATCATAGCTTCCAGTAGGTTTCAGTGGCCTATGGTAATGGTTACAAATAAGTTATTGAAAGTTAGTTACACCAACAGGATAGAACAGAATAGCAGTAATACTGTTAATTTAATTTTCCTTGATAATTTTTAGCATTACACTGATATAAAGTACAGAATGAAGAATAATCTCATTCTGCGAGGCTGTATAATGCGAAGCTGATGCTGATAATTTAGGGACATATTTTATTCTGTTCACCAATTTGGTGAAAAATGAGGATTATAAAGCAGTATTTCTGCTTTATGCTCATGCCCACGTTTTTGCTAAAATTGGAAAACAGAATAAGAAAGCTCCCATAGACATGTCAGAGGCGGAATCAGTTTACAAAGCCTTCGCCAGCCATGGAGTTTCTATAAGAAGGTTAAATGCTCACTAAGTGTGCCACTCTAAAATCACAGCACCATCATTGTACCACAGACCAACACTGTCCAAGGGAACTACAACCACTCAGAGAAGTTAGATTTGCTCTGAGAAATTCAAGGACTCTAATTCTGTTTCAGATTTCTCAAGTCTTGCCCTTTTTGTGGAGAACTTGTGGCGAAGTGTACAATCAACGTTTAATAATTCAAATACAATAGCAAAATACTGCAGATGCTGGAATCTGAAATAAAAACAGAAAATGTTGGAAATACTTAGCAGGTCAGGCAGCATCTGTGGAGAGAGAAATAGAGTTAATGTTTCAGGTCTGTGACCTTTCGTCAGAACTGGAAAAAGTTAGAGATATAACAGATTTTAACCAGGTGCAGAGGCAGGTAAAGGGGGAGGGGAAGAAAGAATAAAAGGGACGGTCTGTGATAGGGTGGAAGGCAGGAGTGGTTAAATGCTGCAAATGGGAATGGCAGAATCATCAACAGCTGCCGTCTGAAAAAATAGGGCCAGAGGTTATGGTCTGAAATTGTTGAACTCGATGTTGAGTCTAGAAGGCTGTAAAGTGCCTAATCAAAAGATGAGGTGCTATTCCTTGAGCTTCATTGGAGCAGTGTAAGAGGCCGAGGTCAGAGTGGGAGTGGAGCGGAGAATTAAAGTGATAGGCAACCGGAAGCTCGGGGTTACCCTTACGGACTAAACAGAGGTGTTCCGCAAAGCGGTCACCCAATTTGCGTTTGGTCTCCCCAATGTAGAGGAGACCACATCGTATACTGTATTCGCTGCTCACGATGCGGTCTCCTCTACATTGGGGAGATCAAACGCAGATTGGGTGACCGCTCCGTGGAACACCTCCGTTCAGTCTGTAAGGGTAACCCCGAGCTTCCGGTTGCCTATCACTTTAATTCTCCCCTCCAATCCCACTCTGACCTCTCTGTCCTCGGCCTCTTACACTATTCCAATGAAGCTCAACGTAAGCTCGAGGAACAGCACCTCACCTTTCGATTAGGCACTTTACAGCCTTCTGGACTCAACATTGAGTTCAACAATTTCAGACCATAACCTTTGCCCCTATTTTTTTCAGACGGCAGCTGCTGACGATTCTGTCATTCCCATTTGCAGCATTTAACCACTCCTGCCTTCCACCCTATTACAGACCGTCCCTTTTGTTCTTTCCTCCCCTCCCCCTCTTTCCCTGCCTCTGCACCTGGCTAAAATCTGTTACATCTCTAACTTGCTCCAGTTCTGACGAAAGGTCACAGACCTGAAACATTAACTCTGTTTCTCTCTCCACAGATACTGCCTGACCTGTGCATGAACAGAGAGACCTGGGGGTATATGTGCACAAATCGTTGAAGGTGGCAGGACAGGTTGAGAAAGCACATAAAAAAGCTTACGGGATCCTGGGCTTCATGAATAGAGGTATAGAGTACAAAAGCGTGGAAATTATGATGAACCTGTATAAAACACTGGTTCGGCCTCAACTGGAGTATTGTGTCCAATTCTGGGCACTGCACTTTAGGAAGGATGTGAAGGCCTTAGAGAGGGTGCAGAAAAGATTTACAAGAATGGTTCCAGGGATGAGGGACTTCAGTTACGCGGATAGACTGGAGAAGCTGGGGTTGTTCTCTTTGGAGCAGAGAAGATTTAGAGGAGATTTGATAGAGGTGTTCAAAATCATGAGGGGTCTGGACAGAATAGATAGAGAGAAACTGTTCCCATTGGCAGAAGGGTCGAGAACCAGAGGACACAGATTTAAGGTGATTGGCAGAAGAACCAAAGGCGACATGAGGAATAACTTTTTTACTCAGCGAGTGGTTATGATCTGGAATGCAATGCCTGAAAGGATAGTAGAGGCAGACTCAATCACAGCTTTCAAAAGGGAATTGGATAAGTACCTGAAGGAAAAAAGTTTTCAAGGCTACGGGGAAAGGGCAGGGGAGTGGGACTAGCTGAAGTGCTCTTGCAGAGAGCCGGCACGGGCTCGACGGGTCGAATGGCCTCCTTCTGTGCTGTAACCATTCTATGATTCTATGACCTGCTGAGTATTTCCAGCATTTTCTGTTTTAATAATTCAAAGTTGTTTTTTGCTGTACAAAATGGAATTAAGCAGTGCAAATAAGAGTAAGCTGGGAATTTGGTGCTAATGATTAATGTTCAAATAATTTGAATGATACAATTTGGTATTAAAAGGATTGGATATCGATAAATTGAACTTTGCATATATGTTTGAGATTGCCACAAATTCTAGAAGCAGAGGAAAACAGAACAAGGAAGGTGCACAGACAGTATAGATTAACTACTTCAAGCAATGGGAAGTGAACTTGTTGCACAGTTGTGCAAAGGCAGTGGATGCAGCTAATGTGAAGAAAATTAAGGGAGAATTTATTCGATATTTAGTCCATTGGCAATTAAGAGGTATTCGTTTTTGGGACAGGACTGATAAGCTGCAGAATCCTATACTTTCCTATGTCCTTGCAACACAACTAGTCCACATTCCCAACCTCACAAACCAATTTACAATGAAAATGCAAGAAGCAAATAGTTGAGTGACCTGATTTAAAAAAAACTCAGCTTATTTATCTGTAGAATTGCAGTTCAGTTTGTTTTCTAATTAAGTTGGTTCTCTCCTTGATTATACAATTGTAATCTTCCACCAACTTCTAATTTAACCATCTGAAAGATAGAAAACTTTCTAGTTCTGTTTTACAACCATCTCAGGTTGGTGCCAAACTACAATGCCTTTTAATTTGAAAAAAAATGAGAAGTCGCACAACACCAGGTTATAGTCCAACAGATTTATCTGTTGGACTATAACCTGGTGTTGTGCGACTTCTCATTTTTGTCCACCCCAGTCCAACGCCGGCATCTCCACATCATGACTTTTAATTTGAAAGCAGGCTTGAAGCTATCAGCGCGCCAGTTATCCATTTCTCTAAAGCAGACCTCAGTATAATTCCTAACCACATTACAGACTGTCTTTCATAACTATCCTATTCTCACCTGAATACTCATTGTTTATTTTGGACAATGAGCTGCAAAAATTATATTGAAAACAAATTCAGTAAATGATATGACAAGAAGGCAGATCAAGTGAAAAGAGGTCTCAGAGCTCACAGCTAGGTCTAGCTTGTCATTCACACTCTGTCTTGGTTATGATAGAATTGTTCTTCTGTAGACATCAGTCTGAAATATCAGTCAGTCCCTGGAGAGCAGCTGTAATAATTATTCTGCAGTTTCAGCAACACAGATTCCAAACCCTGGAAAATTGTTTGTATCAGAATGCCTTAGGTAGTGCTATCATATCAGTAAAACACATCCCTAATCCTTGAGTGCTGGCAGTCTGGCACTGCATTAGGTATCCTTACATTAAATATAAGAAGCAGTGCTTAGTGCTGTTGTATCTGTTAACAGTATCTCAGATCTATTGGAGAGTAAGAACTCGAGGTTGCTTCAGGCTGGTCTATATACCCAGTAGAGTTACATATTGCTTTCTGTGAAATAAAAATTCAGTCCCCTCAATTGTATCATTTATAAAACAAATCTATAGTATTGTTATTTAATATAATGCATAATATGGCCAGAAATACATACAAAATTACATAAAATACTGCTGTAACTTTGGCGGAACCTCAAAATGACCATTTTCAGCCATTTGCGCCATTTTTCAGGGGAATCCGCAGCTGTTTACATTGTTTCTCTAGGGGTCTGCTTAGTCTCCTACTGAAGTTATGCAGGGAGACTGGGAGACCTTCTACCCCGCCACCCCCACCGTACCCTGCATATGAGTCTCCACTTGGATCATTGGCCCGGATTTTGCGGTCAGCAGCGAACGAACGGCGCTAGCTGCTCATTACACTTACCCACAGACTTTCTGTGGGCTTTTGCACTGCAACTTGCGGTGATTGGAAATGCGAAACAGTACAGTGCCCTCTACAGGGGATCTGGGACCTTTATAAATAGGGCAAGCAAATGTGTATCTCCTTAACCAATCAGATTGAAGAATCCTTAGTGTGACATACAGTGCGAAAACCAGGGAGTGTGAGTTAGAATATTTAATTCAATGCCAAATCATGTACAGAAAGCAAAATAAAGAGAGGGAAAGAAAGATGAGATTAAGAGAGAGAGATAAAAGAGACAGAAATAATTTTTTTTAAATAAATTTTTTAACTTTTTAAATCTCCAAGAATAATTAAAATCTGAAGGAATGCCGTTAATGATAGCTTTTTCTGGTGTGTTTAGTGGGTATCTAATGGGCAAGTACCGCAAGTTCACACCCTTCCATGTGTTTCAATGCTGAGTCTCTGGACAAGATACTGGTACAGCGAAGCTTCTGGAGGAGCAGATCATCTCAGACAGCAGCTTCCCGATTTCCGTGTTTAACTACGCGGATGCGGATGCTGGAAGTTACTGTCCAGTTTACCACTTAATAGTGGTGAGCGCTGATAGTTTCACCGTTATTTCTACTGCAAAATCTGGGCCAGTATCTTGAAATCTGATGTAATTATTTTCTGCTTCACCCCATCTCCAAGTAATAAAAGATCCCATGTCACGGTTCAAAGAAGAGCAGGGCAGTTCTCCTGGCTAATATTTATCCAGCACTCAACATCACTGAATTTGGTCAATTATCTCACTGCTGTTTGTGGAACCTTGCTGTGTGCAAATTGGCTGCTGCATTACCCTATATTACAGTGACTAGATTTCAAAAGTACTTCATTAGCTGTGAAGTGCTTTGGGACAATCTGAGGTCATGAAAGGTGCTATATAAATCCAATTTCTTCCTTTGTTATATTTTAAAATTTGATAAAAATTACTGTGTTTTTCCACATGGTTAGAGTATCTTTATGTACGTTTAAGTAATCACATGTGGCTCCCACGACATGCAATGACAGCTGCAGTCAGTACACATTTTCAAGGCTCCCATGGCGATACAGTATGGCAAAATACAATCAGAGACAGGTACTGGTGGATACCGGGGTGGATGGCTGATTAGTCTTGGTAGGAGAACTTTTGTCTTTATATTTACAATCTCAGAACTTATATTTCATTTGTTAATAAGCTAAGGATGGAATTTAAGGGATAATTTTCCAACTTTTTTTTATTCGTTCATGGGATGTGGGCGTCGCTGCCAAGGCCAACATTTGTTGCCCATCCCTAATTGCCCTCGAGAAGGTGGTGGTGAGCCGCCTTCTTGAATCGCTGCAGTCCATAAGGTGAAGGTACTCCCACAGTGCTGTTAGGGAGGGAGTTCCAGGATTTTGACCCAGTGACGATGAAGGATCGGTGATATACTTCCAAGTTAGGATGTTGTGTGACTTGGAGGGGAACTTGGAGGTGGTGGTGTTCCCATGCACCTGCTGCCCTTGTCCTTCTAGGTGGTAGAGTTCGCGGGTTTGGTAGGTGCTGTCAAAGAACTTCAGTTCACAGTCAGGAGCTTTGCCTGCATATCAGAAATTAGGGGCACATATAGCACACAATTTTCTCATCATTAATTTAAATATTCAGAAAAACATACGTAACACGCACCCAAATTTCCAATGTGTACTCCTAGTGGGCAAGACTCCCAGTATTTAACCAATGTATGTAACCAATGCTCAGTTTTCTTATAGGTGTCGTGTTTTGTTGGATTTGAGCAGGTGTAAATTAATTACTGGTACACTGTTGGATTTGAGAAATACAAAAACCTTTTAATTTATGAGCCGGTGGAAGGCAGTTCTGACTTCTTTATAAAATTAGAATTATAGATTCTGATCTGAAAAAACGATGAAGCTCAACGCAAGCTCAAGGAACAGCACCTCATCTTTTGATTAAGCACTTCACAGCCTTCTGGACTCACCATCGAGTTCAACAATTTCAAATCATAACCACTGCTCCCATTTCTTTGGACAGCAGGTGCTGGAAATGATTGTGCTGTTGATATTTAAACCTCCTCCAGACCCATCTTTTATTTCTTTACTTGTTCCATTATCACTCATTTTTGCACCATCATTCCTTTTGTCATTTAATCACTCCTGCCTACTACCTTATCACAGACCTTCCCTTTTGTTCTTTCCTTCCCTCCCCTCTTTCCCTGGCTCTGTACTTGCTTAAAACCTGTTACATCTCCAACTTTTGCCAGTTCTGATGAAAGGTCATTGACCTGAAACATTGGCTGGAACTTTCTGGAGGGAGACGGGTTGGGAGCGGGGGGCCTCCGAGGCGTGCGGGAAACCCGGGAGGCTGGGTTTCCCGCAGGCCCTGCCAACTTTAACGGCAGGGCCTGATTTGAATGCGAGGCCTCGGATTCCCACCCACAGCCAGACAGATTGAGAGGCTGGTGGCTGCGGGCGGGTCGGCCTCAGAAGCGAGGGGCCGGTCCGGGGGAGGGATTGTGGGAGTGGGGGGGGGGAGTCGGCAATCAGCCGGGATTGGGGGAGGGGGGGTCGGCAATCAGCCGGGATTGGGGGAGGGGGGGTCGGCAATCAGCCGGGATTGGGGGAGGGGGGGGAGGCAATCAGCCGGGATTGGGGGAGGGGGGGTCGGCAATCAGCCGGGATTGGGGGGGGGGGGGGGGGGGGGTGGGAGAAGATCGTCTGGGGGTGCGGGAAGAGAGGATCGGCAGGGGTGGGGGATCTGGAGGTGGGGGAGAAGATCGGCAGGGGTGGGGAATGGGTGGAGAGAGGACTGGCAGGGGTGGGGGATCGGGAAGGGTGGGTAGAGGACCAGCAGGTTTCAGGGATCGGGGGAGGAGAGAGGATCAATCAGGAATGGGGGTGGGGAGAGGAACGGTTGGGGTTGGGGGGGGTCGACCAGGGATCGGGGAGTGGGGGGGAGTTGTTGGCTAAGGATCACGATGGGGTGTGATCAGCCGGCGATCGCGGGAGGGGGTGTGGTGGGGGTTGGGGGGGTGGTTGGCTGGGGATCGGCAGGGGGGAGAGAGGATCGGGGCCGGCCACTGGTGGATTGTGTGGCTGGCCTCATCATCGTTGGCGGGGGTGGCGGTGGGAGGCCTGAGGGGGTGATTGGAGGCTCGGGGGCGGTGGTCTCCGATCACGGGGGGTGGGTATGGTCGGGACCCTGGATCCAGGAGGTAGGTATAAAGCCATTTACCTCCTGAATGCAGCAGTCCCCACCTCGGTTTAATGCTGAGTTTCACGAATTGTGTGAAACTCGTCCACAGGCAGTTAAACACAAAATGGACGGGGAAATAGAGGCTTCCAACCTCATTACAATATTTAAATTGAGTTAACGCCCGCAGGGAGTGGGTTGGTCGCCCGCCCGCCCCTTCCTGTCTCTGGCAAAATGTTAAAAACGGGATTCCCGACCTGATCCCGCCTCCAACCCACCCACGGGTTGGAGGCGGGATCAGGTTGGGAATCCCGTTTTTAACACTTTAACTGCCTCCACGCTCCAGACGCACCCGTTTTTTTAGGGGAAATTTCCGGCCATGAACTCTGTTTCTCTCTCCACAGTTGCTGCCTGACCTGCTGTGTATTTCCAGAATTTTCTGTTTTTATTCGCATAACTTCCTTGCTTTTGTACTCTATGCCTCTATTTATAAAGCCAAGGATCCCGTTTGCCTTTTTAACCGCCTTCTCAACTTGTCCTACCACCTTCAAATACTTGTGTATATACACACCCCCAGGTTTCCCTGTTCCTGCACCCTTTAGTTCATATTGCTTCTCCTCATTCTTCCGACCAAAATGAATCATTTCACACTTCTCTGGGTTAAATTTCATCTGCTATGTGTCTGCCCATTTCACCAGACTATTGCTATCCTCCGCACTGCTTGCTACATTTCTGAGTTTCGGGTCATCTGCAAACTTTGAAATGATGCCCTGTATAGCCAAGTCCAGGTCATTAATATCTATCAAAAAGAGCAGTGTTCCTAATACTGACCCCTGGGGAACATCACTGTGTACTTCCCTCCAAACAACCGTTCATCACTGCTCTCTGCTTTCTGTCCCTTATCCAATTTCGTATCCATGCAGCCACTACTCTTTTAATCCCATGGGTTTCAATTTTGCTAACAAGTCTATTGTGTGTTATTTTATCAAACACCTTTTGAAAGTCCATATACACAAAACATCAACCATACTACCCTCATCCACCCACTCCGTTACTTGATCAGAACTCAATCAAGTTAGTCAAACATGATCTGCCTTTAACAAATTCATTTATTTACCCATGTTTTTCCAAGCGCCAATTAATTTTCTCCCAGATTAATGTCTCTAAAGGTTTCGCCACCACCGACGTTAGGCTGATTGGCCTGTAGTTGCTGGCTTTATCCCTCTCTCCTTTTTTTGAACAAGGGTGCAACATTTGCAATCCTCCAGTCCTCTGGCACCACTCCCATATCTAAGGAAGATTGGAAAATTGTGGCCAGAGCCTCCGCAATTTCCACCCTTACTTCCCTCAGCACCCTAGGATGCATCCCATTCAGACCTGGTGACTTGACCTGAGACCCTACGTTGTAAGACTAGATTAATCAAGATGAATTCTTCGCCAGCTGAAGTGGCTTAAACCAGTTTTACAGTTAAAGATTTTGTTTGCAAGAATGATCCCTGATACTCTTCACAAGACTGGAGTTTATTTAGCAAAAATAGGAAGCTTATTAAAAGAAACCTATATTGCTTCTATAAACAAGATTGTTTTTTAAAATGCAGTGTTACACCCAATTACTCTACTTCATTCAAATTGTGCCAAGTCTCATTCTTGAATTGCATTTCACAAGTATCTTTTTTTGTTTTCTTAAATGGCCAGTATTGTGTCACATAATGTACAGTACACACTAAACATGTGCCTCATAATGAACAATGAATGTGTGATATGGAAAGTACAAAAACATAATAGCTGGTTGAAGATGAAATATTATGCAAAAGCAAGTTTGACATTCATGCATAGAAACCATAAGATTGGTGATTCAGCAAACCAGTGACTGATTTCCCTGGACATATTTTATTGTACAATTGTTTTAGAATGGACATCATGTGATCCAGTGGCGGGCAAAGTACGGCCCACAGGCTGTATCCGGCACGCCAATGGATTCTGTCCGGCCCGTTGAGGCCTGGCTTTGAGCTGCAAACGTCCGCCGCACCTGACCCCGCCCCATGTGATGTCAGGAGGCGGGTCATTGTCTCCAAGTCAGCAGGGGAGTCAATATAGCAATGGGCTTTAGAGACGGGAGGCAAAGATACGGAGACTGAGGTGGACAGAAGGCGGCCGGGATCATCAATCCCACTTCACTTTAATTTTAGTTTCTCAGTGGGGTGCTTTAATGCTTTACTTTTTCATCGCTCTAAATGAAAGACTTGCTGCAAAAGTGGTGATGTAACTCCAAAGTCGGGTCCCCTCTGACTCTGGAGTGTATGGATTGAAACTCCAGTGTGGTGTCCAGCCAAGTTTAAAAAGTGCTGAGGGATTCCGTTTACCTGGGCATATTATAAACTGAAGGAGAAGGATTTTTTTAATGCTTTGAGAGTTTGGGAGCTCCTGCCCACTCTCAAAACATTTCAACTTTAATTTCTGGCAGATACGTGTAACCATGCCTGCACACAGCGCTCATGCCAGCACGAATGTTGATTTGTAGTCGTGCATAGTCCACAGTAGAACTCCGATGCTCCCAGTGCAACGATCAATCCCAGACCATTAATGTAGTAAAGCTGCAGTCTGTGTCTCACTCCATGAAAGTGAACAGAATTTCAGACAGATTAACTTTGCAAGAGACTTTCTGGGAGTTTGGGACATATTACCTCATTGGGAACACATCAGCTATAGTTTCAGTATCATTTGTTTCAGCGACCAACCAACATGAGTGCCATTTTGATATTATCACTATTATTCAGAGTGTGCCATGCATTGGACAATTTTAGAGAAAGCACACGCTTGTACCCATATTGCAGAAAGTCTTCAGGCTTCTGTGGGATACATTGGGCCACGGCCCCACGGGGGAGGGCCTTTTACCGACGGCAGCGCAGCCCCTAGACCGGTGGAGAGCGGAGAGTGCAGCAGCGGGGAGGGCGCAGGCCCGTCCCCCCAGTCCAGGCCCAACCCCCAGTGATGGGGTGACTGATGGATGATACCTGTTAACCAGTTATTCACTACCATCGAACTAATTAATGCAAAACTGATTTGTGTTTGCTAATTAGTATTTTAATTCTCTCAAAGGTATTTATTTAACACTGATTATTTATACTAACTCATAATTAGTAAATTAGTTAGCAGATTTATTCACTAACAACACCCTCTGTGTGTTAGAAAATTGGTGAGCAATTTAATTGTGCTCATTACTGTACTAATTACACAGCTATTAATAACAGCTTGCTGAGTTATTTATTTAACTAATTTTTACTAGTGTTCAACTAATTTACTGATTACAGACTATTTATTTACTACCTTAACACACGCCCTGCTCATCAAGCAATCGATGAGCAATTTAAATTGTGCTTATTAATTTATTAATTGCACGACTATTGTCCCCTAATTTCGTAACCTCATACTGATATATTTACTAATGTGACACAAATTCTCTGCTCATGTTCAATCAGTTGAATGATTATTACTTTAATGATTTCACGTTTAACAATTCACCCGTATAATAATCAAACACTTTATTTTTTTGCCAGTTACTCAATAATTGGCTGAGGGTGAAATTTTGAAAGAGGAAAAAAAATCTCTACGAGGATTTTGTGGAGCAATAGTGCTAACAATAAATTAAACATACTCTGAAATATGCTCAGGATTGAGCACATTCAGGAATCGCCGTGGTTAATGGACTGTAGTCTAATCTAAGCTTTCATCTTGACCTAACATCTTGTGTGAAAGGCCAGTTAATGTTAACTTGTGCTTGTGAATGACAAGTTTCAGAGCCAGTTGCTTATAGTCAAGTTTTGACAGAAGCAAGTGGGGTAAATATTTTTTGCTTGCATAGAATGTACAGTACAGAAATAGGCCATTCGGCCCAACTGTTCTATGCCGGTGTTTATAAGAACATATAGAAATAGGAGTTGGAGTAGGTCATAAGGCCCCTTGAGCCTGCTCCGCCATTCAATGAGATCATGGCAGATCTTGTCGAGTAACCAGTTTTACAGTTTTAATTATAGCATAATAATATCAATGGCTAAATTAAGTTTTGGGTAAACCTGTATCATGTTCGTTAACATTTTAATAAGTGCTATTTTTATTAAGTGTGGAAAAGACATGAAGGGTTCTTTATACAATAAATGCCATAATAAATTTTTATGGTATTTTTATTTTGTGTGCTGAAATGTTCCCGCTAATTTTTTTTGGGTGTGTGGCCCCTTTAGCCATGGCTGCGTGGCCCATTCAAATTTCCGCGCATGCGTGGTTTTTCCATATAAAAGCCGCTGCGCAAGACCTCCAGACCGCTGTGTGGCTGCACAGCTTAACGGAAACATTGGTGTGCTCACCAAAACTTGTTAACTGGCCCTTCAGCCCAAATAATTGCCCACCCTGATGTAATCCATTGAATTGCTGAGAAATGATAACACAACTCACCACTAGGTGGTCACTGCTGCAATAACTAATATAGCTGTCAATATTGCCAAACCTTATTTATCAAATATATAAAAGTGCTTTGGTAAGCATTTGGTATAGTCTGTATAATCAAATCAACTAAATTCAGATGAATATTACAGGCTTTTTTAAACTTTGGTAGTGCCCAGTTTTTAGAATTTATATTTTCATATATTTTATGGTACTCCTATATAACCTAAAACTATTTAAAGTAAATGCAGCAAACAGACAGAAAAGGACTTTCCATTTTTAATAGGTCAATTTTTAATACATCAATAGTATTATCATAAAAATTGTTCTTATTGAAGAAGGATTACATCTTGGGCTAAGTTGCGGTACATTTTGGTTCACACAAAACATTTTCGGGATGTGGGCATCACTGGCAAGGTCGGGATTCATTGCCCATCCCTAGTTGTCCTGAAAAGGTGGTGGTGGGCCTTCTTCATGAACTGCTGCAGTCATTATTCTTTGCAGCAGTTTGACAGAAGTGAGTGGGTTGCCAAGTCACTTCAGAGGGCAGTTAAGAGTTAACCATGTTGGTGTGGGACTGGAGTCACATATAGGCCAGACCAGGTAAGGAAGGCAGGTTTCCATCCCTAAAGGACATTAGTGAATCAATTGGGTTTTTATGACAATCTGATAGCTTCATGGTCATTTTTTACTGACACCAATTTTTATTTCCAGATTTTTTTTAACTGAGTTCAATTCTCAAACTGTCCTGGTGGGATTTGAACTCACATTCTCTGGATTATTAGACCAGTAACATAATCACTACACCATCATTGCCTAATCTTATTCAGATAGTCTAACACACTTAAACATCACCATCCATTGAGGGCTTTTTTGTGAGAGGGCAAGGAATTTGTGCGGAGGTTCAGTGTGCTTTATTGTAAATTGTACTGTTATTTGCTGTTGGTGCCTTCTCATCTCTCCTCTGACGTTAGCTACGCCTTCCATCATTGAAAGGTGTTGGAGCATATGAGTGAGATCTAGTCAAATGGGCCACCAGTAATGGAGCTCTAACTGCTTCATATTTCATATGCTTTCATATAGTCAAAGCACATACTTAGTGCAACTGTTAACTTCCCTATGCTGTATCACAAATTGCCATTTTAGCAGAAATAGCTTGCCTTAAGAATAATGAAGAAAGATTTGTATTTATATGGCATCTTTCATGTCCTCAGGACATCCCAAAGCACTTCACAGTCAATTAATTACTTTTGAAGTGTAGTCATTTTGTAGGCAAATGGAGCAGTCAATTTTTCACAACAAGGTTCCACAAATGGCAGTGAGATGAATGATCATTTAATCTATCTCTTTTGGTGGTGTTGGTTGAAGGATGAATGTTGGCCGGAACACTGGGAGGATGCCCTGCTCTTTTTTACAAAATTGCCATAAGATCTTTTACGTCCACTTGAACATGATACGAGACCACTGTTTAATACCTTATCTGCAAGACAGCACCTCCAACAATGCAATCACTTCCTCAGTACTGCTTTGAAGCATCAGGCTCAATATTGTGCTCAGGTCCTGGAGTGGCGTTTAAACCCATAGCCTTTTGACTCCGAGGCAAGCATGCTACCATAGATCCATGGTGCCACTCCTAATAATTTGTATCCCGTGTAGTACCTAAAGCTCCAAATGAACCCTGCAGATATTTTATTCAGGCATAAAGCACATAGAGCAAGCAATAGGCATGCTGAAGATGCGCTTCAGATACCATGACAGATCTAGAGGAGCCCTTCAGTACGCACCAGCCAGGGTGTCCAGAATCATTGGTGTTTGCTGCACGCTGCACCACATAGCGCTGCAGCGAGGATTGGAGCTGCAGGAGGAGCAAGGCGTAGAGCGCACAGCTTCTTCTTCAGAGGAGAAGGAACAGGTGGAAGTTGATAAGGAGGAGGAGGAGGAATCTGAGGTGGAGATGGCACCAGCAGTGGCACACATTGCTGCCCAGGAGGCCCGAGATGGCCTCATAATGACCAGATTTACTTAACTTGCTCCAATGCACCCATATGGCTGCCACATGCTGTACTTAATCCCCCCTCCCACAACAGCAGCATAAAGCAGGCCTACAATGACCAATCCATTTCTCACACCCAAACCCCCATTGCTCGAGGTTAAGTAATGTCTCACCATTCACTCCAAGTGACAAGGCCACTTCCCAGGTAGCAGGCAAAAATGGACAAGACCGGAAAGTGGTGCAAAGAAATACATTTATCTGTGTCTACAGCCCTAGAGCAGTGTAGCGATTTGGGTAAAAATAAGCAGAGTGTGACAGGAAGGGACAGAGAGTTTAACAGTAGCAGTGCAGCAGAGAATAAGGTCAAAGCAGGGAATAATGGGACAGAATATTAATCAAGAAATAGTAGGAGCTTGCAACAAAGGTAATGCAATAATCTTGGGGACTTTAATCTTCATATAGACTGACAAATCGAATTGGCAAAGGTAGTCTGGAGGACGAGTTCATGGAATGCATTTGCGACAGTTTCCTAGAACAATATGTCATGGAACCAACCCGGGAACAGGCTATTTTAGATCTTGTATTGTGTAATGAGACAGGGTTAATTAGCAATCTCATAGTAAAGGATCCTCTGGGGAAGAGTGATCATAATATTACAGAATTTCACCTTAATTTTGAGAGTGACTTGCCTAAGTTCGAAACTAGAGTCTTAAACTTAAATAAAGCCAATTACATAGGTATGAGGGGCGAGTTGGCTAAGGTAGATTGGAAAAATAGATTAAAAGATATGGCAGTAGTGGCTAGCATTTAAAGAAATATTTCATAATTCTCAACAAAAATATATTCTATTGAGAAACAAAAACTCCACAGGAAAAGTGATCCAACCGTGGCTAACTAAAGAAGTTAAGGATAGCATTAGATTGAAAGAAGAAGCTTATAATGTTGCAAAGAATAATAGTAAGCCTGAGGATTGGGAGCGTTTCAGAAACCAGCAAAGGTTGACCAAAAAATTGATAAAAAGAGAAAAAATAAAATACGAGAGAAAACTAGCAAGAAATATAAAGCAGATTGTAAGAGCTTCTACAAGTGTGTAAAAATGAAGAGAGTAGCAAAAGTAAACATTGGTCCCTTAGAGGCTGAGACAGGAGAAATTATTATGGTGAATAAGGAAATGACATCATTGCCATCGCCTGCGAGATGGTGGTGCTCATGTTGCAAATGGACTCCTCCATTCTCTGCACATTTGCAGACATTGCGGCTGCAAAAGCTGCCAGAGCCTCATGCAATTGTTACTGCTCCTCATAGACCACCCTCTTCTCGATGGCCCCCGAGGTTCAGCATTTGCATGGAGCTCAACAGAGCTTGGAGCGTCCTGCGCCCTCCAGCGAGGAGTCTCCACTGCTGTCCCTGACAACACCACCTGCTCTTGCTCACTTGTGAATTGTGAGACACCAGGTGACAACACTACTCTAGCTCGCACAGGAGCCACCGAGGTGTGCGTATCAGCGCTGGTGCTGGCTGCGCTTGGGTCTGCTGACGCTGCACCCTCAGAGGCTGGAGGTTCCTCTGAGGAGTCGTCTTCCTCCTCTGGCTGGGCAGTGGTGGTGGGGGGGGGGCACTTGATGGACCTGTGGGAGAGTAAAGAGATGAATTAAAAGTGTTATAATAAGAATGGGCAACGTTACCATTATGCTCATGATGACATTTCACTGGCTGCTGACAACAGTCACCATATGAGTGACTGCTGTATGCCATGTGGCTGTATGAGATGTAATTCTGTCACCAGGTTGCTGGGATGTCCCCCTCTCTCTGTCTCCCACCGCCAGCAGCTCTGCAACTCCAGAGATCTCCAGGGCCTCCTCCTCAGCTGGAGTCAATTGACTGAAGACTGGAGGGCCACCTCTGGTTCTCTGCCTCTCCCTATTGTTGTGGGCTTTCTTCTGCAAGTAGGGAAAGAAGAGAACTTTGAGTCAGAGTGATGGAATGAGTGTAAGGAATGGATGGTCTACATCTGTAGAGGGTGACTTTGAGGGAGTGGCGTGACATTGCTAAATGTCCTCCTGTGGTGTTACTTGCTATGATTGCATTAGGATGAGGGTGCGTGTCAGTGGTGGTTAGTCAGATGGGGATGTGAGTATGTACATAGACAGAGAGGATGGGTGGACCTGCAAGGTAGGTTGGTGTGAGGAATGATGTGCAGGGGTAGGCTTGTAAAGGCAGAGTGATGGGGTGGTAGTGACAGGCACATCAGGATGTAGGTGAGTGTGGCTATGCACTCAACTTTCCTGACCTCATGAGATCATTGAATCTTTTCCGGCACTGGATCCACGTCCTCGTGACCACATCCCTGCTGCTGATCTCCTTTGCGATCTCCAACCATGCCCTTTTTGTGTCTTTGGGTGGTCGTTTGCGTCGATCGCCAGGGAAGAGGACCTCCTAGCATGCTCTTACTGCCTGCATCTGAACTTCCAGCAATGCATCATTGAATCTAGACGTGGCCCTCTGCCTTGTCTCCATGACCCACAATTTTATCAGTTTTATCACGTTATTGAGACCTCTGGAAACCAACTTAGGCACTCCTACATCAACCTTCAAATGAGATGTGCAAGGCTGCTTTAAATATCAGCGCTGGAAACGAGTCATCGATGACGTCATCAGACCCGCTCCATTTAATTGGGCCGGAAAACGCATGACTGTTTTAATTGGGGCTATTAAGTAAAAGATGCACTGGTGAACGCACTGTTCACATCTTCGGGTTCCCGACCTGCTATGCGGCCCGCAAGCACGCAACCCGACTCCAAGGTAAAGATTCCGGCCACTGTCTGATTAGATACTGAGATTGTGTTCATTTCCCTTGAGGATTGATTACGTTTATAATGGTCAAGTGTTTTGACTTATGAACTCACCATAACACGTCCTTTATTTATGACTTATCCTGCTGGTGCTTCAACTGCGTGAATTGAAACTATTTTCATTTAGATGTGTTTAATTAAGTGTTCTCTATTGGCAAACATCAAGGGCTGGATTTTACCAGCCCTGAGGAGGCGGGTTTGGAGGCGGGACTGCTGGGAAAATCAAAAAGAATGGGAGCGGGTCCCGAACCCACTCCCAACCCACCTCCAACCAATCTTCCCGGGAGTCGGGTCCCCAATTTGCGCAGGGACCCGACTCCTAGAGGTGGGAAGAGGATTATAGCCACTTAACTGCCTGTTAATAGGTAGTTAACAGGCAGTTAAGAGGCTGTTTCCCATTTTGCCACTTCTGCTGCGGGCTTCCCGATGTCGGGGAACCCCGCCAGGGTAAGTGAGGCATGCTGTGGGTCTGTTGTTATGTTTGTGTATAGATGACAGCTGTAGAAGTGGTGTGAAGGATGCAATGGGACACTGGTGAGTATCAGAGGTAAGGAAATGTTGGGAAAGTCATTTTTAATGTGTTTAGATTTTTCTGTAGGTGACAAGCTCAGAAGTGTTTGTGTGGCCTCACCTCAATGGGAGAAGTGACAGATCGCTTCTGTACCCTCACCTGCAGCTGCCATCTGTTTTATCCTAAGGAGAGAGTCATTGGAGAGTCTGGGTGCAAGGGCTCACCTTTGTACAGTGATCGTCAGTGTTTGACAGCACCTCAATGCTGTCAAACACTGTCAAATCACCTGTCAAAAATATATGGTTCATGTGCCTTTAAGAAAACCGGCAGATGAAGCGTAATCAACTGACGTCATCTGACACCGGCTTTCCCTTAATTGGCCAGCAAGCCCACAGGGCGGTCTTAACAAGGCCAATCAGGGGAAATAGCTTATGTGCATTGGACGTCGCTGCGGGTGGGACTAGAACCCAAAAGGCAGCAGTCTCGCCCCCAACTCGTCTCGGTGAGTAAAATCCAGCCTCAAATGTTCCATCTGACCCTCCAGCAAAATTAAATTGGTAGGGATTGGGGGTGCTTGGCGCAGGAACACGTGGATTTTGATTACATAGAAACATAGAAACATAGAAACTAGGAGCAGGAGTAGGCCATTCGGCCCGTCGAGCCTGCTCCACCATTCAATACGATCATGGCTGATCATCCAAATCCAGTACCCTGTCCCTGCTTTAATCCCCACAGTACACATATCCCACCCTACCCCCGTAACCCCACGTATTTTAATTCCCCCTAACATTAGAGAATGTTTCTAAATTATTTAAAATTGTAGTCAGTCCAGCAGCCTTTGTTTTTGAAAAAAACATTCATTAGAAATCAGAATTTTATTTCCATCCATTCTGGTCAAAACACTAAAATATCTGGGTCACTTTTTATAATTTTGTTTTAAGATGTTACTAACTTAGGATTCAATGGAAAAAATATTGTCAGTCTTCCAAGTCTGAGCTTTCAATTCGTTGCAGAACTTGCATCGAAAGCCTGTTTTCATCCAGTGTAGTCCCTTTTATAAACTTTCCAGCATCTCCAAAATGGGCAGTGGGAACCAGAGAAAAAAAACAAGCTAGATAAGAGGTTTAAAGCTTAATGTTTATGAAAAAGTTAGAAAGGATAGGATGGGTTATATTAGTTTCAGAATGAAAAAAAGTAAAGATGGACAATTGGAAAAGAGAGGATGCTGGAAAAGTGGAGACGACAGCCTGAGCTATATTAAAGCAGGGTTTATCTTCATTTAAAATTGTATTTAGGCACATATGTTCATTGTATTAGGTTAATATTGCAGTAATAATAATAGTTGCATACGTAGCAACAGTGACTACACTTTAAAAAGTAATCCATCAAATGTAAAATGCTTTGGGCATTCTGCGGACATAATAAGATGCGATATAAATGCAATTTCTTTCTTGATAAAACTGCTTCTGTTGTGCGAGTAGTTATTTTACTATATTAATACTGTTATTTTCAGTAACTGAATGTGTGAGCTGAAGCGAACTTAACCAGCTGGTCAGGAAAGACAGTGATTTCCTTGGTCCTTTTTAAGGTTAAAATCGAGCGTGGGTCGGGGGAGGCCGGGCGGGGGGTACAAGGAGACAGCTCTGTTCTGATACCAGTCATGTGTAAACTGAAAAGCTATTTCTACATGGAATAATAAATAGGTGTTGCATGAAGGGTGATGGGGAGGTGGATGGGAGAAGGGAACGGAGAGGAGAGAGTTAGAGGAGATTGAGATGAGGATGGGAAAGGTGATGAACTCCCTCTCCCTCTGCCAGGCCTTCAGTTTTTTCTCAGTGATGAGCAGGGGAGGTGTGGAGGTGAATGTCTTTCCCCCAGCATCCAATTGCATACTGTACCGGGGTGGGGGATAACATGATACTGGGGAAGGAGGTAATCCCTCCCCTTGGCTCCACCAGTTTTTGTTCATTGGTGGTGGTGGGATGGCGGGGGTGGGGGATGGTTGGTGTGCTGGGGTTGAGGGACATTTATTCTCAGCAGGGTAGAAATGGGAACTAAAAATCACTCTCAAGATGACTGATGATAAATGCCTTGGATTGTAGGACAAGCGGGTTCAGCACGGGAGGATCGAGATACGAGTTTTTTAAAATTTGTTTTTATGGGATGTGGGCGTCGCTGGCAAGGCCAGCATTTATTGCCCATCCCTAATTGCCCTCGAGAAGGTGCTGGTGAGCTGCCTTGTTGAACTGCTGCAGTCCATATGGTGAAGGTACTCGCACAGTGCTGTTAGGGAGGGAGTTCCAGGATTTTGACCCAGCGACGATGAAGGATCGGCGATATACTTCTAAGTCAGGATGGTGTGTGACTTGGAGGGGAACTTGGAGGTGGTGGTGTTCCCATGCGCCTGCTGCCCTTGTCCTTCTAGGTGGAAGAGGTCGCGGGTTTGGGAGGTGCTGCCGAAGAAGCCTTGGCGAGTTGCTGCAGTGCATCTTGTAGATGGTACACACTGCAGCCACGGTATGTCGGTGGTGGAGGGAGTGAATGTTTAAGGTGGTGGATGGGGTGCCAGTCAAGTGGGCTGCTTTGTCCTGGATGGTGTCGAGCTTCTTGAGTGTTGTTCGAGCTGAACTCATCCAGGCAAGTGGAGAGTATTCCATCACACTCCTTACTTGTGCCTTGTAGATGGTGGGAAGGCTTTGGGGAGTCAGGAGGTGAGACACTCGCCGCAGAATACCTAGCCTCTGACCTGCTCTTGTTGCCACAGTATTTATGTGGCTGGTCCAGTTAAGTTTCTGGTCAAATGTGACCCCCCAGGATGTTGATGGTGGGGGATTTGGCGATGGTAATGTCGTTGAATGTCAAGGATAATGAAGTTATCTAGTAAACCATACATCAGAATGAGCAGATATAAATAAGGATTGTGGAGATCAGGGAGAAAATTTTGGACTTGTCATGAAGGAATGGAGGCAGAGTGCTGTCAAGTGCATTTAAGTGGAAGCTAGATAAGTACATCAGAGAGAAAGGAATAGAAGGTTATGCTGATAGGGTTGGATGAAGTAGGGTGGGAGTAGGCTTGTGTGAAGCAATAACACCGGCATAGACCAGTTGGGCTGAATTGCCTGTTTCTGTACTGTGGATTCTATGTAATTCTATGTATTGTTACTATATGGGGACAATACATGGGCAGTATTTTGTTGAAAGCAGAAATAAGAACAAGATGCACTGCAGCAACTTGCCAAGGCTTCTTCGGCAGCACCTCCCAAACCCGCGACCTCTTCCACCTAGAAGGACAAGGGCAGCAGGCTCATGGGAACACCACCACCTCCAAGTTCCCCTCCAAGTCACACACCATCCTGACTTAGAAGTATATCGCCGATCCTTCATCGTCGCTGGGTCAAAATCCTGGAACTCCCTACCTAACAGCACTGTAGGAGTGCCTTCACCACATGGACTGCAGCGTTCAAGAAGTTGGCTCACCACCACAAAGAACAAAAGGGAAGGCCTGTGATAGGATGGAAGGCAGGAGAGATTAAGAGACAAAAGGGATGATGGTGCAAGGCAAAAGGAGATGGTAATGGGACAAGTTAAGAAACAAAAGATGACTCTAGATGAAGTGTAAATGGCAATGGCAGAATCCAGGGCCCCAAACACTCCTTCCAGGTGAAACAGCGATTTACTTGTACTTCTTGCATTTAGTATATTGTATTCGCTGCTCACGATGCGGTCTCCTCTACATTGAGGAGACCAAACTTAGATTGGGTGACCGCTTTGCAGAACACCTCCGTTCAGTCCGTAAGGGTGACCCCGAGCTTCCGGTCGTCTGTCACTTTAATTCTCTGCTCCACTCCCACTCTGACCTGTCCATCCTCGGCCTCTTACACTGTTCCAATGAAGCTCAACGTAAGCTCAAGGAACAGCACCTCATCTTTCGATTAGGCACTTTACAGCCTTCTGGACTCAACATCGAGTTGAACAATTTCAGACCATAACCTCTGCCCCTATCATTATTTTTTTTTCTCTCTCTCACATGGCAGCTGTCGATCCTGCAAAGTAACCCCATGTGATGTGAAACACAAAAGAACTAGTAGCTGCATGTAAAGACATTGCAATAAAGCAAATAAATCTTAGACTACCTGTGATAAGTATTTGGCACCTGTTGCCATCCTCTCACACAGGTTCACTCATTATGTGCAGCACCTCCTCTTCGTGTGCACTCAGGGTTTTCAGCAATGCTGTTCCTACGCCGGTTGTATTTCTTTGGTGCTGGTTGTAGGTCATCTTTTTCTTTGGAGGAAAAGAAGACAATGTTAATTGGCAAATGGGTGGTACAGACACTTTCCCTCATATAAATGCATGCATTCTATGATGATGAGTTTGAGGTATATTCTCCATTTAAATTAAGTGATCTTGAACACTAGCTATAACCCTTGTGGCAGGCAATCTGAGTTGGCGGAACTGTTTTGAGTAAAGAAAGTTTGAGTTTTTGCAGAGGTTGACCTTTGTAGAAGTGAGGTCCCCTGACACCCAGATGCTGAGACAGAAGGAGTATACGAGGTAAAGAGATCAGTGAAGACTGTCTGAGTGGTAGAGAATGTGTATTGGCAAGAGTGCCCAGACTTACCTTAGCTACCCTCATGAGGTCCTAGATCCACTTCCGGTGCAATGTGGAAGTTCTTGGGGTGGTGGAGGTTGCACTGACTGCTTCTGCCACCTGGTCCATATAGTCTGCACAATGCTCTTATGGGGCTTACTGATCTATATGCACAACAGTCTTGCTCTTTTGGCCTGACTTCTGCCAAAATGACATTCAGGAATGCATTTGAGAATCCCCAAGGTTCCTTGGTCACTTTGGCAGGAGTCAGGGCCAGAAGAGCAAGACTGGGCTGTGGTTGGAGCAGAGGAAGGCAATGTTACGGAGGTGGAAGTAGGTAGTCTTTGTGATGGAGAAGATATGGGATCAGAAGTTCTGCTCCAATTTAAATAGGATGCAATGGATGTGAGCAGTCTGGTTCAGCATGAGACAGTGGCCAGGGGGGGATGGAGTGGGTAACAAGGGTATGAAGTTTGTGGTGGAGCTGAAGATAATAGCTTCGTTCTCCTTAATGCTTAGCAGAAGGAAGTAAAACTCATCCAAAACTGGGGCCTGAATTTCCTTCCCATTGGTAGGTTAGTGGTAGAGCGGGAATACCACCACTAACCCATTACTATTTCATCTCGGGATCCTCATTGCCAGACAGGGCAGTTTTGGAGCAGGAATACTGCTCCAGCTAGGATTAGTGCTGGGATGGAGGGAAATACAGTTGTGGTGCAGTTTCTGCATTCCCAAAGGCTGGGGAACAGGAGATAGGAAGCCGGGGAGCGGGAAAAAGGAGGCTGGGGATTGCTTCACCCCTCAATGACAGAGCCTCTGACCATCACGTCTCTGAACCCTAAAATATTCTCTCCAAACCCCTTTGCCTTGCTACCTGTCTCCCCATCTTCAATAATTCCTCAAGCCTAACTCTTTCACATGTCTTCAGACACCTCCCATTACTGCTCTAATACTCAGTGTTCACCACTCTTCCTGTAAAGCACCTTGGGGAGTTTTATTAAATGAAAGGTGCTATAAAAACGTAAGTTACTACTATTGATGGTGAATTAGTGTTTGGACATTTACAATGAAACTACGCATTAGCAATTAGTGATCAGTAATTCAAGAGCTCATCAAACCCTAAGTTTAATTACAGTAGTTTCCGTAGGGGAATTCATGATCCAGTGCTCCCAGTGGAAGATGGTGGTTACAGATACTGCTCACAAAATCATGCTTGCAATTTCCTGGGATGCACTGTCCCTGCAAGTGCTGTTCCGCACTGGGAGCGCCAGATTGTGGAATCTGCTATAATTAACCGTTGAGGAATTTGATAAGCTCTTGACTTATTGATTACCAAAATTTGCTGAGTGTACTAATAATGTAAGAACATGGGACCTGAAATGCCTGGAGGTGGAGAGCAGGCCCATCACGCACAATTTAAGTTGGAGCCAGGTTTTTTTTTATTAATTCATTCTCGGGATATGGGCGTCATGAGCGAGGCCAGCATTTATTGCCAGTTCCTAAGGATAATGGGCAATAATCTTTGCTTGGTCAGAAGTTAATATAGACCAGTGAGCTTAACATTGGTGGTAGGAAAAGTAATGGAATCCCTACTAAAGGAGAAAATAGAAGAACATCTAGAAGCCAAAAATATAATAATGAATAGTCAGCATGGATTTCAAAAGGAAAAGTCCTGCTTGACCAACTTCATTGAATTTTTTGAAGAGGTAACAGAGAGAATAGACAAGGGTAATGTAGTAGATGTAATTTATCTAGATTTTCAAAAGATCTTCGATAAGGTACCACATAATAGACTAATGAATAAGGTCAGAGTCAAGGGATAAGTAGCAGAATGGATAGCTAGCTGGCTTCAATACAGAAAGCAGAGAGTAGGGGTAAAGAGTGGCTATTCATCGTGGCAGAAGGTGGATAGTGGTGTTCCACAAGGATCAGTGCTGGGACCACTGTTGTTCACAATTTATATTAACGATTTAGACTTTGGAATCAAAAACACAATTTCTAAATTTGCAGATGACACCAAATTGGGGGGATAGTTAATACTGAGGAGGACTGCAACAAATTACAGGAAAACATTAATAAACTTGCAGAATGAGCATATAATTGGCAAATGAAATTCAACACCGATAAATGTGAGGTATTACATTTTGGTAGGAAGAATAGAGAGGTCACTTATTACTTGGAGGGAGTGAGTCTGGGTGGGGTAGAGGAGCAAAGGGATCTCGGAGTACAAATACACAAATCACTAAAAGTAGCGACACAGGTTAACAAGGCCATAAAAAAAAGCAAACCAGGCACTAGCGTTTATTTCTAGAGGGATAGTATTGAAAAGTAGTGAAGTTATGCTAAACTTGTATCAAACCTTGGTTAGACCACACTTGGATTACTGCGTACAATTCTGGTCGCCATATTATAGAAAAGATATAGAGGCACTGGCGAGGGTGCAGAGAAGAATTACAAGGATGATACCAGAAATGCAAGGGTATACATATCAGGAAAGGATGAACAGGCTGGGTCTCTTTTTGCTTGAAAAAACAAGGCTGAGGGGTGACCTAATTGAGGTCATTAAAATTATGAAAGGTTTTGATAGAGTAGATACAGAGAGAGTGTTTCCACTTGTGGGGAAGAGCATAACTAGAGACCATCAATATAATATAGTCACCAAGAAATCAAATAGGGAATTGAGAAGAAACATCTTTACCCAGAGCGTGATGAGAATGTGGAACTCGCTACCACATGGAGTAGTTGAGGAAAATAGTATAGATGCATTTAAGGGGAGGCTAGATAAGCATATGAAGGAGAAGGGAATAGAGGGTTATGCTGATAGAGTTAGATGAGGAAAGACGGGACGAGGCTCGAGTGGAGCATGGACTAGTTGGGCCGAATGGCCTGTTTCTGTGCCATATATCCTATGTAATCTGGAGGGGATTAATTACCTTTATTTAAATGATTTATGACTCCCTTAGGGCTGAAGAACAATGTTTTTACTTTTACTTTTGATCTGGGAAGGGCCTCTGAGACCCTCTAGTGGATGGGCTGTAGGCCGCTCTGTGTTCCGCTGGCCAATCACCGGGTGGGTGCCTCTGTTGCACCCTTACAAGTGTGGGCTGCCCACTCTGACAGATGTTAATGATGCCATTCCCACAATTTAGGGCAGGATCTGTCCCCTTCACTGTGGGCAGACAGGACTTGCACTCCACTACACTTCCACCGGAAAAGCAGGACTCCTGGAATAACGGCTCTATTATCTTTTGTGCACTTTTTGGCTTTTTCTGGGAACTCTGTCTAATGGCTTTATTCCTTAAACAGGGCTTTCTATCTGGACAAATCAAATTTGCCTCTGAATTCATCCAAAGCTGCCGCAATAGATAAGGTAATTAAGATAAACTTGAGAATCTTTATATTTAAATACATATAGAATTTACTCATTCACTGAATGGATTAAAATTTGTAGGATTGTTTTAATTTCTAACAAGTTTTTCTTTTAAAGTAGGCCCTAATATTGTCAAGCTTTTATAAGAAAATAAATGGCTTTAATTTCCTTGCACAGTCCAGAAAATTGTATATAGTTGTGGCACTGAACAATTTTTGTTCTTCATCAGCTTCTCTTGTTAACTTTTAGTCCCTAAGCTTCTCTAACTTTCTGCCTGCAGCTTATGCGGCCCCTTAATGCATTAGATGAACTTCATCGATTGATGGAATCCTTTATCAGGTCGAAACGTACAGCAGCCTGTGCTTATACAGCCTGTAGTGCCTCTGGCGTTGGATTGTTGTCAGTCTCTTCCGAGCTCTGCAATCGATTGGGAGCCTGCCATATCATGATGTGCAATAGTGGAGTCCACCGGTATGAGAGCCTTTATCTTTTACATTTATATTATAAACTGCGTGCTTAAAGTCATCTTTTTCTGGCACATGAGATTTAAATGGACATTTCCCCATTCAAAAAAAGTGAACTGAATTTCTTCACTTGTTATGCCAGTAAACCAGCATTGGGGGCTTGCCAGTGTAGGTGTGACAAATTGCGTGTAACCAGCATTTAAAAAGGGTGATGGGTAGATTGATGGAACCTTGTCAGGCAGGGGAGGAAAACTAGCCATGGAACCTATCCCGCTGGCTTTCTTCTGCTGCCTAACACCATTTCCATGATTTCCTGCCAGAAGGGATGTCGGTCATATAATGTGTCCAACAAATACACGTAGGCGTATTATAATAGGACACAAATGATAGAATGATGTGCTACAGTATATTTCCCATCATTTGAACCTTTACAATGCTGGTGCATTCCTGCAACCCAGCAATGCTCTTGGCCGCAGGTGTTCAGAGAGTGGTGTCAAATTTTAAAGGGGTGCTTTGACTAAGGCAAATTGACTTCTTTAGTCAAAGCAATAAATTTAAAAGTTCATTCTTTTAAAAAGTTTTAATTTTCGGTCAACACCACCAGCCTTGCTGCACTGCACTGAATTTCTGCTCCCGTCACTTGAATCGGGCATCCGAGCAGGCTGTAAATGCCCCAGTACCTGTCCTGGGGTGGGAATAGGATTGCAGGCTAGAGCCAGGCAAAAGTCTGTCCCCACCAAAGACCCGCCACCATTGTGGCTGAAGCGGAAAATTGACCATAATATGTTTGTCAAACCTTTTTTTATTTAGGGTGCGAGAAGAGCTATTAAAGTCTTGCATTAATTTTGTCAATGGTGATATTACATAAAATGAAGTGATGATGTGTTTGTGCTGATGATTGTGACAGGTGGAGTGAATGACATAGAGTGCTGTGAAATGTTGGCATCATCTGAGGTACTGGCTGTATCTTGGCGGTTAGCAGTAGAAATAGAAGAGTTTTATCTGGCAGTATAATGTGGCAGCTCAAGCGCTAAGTGCACTGGCACACAAATTGGCTGCCCTCCCAGATGAAGTGAGGCCAACTCATTCACATAATTTACTGGAACTCAAGCCACATCTTCCATGACTCGTGAGTGAGTGAACAGCTGCTGACTGCCCATTGTGCACCAGGCCCTTTCCTGGAAGAGCGAATGTGAACCAGGCCAAGGGGGCAAGAGGCAGGGAGGATTGGGGAGGGGCACTTTACTTGAGTAGTAATGAAAATAATCGTTGCTTCAGGTTCAATACCTTTATTTCTTCCTTCAGCATGCAAAGCAATTTACAAGCGGAGTAGATTCACAGACAGAGTACAATAGATGTAAGCATGTATCCTAACATTGTACTAAACTTTAAAACACAAAATGTCTGTTTTTATATAATTCTGTGCCTGTGGTGAACTCGAATCTGTCTCTTTTCCCTTGATTGGATTCCTTCTGTCACCTGACTTGACATGGCCACTTCCCTCCAGTACATTTCCATTACAGCCAGCCTAGCTCAAAGACTAAGCTTCATGGCATGTAACATGTCCCTTATCTCATCTGTTCCCAACTCTTAATTGGCCTGCTTTTCTGTGTGAACAGTGGAGTATTACTTATTACACTGTTTGCAGCTATATGTCCAATCTGGTTTCCAGGCAACTATCCAAAAAGCTCTTCTTTAGCAAGGTCTTTTTAAGGTCCAGGTACAATGTCTTTGTTCAGTTAACTGTTGCTAACAAACTTACACACACACTATCTATGGATTATGAGGGTGCACCAATGTGCCTAGCCCTATCCTAATTAGACAGCTTTACTTATCTTTGTTTTTAGCTTCCTACAAACTTTCTTTATTCAACAGTTAATGGAGATCTTGAAATTAATGACCACTTTAGCATTAAGGAAATATTCAATTAAACACCATGCTAGTTCATTTCCCTCATAAGCTAATGCTAAGAAAGCCTTAATTTTCCATCTCCATGTTCCAACATGTCCCGTGTTCCAACACACAGTAAGCATTGTTGCGAGAGGTCGTCAAGAGGGGCAAGGGTACCCAATTTTTGAATATATTTTATGGAGTTCAGTTGCTCCAGACACAGTATGGGGCGGTGTCTCAATCAAATACTACTCAGGAGCCCAATGAGCCAAGTGCATTACATGTGCGCGACTTCCCAGCCCCCTCTGCACTCGTCATCTCCATTGGGGTGGGTTGAGTAACTCAGATATGTTGTAAGCCTCAGGATTCTGTGCACAATGTTCTGGAGAGCAGATGCCTTATTTGCTTTAGCACCTGCCATCATGTTATTGCTCCGAGTTTCATGCTATGGTGCTGAAGTGTATGCCTATATGAATGATTGAATAGAGGAGAATCACTCTATTGCCTATTATATATTAAAAACAATGGGTGGTCTCAAAATTCTAAAGCTATAACACCTATAAGGAACATTATAAACATTACATTACATGAGCAATTGATTGCAATGGTGTCCTGGCCAATATTTATCCTTCAACCAACATCACTAAAACAGGTTATCTGGTCATTATCATATTGCTGTTTGTGGGACCTTGCTGTGTGCAAATTGGCTGCCGCGCTTCCTACATTACAACAGTGACTACATTTCAAAAGTACTTTATTGGCTGTTAAGTGCTTTGGGTTGTTCTGAGGTCATGAAAGGCGCTATATAAATACAAGTTCTTTAGCAATGAATTCGGACCTAACTTTACGTAACAGCCACAACCGAACAATAACTTGTATTTATATAGTGCCTTGAAATCTAAAACACCCTAAAATGGTTACACAGGAGCAAGAGTAAACTATTCAGGCCCTCAAGCCAGTTCTGCCATGATAATTAGATGATGGCTGATCTGTACCTTAACTCGCCTTTGTTTCATAACCCTTGATACTCTTACCCAACAAAAAAACCTATCGATCTCAGTCTTGAAAATTTCAACTGACCCAGCATCCACAGACTTTTGATGGAGAGAGTTCATGACTTCCACTACCCTTGTGTGAAAAAATGTTTCCTTATTTTACTCCTAAATGGCTTAGCTTAATTTTGAGATTATGCCCTCTTGTTCTGGATTCCCCCCACCAGAGCAAATGGTTCCTCTATCTGCCCTATCGAATCCCTTTATCATTTTAAACACCTCGATTAGTTCACCCCTCAAATTCCTGAACTCAAGGAAAAACAGTTTATGCAACCTGTCCTCATAATTTAACCCTTTAAGTCTCGGTATCATTCTGGTGATCAGCTCTGTACCCGCTCCAAGGCCAATATATTTTTCCTGAGGTTCGGTGCCCAAACCTGAATATAGTTCTCCAGATGGGGTCTGACCAAGGCTCTGTACAACTGTGTGGGAAACCCAGAAGTAAGTTCAGCGCGTCTGTCAGTGGCTTTTTAATTCAGCCACTTCATTATCATTTTACTTTTGCATTTCCCATCCAATCATCGGCAGCGGGCGTGATGTGGACCCACATGACGCAATCTCAACTCCAGTATTTAAAGGGTCAATCCAAATAAGCAATTTGGAGGAGTTAGGAGTTTGAACCAACAGAGGAAAAACTCTCAGAATGGAATCAGGACGCACAAAAGCTGTGCCCCGCTATAATGACGCCTCCTTTGATGTGCTGCTGGGGGCTGTGAGGAGTCAGAGAGAGGTACTATTCCCCAGCAATGGGAGGAAGAAACCTGCTGCTGACACCAAGAAGGCGTGGTTGGAGGTGGCACAGGAGGTGAGCAGCAGGTGTCACGGTCCTGGATTCAGTGCAGGAAGTGATTTAATGACCTAAGCATGTCAGGAAAGGTGAGTACAGTTGCACATTCACCTACATCCTGCTGTGCGCATCACCCCAACTCCTCACTCTGCCTTCTCAAGCCTACTCCCTCACATCACTCCTCACACCCACTTACCTTGAAGGTGCACCCATCCTTCTCTGCCTCTGCACTTCCTCACATCCGCATCTATCCATCCACCACTCCCACTCACCCTCATCCTTACGCAATTTCATACCTCTCCCTCATAGACACCCTCAACAAATGCACTCCATCCATTGGCTGAACACATGCCATTACACTCACTCAGAGTTCTTTCCCTCTTTGCAGGAGAAGAGAGCACAGAACACCAGGCAGAGGGAGAGAACTGGAGATTGCCCTCCACGCATTTCGCAACTAACAACTGCAGAGGAGGAAGCACTGGAGGTAACTGGAGTTTTGGCATCCCTGGCTGTCAGATGGGGAGCTCCCTGCTACCTGATGACACAATTAAATATAAGCCACCCACATGTCATACGGCACTCAGTCATGGTGCCTTGGTTTCAGCAGCGAGTGAAATATGATCATCTTCATAATGATAAGTTGCAACATATTCTTACCTTACCAGGACTAATTCATGCCTTTCATCTCCGATAGGGCCTTCACGTGTGCAGCAGAAGTCGGAGGTAGCCAATGACGATTCCTCAGAGGACCTTAGTCCTTCTGAGGGTGCACCGTCACAGAACTCATGCAGACCATGCGCCAGCTCAGATACTCGCTCTTCAGTGGGAGCAGTTACACAGATAGTTGGGTTTTACCTGGTGACTCACACTTCACAAGTGAGCAAGAGCAGATGGTGGTGACAGGGACAGCAGTGGAGAGTCCGCCTCGGAAGGCACAGCCCTCTTCAAGCTCTACTCAGCTAGACACAGATGCTGTATCCCCGGGGCCATCGATAAAAAGGAGAATCATTGAGCAGCAGCAGATAATGTGCGATGCTCTGCCAGGCCTTTCAAGCACACTGACCCCGATTGCTGATAGAATGGAGTCCGCCTCAAGCATGAGTGGGTTAATGTTGCAGGCCATTGAGATGATGTGTTCTTCCATAGATAGAATGGCCAGTGTCGTGAAACATCAATCACTCCAATCAAATGAGTTCATGCACACCTTGACCACTGTCGTGCAATCTTTGAATGACAGATACCTTAGCATTGGCCTTTCAGGGCTGCCCTGATCTGCACCAAAGTATTCTCCAGCGCAGTGGTAGCAGTGAAGTGCGGCTGACCCTTCAGAGGGATGATGGCGAAAGGGGTCATGGAAGTGCGAACTCCACTCAAAGTGCTCCCACTTCTCACCCACTGCCGCCGCCCCCTCCCCCCCCCCCCCCCCGAGCCAGTACCCGACATGCTGCCTCGTCTCCTGATGGCTGAATCTGCCCCTGCACAGGTGCAGGTGGAGCAGTCTTTGACGGGGCCCTCGGGCTCCAAAACCAAGAGCATCTCAGCAGTCAGTGCAGGGATCTGAGCAGCCTGTCTCTACCTCTGCTCAAGCTACAGGGCTTGCACCATCTAGGAGTAGTAGGAAAAAGAAGAGTAAGGCTTTGTAGTTGAACATGGGTGTGCAGATGGTTGTCTGAGAAAATGTTGTGTTAATAAGTTTCTGGTGTTTATTTAGGTCACACAAATATTATTATTTTTCACCACTTTCCTGTCTTGTTCATTATTGGGTGCTGGGTGGTAAGTCGGTTTTTAACTTGTTTGATGATGAATAGGAAGACATGAATTGATGGGGACCAATGGGGGGATGTTCAAGGGGTGGTTGGTTGTTTGCAGGACTGCTTTGTGTCAGTGGCATTGGTGGGGAAGGGGGGCGGGGAGAGTGGCTGTTGCATGTGCTTCTGACATGGATCCACTGGTGCAACCTAAGTGAACCTTGCATTAATAAGGGCAACCCTGGCAGTAGTGTGAGCAGCTGGGAATGCATAGCCCTCATCACCTTCCTTCTCCATGACTTCCTCTTCCTCTTCCAAATCGTCCGAGGAGGATCTGAGCTCTTTATCTTGTTTCTCCTCCAAGCCTCGCTGCTGCACAGTGTTGTAAGAGCGCAACAAACCACACCATTCTGGAGACCCTGGCTGGTGTGTACTGGATGGCACCTCCAGATCAGTCTAGGCACCTGAAGCGCATCTTCTGCTCACTGATGGCCTGTTCAATCACACATCTGGTGGTGATATGGCATTCATTGTAGCTCTGTTGGGCTTCATTGGTCGGGTTTCTGATGTGTGTCATGAGCCAAGTTTGAAGTGGGTATCCCTTGTCGACTAGCAGCCACCCCTTAAGTCTGCTTGCAGGTCCGAAGAGATCAGGGAGCTTGGACTGCCGCAGGACAAAAGCATTGTGGCAGCTGCCTGGGAGTCTTGCACACGCCTGTATAAAGATCTTTCTGTAGTTGCACACCAGCTGCACGTTGATGGAGTGGAAGCTCTTGTGGTTGACAAATACTCCTGGGTGATCTGTGGGTGCCCTGATTGCCACCCGCGCGCAGTTGATGATGCCCTGCACCTGTGGGAAGCCAGCCAGAGACGCAAACCTGAGCGCCCGCTCATTCTGACTGGCGTCATCACAGGTGAAGTCCACATAATTGGTGGCCCTGTCAAAGAAGCCATCAGTCATCTGTCTTATGCATTTGTGGGCCTCTGACTGGGAGATCCTGGAATGTCTCCGGCAGAGCCCTGGAAGGATCCGGAGGCTAAAAAATTGGTGGTGACTTTGACAGCCACTAGTAAAGCATGGCTACCGGGTCCAGCAGGGAGCAGGTCTTATTCTAGGAGGCTGCAGATTTCTGCCACCACCTGATGTGACATCCTGAGCCTCCTGAGAAACTGCTGTTCAGACATGTCAAGGAAACTGAGCCTCTGCCTGTAGACCCTGTTTCACGGGTAGTGCCTCCTGCGAGCTGCACCCCTCTCTGCAGTTCCCCTCCCTGCAGCTCCCCTCCCTGCAGCTCCCCTCCCTGCAGCTCCCCTCCCTGCAGCTCCCCTCCCTGCAGCTCCCCTCTCTGCAGCTCCCCTCCCTGCAGCTCCCCTCTCTCCTGTGCAGCTACAGGTGTATGATCAGCAGGGTGCTGGTGGTGCTGCTGCTGCTGGTCATATTGCTCCTCATCTGAGGTCCAGTCTAAGGCAGCATCCTGATGTGATAGAACAAAGCTTCAAAGTGTAGATCAAACCTCCTAAGTGTGGGGAGGGTTTAAACTAATTTGGCAAGGGATGGGCTCCAGGATGTGTAGCATTAGAAAGGAGAAATAAGGTGCACAAAGGAGTGGGAGAGACAGATAGCACTAAAGTAAGAGACAGTACAGTATTAGGTGGGGTCAGACTAAGAGAGAATACAAGAAGGTCTAAGATAGGTTTACAGTTCATGTGTGTAAATAAGGTTGGTGAGCTGCAGGCGCAAATTGCCAAATGGGAATATGATGTCGTGGCGATAACGAAGACCTGGCTCAAAAAAGGGCAGGATTGGGTACTAAATATTCCTGGATATAAGGTGTTCAGGAAAGATATTGAAGGAAAGAAAGGAGGTGGGGTTGCAGTATTGATTAAGGAGAATATTACAGTGCTGGAGAGAGAGGATGTCCTGAAGGGGTCAAAGACAGAATCTATTTGGTTACAGTTACGAAACAACAGAGGTGCCATTACACTACTAGGTGTATTCTATAGGCCACCAACCAGTGGGAAGGATATAGAGGAGCAAATTTGCAGGGAAATTACAGAGCGGTGCAAGAACTATGGAGTAGTGATAATGGGAGACTTCAACTATCCTAATATAGACTGAGATAGTAATAGTGTAAAGGGCAGAGAGGGGGAAGAATTTCTGAAGTGTGTTTAAGAGAACTTTCTTGATCAGTACTTTTCTGGCCAACGAGGAAGGAGGCATTGCTGGATCTGGTTCTGGGGAATGAGGTGGGTCAAGTGGAGCAAGTGTCAGTAGGGAAACATCTAGGGAACAGTGATCATAGTATCATATGGTTTAGATTAGCTATGGAGAAGGACAAGGAGCAGTCTAGAGTTAAAATACTTAATTGGAGGAGGGTCAATTTCAGTGGGTTGAGAACGGATCTGGCCTGGGTAAATTGGAATCAAAAATTGGCAGGCAAAACTGTGATCGAACAATGGGCTGCCTTTAAAGAGGAGATGGGTCGGGTACAGTCGAGGTACATACCCACGAGGGGGAAAGGCAGGGCAACCAAAGCCAGAGCTCCCTGGATGACAAAAGAGATAGAGAGTAAGATGAAGCAGCGAAAAGGGGCTTATGATAGATGTCAGGTTGCGAATACAAGTGAGAATCAGGCTGAATATAGAAAGTTCAGAGGGGAAGTGAAAAAGGAAATAAGAGGGACAAAGAGAGAGTATGAGAATAGACTGGCAGCTAACATAAAAGGGAATGCAATAGTCTTCTATAGGCATATAAATAGTAAACGGGTAGTAAGAGGAGGAGTGGGGCTGATCAGGAACCAAAAAGGAGACTTACGCATGGAGGCAGAGGGCATGGCTGAGGTACTGAATGAGTACTTTGCATCTGTCTTTACCAAGGAAGAAGATGCTGCTAAAGTCATAGTGAAAGAGGAGGTAAGAGAGACCCTGGGGTGATGGGGGTGGGGGTGGCGGGAAGGGAAACCTAGGACAGCGGCGACTCACCTTATTTTTGTTCCTCCTGGCCCCACAAAAATAATTTCAACACTTAGCTTTTCGGGCCTCTTCTGCTGTTCTGCCAGGTTTTACTGAGCTAAACATCCGCGGTGGATGCTCCACCCAGTAAGCAGTTAAAATGGCCTCGGGTCATATTTACGTCATAGGACCCCAATTTATGAAGATTAATGAGGCTCCCGCCTGATTCAGGCAGGCACCTCAGCTGCCCAGTGGGAGACCTTGGGGAGAATGACAGCAGAGCAGGAACAGGGCAGTAAGTCTACCATTGAATAGCAAAAAGGTATTCTGTTATTCTAATTTATATATTATGTCCGATGCTACATTTCTTTGTGACAGTGGAGTCAGAAAATAATTGTTATAGCAATTGATGAAAAAGAGGCTAGGCCTCAGATTATCAGTTTCATGTGGGATCTAGGCACAATATTCCGCCTAGGCTTTCTTACTTATCGGCAATGACATCTTTCCTATAATCCAGCTGTTTTCTGTTCTCTACAAAACACAGTATTCACTAAAGGCTTAATATTGCACTTAGTTGTTTCCTCTCATCGGAGTCCCAGAACAGGATTTGTTATTTGTGACCGACATTTTGATGAAATTCGGAGCAAAGACTGCCAGACTCCTAATCGAAAACCTTGGATGAGCTTTCAGATTTAGCCCTCTTTATTAACCTTAGGCATCATGCCAGCACAATTCATTGACCACAAGTCAATATGAACAACACAACAGGAGCAGTGATAAATTAAGTGCAGCTGTATTACCGCCTCCATTTTAAGCCAATTTTCTTCATGTGTCACAGTATTCAAGAGAAGCTTTTGTTGGCGGTAGCTGATGTATAGTTATGTTATTAATCTGACTGCACTATTTTATAATACCCCCAGAATTTACTAATCAGATTCGCTATCTGTGGATTTTAAAGACAATACTATTTACTGCATTGGTGAACTGATTTAAAAGGCTATCAGTGGAACATTGGCAGCATTTTGCCCAGAGTCATTGATTTTAAGATATTTTTCTTCAAGTTAAAACTTTTTGTTAATGTCCAGGTAATTTTAACCGTAAAGACTGGAAGAGAATAAAGAACTAGATCAAGAAAAATATAATATTGTAGAAAATTATTGTCATTAAAACACTGAAGAAGTAAAAAAAAATCCAACATTTCTCATTCTTTGAGTCTGAGCATCGAAGTGTTGGCTATTTTTAGTAATGTTGTAGCTGTTTGTCACTGGAGCGTTCACTATATCACTATGTTTATATCAAATGGCAGCAGACAGATCAAGCCTGTCATTGTGTTTGGAATGGTTAACTAGTGAGATCTTCATGTAGTAGTCTGGTAACAAACAGCTCACTGTCACAAACATCCTAAAATCGCTGTCCAGACCGGACTTACTATTGCATTTGCTATCTTTTTATTATTTGTAAGCAAGAAAATAGACAAACCTATTGCTTTAATGGTATAGAAGTATATGGTGGTATACAATACTTTTTTCCATGTACTTCTTGTTTTGGGCTCATTTGCCCTACTATAGATTATCGCAACTAAGAATTCATGTACGAATATTTATATGTTAATAATCAACCTGTGTTACATGGGATGACCTGGATATTATAGGATTGATTTTAGGAATGCTACTGGCAGATGGGGAGCTTTGCACGGTGGCTATACCTAATGGGAAATTGCTGCCTGTGATTTTTGATACGCACAGCTAGCAGGCCAGGATCCCTGCTGGTAGTGCTCATTCATAAAATTGGCACTTTATAAATAAAACCCACATGTATGGTCAGCAGTTATGAATTAAATGAGCCATACCTTTGTAATAATGTCTGTATAGATTAATAACAATTATTTTTATCCCAAGTTTGTTTTTAAAAATATAAAATCCCCCATCTGACAGCGCTGTTTCAGATCATAACATTTTTCTCATTGCTTTGAAAGCTTAAATTTGGCATTTGGTATGAATTATAGTATTGATATCAGATTTTCATAGATGCCAGAATCTTTGTCAGACTTGAGTTGTTGAGTGAAAGGAACACCTCTGAAACTTAAGAAATCCTCTTATGATACTGGTAGACATACTTTTGCCAGTTAAGTACTATTTACACCTGGTACAATTACAGTAAAGTGATTAACATAGCAGTGGATAATTGCTTTAAAACCTGGATTGCTCCCATCAACAGCACCACTGCCTCATCTAATATAAACGTAAAGCTCCAAAAAGTGTTAATTCAACTTCAGGCAGCAGCAATTAGTATTAATAAAATCAATCCTGTGCAGCAGATGAGAAGCTAATCAGTCAGATAAGAAAGAACTGAAACAGGCCTCAGAGCATACTTTCCAGCAAGAAAGCAAAGAAAGAAGTAATTAAGTAGAGTGAGAAACACACCGGCTGAAAGATGCTGAATTGCTTTGTATCATCACTCACTAAAATTGGAAAGTATCCCTGCCATTCTCTCCCCTATAGCTAGTTGGCAAGTAGCATTAGTCAATGCCAGCATCTATAAACTTTGAATTATGGTTAGCTTCTGGCACCAGTGCTGACAAACTATCAGTAGATAATAAAACTCAAACAAAGAATAATGGCCGGTAAATTCAATAATGGCCGGTAAATTCAATAAGGCCCAAAAACGGGCGGGGGCCCTGCGAGGCGAGATTTGCTCGTGCCCATTTAGAAAGCGCAGGCAGCACGTTAATTTGGTGCTGCCTGCTAATTTAAATGATTTTAGTGCACAGCCCAGCGACTATCACGCTGCTTCAGCCTGTGCACCCAGCAGGAGGCCCAAGGTCGCGTCGCTGGAGCGACGCTGCATTTTCTTAAAGCGAGGCTGTCAGTTTTGAAAGCAACCTCTAACCCTTAAAGCTGAACTGCCTTCTGCACATAGAAAATGGTAAAAGTGCTTCAGCACAAACACAAATGGCTCAACAGACCAGGGAAAGGACACCCAGGGTCTCGTACACAGCACTTGAGCTTTGTGCAAGGGGGTCAACACTGTAAGAAAGGTTCTCTATCCACAGGGGGACCAGGCGACCCTCCAGAAAGAAGGATGTAGGACCAGATCGCCGAGGCCGTCACTGCCAGCACTGTCGCCCCCAGGACCTGGCTCCAGTGCCCAAAGAAGCCTCATGACCTCTGACCAGTGGTCAAGGTCAGTGAATGCATCTTCAAAAGCCTTCTCCTACCAACTGCACCACCAGCCTCACACACTGCTCAATGCACGACTCCCCCCGCCCCCCCCAATCACTCACCTACCAACAATCTCTACCAAACACGAGGCACACCTCATATTCCTAGCTTCACCTCACCCCCTTGGAGGAAACAGTGCTGGCCATTCTTGGCAGGGGCATGGCTGTAACCTTGGCCAGCGGCGGGACTGAACGAATGCAAGATGCCAGTATCCTCATACATTATCCTCCTTCTCACAATCTCTTCTGATGTACAAGCTGCACATAGTATAAGCATGCACCTCTTGCTTTCCCACCCTCCCCTCACCACAACCCTACCCGTAGGCCTTCCTCATTTCAGACACCCAAGAAATCCAGCCTGCCCAGCCAGTGGTTGACCAAGAGGAGAATGAAGAAGTAGAAGAAGAAACAACTCCATCACTCGATTTCACACTCCCAGCCACCAGCTCCTCGAGTTCGTCCTGCAAGGCCATCTGCAGTGTCCCCCACTGAAAGTCAGCAGCCTTCCACCAGCCATGCTGCAGCTACTGGGTAAACACTGCGTAACATCAGTAGGATAGGCAGAGGCACACGCAAGACAGTCACTAAGGGAATGCACAAGGGTGACCAGTTCATTTTTTGATGTAATCTTGGATGCAAATATGGATAAAGTTGGATTGGAAAGTTTGGTTAGTGGTGGCTTTTATTTCAGCATTGTGGCCAAGAGGACACTGTGATGGTCAGTAACAGAGGGAAGATAAGGTGTGGGAATAATGTTGAAAGGGGAATTGGGGTTGTGTTCACTGGCACCGCAGGCAGATGATTAGATCCCGATATCCCGGCCAGAAAGGGGCTGTCTGGGTTACCTCCTTCCTTCCACTTCCTCCTCTTCTGCTTTTTCCTCTTCTGCTTCTTCCTTTTCTGCTTCTTCCTCTTGGGGAGAAAGCGGGAATATGGTATTGAGATAGAGGATCAGCCATGATCATATTGAATGGCGGCGCAGGCTCGAAGGGCCGAATGGCCTACTCCAGCTCCTATTTTTCTATGTTTCTATGTTTCTTCCCTCTGCGAGCAGCTTGTCCCCTTTGCTGCCTCTGCTCCATCTCCATATCATGCTGCAGCCCAAGGGGGACTGCAATAAGAGCCCCCAGAACTGGAAGCAAGTGGTGTTCTCAGAGGCCTTGATTTAACATCCAAAGCCTTGCAAGCGTCCAGTAGTCCTACCTGCACACTTGAACAATTTTTATATGTATTGCACCAAGCCACTACTCCAATAAAATGTAAAAAAAAAGCTGAAATCGAAACTTACCTGAAAGATGTGTGTGTCCCTTTAAGAAGCGCCGACAGCATCTCTTTAGTACTGCTGCATGCATGTTCTTCCATGCGTGGTTAGGAGGGGGTGGTATGCAGAGCAGCGATATCCAAAATCGCATTCATGCATCAATTAAGGCGTTGCATGCCAATTGTGAAGATGCATTCACTGACCTTGACCACTGGTATGAGGTCATGAAACTTATTTTGGCATAGAAGCCAGGTCCTGGGGGGTGACACTGCTGGCAGTGACGGCCTCGGTGATCTGGTCCCACATCGTTCTTTCTGGAGGGCCTCCTGGCCTCTTTGGGTAGAGGACTTCTCTTGCCGTGTTGACCCCTTGCACAAAGCTCAAGTGCAGCGTGCGAGACCCTGGGTCCCCTTTCCATGGCTTGTTGAGCCATTTGTGTTAGTGCTGAAGCACTTTTATCATTTTTTCATGTTGAGAAGGCAGTTCAGCTTTAAGAGCTGAAGACTGCCATTTTGTAATTTTTTTTTTCAGAAGGTAGTTGAGCTCTTAGGGCTAAAGAGTGGCTATTTTTAAATGATTTTTATTTTTTTCATTTTAGAATGTAGCTCCCCTTTTAGTGCTCGAGACTGCTTTCTAAAATGACAGGCTAGCTTTAAGACAACACTGCCTTGCTTCAGGGACGCTACAGTCACGATACATTGGGCCTCCTGCTGAGCGTTCCGCCCAAAACAGCACATTGCACGGTAGGTTCTGCACTCCGATCATTTAAATCAGCTGGCCGCACCGAAATAACAGTGCGGCCTGCGCTCTTTTTACAGGCGAGAGTTAACCTCGCCCATGGTGGTGCCGCCCATTTTCCCGCGCTGTCGGATGTCTAGGCCAAAATGTGACAACAGGAAGTAAGGTTTGTAGACCCGAAGTGAACACACATGTAATGCACACAAGTTACAGTTTTAATGCTATTGCATTATCACCTTCCATGCATTCCACTGGCAAACCAATGGCTGCAGAACATGAGATCATGTTTGCCACTTTATCTGTTATTGATGTACCTTTATGGTAATCTTTTTTTTTTATGTGTATTTTTACATTACTTGAAATGCAGATGAAAGCACTTCTAAGGCACATTTACTATTAGCAAGCATTTTCTGCTTAATAGATGCACGGTGAATTTACTAGAACATTGTATTGATGTGAATGATCTTGTAACATACACCAGTCAGTAACTTTTAGATGGATCCCTTTCAGCAGGTAAGGAAACTCATTTATCTGATGGGGAATTATGTCCACATTCATCCCCTTCAGAAAAGTGATCGGTAGTGTTTACTGGCATTACATTTCTTTCCTTATCTGATACTTCAGTAAGTACTTTGAATAATTAATATTTGCTTAGCCTGTTGTGCGGTCATGATTTTCCAATTAAACGCTAGAATTGCATTTTAGCCAAATGACTTAAATACAAAACAAGTTGTAAAAAGAAACTTATGAAGTATGTATGTAAATATTTTTCCAATATCTTGAATTAAATCAAAAAACCTCTTTCACGTGCCCACTGATGACACCCAGCAGGCAGTGCGGGCAAAGGAGCCATCATACTGCCTTTGAAATTGACTGCAAGTTTGGGATCTCCGCACATGCTGGCGTGTGCGCTAAATCCCGAACTTGTGATCTGTCAAGTTTCGACTCCGCATCGGCTTTGCTGCACGTTTCACCTACCCATTGAAATCAATGTGTTGGCGAAAAGTTGGGCTAATTGCCCAACTACTGCGAATTAATTACGCTGGAAATTTTTACGGTTGCTGCAAAGAGGAGCAGGAATCTGTTTGCACAGCGTAAGGGGAGGGGGTGAGAAAATTGTATCGGTATTAATTATCTTGAAATTAAATTAACAATATGCCTTCTTGGTTTACCTCGCCTCTTTTGTCAAAACCCACTAGAATAAGCATTAAGACGCAATGACTCTGAATGACCTTACCCTCGGCAAGTTCGCTTACCATTCCTTTCGTCTTTTATCGATTTTTAAACGGATATGTTTTCCTTTATACTAATGCTGTGCGTTATTTGAAATATTCATCGGGATATAAAATTATGAATCCAACATGGTATAAATCTATCGCTGTTCATATAGCTTTATTTTAACAATCCTTTTATAGTTTCCAGTTTTAACGGAATAGGAAAATTCAACGTTTTTGGTATTTGATTACCTGGCTTGCAAGCGCAGAGATGAACTTGTTTCACTTGTGTTTTGTGTAAGTTAAATATTTAAATACCAATAGCATCCTCTTTATAGTGTGTCTTTACAAGTGAATGCTACACAAAAAACTGGGAACATCAACAACCACAAATCTCCTCTGTTTCTTGATTGGCTAAGAGTCGGGAAGTGAAAGGAGCACCGCCCCACGTGATGCCAGGTACGCTTACGCACAACGGTGCGCTCATGGGATCCGTGGGCTACTATGCTGCACACAACTCCGGAGCGAAACAACACAAGTTCTCGAAGGGGCGTTCGCGCCAGTTAAGTGCGGAGTTCCAACTGATAGCGGCGTACCCCTTAGCTGCACCGCCGACCACAAATTCAGGGCCATGGTCTCAGTTGTGATCACATCTGCCTCTCTTGTCTTGCCTTATCCTTTAAGTTGTGCAGTGTGATTCAAAGCACTGAAGGAATTCCCAGCCTGAGAACATTGTTTGCTGCAAATGAAATTGCAGGGGGCAAGCATGACTGTTGCAGGAAAAGAAATAATTTTTTTTTAATTGCTATGCAAAAAATGTGCCAAATAAAGCAACAGGAGTTAATGTACAAAGGAAAATGCAGCATAAACTAGTTTTCACTGAACAAAATTAAACTTTGCAACCAAAAACAGAAACTGCTATACAGCTTTAAGAAGCCTACTTTTATAGGATAGAACAGCCAAACAATCATGGTTCATTTTATGTGGGCGACCTGTGCTACAGAGGAAAAGCTGGCGAGAATAATGTGGAAACCACATGGGACCAATCAACAACAATTTTACAAGTATTATGAGGCTTGCGCTGAACTCCAGTGCAGATTTCCAAAAGCTGCCCATTTTCTTTGCTGTGAAATACAATGTGCAGGCACACTGTACACAGGCCCACACTCGCTGCTCAAGATGCCCAACGCTGCTAGCAGAGCCTCATAAAATCGGGGCTATTAAGTAATCTTCGTCATTGTATATTACCCTGTCCATTCAGTTCTGGCACCTCCACTGCCACCGTGGGTGATATCAACTATCGCAGTACAATCAGGATTGAATTTCGAAAACAGTTATTTAAACAACATTGTACTTGTGACAGTTATTTAAGTATATTTTTCAATTATATGGTAAAATTTATGGCTATGTTGCTACAGAATAAATGCCTGAATTTTTATTGGACAGATAATGTAAAAATGATTTTCATAGTTCCCCCCCTGCTAAAATTGAGACTTAGCAAAAGAAAGTTCTTAATTAGTAAAGCATCTTTTTTATTCATGCCATGTCAAAGTATGTCAAAGAAATCTATTGAGAATTGGAGCAATGTGGTGGCAAATTTTTGGAGTTTAAAGTGGGTGCCTTATCATTAGGGTACCTTTTCAAAATCAAACCTTCACAAAGATTATGATTTTTTGCTTTCATAAACCTTTATTAATGAATATATATTTAAATCTTTTTAACATGGAGCAACAGGATTAAAAAGAAAAGACAAATAATATAATCACAATAAAACAACACTCCCACTGGGAGATCTGGTTATTTACATACATCTTTAAAACACTTCACATTTAATGGAAATACCCCAGCCAAATGTATAATTATAGTGGCAAATTCCTTACTGAAAAGATACTGGGGGAGCAGTGAGAAAAACATGAATAATGAGCGCTGTTGGAGGATCTAACTTGAAGAATTTGAGCTGACTGTACAACGAAAATGAATTGATGTTCACAATTGATATGACACGATCACTGAAGCATCCTGGATTAATAACCATATCTGGATCTCCCTCACACCAGGAGGCTCAGTAACTATTCCCAGCCAACAACATCATTTTTTTCCAGCTCTGCTCTGCTCTGCTCATTTCTCTCAATTTGTAAGTATTGAATTGTTTAGACACTGAGGGTTGATAACATAACTGGGGATACTGACTGAAAGGAGTCACTGCCATTATTGCAAAAGAAACAGTCACAAGCCTAGGAAAGACTTTATTGGAGCTCCTGTACTATCCACTCAATCGACTATAATTCATGCGCGAGGCCACAAAGTGAGTATTGACCGGCCATTCATTTGTGGATGATATCACAGGTGAACTGATCCTCAACTTCATATTTTCTAACGGGGTCAGTGGACAGTAATCCTTCTTCTTCTTAGGCAATCCCTCGGAACCGAAGATGACTTGCTTCCACATTAAAAATGGGTTCTCAGGTGACTGATGAGTCCAATGCGGGACCTACAGTCTCTGTCACAGGTGGGGCAGACGGTGGTTGAAGGGGCAGGTGGGTGGGGTGCTTGGGTTGACGTGCGCTCCTTGCGCTGCCTGCGCTTGGCTTCCGCTTGCTCCCGGCGAAGAGACTCGAGGTGTTCGGCGCCTTCCCGGATGCTTCTCCTCCACTTTGTGCGGTCTTGGGCCAGGGATTCCCAGGTGTCGGTGGGGATGTTACACTTTTTCAAGGAGGCTTTGAGGGTGTCCTTGAAGCGTTTCCTCTGCCCACCTGGGGCTCTCTTGTCGTGCCGGAGCTCCGAGTAGAGCGCTTGTTTTGGGAGTCTCGTATCACAGAATCACAGAATCCCCACAGTGCAGATAGAGGCCATTTCGGCCCATCGAGCCTGCACCGACACATATCCCACCCTATCCCCGTAACCCCATGTATTTAATCCCCCCTAACACTAAGGGTCAATTTATCATAGCCAAATCAACCTAACCTGCACATCTTTGGACTGTGGGAGGAAACCGGAGCACCCGGAGGAAACCCACGCAGACACGGGGAGAATGTGCAAACTCCACACAGACAGTCACCCGAGGCCAGATTCGAACCCAGGTCCCTGGCGCTGTGAGGCAACAGTGCTAACCACTATGCCACCATATCGGGCATGTGGACAATGTGACCCGTCCATCGGAGCTGATCGAGCGTGGTCAAAGCTTCGATGCTGGGGATGTTGGCCTGAGCAAGAACACTGACGTTGGTGCGCCTATCCTGCCAATGACAAAAGTGAGAAGTCGCACAACACCAGGTTATAGTCCAACAGTTTTATTTGAAATCACAAGCTTTCAGAGCTGCTGCCCCTTCGTCAGGTGAAGTAAAGGAATACGAATCGACAAAGCATATATAGATAGAGAACAATGCATGTGTAGCGTACAATGTCAGACGACTACATTTAATCCTCATGACTGCCTTTCGTCACACCTCGGCAGAGAAACAATCAGGTCAGCCAGGAAGGCACCACATCAAAGACATAGCAAGACACAACTGAGACAATGAGGTGGGGTTGCAGGGGGTCTAATGTGTCAAATGCTGCAGTCTGTATGGAAAACGATAAACTTTAAAATTTTTACTTTTTTTTACTGGAAATCACATCTGTGAACAAGCCAACGACGACTCGAGTCTGGATGACTCTACGGCATGTATCGTGACATGAACCCTAGATCCCGGTTGAAGCCGTCCTCATGAGTGCGGAACTTGGCTATCAGTTTCTGCTCGATGATTTTGCGTTGTCGTGTGTCTCGAAGGCCACCTTGGAGAACGCTTACCCGCAGATCCGAGGCTGAATGTCCTTGACTGCTGAAGTGTTCCCCGACTGGGAGGGAACCCTCCTGCCTGGCGATTGTTGCGCGGTGTCCGTTCATACGTTGTCTCAGTGTCTGCATGGTCTCGCCGATGTACCATGCTCTGGGGCATCCTTTCCTGCAACGTATCAGGTAGACAACGTTGGCCGAGTCACATGAGTATGTACCATGTACCTGGTGGGTAGTGTCCTCACGTGTGATGATGGTATCTGTGTTGATGATCTGGCATGTCTTGCAGAGGTTGCTGTGGCAGGGTTGTGTGGTGTCGTGGTCGCTGTTATCCTGAAAGCTGGGTAATTTGCTGCGAACGATGGTACTTCTGAGGTTAGGTGGCTGTTTGAAGGCGAGTAGTGGAGGCGTGGGGATGGCCTTAGCGAGGAATCCTGTATGCACTGTAAAAACTTGATTCCCTTTTCTCCTTTTGCTACTTCTTCCTACTAGTTTGTTTGGGGGTAGTTGAAATGTAGGGTAAGGAGGCAGTTTGTAGTAGATTAAAGATATAAGAAAAATAGAAAGAAGGAACTTGCATTTATATAACACCTTATCACATCTCTCAGAATGTCTTGAAGCAACTCATGTGCAAAGAATTGCTTTTCAAGTGCTGTCAGTGTAGTTATGTAGTTAAAGAGTCCCATTGTAATTAAAAATACAATGTGATTCTTTTATAGTGAAATCTTGTGTCAAAACATAATTTTACCATATCAGAAAATTCACCGATTCTGGAGTTTGCTAGTTGAGTGTAACTAAAAAACATTTTGATGAAATGGAAAAAATAGCAAGTTCAAGTCGTAATAGTGCCATCAAGCAACACTGACTCACCAATAACATGCTTGCTGACACTGATTTTGGGATCTGCCAGACACGTGGCTCCAGACCTTATCACAGCCTTGATCCAAGAGCTGAATGCCAGGGGAGAGGCGAGGGTAGCTGCCCTCGACTTCAAGGGCATCACCCTGCTCTTTAATATCACACTGCGTAAACATTAAACCTACATTATCTCCAGTTACTAGTATACACGTCCTGATGCAAATCCTTTAGGATTTTTACTGAAGGCTGTCTTCAATTCGTGTGCTGGAAGGTAGTCATTTACTGAGTACATGTGCTGAGACTAATTTCTAGGGTAAATATATCAGGACGGGTAATTCAGTAATTCGATATAGTCCTAATTCAATGTTAAAGAAGCCTGATATAAAAGAGCAGCTTGACCTGAATCTCCAATCTTCCAGTTGAGAACTGCACTGAGGAAAAGATACAGGATGTCTTATTCTGATGTATGATGAGATAAAATAACTCCTGGCTTTTTATACTGTGTTTCACAAAACTGAAAATTAAAAATCTGTAGCTATAGTATAATGGCAGTTTAAGAAAATTAACCAGTCAGAGATCAAGTGCTTTTAGAGATAGATACTGGTTCCTGTAGAATTGTGAGGCAAAGTCACTTCTCTTTTTGGGCTAGGTAATGGAAGATTATCATTCATTATAAATATGAGCCGATAATAGTTTCACTATATTAGGAATGGATTCATTTTTTGCACAATAAATTAATTGGATTTACTTGCACCAAAAGAAGTTTCACTTCATCCCAGTTGACTATAAACAGTTTCCATTTTACGAGGTGATGCTTTATAAACAGCCATAGTTGTAATCCTTTGGTATTATAGAGGTCAGATCTATAAAAGTAAAAAGCCATGAATAATTAAATTGTTTATGGTAAGTAAGATTGAGTGAAATATTTGTAGCATAAATTTGAATGGTATTCAGTTAACACGTCCTTTTTCTATTAGTATGCAATAAGTGTGAATTATTGAGGTATAATTAATCAGTTAATATGGTTATAAATTTGAGACCAATGTTTGACATGTCAGCAATTAAATTATCTATTCCAGTAAGGTATGTACAATTGTAAGTGTTCTGTGGAACGGATGAGGTAAATTAATTAGAACACATGTGGTACAGTTGGTCGAGGTAGTTCACACTGTAGAAAAATACAAACCTGACAAGGGGATACATTTTATGATTACATGCTTCCAACACAGAACTTTGCATGACAGGAAGGTATGTCGGAAATTTGGTTGCGGGGGTCTTTGTGCCTGATTTGCGGCCCACATGATTTTCTGTCCATTAAAATCAAAAATCGTACAGCCATCAAATAAGGCACGTTGATCTTCATACCTGAATTCCCGATATGCACTCCAGTTACACAAAGTCCTGCACTTTTAGATCATAAAATTTATCTCAAAGTGTTCTGATTTTCTTCCTATTAACACAAAGTAGAAGCATTAACTGCAGGCAAGGTAGATAACTTTGTAATTGTCTTGATTACCTATTGTAGCCAGTTTAGTTCAATTCTAAAGTTTGTTTAAATGATGAGACAATAACAGAGGAGGTTAAATCTCATGGTGCAGTGTCAGCACAAAATGCAGAAATTCGGGTCTCCATGGGTGAGTACGCGCTGTGTACTCACCCGTAGGGCCACCGGACATGCCGGTTTCTTGCATGCATGGGAAACCAGAACTTCCGGTCTCGTGAAAGAAGGGGTTCGAGGGTCAACCGCGTGCGCCGGAGAGGCAGCGCGCACGCAGCGAACTTCGGGTTTTTTTTCAGGTTTCTCCGTGAGGGTAAGTATGGAGCAGCTGCGCAGGAAAAAAGAGGCGCAAGGCCTGCTTTTAACAAGGTAAGTGGTGAATTAAGTACAATTTAAACATATTTTCAACAGGTTTATCTTTTTTACATACTTTAAAGAAAGGTAAGTTTATTTTTAGCACCGTTAAAAAGTGTAATTAATTTTTTCAAAAATTTAAATTTTTGTTTAAAGTATTTAATTTATGTAATTTATAGTTATTTTTAAAATGTGATGTTTTTTTTAAATTTATTTGAAGTTTAAGTGAGGTTTTGGGGCCGATCTCTATTCATAGATTTGACAGGTCTTCCTGTCAAAATCTATGAATGGAGATTCCCTGCTCCGATTGGCTCTCCATGGCCCACGTGATCCCAGGGGACGCTTCGAACTAACTGCGCCCCTGGGATATGCAAGCACTGCGCGCCGGCAGCTGCAGGAGGCCCAGGAGCCGAAGTCCACGCGGGCCCGAAGCACAACGGCAGGCGCGGTAGGTAAGTACGCGTGCGATCCTTGCACCCGCGGGAAGCCGGAGAGCCGAATTTCTGGCCCATTAAATTTCAGAGGATTAACACCTCTTTAAAAAAAACTCCAAAGGGGGCAAAATTCATTACCACCCAGGAATGGCGCTAACTTCTGAAAAGTTTGAGATTTAACGCCAGGTGCGAATGAATCTCGCTGCACGCAAAATTCAGTGTCACCGCTCAAGGAAAGGATGGGAGCGCTAAATCAAGCGCTAATGACCTAGCTCAGTGGTGTTAGACTCAAAGCGCTAAGCAATTTCAGGTGCAGTCTAATCGCTAGTCATCATTGCCACAGGCTCTTTCCAGTTCTAGGGGAGGTTCAATCATGCTGCAGAACCTCATTCTCAGCATTGCTGGTTCTGCATCTGTCTCTAAAAGCAGCAGAAGGCCAAGGAGAAGGAACCGGACCACTGAAGGAGGTGTCATTATGGCAGATCAACCACCCAGGGAGAGAGCTGGCAGATTCTGCGACCAAGCATTGGAGGCATTGGTCTTCGCTGTGGGGAGACGGGGGGCGGTGCTGTACCCGGCAAGTGGCAGGAGGCCCTCGCCGCAAGTCTTTCGTGCCATGTGCAGGGAGGTAGCCCAGCAGGTGTCGGGTAGCACTGTGTTCCCCAGGACCTACACACAGTGCAGGAAGAAATTTAACGACCTCACTCTGGTGGTCAGGGTGAGTCAATGCTTCAACAAATGCTACATACCACTGTGTGAACCTCAGTCTGCACACACTGCCCAAAGCACCACACCCCAGCACTCACCCACCAACAATCTCCACCTACCAACACTCACACCCAGATCTCACACCTTGCACACAATGACAGCTATTCAACTATGGCAGGCACATCTCCCAAACATATTGCTCCACACTCACTCACACACTTTCCTCTCTCTTGCAGGCCAAGGTCGCTCACAACTGGAGGGAGCAGGAGCCCACAGGTGGGGGACAAGCTGACACCCAACCACTGTCTGAGCTGGAGACTCGAGTGCTGCACATTATTGGGCACCAGGTGGTGGGCGCCGTGGCCACCGGCGACGTTGACCCCCATGGGGACAACAACGGTATGTTCATCCCTACTCCTTCTTCTCACATCCCACTTCCCCCTCACCCCACAAGCGTTTCGCACTTTCCAGCTAATCATGCTGTATGCATGCCTTTCTCCCTTCCTGACCCCTCCCCTCACCTTAACCCAAATCTTGTGCATTTATGCTTTCAGATAATGAGCAAGCACCTGAGCAGCCTGTCCCTGAGGGCACTGTAGAGAGCGAGGCAGGAGAAGAGGAGGAGGAAGAACACACCGCGTCACTGCATGTCTCACCCGCAGGCACCAGCTCAGATACTGGCTTTCGAGGCTAGCATAGTAGCGGGATCTGCACAGGGTGATGCACCGGGGACGAGTGGGCTGCAGCAAGGCCAGGGGGGAAAGGGTAGCTCGGGAGTCAGCTCCCCGGAGGGCGAGTTCGTGTGCGAGTTCTGCTGCACAGGACTCAGATGAGAACCTTGATGGGGAGGCCTTTAGAAGAAGGGTGATGGGCATGCACACGGAGATGATAGGTGCAATGGCAAGGATGCTGGAGAGCCTCTCGGCAATGGTAAGGAGCGTGGAGGAGTCCGCCTCCAACATTGCACAAAGCTCTACGCACACCGTGGAGCCCATCATTTCCAGTTTGGAAAGGATGGTAGACTCCCAGAGAGACCGTGGCGACCCAGACCAGATGCTGCGTGTGATGGGCGATGTCGCAGCTTCCATTGCAGCACAGGCGGAAGCCACGCAACATCTTAGTGCTGTAATGCAGTCTATGCTTGGTGTCATCGATTCTCAGATTGCTCTCATGCAGTTTCAACTTGATGGCCACGCAAGCTCTAACTGCTGCCATCATGGCTGGGTCGACAACCGTCCACCGGGGCTTTTACGGTGTCACAGCAGGCCAGCAATCTGTGCTGCAACAGATTGCTAGGGATGCTGAGGTGCTGCCCTGGGGAGTGTCAGTGGAGCAGGAAGCTGCTGTCCTCTCTCAGGATGACAGCACTCCTGCTCCCACCATTGGCACTCCGCCGTTGCTCTTCTCGCTGCCTGTCATCCAGCCAGCCCAGACTGCTGCCGCCCATGCTGAGGTGGTGCAGTCTACAGCCGGGCCTTCCAGGCCCAGGGCTGGTCGAGGGTGTCCTGCAAGTCCATCTGAAGTCTCCCGCACGGACACTCAGCAGCCTTCCACCCGCCGTGCTGCAGCCACTGGGCCAACACGTCATAAGAGCACTAGAGTAGGCAAAGGCACAGTAACGAGGGGCGCTAAGGGATTGCACAAGGGTCAATAACTAATATTGTTGTTGTAAATATGTGTTAAACATTTGGACAAAATTATTTAGAATGCTATTTTAATTGCATCATTAAACTGACCAAAATAATGGTGTTTGTACACGGTTTGAGATTTTTGATAATTTTTTTCTTCACAGAAAGCATTTGTGAATGTGTTACGTTCAAGTGCTATATTCTAGAACAAAGTGAATTCACACAGTTTTTTAAAAGTAGTCACATGCTGCAAGCATTGAAGATATGTATTGAAACCAGTCAAAACAGCACGTGGAATGTTGCAGCTCATCATCTATTTCAATCTGATACAATGTGGGTTAGTTATGATCCCAAGCCCATTAAGTCAAGGCGACTCCTATACATTTTAAGAATGGCAGGTGATGTTTTCTTTAAGCCCATGCCTCCAAGGGAGAGGAAAGACTGTCAGTTTTATGGCTGTGTTTATTTGCAACACCAGCGGGTTAGACTATATTTCTGATTGGTCCCCTTGGAGGACAAGACACACCCAACAGTTTGTCTGGAATGTGTAATTTGATCCTGCCTGCTGTATAGCAGTCTACAATGTGTAATTTGATCCAACCTTGTCACTACCCTACAGAAAGTGGAAGTGTAGTTAGCTTTGTGAAGATCCTGATATCTAGTGCTCTGCAATTGTAATTATAGATGTCCTTGGCTGGTAAAATAAAATACTTTATATTCTAATTAGTGGGTTAGTTACTTCTTTGGAGTTTTGTTTTTTTTTCCTTCTGGAAGTGATAAAAATTCTTAAATTCAGAATGAAGGGACCGTGTATATGGGGTGCATGTGTGGGATGTGTGGGGTGCGTGTGTGTGTGGGGCCCATGTGTGTGGAGTCGTGTGTGTAGGTTTTGTGTGTGGGATGTGGGTTCCATATGTGGGGTGGGTGTGTATATCCAACCTTCTGACACACCAGCGAGTTCACACTGGGGAGAGACCATTCACCTGCTCCATGTGTGAGAAGGGATTTACTAATTCATCTGGTTGGAAAAACGTGATCCATGTTTAACAGAGGGGGGAGAACGTGATCCGTCATCCCATCTGGATCACATTCTCACTCTCACCCTGCTCCCTTTAGACCTGGATCATGTTCTTCCCCCATCTTCAGTGTTCTCTTCATGCTTTAAACCCCCCCCCCTTCCCATCCGCGAGTTCCAGACCTCCCCCCCCCCCACCGAGTTCCTGACCTCCCCCCGAGATCCTCTCTCCCCCTCTCCTCTCTGCCCCGCCCCCGAGTTCCTGACCTTCTCCCCACCCCTCACTCCGAGCTCCTGACCTTCTCCCTCTCCTCTCTTCCCCCGAGCTCCTCTCTCCACCCCCTCCCCCAAGCTCGTCTCTCCCCCCCCTCCGATCTCCTCTCTCCCTCCCCCCGATCTCCTCTCTCCCTCCCCACGATTTCCTCTCTCTCTCCCCCCGATCTCCTCTCTCTCTCCCCCCGATCTCCTCTCTCTCCCCCCGATCTCCTCTCTCTCCCCCCGATCTCCTCTCTCTCCCCCCGATCTCCTCTCTCTCCCCCCGATCTCCTCTCTCTCTCCCCCAAGCTCGTCTCTCCCCCGCCCTCCGATCTCCTCTCTCCCTCCCCCGATCTCTTCTCCCCCCCCGATCTCCTCTCTCCCTCCCCCGATCTCCTCTCTCCCTCCCCCGATCTCCTCTCTCCCTCCCCCGATCTCCTCTCTCCCTCCCCCGATCTCCTCTCTCCCTCTCCCGATCTCCTCTCTCCCTCCCCCGATCTCCTCTCTCCCTCCCCCGATCTCCTCTCTCCCCCCCCGAGCATTCTCTCTCCCCCCCCGAGCTCCTCCCTCCCCACCCCGATCTCCTCCCTCCCCACCCCGATCTCCTCTCTCCCCCCCGAGCTCCTCCCTCCCCACCCCGATCTCCTCTCTCCCTCCCCCGATCTCCTCTCCCCCCCAGCTCCTCTCTCCCCCCCCGCTCTGAGCTCCTCTCTCCCCGCTGTCCCATCTCCTGATCCGAGCTCCTCTCCACCACCAAGTCCAAAGAATTTAAATTTCCTCATTACAAAGAGAGGATGGAGCCAGGTACCATTAACTCTCACGCTATAAACCAGAACTAAATTCAAATGATAAACACAAGCAAAACAAATATTATTATCATTCTGAAAACTCTGGCAGTAATTCAGCTACACCCAGTACAAATTGTTCTTAGTGAAAGTGACATAATCTTACTTGTGGTGCCCCGATCTGAAAACTGTTTGGATCGATTTTACCCCATTTTTCTTTGACAAGAATTGCCTGTCTAATTAAATTTAGTAAATGATTTTTTTCTTTAACTATACACACAAATTATATTCCTAAGTAAATGAGATAAGACAAAACTGTTTAATACTTGAAATAGCTATTTTCTGCCTAAGGAAGTCTAGCCAGCCAGAGATTAGATGAGATGGAACTATGTAAAAGAGAAGTTTTTTATCTGTAGAGAGATCAGCCCTGGGGCTAGAAATTGGGTACCTTAGTACCTCCGGGGGAAGCAAATGACTTTTCGCCCAGGCGCAGCGCCACGAACGACTCCCGGTAAATTCAGCGGGAGTTTAGCGGCAGTGGTAACTGGTAGCGCCCCGCGCCGCTGCGCAGGCGATGACAACATCATCACCGTGCGCAGCGCCTCGTTTTCGCCCCGCCTGCAAAATTGGCCCACGCCCCCTGAATCTGCGCCGGGCGATGACAGCGACCGATTTAGGGGATGGGAACGGAGCGGCAGGAGGCTTGCGGGGCACTAAGTAAAGGGGAGGTGGCGGGCGGGGAAAAATAAAATCGGCTGACTTACTTGTTGCGGCTCGTTGCGTCTTTGAACGCGGAGTCCGTGCCGCGACCTGGCAGTCCGGCACTCCTCTTGAGTGCTGGGCTGCTGGCATGGCACCCCGCTCCCCAGTGGTCCAGGTAGGACCCTGTAAGAACATAAGAACATAAGAAATAGGAGCAGGAGTAGGCCAATCGGCCCCTCGAGCCTGCTCCGCCATTCAATAAGATCATGGCTGATCTGATCCTAACCGCCAATCTACTATCACAGAACCATCTCCTGAATCTAACAGAATTGGACACACGAAATAGGAGCAGGATCAGGCTACACGGCCCCTGGGCCTGCTCCACTACCTACAGGGCCATGACCGATCCGAACCTAGACTCATGTCCAAATTCCTGCCCGCTCCCCGTAACCCTTAATTCCCTTTACTTCTAGGAAACTGTCTATTTCTGTTTTAAATTTATGTAATGATGTAGCTTCTACAGCTTTTTGGGGCAGCATATTCCATGGACCTACCACCCTCTGAGTGAAGTAGTTCCTCCTCATCTCAGTTTTGAAAGAGCAGCCCCTTATTCTAAGACTATGCCCCCTAGTTCTAGTTTCACCCATCATCGGGAACATCCTCCCCGCATCCACCCGATCCAACCCCTTCACAATCTTATATGTTTCAATAAGATCGCCTCTTATTCTTCTGAACTCCAATGAGCAGAGTCCCAATCTACCCAACGTCTCCTCATATGTCCATCCCCTCATCCCCAGGATTAACCGAGTGAACCTTTTTTGCACTGCCTCGAGAGCAAGGATGTCTTTCCTTAAGTAGGGACACCAAAACTGTATGTAGTATTCCAGGTGCGGTCTCACCAATACCTTGTACAACTGAAGCAATACCTCCCTATTTTTATATTCTATCCCCCTAGCAATGAAAGCCAACATTCCATTTGCCTTCTTAATCACTTGCTGCACCTGCATACTAACCTTTTGAGTTTCGTGCACCAGGACCCCCAGATCCCTTTGCACTTCAGTACTCTCCAGTTTCTTGCCATTAAGATAATAAATTGCTCTAGGATTTTTCCTGCCAAAGTGCATCACCTCACACTTTCCAGTGTTGTATTCCATCTGCCAAATCTCTGCCCACTTACTTAGCCTGTCTATGTCCCCTTGCAGGTTTTTTATGTCCTCCTCACTCACTACTTTCCCTCCCATCTTAGTATCATCTGCAAATTTTGATATGTTACACTTGGTCCCTTCCTCCAAATCGTTAATATAGATTGTAAAGAGTTGGGGACCCAGCACTGACCCCTGTGGAACACCACTAGTTACTGATTGCCAGTCTGAGAATGAACCATTTATCCCAACTCTTTGCTTTCTGTTAGATAGCCAATCCTCTATCCATGCCAGAATATTACCCCCAATCCCGTGATTTTTTACCTTAAGCAAGCAATAATCTTTTGTGTGGCACCTTGTCAAATGCCTTTTGGAAATCTAAATACACTACGTCCACTGGTTCCCCTTTATCCACTCTATATGTTACTTCCTCAAAGTTGTGGGCTTGGGCCCTCCCCTTTAATGAGGGGAAGAGCCCTTCCACGCGGCAGCGCTACGTGGCCCAGTGCGTAGCACTGCAGAACGCACCATCCCGATATTCGGGGTTAGCGCTCTAAGAAAGAAGTGGAGCACTTGAATTCGCGCGCCACCTCCCTCTTGGGGCGCTAAAACTGAATTTCGCGGTCGCCAGCGCTAATTAGCGCCCAGGCGATGTTAGCGCCCCAAAATGGTCGATACTGAATTTTTCCCCCCAGAGCTTTAAAGAATTAACTGGAGACCACTTGCCATGATAAGATCTGTATTTAAGAATAATGTGGGTTACAGTTTCTCTTGATTGTCTGATTGTGTTTATTCCGTGGAGAAATAGAACTCAAGGTTTTACATCATCAACTCCAAATGGCCCCATCAGCTCCAACAGCAAAGTAGCAAATGATACATCAACATATATCATAATGGATCAACATATTGAACCACATTGTTTTAAAATGGGGTAAGAAAGGGGAAGGTACACACCAAGTCTAGGGCAAAGAATCAAAATTCTCTCATTACAAAGAGAGGATGAAAACATGTAGCATAAACTGAACCTGAACTAATTTCAAACGATAAACACAAGCAAAATAAATATTAATAGCATTATGAAAAACCTGGAAGTAATTCAGCTCCACTCAGTCCAAATTGCTGTGCTTTCAGTGAAGGTGATGCAATCTTAGTGTGGTGCCCCTACCTAAGACTGGATCGATTTTATCTCCTTTCTCTTTGACAAGAATTGCCAATATAATTAAATTATCTGGGAGAGATACATGCTTCCTCGACTGTTGCTTACATTGAGCCTGTACAGAGATAAACCTTCAATTACAAAATAATTAGAATTGTATTCGTCCCAAAGAGTAAAAAAAAATTGTTATCAAGCAGATGTAATTAGCAGTCAAAATACAGAATTAGGTTTCATACCATAAAGATCTGAGTGTTTTTTTTGGACTGTGACTGATGAAATGTGATCAAATAATTTGGATGAGATACTGTACAATAAAGGAAATATGATCTTGTAAGAGTAGTAAGTGAAACAGTGTGACTGATGCAATGAAATGGAACTGATAAGGTATGAAAAACATGCCCTCTATAAGAGGTAAAACAAGAAATTTGAAAGCTTGCTGCCAAAACTGGTTTGCTTCAAGCATGTAGTGCCAATAAGATTTATTTTCATCTCCAAAAATTTAATTTGTATTTGACTAGAAACTGCTACAAATTATATTGATACAGCATTTTTAATGTAATAAAATGTCCCAATGCACTAGAGGTGAAAACAGATGTTGAGCATTTCTGGGTGAAGAAATAGGGATGTAACTGAATGCAAGGTCAAAGAGGCAGGTTTCAGGCTGCTTTCGAAGTTATGGAGAGGTAGTAATGTGGATGAGTTTAGGGAAAGTATTTCAGACTGTGGGGCTAAGGTGGCTAAAGGCTGAACAGCAGTCAGGTCTTAGCTACTGATCTTAATTTCTAAGAATATAGTCATTGGAGCCTTTTGATCTCGAGAAAAGATGATTTTGTTGTGGAAGTTATTTTAGACAATGTTCGAAAGAATGCGAGCGTAATGACATCCATTCATTTAAAATTAATTTGAGATCATTGAACATTTAAAGACTGTTAGAGAGGTTGTGTGCCAGTTTTGGCCTTAGCTGTACAAAGTATTCTCAATTTTTTGCCTGTTATTGTATTATGAAATGCTTTTTATCTACCTCCTTAATCCCGGCATTTATTTGACAGTATTTTGTCTTTTAGTTTATGGGGGTGAATTTCCTCGGGGCTTCTCCTACTCCGCTGCCATAACTTAAGTGAAAGTTCAGCAGAAACCCCATTTAACATTTTTATTCAGCATTCCTGTTGGTTTCCCATGAGCATGGCCGTTAAAGATGCTTGCTTCATGTGGCTGCACTCCTGGGATGGAGTTCATACCAAAGTTCACCAGCTACGTCATTGCTGAGTTTCTTCATTTCAGAGCTTGTCCATAAAATGTGATTACATTTGGAAACATAATGGCCAGGATTTTGTGGTTAGCGGTAAACGAACGGCGCTAGCCGTTTATTACACTTACACTTGCCCACCGACTTTCTGTGGGCTTTTGCACTGGAACTTGTGGTTATTGGAAATCCAAAACACCGCAGCGCCCTCTACAGGGGATCTGGGACCTATGTGAACAGGGTAAGCAATTGTGTATCTCCTTAACCAATCAAATTGAAGAATCCTTACTGAAACATGCAGGCCTAGAAATTGGATAACGCGGAAACAAAAGGACGCTGGTGCCGCGCTGCAAGATATGCCCGTGCTCGTTCAAGGTCCGCCAGCAGCACATCAACTTTGTGGTGCCTGTTGATTATAATGAACGCGCTGCTGACAGGCTGTGCGCTCAGCAGGAGGCTGAAGTTCGCGTTGCTCGAGCAAGGCTGACTTTACTTAAATAACAACAGAAAACGCTGGAAAAACTCAGCAGGCCAGGCAACATCCGTGGAGAGAGAAACAGAGTTAACGTTTCAGGTCGAAAACCCTTTGTCAGAACTGAGAAAAAAGCAGGAAATGAAACAGATAAAAAAGCAAGTGGGAGGCTGGGGGGAGGAATAAAAGAACAAAAGGGGAGGTCTGTGATAAGTAGAGACATTAAGAGATGCTCAAGGCGAGACGAGATGCTAATAGGACAGGTTAAGAAACAAAAGATGGCTCAGAAGTGTGAAGTGTGAAATGCTGGCAGAATGAAAGACAGCTGCAGTGGGGGAGAGAGAGAAAAAAAAAGGATAAAGGCACAAACCAAAAGGGTGGATAAAATGTATATATATGGTAGGGGCCGAGGTTATGATCTGAAATGGTTGAACTCGATATTGAGTCTGGAAGGCTGTAAAATGCCTAATCGGAAGATGAGGTGCTGTTCCTCGAGCTTACGCTGAACTTCCGTGGAACAATGCAAGAGGCCGAGGACGGTGAGGTGGTCATCCAATCTGCATTTGGTCTCCCCAGTGTAGAGGAGACCACATCGTGAGCAGCGAATACAGTATACTAGATTGCAAGAAGTACAAGTAAATCGTTGTTTCACCTGGAAGGGGTGTTTGGGGCCCTGGAGAGTGGGAAGGGGGGATGTATAAGAGCAGGTGTTGCATCTCCTGCGCTTGCACGGGAAGGTGCCGGGCGAGGGGGAAGGGGTGCTGGGGGTGATAGAGGAGTGGACTAGGGCGTCTCGGAGGGAGCAGTCCCTGCGGAATGCTGAAAGGAGAGGTGAGAGGAAGATACGTTTGGTGGTGGGATCACGTTGGAGGTGGCGGAAATGGCGGAGGATGATCCGTTGAATGTGGAGGCTGGTGGGGTGAAAGGTGAGGACAAGGGGAACTCTATTGTGGTTCCGGGAGGGAGGGGCCGGGGTGAGGGAGATAGAACGGACACGGTCGAGGGCCGTGTCGACCACGGTAGAGGGCAATCCTCGGTTCAGGAAAAAGGAAGACATGTCGGAAGCACTGGTATGGAAGGTGGCATCATCGGAGCAGATGCGGCGGAGACGGAGAAACTGGGAGAAGGGAATAGAGTCCTTACAGGAGGCTTTACTTAAAACTAGCCTGTGCCTCTTTAAAGCAGTCTGCACCTCTTAAAGGCAGTCTGCACCTCTTAAAGGTGAGCTGCCTTCTGCAGATGAAAAATGGTTATAAGTACTAACCAAAATGGCTCAATAGTCATGGGAAAGGGCACCCAGGTTCTCATACGCAGCACTCCAGCTTTGTGCAGGGGGTCAACACCGGAAGAGAGGTCCTCTACCCACAGGGGCCCAGGAGGCCCTCCAGAAAGAAGGATATGGAACCAGATCGCCGAGGCCATCACTGCCAGCAGTGTCGCCCCCGCAGGACCTAGCTCCAGTGTCCAAAGAATTTTCATGACCTCAGACGAGTGGTCAAGGTCAGTGAATGCATCTTCAAAAAACATCTCCTACCAACTGCACCACTAGCCTCACACACTGCTCAATGCATGACACCCCCCACCTCCATCCATTACCTATCAACAATCGCTACCAAACACAAGGCACACCTCACATTTCTAGCTTCACCTCACTCCCTTGGAGGAGACGGTGATGGCCATCCTTGGCAGGGGCATGGCTGAGCCCTTGGCCAGCGGCGGGGCTGAAAGAATCCAAGATGCTGGTATCCTAATACATTATCCTCCTTCTCACATCCCACTTCCCCCTCATCCCACAATCTCTTCTGATTTACAAGCTGCACATGGTGTAAGCATGCACCTCATGCTTTACCCCACCTCCCCTCACCACAACCCTATCCATGTGCCTTCCTCACTTCAGACACCCAAGAAATCCAGCCTGCCCAGCGAATGGTTGACCAAGAAGAGGGAGAGGAGAGTGAAGAAGAAGAAACACTGTCACTCGATTTCTCACTCCCAGCCACCAGCTCCTCGAGGTTGTCCTGCAAGGCCATCTGCAGTGTCCCCCACTGAAAGTCAGCAATCTTTCACCAGCCATGCTGCAGCCACTGGGGTAGCACTGCATAAGAGCACTAGGATATGCAAAGGCACACGCAAGACACTCACTAAGGGAATGCACACAAAGGTGATTAGTTGATTTTTTGATGTAATATTGGATGCATATATGGATAAAATTGGATTGGCTTTTATTTCAGCATTTTGGCCAAGAGGACACTGTGATGGTCAGTAACAGAGGGAAGGTAAGGTGTGGGACTAATGTTGAAAGGGGAATTGGGGTTGTGTTCACTGGTACCGCAGGCGGATGATTCGATCCCGGGCAGAAATGGGCTGTCTAGGTTGCTTCCTTCCTTCCGCTTCGGCTTTTTCCTCTTCTGCTTCTTCTTCATCCTCCTCCTCTTCCTCCTCCACCTCCCGCTGTGAGCAGCTTGTCCCCTTTGCTGCCTCTGCTCCATCTCCATGTCATGCTGCAGCCCAAGGGGGACTGCAACTAGAGCCCCTAGGACTGGGTTGCAGAGGCCTTCCTTTAAGAACCAAAGCCTTGCAAATGTTCAGCAGCACTCCCTGCACTCCCTTCACACTTTAACAACTTTTTAAATGCATTACACCAAGCCACTACTCCAATAAAATGTAAAGAAACCAGCAAAAATCTAAACTTACCTGAAAGTTGTGTGTGTCCCTTTAAGCGCTGATAGGAGGTCCATCATACTGCTGCATGCACGTTCTGCCGTGCGTGCTTTGGAGAGGGTGTTAAAAGAAGCGACGACATCCAAAACACGAGATCGTACATCAATTCAGCATTGCACGCCGATTGACGTTACAATCTGGCTCATCTCCATGTCTGGAGCGTTCACAGGCAACGGCAGCGCTAATGACTTGCCTAAAATGGCGGCCGCCGGGTTCCACGCCGGAAGTGGGTGGAAGCGAGCCGGCAGCCATTTTTGCTTCAAAACCGGCCTTAACAGTGCAAACGGGCCCAATTTCACAGCCACAGAGCCTGAACCAGAAAGTGTAAATTAGAATAGTTAATTCAATGCCAAATCATGTACAGAAAGCAAAATAGAGAGAGGAAAAGAAAGATGGGATTAAGAGAGAGAGATAAAAGAGACAGAAAGGAAAAGTTAAAAAAAATTGTGTTTATATTTTTTTAAATCACCAACAATAATTAAAATCTTAACGTAAAAGTTAACTTGTAAAAGTTGATTTTCAGTGCCAGAGAGCTTGTTTGACAGTAATTAAGACTTATCACGTCGTTAAAAATTCACTAACACTTGAATGGACAAGCCCTAGCTTTTTCTGGCATGTTTAGTGGGTAAGCACCACAACTTCACGCCCTTCATGTATTTGACTGCCAAGTCTCTGGACGAGATACTGTTATAGTACAGTTTCTGGAGGAGCACGGCATCTCTGACAACAACTTCCTGATTTCCACGTTGAACTGCCCATGTACGGACACTGGAAGTTGTTGTCCAATTTACTGTTTAATAACGGTGAGTGCTGCTGGCCTCACTGTTATGTCTACCGCAAAATCTGGGCCATTGACTTCAGTTATCCCACCCTCTGGCAGGTATGCGGCTGCTGAGTGCAGTGGACATTCAGGTCAGTAGTCTAGAAATCCTACTAAGCAGTTGACAACCTTTCAGTTGAAGGTGGACATATATTGCATAATTACCGTAATTTCAGCAAGGGAGCCAAAACAAATAAAATGAAGATTTTAAAAGTGAGGAAACTTCAAAATTACATTTTGTTTGATATATTTTTAAAACTTCAATATAGTCTTTATGAAGAATGAGATTTTGTTGACAGCACATACGTAATATACTAACTCCAATTGTCTGAAAAATATATCTAACCCCAAAGGAATGGCCTTTGATTTAGTATCTTCCTTCTCTTCCAGATGTACATTGAGTGTCACTCTGGAACAGGCAATCATTCTTGCAAGAAGTCATGGGCTACCTCCGCGCTACATCATGCAGGCTACCGATATGATGAGGAAACAGGTATACTAATAGAAAGTGACATGTTTTTTGAGATATACCATTTTTAATAAAAATATGTATATAATATTGGTTGATCCCTCATACCATGGGACAAAACGTATTAGTTTATGATATTAGACTTGAAGAATCTGAATTGCTCCTCATTGACTTCATTCCACTTTAAGCAGCAGACTTATCAACTGAACTATTGGTGGAGCTTGATTCAGTTCTTTTGACCAAAGGAGCCATTTATCATAAGGTTCAACGCTGCCAAGCTGCATATGTAAAAAATAGTTTTGAAGCTTTCACATGGTTCTATATAGCTGGTTAAAACAATATACATTTTGTATACATGAGATTAGTGCAGATTGTCACGCAGTAATGTTGTGGTGGACTATTTATATATTATTATGATATTGCCCAGTAATGCTAAGTTGAAACATTCACTATTGCCCTGGGATGTGCTGCCTATTCCACTGATGCGTGTGAAGTGTCAAGTGATCCTGGCCAAGCACATAGCATAGCTCCAGCTGAGGTAAACTAACATCTTACTGATCCAATTGTTGTGAAAGCAAGGGGTTGCATTGGTGGACAAGAACAGGGTTCCATTCGCTGCCTACATGTGCACGGTGCACAGGATAACCAAGTTCAAAGCACTAGAGTTAAAAGTACAGCTGAAGAAAAGAAATCTGAATGCCAGTGGCAACACACAAGTGCTGCTCTATCAGGTGAGAGTGAGAGGTGAAAAGAGAAAGAGGATCATAGAGTGGAGGATGATGGAGGTGTTTCGCAGACGCAGGTGTTTCACTGTGACCATCGCTCGCTCTTGAAGAGTCTTCAATCGAGTTCTGTCTCCGATCTGGCTGAAGACTGATTTCTTATTCTAGGCCTAGTACTTTTATATTCATTAAACAGACCACAATGTTCCAAATTCGCATATGATCCGAGATCAAAAAGTTCAAAATCTGCACATGGTCCCAAGTCACGACGTCCAAAATCTGCACACAATGGGCTGGAAATTGCGGTCGGCGGCTTCCCGCGGGCGAATGCCTCTGTACCGCAAGTAAAGTCCGTACCTACCTGGTGCCTCCGGAGCTTCGAAGACTCGCGCTCATGGGCCTGCAGGCGTATGCCTGCGTAAAGGCCCACGTATCCCAGGGGAGCATGTGCTTCGCAAGCGGCCCTGGGATCGCATGTGCCGGCCCAACCAATCATAAAGGGGGATTCCCATTATGCTTATGGGGATTCCATTTACGTACGGAATCCCCATAAGCATAACAGAAATCCCCTAAAAAACACACTATCGCAGCATTGAAATAAAAATAAATCTCACATGTTCAAAATTAATTAAAATACAATTTAATTAAACATTTAAAACAAAAATTTAATTTTTTAAAAAATAAATGTAAATATTTTTCATGGGGCCAAAAATAACCTAAACTAATTTTAAAGGTTTTTGTATGGTTAAATCATTTAAAACATTTTATTTTAATATTTATTGAAGCCCATACGCTGGTAAAGAAGACCTTGCACCTGCTTTTACCAGGTGTAAAGGGTTTCGTGGGCAGTAGTTGGGCAAATAGCTCAACTCTGTGCCAGCAAATGTCCATTTCCTGCGGATGGGTATGATCTGTCAAGCTGAAACTTGACAGATCGCAAGTTCCGGGTTTTCGTGCATGTGCATCGCATGTGAAAATCCGCAACTTGCAGGGCATTTACGACCGCTGGGCCAATGTTTCAAGTAATCTGTTTAGCGGGGTCACATTGTTCTCAGTTTTTTTTTGGTCCTACTCAAGAGATTAATTACAATCAGGTCACAATGTCTTTTCTCAGGTATGTAGTTGATCACGTGATTCTAAGTAATGCTTATTTATCCATTTGTTTGTCAATTATTTTACTGCTGAGGTCAGTTGTTGACATGCTTATGATCTCTTGTACCTGCACAATTGCAGATTCAATTGTAGATTGTGGCCAATTGATACCAATACGACTTATGTTAGCATATACAGAAATAAGATGTGGGTCACTGTACCAAGGGCAATCAAAAGGCCATTGTTTGCATAGATTAATCATAACTCTGCCCTCCCGATATCCATGACTCCCTGACCTGTTCAACACTTTTGCTCCCACATGGGATATTACTCATTCAGGGGCATTAAGACCCTCCACGTGGAGACAATGGTCAGCGGTATATGTTAACAATTTATAGTTAATTAACTGAGAGAGTGTGGGGCCATCACAAGGCCCTGGCTGGCACTGCAGATGTCCTCAGTGTTAGCCTGAAAGGAGTTGGGCATTTAAAAACTGAATGCTACAGTGATCTTGATGACCACTGGTAATGTTATACAGATGGAAATCTAACTGAAGGAAATGGCACAGTTCCATCACTACCCTCCTGCCAAGCCTCAGACTCTTAATGTTGTGCTTTCATCCCTCAGTAATTGTGGCTGAAATGGTAGATCCAGTGGATAGCAGACTGGCAGGACCAGACTGTAAACCTTGCATGCCACCTGACATCTTCGGTGGCCTTTCTTGCTCTCTCTGGTCCTCCTCAGCCAAATACATTGCTGGGGGAGCAGTGAATACAATAACCATTATGATGAGAGCTCGCTATCTTAGAAATCTACAATGCAACAAATTATCTGTCACTATCAACAAGCAGTTTTCTGCCTCTGCTACAAGACCCGATTGTTGCAGGTTTAAGATTGCACCACATTTGTGATGTATTAGCCTTGCAATATGGTGTATTTTTCCCTCAAGTACCTATTATGCCAGCAATGCTGAGTTAAACTAACCCAATGCCCATCATAAGCGCAGTTGTGTACACATAACCATAACAGCAATTTCCTGTGATGCAGTAAGTGGTCAGGAAAGTTGTGCTCATGGTCCACACTGCTGATATTATTGCTTGTTAACCTCTAAGTAACACAGGTGTTCCAGCTAAAACCAAGAATAATTTACAGGGGAGTTCTCCTGAAAGCTAATAGAATCAGAGAATCGTAGAATGCTACAGTACAGAAGGAGGACATTCGGCACATCACGCCTGTGCTGGCTCTTTGGTAGAGCTATCCAATTAAGCCCACTCCCCTGCTCTTTCGCCATAGCCCAAAATTTGTTCCCTTCAAGTAGTTATCCAATTCCCTTTTGAATGTTACTATTGAATCTGCTTCCACCACCCTTTCAGGCAATGCATTCCAGATCACAACAACTCGCTATGTAAAAAAATGTTTCCTCGTGTCGCCTCTGGTACTTTTGCCAATCACCTTAAATCTGTGTCCTCTAGTTACCGACAGTCTTGCCACTGGAAACAGTTTCACTTTATTTACCCTATCAAAACCATTCATGATTTTGAACACTTCTATCTAATCTCCTCTTAACCTTCTCTGCTCTAAGGAGAACAACCCCAGCTTCTCTAGTCTCTCCACATAACTGAAGTCCCTCATACCTTGTACCATTCTATTAAATCTCTTCTGCATCCTCTCCAAGGCTTTGACATCCTTCCTAAAGTGTGGTGTCCAGAAGGAACACAATACTCCAGCTGATGCCTAACCAGGTTTTATAAATGTTTAGCATAACTTCCTTGCTTTTGTACTCTATTCCTCTATTACTAAAGCCAAGGATTCCATATGCTGTTTAACAGCCTTCTCAACTTGTCCTGCCACCTTCAAAGACTTGTGTACGTACACCCCCAGGTCTCTCTGTTCCTGCACCCCCTTTAGAATTGGCCCATTTAGTTCATATTACCTCTCCACATTCTTCCTACCAAAATGTATTACTTCATACTTCCCTGCATTAAATTTCATCCGCCATGTGTCTGCCCATTTCACCAGTCTGTCTATGTCCTCCTGAAGTCTGTTATTATCCGTCTCATTGTTTACTACATTTCTGAGTTTCATGTCATCTGCAAACTTTGAAACTATGCCCCCTATACCCAAGTCTAGGTCATTAATACATATCAAAAAGAGCAGTGGTCCTAATATTGACCCCTGGGGGATACCACTGTATACTTCCCTCCAGTCTGAAAAACAACCATTCACCACTACTCTCTACTTTCAGTCCCTTAGCCAATTTTGTATCCACACAGCCACTGTCCCTTTAATTTTGCTAACACGTCTATTATGTGGTACTTTGTCAAACGCCTTTAGAAAGTCCATATACACAACATCAACTGCACTACCCTCATCAACCCTCCCCGTTACTTCATCAAAGAACTCAACAAAGTTCGTCAAACACAATTTGCCTTTTAAAAAATCCATGCTGACTTTCATTTATTAATCCATACTTTTCTAAATGCCAATTAATTTTGTCACGAATTATTATCTCTAACCGTTTCCCACCACCAACGTTAGGCTGACTGGCCTGTAGTTGCCGGGTTTACCCCTCTCCCCTTTTTTAAGCAGGGATGTAACATTTGCAATCCTCCAGTCCTCTGGCACTACCCGCATATCCAAGGAGGAATGGAAGATTGTGGCCAGAGTCTCTGCAATTTCTATCCTTACATCCCTCAGTAACCTAGGATGCATCCCATCCGGACCAGCTGACCTTTCTACTTTGAGGACTGCCAACCTTTTAAGTACCTCCTCATTATCTATTTTTATCCTATTCAAAATCGCTACTGCCTCCTTATTTACTGCTATATTGGCAGCATCCTCTTCTCTAGTGAAGGCAGAGTACTAGCAAAGTACTCATTTAGTACCTCATCCATGCTCTCTGCCTCCATAAGAAGATTTCCTTTTTGGTCACTAATCGGCCCACCCTTCCTTTGACTACCCTTTTACTATTTATATGTTTATAAAAGACTTTTCGGTTCCCTTTTATGTTAGCCGCTAATCTATTCTCATACACTCTTTGCCCCTCTTATTCCCTTTTTTTAGATGGTCTCTGTACTTTCTATATTCAGCTTGGTTCTATACTGTATATGAACCTTACAATTGTCATAAGCCTCCTTTTTCTGTCTCATTTTAACCTTTATATCTTTCGTCATCCAGGGAGCTCTAGCTTTGGATGCCCTTCCTTTCCTCCTCATAGGAATGTGTCTACTCTGTACCCGAACCATCTCCTCTTTCCCGTTGTTCAACTACTGTTCTGCCCACCAATTTTTGATTCCAATCAACCTGGGCCAGATCCCTAATAACAACAGAAAATGCTGGAAACACTCAGCAGCTGACCTGCTGAGTGTTTCCAGCATTTTCTGTTGTTATTTCAGATTTCCAGCATCTGCAGTATTTTGCTATTGTATTGGGCCAGATCCCTTTTCAACTCACTGCAGTTCAGTACTTTTACACTTGATTGTACCTTGTCCTTTTCCATAACTATTCCAAACCTTATATTATGATTATAGTTCCCTAAATGCTCTCCCACTGAAACATGCTCCACTTACCCTATTTCATTCCCCAGAACTAGATCCAGCACTGCTTTTTTTCTTGTTGGGCTGGAAACACACTGAGAAAGAAAGTTCTCTTGTACATATTTCAGGAATTCCTCCCCCTCCTTGTCCTTTACACTGTTACTATCCCAGTCTATATTACATTAATTGAAGTTCCCCATTATCACTACTCTGTTGTTCTTCCATCTTTCTGTAATTTGCCTGTAAATTTGCTCCTCAATCTCCTTCCCACTATTTGGTGGCCTATAGTATACACCCAGTAGCATAATAGCTCCTCTATTGTTCCTTAATTCGAACCAAATAGACTCCGTCTTTGGTCTCTCAACTACATTATCTCTCTCCAGTGCTATAATAGTTTCTTTGATCAATACTGCCACACCCCCACCCCCCCCCCCCCACTCCTTTATTTCCTTCCCTAGCTTTCCTGAATACCGTGTAGTCAGAAATATTAAACTCCCAATCCTCCACTTCTTTGAGCCAGGTCTCTGTTATTGCCACTATATCATAGTCCCATGTGGTGACTTGTGCCTGCAGCTCACCAACTTTATTTACCACACTCCGTGCATTTACATACCTGCAATACAAACCCATTTTTGACTGCTGCGCATTTGCCCCCTGTCTGATCCTTCCTATTACTGAACTATTCTTTACTCTAGTGCTAGTTTCCTCTCCCAGTCCTCTGTGCACTTTGTTTCTCCTCTCTAATGTCTCTGTCTTCCAGATGAGACGTTAAACCGAGGTCCCGTCTGCTCTCTCAGGTGGACGTAAAAGATCCCATGGCACTATTTCAAAGAAGAGCAGGGGAGTTATCTCCGGTGTCCTGGCCAATATTTATCCCTCAATCAACATAACAAAAACAGATTATCTGGTCATTATCACATTGCTATTTGTGGGAGCTTGCTGTGCACAAATTGGCTGCCGCATTTCCTACATTACAACAGTGACTACACTTCAAAAAGTACTTCATTGGCTGTAAAGCGCTTTAGGATGTCCTGAGGTCATGAAAGGTGCTATATAAATGCAAGACTTTCTTCTTTCTTTCATCCTGGTGCCCATCCCCCTGCCAAATTAGTTTAAACCCTCCCCCACAGTAATAGCTAACCTTCCCACGAGGACATTGGTCCTAGCTCTGTTGAGGTGCAGCCCGTCCACCAGGTCCCTCCTGCCCCAGAACTGGTCCCAATGCCCCAGGAATCTGAAGCCCTCCCTCCGGCACCATTTCTCCAGCCACGCATTAACCTGTTTTATACTACAATTCCTATACTCACGAGCGCGTGGTGCTGGGAGTAATCCAGAGATTACTATCTTTGAGGTCCTGCTTTTTAAATTCCTCCCTAGATCCTGAAACTCTGACTGCAGGGCCTCAACTCTTTTCCTTCCTATGTCATTGGTTCCAACATGGACCATGACTTCTGACTGTTCCACTCCCCCTGCACTTTCAAAATGTTCGGCACCCTTTCGGTGATGTCCTTTACCCTGGCACCAGGGAGGCAACCCACCATGTGGGACTCACGTCGGCGGTTGCAGAATTGCCTGTGTATCCCGACTATTGAATCCCCTATGATCACTGCATTTCTACACTTTGCTGTGCCCCCCTTTGCAGTCATTTGCCCCACAGTGCCTTGGATGTACTCTAGACTGCGCTCCCCCAAGGTATCGTCACCCTCACTGGTATTCAGCGCAGAAAACTGGTTTCAGAGAACCACACTCCCGGAGGATTCCTGCGCTGCCTGCCTCTTCCTAACCTGCCAGATGGCCAGCCACTTACTATTCTTCTGAACTCTCTGTAGCTGCGAGGTGACCACCTCCTGGAATGTGCGCTCCAGGAAATTCTTAGTCTCCCGTATGCCCTGCAGTGACTTCAGCTGCTCCTCAAGCTCAGAAACCCTGAGATCGAGTTCGAGCAATTGGAGGCACTCCCTGCACACGTAGTTATCCATGACTCCAGGACACATGAAGCGTCCTGGAGTTCCCACATGGCACAGGAATTGCAGGCAACGGGTCTCAGCTGTCCTATCATTTTGCTTGAAAAAAAATCCCTTTTGATCTAATTAATTACTCTGATTATTTATATATTTACTGTTGCCCCTTGGCTTAAATTACTTAGCACCTCCTTCCCCCTCAGCACTGAATTCCCACTCTTGCCAAATTCTTGTTGCCAGTCTGTTTACAAGCCACTGTGTTTAGCAGGTACTCCCAGCTTTGTGCACACAATAATGAAACAGTTTATTATGCTGTGAACTGACAATAGACTCAACATGGAAATAGACAGCAGAACTAAGTCATGTTTAGTTAATACAAATATTGAGGAGCTTTTTGTAATTAATGGACTCTCTGGTGTTAGGGAAACCATTTGAGTAGGCAACTGGTAAAACATTTGTAGATTTAAACCAAGCATTCAATTTGAAACAAAGAATAAGAGCTATGGGAAAGGCTGTAACGCCAAAGACAAACGCTGGAATTTTGCGCAGCTGATCCGATATTGCCCGATTTACACCCTCACCAAAATTAAAAATGTTGGCAAAAGTAGGAGAGACAGAAATAGTTAGGACCTGGGTGCAGTGCCGCAAACATTTCAATGATCTCAGTAGATCACGTAACGTTAGTACAAAGCTACATTGCACCTCATCCTGCTGTGCCGCTCTTCACATCCCCATCACTCTGCCTTCCCTACCCTACTCCTGCACATCCTTACTCACACCAACTTACCTTGCACCTCCACCCATCCCTCTCTATCTACATTATCACATCCCCATCTCACTAGCCACCCCTCACACCTACCCTCATCCTAGTCCAATCATACCAACTAACAACACACAAGGGTAGGCACTTGGGTGTTTTAGCCAATGTTCATGTAAAATTTCTGTTAATGTGGTATCAAACATTGAAACCTTTATTTTCAACACTTTGTGTTCTTGGACAGATTTGTGTGCACCTTTGGAAGAGGCTTAGTGAGTTGCAGTGAATGGTGAGACTTAACGGTAACCCCGCAATGGCGATGAGTGTGAAAGGAATAGCTTGGGCATTGTAGGGATGCTTTATGGTGTTGGTGTGGGGTGGTGCCAACCTGGCGCGTCACGTGGAAGCCAGGGTGTAAAGCACCAAGTGAAGTAAATCTGGCCTTGGTGAGGCCATCGCTGGCCTGCAGGGCTGCAATGTGCTGGGGTGCTGATGCCCTGTGTCCTGTGCAGCAGCAGGTGATTGCGGAGAAGGTTGGTGGTGTTGTTGTTGGTGCTGCTTGTGTTGGGGCTGATCGTGGTGGGATTCTGAGGACCAAGGTGAGAGAGTATAAAAGACACCCATGCTGATGGAATAGATGGCAGGTGAAGTCGAGATGACAGAAGTGATCTGTGAATGGTGAGAGAGGTAATGAGGTCAGACTGGATGGAAACTTGTGTAAAGACTTGCAGCATGGTGAATCTGTTGTGGAAATGCAGTGAGGAAGAGCTTGTGGCTGAGGGAAGATATCCCTGTAAGGTGGGAGCTTTTACTGTACATTTGAATCTGTCAACTCAACAGCTGATTCAATGGCCACTGAAATCCCACCTCAGCTTGACAGACCACGACCAGCGTGGACCCCGTGGGCGAGCTGTCAAATGCAGAAGGTGAGCTCAAATTCATTCTTAAGTGGCTCTAAACAAGCCACTAATACCGCTGCGTGTTGGGTGTGCTCAGCGCTGACAGGCCCGACATTGGGGAAAGGCGCATGGTGACGCGTTTACAGCGGGGTCCCGACCCGCTGGGGGAGAAAACCACTTTCTCACCCGACCCACCACCGATCGCGCCCGCTGACTCCCCGCAAAATTCAGCCCTCTCCTCTGTTACGAGATTGTGTTTGGATTCTTGGCTCTTTCACAGTTTTGCTGACAAGCAGTGTTACAGGTTGTGCAAAGGTGGGATCATTCTCTCTATCAATTTATCAACAACTTCCCATGACTTTTTACAAAATCTATAAACATTAGGGGGGAAAAATTCAGTGGCGCCTCCTTTGGGGTGCTAATGTCGCCTGGTCGCTAATTTTAGCGCCCCGAAAAAGTTAGCGCCCCTGCGCCGTAAATTCAGTGGCAATGCCCCAAGCAGGAGGCAGGGCGCTACTGGAAGTGCTCCCCCTCCTTCTCGGGGCGCTACCAGTGAATTTCGCGGCGCTACGCGCATCGGCACATAGCACCACGTAATTGCAGGCCTCTCACCCCTGATTAAAGGGGAGGGGCCTAGCGCTGCACGCACCGGGGCCCTGCTGGACCACCGGGGAGCAGGGTGCTGGGAAAACAGCCCGGCACTCAAAAGGAGTGCCGGCTGAGCGATCGTGGCCGGCACCCCAAAGAAAAAAGGGGAAGGGGGCAGGTGCAGGCAGTCAGCCAAAAAAAAATGGCTGCCCGACACCTGCTCTTTAAGTAGCGCCGCGGCGGCTGCAAAAACGCTAGCCTGACCCTGTCGGACATATAGTCCGGCGATAGGTCAGGGGGCACAACCCAAGTTTGTGGCCGGGGCGTGAGCAGGATGCTGCGCACAGCGATGACGTCATCGCCAGTGGCACAGCACCGCGGGGCGCTACCGGCTGCTGCTAACCTCCCGCTGAATTTCGCGGGAGGAGTTAGCGGCGCCGCACCTGGACGTTAGGGACTTTGCACCCCATTAGCGCCCCCTGGGGGTGCTAACAGGAGGCGCAAAGCAACCCAATTTTTCCCCCTAGGAAGCCAAATACCAGTAAGATGGATGTTTATTTTTACATCAAACAGTGGCTGTAGTAAAGTTGTTAAGATCTCTTCATTGTACTCTGATCTGTCTCATTGTGCACACACAATACAAAGGGGCCCCAGCCTGCGATCTCTTCAGACCACCCCCCCATCATGCTCCTCCCAGCCCATGAGCTCTGCCTCCCCCCCACGCCCATGCTTCTCCCGGCCTGCGATCTCTGCCTCCCACCATGCTCCTCCCAGCCTGCAATCTCTGCGCCTCCCCCCCCCCCCCCCACCCCCAGGCCTCCAATTGCTTCCGACCACCCCCCTGCTCCTCTGGCTGCCCCTCGGCCCCTGATCCTCCTGCAATTCTCCCCCCACTCCTCTGGCCACCCCCGACCTCTGATTCTCTTGCGATCCCTCCCCCCCTGCTCCTCTGGCTGCCCCCCCATATATTTTATTACAATGCAGACATGAAAATGTAATGATTCTGCACAGACAGAGGAATAGGCCAGTATATTCAATTTAGTCAAAGATTATTTATGACTTAATGATCTATTTACAACTATTACAAAGAACACTTTGTACAGGTATTAATTTATCTTTAGATGCTTTAATTACATTTCCCCGAGTCCTTTGTAAAATGTATTTTGGCATTGCCCTGCAATACATTACATTTAATTAAGAAACGCTTTTCATTACTTAAAACATTAACCAATAGCAAAATATAGAGTGATGCTAGGTACGGGCTACAGAACCGTAAGTTGCTAGAGGACAAGATGAAGCCAACTTGTATAATGAATATATTTAAAAATTCATTTTGTTACTCAAATTAACTTTCAATGTCTAGAAAATGAAAAATTTGGAAACTTTTTGATTAAGAAGTAATAGAAGTCATGAATATTTAAATTACTGCTCTAATGATTACACATGGAATATATTTCCTTAAATAGCATATTTAATTTGCAAACTTGTGAAAAATCAAGTTAAAACAAAAATATCTCACTGTGACAGTCGTGTAATGTATAAAATAGATGAGCCGTTGCTATTGAATTCTATGTAAATGTAAATCAGTAACTTTCCAATAAACCTTGTGTTTGAACAAAAGAACTGAATCAAAATCTCATTTGAAGAATCATATTGAAAAATATTATGAAAGCTGTTTCAGTATATCCATAAAGTTTTTTTATAAAATGCAAATATTAAACATTTTAAAAATCAACCTGCTTGTAAACTTGTCGGAGCTGGCAGTCATTTTTCCTACTAATACTTGGCAAGTTAAATCCTTACAGTTCGTTGTTATGCTGGGCAAGTTGAAATTATTCCTTTTTGCAAAATCGTATTGGCCTAGAAATTCTGTGATCATTGAAAACATTGGGGAAAAAATTCAGTTGGTTAGCGCCTCCGGGGGCGCTAATGACTTTTGCCCGTGCAGAACGATTTTAGAGCCACCCGCAAAATTCAACTGGCGGTTTGCGGTGGTGCTAAACACTACCGCCACGATCTCCTGCGCCCGGAGATCGTGACGCCATCCAAGCGCGTAGTGCCCCGGACTGGAAATTGATTCTCGCCCACTGCCTCAGCGCCTGCCGCTAGGAACGACAGTAGAAGAGGACGGCTTGCAGTCAGCTGGGAGCTGGGGGAGCGCTATATAAAGACGAGTACTTCCTGTTTTTTTCTGTCGGCATTCAATTTTGCCTTCGCACGTTGACCGAAGCAGAGAGGCGTTTGGAGAGATTTGACGGTTTCCTACTTGAAGGAGTTTTGCTCGTCAGGAAAACTTATCAGGTTGCATTTCTTTTACCATTGGTACTGCAACATTTACAAGAGTTAATGTGGGCTGCACTGGCACGGGGCCTCGCCCTCCAGCTTCACAGTCGGAGGCAGCGGAGGCGGAGAGAGAGAGTAGCAAACATGGTCAGAGGGAGGAGGGCCAACAGGGCTCTCCACAGGAGACCTTACCCTCCCAGGGTATTCCGGGAGCAGTTCTCATACATTCATCTCTCAGAGGAGCAGTGCCTTAGAAGGCTCCGCTTCAGCAAGGAGATGGTCACAGAGCTCTGCCACCTCCTGCAGCCAGAGCTCCAGCCTCAGCTCAGGACCAGGACGTCTCTGTCGGTGGCAGTGAAGGTCACAGTCGCTCTCAATTTCTACGCCAGCGGCTCCTTCCAGGCTTCAACAGGGGATATTGCCAACATCTCCCAGTTTGCTGTCCATTGCTGCATCTGGGAGGTCACAGATGCTCTGTACAGAAGGAGAAGGAAGTACATCTCATTCCCCATGACACGAGACAAACAGCATGAACCGCGCATGTGGCCTCGCAAGGATAGCGGGCTTCCCTATGGTTCAGGGCGCCATTGACTGCATCCCCGTGGCATTGCGGGCACTTCATCAAAATGCAGAGGTGTTCCGCAACCGCAAAGGCTACCACTCTCTGAACGTGCAGTTGGTGTGCGACCACAGACAGCACATCATCGTCGTCAATGCCCGCAATCCTGGCAGCAGCCATGATTCATTCATTCTACGCCACTGCTCCACCCACCGCATCAACCTGGTGGCTGGCTCCTCGGGGACAAGGGTTATCCACTCGCCACCTGGCTGATGACACTGCTCCGCAACCCCAACAATCCTGCTGAGCTCTCATACAATGCGAGCCATAACGCCACCAGGAACCTGATTGAACACACCATCGGCATGCTAAAGCAACGGTTCTGCTCTCTTGACCACTCTGGAGGAGCCCTGCAGTATTCCCCTGATGGAGTATCTGTTTTCATTGTTGTGTGCTGCATGCTGCACAACCTCGCCATTCTGAGGGCCCAGCATTGCCACCAGGGATTGGTGGACCACCTCAGGAGGAGGAAGAGGAGGAGGAGGAGAAGGATAAGAGGAGGAGGAGCAGCACCAACGTAGGAGGGAGCCGCTCAATGTTGCTTCTGCAGGGGCCGTTCGTGAATGCCTCATTACACAGCGCTTACAATAAATGAGATAGCACATGGCATTTGGGATCAACAACCACATCATTACAGCCAGCTCGCAGGCCCTATGACCGGCCAAAGTTCCAATGAAAAACATGACCAAATTCGTAACGTTGAAATAAGCATTTATTATTCTGCACAACTCTGTCTTATTAAACACAACCAATAACAAACACAGCAATTTATGAACAAACAGAACTGGGCGCTAAAGTTTGTGTCCAGCCGATGTTAGCGCCCAAAATGGTCGATACCGAATTTTTCCCCCATTGACTGTTAACTTGTTCAACATGAGGGGGAAATAACTCAAGAGAGTCATATCAGTTGTACCAAGCCGAACACATAATTTAGGTTTGTACTTCAGCATAGTACTAAGTGCATGATGTACTGTTGGAGGTGTCACCTTTCAGATAAGATGTAAAACCAAAGTTCCATTTGCCCGGTCCAGTGGTCTTGATGGACAATAAAGATCCAATGACAATATTTAATGACAAACAAGAAGCTCTCCTTGTATCCTGGCCAACATTCCTCCCTCACCCAACTGCACCAGAAATAATTAATTTTTTTATTCATTCATGCTGATGTGCGTGTCGCTGGAAAGGGCAGCATTTATTGCCCATCCCTAATCTCCCTTGAGAAAGTGGTGGTGAGCTGTCTTCTTGAACCGTTGCAGTCAGTGTGGTGAAGGTACTCCCACAGTGGCTCTTTGGGAGGGAGTTCCAGGATTTTGACTCAGCGACGATGAAGGATCGGCGATATATTTCCAAGTCAGGAGGTGTGTGACTTGGAGGGGAACTTGGAGGTGGTGGTGTTCCCATGCGCCTGCAGCCCTTGTCCTTCTAGGTGGTAGAGGTCGTGGGTTTGGGAGGTGCTGTCAAAGAAGCCTTGCTGAGATGCTGCAGTGCATCTTGTAGATGGTGCACACTGCAGCCACGGTGCGCTGGTGGTGGAGGGAGTGAATGTTTAAGGTGGTGGATGGGGTGCCAATCAAGCGGCTGCTTTATTCTGGATGGTGTTGAGTCTCTTGAGTGTTGGAGCTGCACTCATCCAGGCAAGTGGAGAGTATTCCATCACACTCTTGACTTGTGCCTTGTAAATGGTGGAAAGGCTTTGGAGAGTCAGGAGGTGAGACACTTGCCACAGAATACCCAGCCTCTGACCTGCTCTTGTAGCCACAGTATTTATGTGGCTGGTCCAGTTAAGTTTCTGATCAATGGTGATCCCCAGGAAGTTGATGGTGGGGAAATCGGTGATGGTAATATCGTTGAATGCCAAGGGGCGGTGGTTAGACTCTCTCTTGTTGGAGATAGTCACTGCCTGGCACTTGTGTGGCACGAATGTTACTTTTCACTTATCAGGCCAAGCCTGAATGTCGTCCAGGTCTTGCTACATGCGGGCACAGACTTCTTCATTATCTGACGAGTTGTGAATGGAACTGAACACTGTGCAATCATCAGTGAGCATCCCCACTTCTGACCTTATGATGGAGGGAAGGTCATTGATGAAGCCACTGTAGATGGTTGGGCCGAGGATACTGCCCTGAGGAGCTCCTGCAGCGATGTCCTGGGGCTGAGATGATTGGCCTCCAACAACCACAACCATCTTCCTTTGTGATCGGTATGACTCCAGCCAGTGGAGAGTTTCCCCCTGATTCCCATTGACTTTAATTTTACTAGGGCTCCTTGATACCACATTCGGTCAAATGCTGCCTTAATGTCAAGGGCAGTCACTCTCACCTCTGGATTTCAGCTTTTTTGTCCATGTTTGGACCAAGGCTGTAATGAGGTCTGGAGCCGAGTGGTCCTGGCGGATCCCAAACTGAGCATCGATGAGCATTAAATTAACTGATCATTCATCTCATTGTTTTTTTTTGTGGTCTTGTGACGTGTAAAGTGGCTGTCATATTTTCCTACATGGCAATTGTCACTGCATTTCAAAGTAATGAATTGTATGTTAAGGGCTTTGACATGTTTATGACATTTACGATAAAGTGGTATATAAATGTAATTTTTTCTTACTTTTAGTACACTATCATTTGTCAGTGTATCCTCTTCGAAATAAAATTAGCATGTCCTTGATGGAATCCGTTAATCTGCTGCAATCCATGAAACTCTGCACTGCAGATCCTATACATTATGAATGGGTAAAGTTAATTTGATTATGCATTTTTATCACTGTGAGTTCTTCCAAGACATGCATTAAAACAATTGGACTAGCTTTATGCGTCAGTAAGAAAGTGTCTGCTTTATTTCAGGGAGCAAGAGTGCAGAACTCTGCTAAGAATCTTGGAGTGAGGGACCGAACACCACAGTCTGCCCCAAGGTAACTTCTCTGCATATTGAAACAATGGAATGTCATATTACTCTATGACAACACCAGCCACTGAACTAGAAAGATATATTTAATGTCTGATTATGGTGCATGCAATTCATCATGTATTTATTTACACAAATGTGGATATGGTGGAATAGTGATTATCGTACTAGGGTAGAGTGATTGTGGTACTGCACTAGCAACCCAGAGCTGATGACTTCAAATACCATAGTAAGTTGTTTGAGATCGAATTTGTTCACTGGCACCAGGAAAAATGGCCATGAAAGTTTCTGGATTATCATTAAAACCCAGCTGGTTCACTAATGTCCTTGAGGGAAGGGAATTTACCACCTCTCTGTGGTCTGGCCAACACATGCCTTCAATCCAACACTATGTGGTTGACTCTGAATGCCCTGAAGTGGCATAGCAAGCCATTTAGTTGCAAAACAATTACAATAAAGCAAATAGAAGGCCCACCAGCATCTTTTCAGGGCACAAGGAATGAGTAATAAATGCCACCTTGCCAGCATCCGCCACATCCTGAAAACAAATAAAATAAACAAGCATTATTGTCCAAAATGATTTTTTATAGCCTTTCAGATGTTTGACTTGACTAGAAACACAACACTATGTTTAAAAATCTCCAAAACAAGGTAGGGTTTCTCTTTATTCGATATAAAATACACAGGGGTAGAATCATAGAATTATACAGCACAGAAGGAGGCTATTCGGCCCATCGTGCCTGTGCTGGCTCTTTGGTAGAGCTATCCAACCAGTCTCACTCTCCTGCTCTTTCCCCATAACCCTGCAAATTTTTTCACTCAAGTATTTATCCAATTCCCTTTTGAAAGTTACGATTGAATCTGCTTCCACCACCTTTTCAGGCAATGAATTCCAGATCACAACAATTCTCTGTGTAAAAAATGTTTCCTCATGTCGCCTCATTTGAATACTATAATTACAGACCCACCTCTTCAGAGCAGGTTACTCAGAAACCTCGAAACCCACCACTGTTAAAACGGAAGCAGGCTCGTTCGCTGTGGGTTGGGGTTGGGTTTCTCAAATTTGACGATTTAAACTCGCACCTGACCCTCTCCTGCACATAGGTTTGGACACCTGCTTTATATTCCGTAAGCTTAATCTGCACTGGCATCTTGCTGTCACTGAAAAAAGATAATAAATACCTATCTCTTCTCAGTGCAGTCACAAAAAACTGTCCAGGCTGAAGTTAGCATCCGCCAGGGCCCTCAGGTATGGATATGAATCAACAATTGGAAGGATGCACCTAGTATCTTCCAATCAATACCTTGGAAGAAACCTCTTGAGCCATGCAGAACAGCAGTACTGCTCTGGGAACAGTTACCACCATATCCCACTGACTAGTCTAATCTTCAAGATCGTAAATAAAATGCACTTGATCCCCAAATGAAGACATCAAACAGGATGGTTGATGGTGAACAACCTTGACACCATCCTTTTTCGAGAGATAGGTTCAGCAAGTCTATCATTTACCCTCACATGGATCTTGGAACTGAAATATACATCCGGAATAAAATCCAAGATTTGGCCATGTACTCCCATAGCTTACTGCTTCTTCATCAGGGCTGCAGGAAGCACTTGCGTGAAAGCCTTACGAAAGTTAATGAAAGTATTGTAAGTGGGTTTCGCCTGAGCCTGAGCCTTACAGCCTTCCACAGTCTCATATAAAGCCACAACCTGTCCTATTTATTCCTCACAAGAATCTTCATCATTTTATTTTCTCTAAAGAATTTTTGTGCAATTTTCACACACAATTACATTTTATCCCTAATTATTCTATTTAGGTCATGTTCGTTTTTCATGCTGTTGCTAATGCTTAGGTTTCAGCCGTGGCTCAGTGGGAGCACACTTGCCTCTGAGTCAGATGGTCATGGGTTCAAGCCCCACTCCAGAGATTTGAGTACATAATCCAAGCTGACACTCCCAGTGTAGTACTGAGGGAGTGCTACACTATTGGAGGTGCCATCTTTTGTATGAGATGTATCAGTCTACCCTCTCAGGTAGATGTAAAGATCTCATTGCACTATTCAAAGAAGAGCAGGGGAGCTCTCCCAGTGTCCTGGCCAATTATTATCCCTCAACCAACATCAGTAAAAATAAACAGAATATCTGATCATGTATCTCACTGCAGTTTGTGGGACCTTGTTGTGTGCAATTTGGCTGCCACATTTCCCTACATTACAACCGTGCCTACAATTCAAAAGTATTTAATTGGCTGTAAAGTGCTTTGGGGGCGTCCTGAGGTTGTGACAGGCGCTATAGAAATGCAAGTCCTTTCTTTTCCTTTATACAACAAGTACATCTTTATTTTGCTAGGTGTGCATCTACTGGCAGCTTATTTTTTATAAATTGCCACAACCTTTTCCCCATCATGAAGAAAAAATGTACTCTTGGTTTAACATAAAGAATTAAATGAATGTTGTAGGTCTCTAAACTAATTTCGTTAGTCATTGCACTTACATTCCCTTTCATTTTTGTATAATTAATTTGTTTTTATTCTGACAAACAATTTCATTCTGATCACATTATTTGATGTATGCACTTTGTCTTACTTTATCAGCTGTCCATCATCTTTTTGCATATATTTTTCTCTGTTGATTTGTACTTGTCTGCTCAATCAGGTTTCTCAGTAACTATATTTTCCAACAATATTAACAGTTTTAACAATTCAGATCTAGTTAAATTCACGTGCAAGGTGTCCTGATATTACCCAACTTGTAGCAGTACCCCGATCCATGCAAATTGTTACCATGTTCCAATTTTGTTCTATGCATATTCAGCCAGTTCACAATTGTTTATCCATTTTGATGATTGCCTTTAATTGGCTTCCTGAGTACATTGTAATTGAAGACATGATTTATTTTAAAGAAATGGCTGATATATTCCACAGCACAATGCCCAGTTACTTCACAAAATGACAATAAAATAGCTGCTTCAGGCATATCTAACAGCAGAAAAACAATGTGCCAGCGCAATCGACTTGGCAATTCCCACTGAAAGTTCCTTACTTTCTTCCTTTGTGTATCTTTCCCTCTCTACTATCTCCCTGTCTCTTTTCTACCTTCCCTGTCTCCTTTCTTCCTTCTTTGTTTCCTCCCATTCTTCACTCTCTCCATCCCTTTACTTGTCTCCACACCACTAGCTTAGAAAACAATCAATCAGTCAGCCTGCTTCTAGATCTCCACATAATAGACAACAATAGTGCTGGGCCCTTTACGTGACAGGGGTGCCTATAATGGCACTCTTGCGATTGGGAGCAATCCTACAATATAAGGTAGGTATTAATGGATTAAAAACAAAAAGTGCTGGAAACACTCAGCAGGTCAGGCAGCATCTGTGGAGAGAGAAACAGAGTTAACTTTCAGGTCGATGACCTTTCGTCAGCATTTGAAAAAAATACATGCACCATTCTGAAACAAGATTTTTGTTTTCTTTCTTTACCCAATGGCAGTATTAAGGCCTTTTATTGTCTACAAAGAATTTCTATGAATCTGGCATCAGTTATAATCGAATTGAATAATAAGATGGCCACTCTCAGCCAAGTCGATATCCTTTGAGAGAGTAATATTACTAACACTGTACATATAGGGGACAATTATGTGGCCCAAGCACTGTGTCATCAGTAACAATACTGTGCAGGTGCTGCATGCACCTGTGCAGGATAAAGCGATGTCAGCATCATTTATTGGTGCTCCTACAGCGTCTCTCACAACATGCTGAAAGTGCCATGGCTGCATTATCAGTCCTCAGCATGCAAGTGAAGGGCTGCTGACTGCCTGTTGTACACCATAATTGTTTCTGGAGGGGAAAGTGCAATGCACAGGGGAGCAAAGGCCATGGAGGTGGCATTGATGCCGGGCAGAGGGGACATGGTTACCATTTTTTTTGTTTATGAAGACCTCTCCATCAGAATCTGTTCCAAGTGGGCATTGTGTGGTTGGAGCACTGTTCAGGTGTTCCAGTTGCATTATGGAGTGGGTACCTAATTTAAATAGAACTGTGGCTTCATGAGCCCAGTGCACAGCATGTGAGATGCACGGAGCACCTTGAGTGTATGATGAGCTTCAGGTCTCTGTGTCTGATGCACTTTAGTGTATTGAGCGCCCACCATCTTATTATTGGCTCTGTGGAACACTGAGGCTTGTTCAATATGGGATAATTTTACAGAATCACTCTCTTGGCACGGAGTACTCCCCATGATATTCTGCCAGTTAATTTTAATGGAGGGAAAATCGTGAGGACAATGTTTGAATTCCCAATAGGTGCTCACAGTGGGAAAGGTTCTAGAACAGATCACAATTTTGTAAAACTACCAATTTAGTGAAAATGTTCTCAGTAATATTGAAAAAAAAGTCAGTTTCTCTGTTTTTAAAATTAAACAGAAGACCAGTACATTAAAAAAAAATATGCAGGTAGTAATTCATTTTTGTAAGACTACTGTAAAACAGTAACATGCCTTGCACAAATAATCAACACTTTAGATGATCCTGCCATAAAACATTTCCTTTTTTAAAAAATAGTGGAATGGGGGATTTTCTTCTTTTATAGAAAGAGCGTCCTGATGGAGCATTGCAATATTAATAACATCCAGCATTATAACGGATTGGAACTCCAAGCTGATTATCAGTATTAAAATTTCCCACTCAGTCTTTTACCCTCATTAATATTTAATTAACAGATTGATTGATAGTCACTTGCTGGTATCTCAATTTCTGGACAGGAATATTTTGTCCCAGCAGAGAACTTCAGTGATTCAGCCCAGAGCCATTTAAACATATGTCAGTCTATACTGTTTGTGACTTAATTTACTCGAACTCCAGCCACACATTGAGTGACGTGATGCTCTTTGTTATTTTGGCCCACATACTTAAACATTTTGAATACTGCCTGCCTGACATGAAGTCATGGATGAGCCAAACTTTCCTCTATCGGGCAGACTGAAGCCATTGTTTTTGGCCCCCATCATAAATTCTGCTCCCTTCACACTGGCTTCATTCCCCTCCCTGACCAATAATCAGGTTAAATCAGGCTGTGCAAAACCTCAGGGCTGGATATTTACTGGGGCAGGTTACGAAGGGGGTGGGGGGGGGGGCGGAGTTTTGGACAGGAAACCTGGAAATCTGGGTTTCCCACCGTGCGACCTTTGGCCCTGACATGCTCCCCACCTGGAAGTCAGCCTGATTGACAGGCTCGGGGCTTGGCTTCCATTTGGGTGGGCAATGGTCCGGAGGAGGCCGCAGGAACAGATGGGTCCGATCCCTGACCCCTTGGGGGGTGGGGGGTCCGATCCCCGACCTCGAGGTGGGGGGGGGGCGAGTGTATGGGGGGAGGTCTGATGGCGGGGGAGCTTGGGGCGCCTGGAGGGAGTATTCCTGCTTCTCCTGGCCCACAAGGAGTGCTGTGAAGGCACTTACCTTCTCCCCGAGGCTGTCCTCGCCTCGCTGCAGAAACCTGGCCAGCCACAGTAAAACCTGCAAAGCAGGTTAAATCTGAGGCTTCCAGCCTCATTAACATATTTAAAATGCCGACCTGCCTCCTGGGATTGGGTTGGCTGCCCTCCCCTTGTCCCACCTCAGTAAAATCCGGAAATCAGCGGGTTGAAGCCGGCTTCCTGAGGCGATCGGAATTTTTGCCCATTTAATCCCCCACCTGCACCCAATCCCACCCATGTTAAAATTCCCCCTCAGTGTCCTGTTTGACCTAGAACTGAGCTTCAAACACCAAGGCTGCCTACTATGCGAGAATATGATTAACTTTAAAGAGGACTGTAAGTGTCTTCAGGAGGATATGGACAGATTAGTAGATTGGACAGATAGATGTCAAATTAAATTTAATACAGAAAAATATGAGGTGATATATTTTGGAAAGAAGAATGATAACAGAACGTATACACTGAAAGATAACATTTTAAAGAGTAGAAGAGGGTTTAGATACACAATTTTATTTAAAGTGGGAGGACAAGTTGAACAAGTTACAAGAAAAATCATATAGGATCCTAGATTTTATATAAAGAGTTAGGGGGAGAAATTCACTATCGCCCCGTTTGGGGCGCTAATTTTTAAAAGTTTGAAAAGTTAGAGCCAGGCGCTAACGATTTCAAACTTTTGAAAAATTCGCCGTTTGCGCTCCAAGAAGGAAGTGGATGCTAAATCAAGAGCTCCACTTCCTTCTTGGAGCGCAATCGGCAGCAGGTGGGGCGGAGACTTCAGCAGCGCTGCACACTGGGCCGTGCAGCGCTGCCACGTTGAAAGGCTCCTTCCCTCCCTTAAAGGGAAGGGCCATCGCTGCAGGCTCTGCAATATAAAAATTACCTGCTTGGACCACCAAGGTAGCTGCTGTCTCGCACGATCAGCTGATCGATCGCGGGCAGGAACCCGCGAAAAAAACTGGAACAAGGTAAGGTTTTTTTTACTTACCTCGGCTGTAATCATTGGCCCCTGAAGCGGCCGGTTGCCTGATGCACGCCTCCTGCAGCTGTCGGTACCGGCGCTGCTGCAGGGGGCGGAAGTTAATTTCGGGTCTGGGGCAATGCGCGATGACATCACGATCTCCGGGCGAAACTCCCACCGAATATGGCGGGAGTCGATGTCAGCGCTGCGCCCGGTTGCAAAGCCGTTTGCGCCCCCCCAGGGATGCTAACGGGAGGTGCAAAGGCACCCAATGTTGCCCCATTGAGTGCAAAGCCAAAGAGGTAATGCTAAACCTATTCAAATCATGGTTAGGCTGCAATTAGATTAGGGGCGATTTTTCTGTGTTCATTGCCCAAATAGCAGCTGAAAAATGGTCACTATGTACTAATCCTTTTGCCCATTCTCTGCTCGAATAGCATCACAGCAAAATTTCCTTCAAGTTATTTTCAGGAGGTTGAAGCTGACTGCGCCTGAAGAGGGAACAGCAATGTAAATTGCATGTAAATGAATGCCAGAGTTCTGTGTGATCAAATCTTCTGCTCTATTCCTGACTGTAGTTTAAGGGCAAACTACTCTCAGAAAACCCTGGCTACAGCTTTCAGAGCTGCTGTTTCAGTGCCATCTGTCTTAAAAGATGTTGATATTGACATTAAAGGTCTTTATTTTTGGCTTTTTGAATAAAATATGGTTTTGCTGCTTTTGCCTTGTTTACAAAATACTGTAATCCTTTACAGATTTTATGGAGGCCGTGTTTCGTACTGTGCCATTCCCTTTTGTGATATGGCTTATTTAGAGGTAGACAAGATGAAACAACCACAAGCCCCTTGACAGCAGCTGAAGTAATTCGCCAGGTCTCTGCTAAGCCACTAACAACAAGGCACAAAGACCCTCCCTTCACTCTGATCATGCTACTGCTCCATGCCATGTGTAGTAAAACAAGGAGCCGCACAGTCAAACCTGCACCCTCCTGCTATTCCCACACCTTAATTCTTCATACCCACACTTGTTTCCCCATTGCTCTACCTACTGCTTTGTGTGCTGCCCTTTTTCCAGTTTCCTGCAAGGCAGACTGCAGATGCAGAAGTGGGATTAGGCTGGATAGCTCTTTTTTGACCGGTGCAGACACGATGGGCCGAATGGCCTCCTTCTGTGCCGTAAATTTCTATGATTCTATGAGATACCTTGGGGTGCTGCTATTATCCCAGCCAGGGAATAGCAGTATGAACTCATTCGCATGAAGACCACCGAACATGCAAATGACAATTTCTGTCACACATAAGTTACATACTTATCACAGGTCATCAGAAGCTGGCACTGTAAAAATCCTGTCTCATTACGTTTAAAAAAAATAAAGATCTTCTGGGGGCGATTTTCAACTGCAGGCTGGCTGTTCCTCGCCTGAAAAACGGACAGCCAGCAATTAAAAATATGGTCTTGGGTGGCCAGCAATTAAAAATCATCTTGGACGCCCAAGGCCTGCGTGATGCAATTTTCTGGCGGGCTTGTAAATGGGCATGCAACCTGCCTGCCTGAAACAAGTATAAGGCTGATTAAATATGCAGATCAGGGTCCTATGCTGGTTGTAGGACCCCGCATGCAATATTCAGGTACAAATAACTCTGCTCCACTACCGGCCTGCTTGAGGCCCCAGGAATGATCGGCTTCCCCTCCAGACCGGCCAGCTCTGTAGGAGTCAGCTGATTTTCTGTCCACACCCCCAGAAACAGTGAGCTGAGGTAGGACCTCCACTTGGCACCCACAGCTCACAGACATTTAAATGAAACTCGGGCATCAAAATAGCTCGGGCCTCATGTCGGCACCTATGAACAGGTGGAGCAGTTGCTCTGCCAACGTTGTGCCCATTTTGGGTGCTACTTGAAAATCACCCCCTCTGTGTCTCTCATGCGGCTTTTACTGTTCCTTCCTCTTTCATGATGCTGCCGCCTTTAAGGTCTGAATTACTCCCAATCTTCCTGTTCTCATGGGCCCTGCTCCCTAGTGAGTGCCTCACACATCATCCGAACTCTGTCCTCTTCTTTATAATGAAGACCAGCAGGAAATCCTTGCATTCCATTATTTCCTCAGGCACAGCACACTTCCAGGAAAATCAGTTGTTTAGTTTTGGCAGGATGTCAAGGAGAAGGTGCAGAAATGATTCAGTAAAATGATATCAGAGATGAGAGTATTTAGTTGTGAGGAGAGACTTGCAAAACTGGGTCTCTTTTCATGAGAACAAAGAAAGCTAAGAGATCTGGTAGAGGTGTTCAAAATTACGAGGTAGATTAGGAAAAGCGATTTCTACTGGTCTTTGAGTTGGTAAGTAAAGAGCCTAGATCTAGAACATCATCAAAGAGAAATTAGTAGAATTTTTTTAACGCAGATTGTTGCTAGGACATGGAATGCCCTGCCAGAATTCATGGTGGAAGCAGATTCCATAATAGCTTTTAAAAGGAAAATGGATAAATATTTAACAGAGAAAAATGTAAAAGGGCATAGGGGAATGGACTAAATTAATAACTCTTTCAGAGAGTCAGTACAGATACTATGGAACAAATAGCCTCCTCCTGTGCTGTAAAATTCAATGATTTCATCTCCGCTAATGGGGCGCAAATCCCCTTGCACCCCGGCGCGGCGCCGCTAACACCTCCCGTGAAATTCAGCAGGAGGTTAGTGGCGGTGGTAGCCGGTATAGCCCCGTGGCGCTGCACCTCCGGCGATGACATCATCGCCGTGCGCAGCGCCCCGCCCACAAACTTGGCTCGCGCCCCCTGACCTACCACCGGACGCTGTGTCCGACAGGGTCACGGTGCTGTGTTTGTGGCCGGGGCGGCGCACATTAAAGGGCAAGTGCTGGGCAGCCTTTTTTTGGGCCGCCTGCCAGCACCTGCCCCCTCTCACCTCCTCCTGCGGGGTGCCGGCCGCAATTGGTCAGCCTGGCACTCCTCTTGAGTGCCGGGCTCTTTTGCCGGCACCCCGCTCCCCGGTGGTCCAGCAGGGCCCCAGTGTGCACTGCGCTAGGCCCCTCTTGCTGCTGCACATAGTGCCACGATATTCAATGGGAGTGCCCCAAGAGGGAGGGGTAGCGCTTCCAGTAGCTCCCCGCCTCCTGCTTGGGGCACTGCCATTCAATTTCGGGATTGGGGGTGCTAACTTTTTTGGGTGCTAAAAGTAGCGCCCCGGCAAAGTTAGTGCCCCAAACGGGGCACGACCCAATTTTTCCTGCTACAAATTTAATGCAGAATTTATGTAGATATCAGTGAAACCTCAAAACCAAATTCATAATTACATTCCTTTAACAACGTAATTGCACCTAAGCACTATCTCTTGATTTACCATGCCTTCTCTCCTATTTTCAACTAGGTTTCTCGATTTAAAGAAAAGCTCCAATCACTTCTGATTATTTGTTCAAATAGATGTGATTCAACAATGGGTGATCTGAATCACATAGTTGCAGTAATAATTTAGGACATCAATAATCACTATCTCATTCCTTGCTACATTTTTTTTCAATGCATAACTAACATTTAAAAATCTATTACAGTTCTCAGTAGTTAATTTTAATTCAAGTGAAGGCTAGTGATGTGAAAATATATTAAAAGATTTTAAAAAGTGGATGACTGGGCTATCTCTTTATAGTATCTAGTCACCTGCTTTTTAATTCACTGTGTTGTAAGCAAGGTCAATGAACTCAATGAGAATAATAACAGTACAAAATCTGATATGATATCTTACAAAATAATAGAAAGTTTATTTATTTTCCATGATTTAATTTATTTTCATAGCCCAGGCAAGTTGTTTTTTCCACGATAACATTCACACTGAATTAATGTTCACTGATGTTGAGTAGCTCCATCTCCAGCAATGTAGTTTAGCAAAGCTTGTTATAAAATATAGTGAACTCCACTGTGCAATACTTATTGGTGGGAGGCCTTTCAGTGGTATGGTTATTGTTTACTTCATTCCAGTGTTCTATAGTGAATGCTCAATAAACCTGATAATCATAGATGCATTTAGTCCATTCACTATGTAACATCTGTCATCTGTTTCTACTAGATTGTACAAACTGTGTCAGCCACCCCCTGATGGAGACGCATGAAGATTCCTGCCTCATATTTAACTCAGAGATACCTAGGCATAGACTCTTCAATAACAACTCAAAGAGCATTTTCGTTGCAGAAAATAGAATGATCCCAGCTTGCTTACAAGATAATGCTTGAATGTGCTGGTAAATGATGTTCTGCCTTTATGAACTACACCAAGATAAACCTTGGCCACTCATACAACTGGAATAACTGTTTTTCTTTGCCACACTGAACAGACTCAAACTAGGGTTGCTGTTTAGTGAATATATTTGTTAAGCTATAAATTGAGTTAAAATTACTTAGTGTAAATTTATAAAGCATAATTTTTTAATTAACTATCAGTTTAAGAAGCTATACTCAACTTGAACTGTTACAATCCTTTTATCTTTACCTCATATTATTAAAGCATAATTTGTTGATACAATTTTGTATATTTGAACAGTTCACTATTTAAGATGATATCCTGCATTGTAGCTGGCTATTGTCAGGCATAGGAACATTTACAAATGCATAATACAGTCAGATATTGCCCTAAGCAGTTTACAGATGGCTGAGAGTGTGCGACAAGACTGTAATATAACCAAGGGCTTCAGATAATGTCTTATATAGCACAAACATAGTTTCATCTTGCCACATTAAAGCTGAGATTGTGTTATAACCTTCCACCCAGTCCCCATCATATGTTGTTTCATATAATATATAAAGTTTGATTTGTTTTTAATGCAATAAAAGATCACTGGCCTACTGTTTTCTTCCCTTATGTGTGGAATCTTCCATGGTAGTATTTGTATCATGTGATAGGAATGAGGGGAGATGAAAGTAGTATCAGTACTTCAGCATCATATGACAAGAGGGGAACATGATACAATTATATTTTTGCAGGATATTCACTGTCTTGCACATATTGTAAACATACAAAACTTGGACATGCTTTCACACACACACACCTATATATAATATATATATTATATAAATGAATATATAAAATCCAAATTTTCATTGTGCCTTTTCATTAGATAAGAGCTGCCGATTGAGAAAACATTTGCATTTGTATAATTAACAAAAATATTGGATAACATTTTCTCAGGACTAAGATGTTTTTTTACTTATGACTAGTATAAATAATGTATAAACTTGGCATCAAGGTCTTATTATTTCTTGTATGTCTCTTAACCAATGGCCTTAAACTATTTTACCCACCAATTTCAATGTAGAAATGCCTTGTTTTTTTCAGCAAAATGTAGGTTGTCTTCATGTGATGAAATAGATAATCAAATTGAAAGTACCCAGGCATAGCTCTGATTTAGAATGAATAGCTATGTTTCCAGACAGTTGGAAACTTGAGAAACTACTGCCACCTATAAACACACACACATGCGCACACACACGTGTACAGACACATAGGGCTGGATTTTGATACTGGGGCAGGTTGGGGTCGTGTCATCCGCTTTTCGTGTTATCCACCCGACTGCAAATGGATGTGGGAGATTGATGCAATTTTCACCTAATTGGGCAATTGAGTTCCAGCATGTGGGAACCCATGACCCAATTAGTGTTTTCAGTCTGAAAGTCGCCTCTGATGATGTCATCAGTGCTGCTGCATTGAAGGTCTTCAGAGACTGCCTGGCCTTTGCTGTGAGAGGACCTGGATGCAAAATGAGCAGCAGCTCTAAGTCTGCTCCTAGATATTAGAGAGAGAGAGAGAGAGAGAGATTTTTGCACCAGCACTTCCAGATATGTCTCCTCCACCACCCCCAGATGCCTGCCAACCACTCACTGATAGTCAGTGGAAATGTGCTCCCGCCAGGTTTCACAATCGTGGTTCAGAACAGGCGTGCTTCACGTAGAACAAGGGTTAAAATCACAAAGACCTTTCAAAATGGCATTATAGAGCCAATTTAGTGCTTGTTAAGGGCCTTAACAGCCTATCCCGTCTCTTAAAGGCGGGATGGAGTCGGGACCACCAGACACGATTTAATGAAAATTGCGTGGAGGCGGGATGGAGGCGGACTTGTGCCCGCCCGCCAGTTTTCGCAATTTTAACCCCCCACACGCCTCCAAACCCGCCTCCACGGCTCAATGAAAATCCAGCCCATATACTCAAACACTCTGATAATACATTCTTATGTCCAGTCCAAATCCATTGCTTATCAATTTCAAAACCATCAATTGTTACAGAACAGAAACAGGTTATTTGGCTCATCAAGTTTGCATTGGTGATATTTTTCTTCACAAGCCAACTAGTTCAATCCCACTCCTGTTCGCTCCCAATATCCTTTAATTTTCTTTTTCTTCAAACAAGTATCAAAGCACCATTTTACGTTCCATTGAGATATTCTTCATTGAGTAGAAAGTTGGTGTTCTCATAAATAAACTGTTCTTTTTCCTTCATTTATCAGTGAATAATTTTATTCCTCTGTGGTGTTTTGTAAACCATCACATATGTCACATGACAAGGCATATATACTTCAGCTTTGGCCCTTAAATATCTTATTGTTATTGGTGGGATTTGTGGTTCCTATCCAACTGAGAGAAATGCTAATGCCATAAACAGAGTAGGTTGAATGTGTTTGTTTATTCTGAGGGTGAAACTCATTCTTCAAAATATTTTTATTCTAATTTCATTTCTGTTAGTCTTTTTGTATCATGTGCCATCCCTAACCAAGACAGTAGATAATCTGCTCTCAGCCTCTGACAGTGCTGCTTTATAGCCAGGTGCTAGGAGGTGTACAAGTGAGTCCTGGGAAAACACTCTCTCTGACTTTTTTCCCTTGTGGAGAAGTGAGTGACCATTGCTTGGCACCTCCTCATGACAGCTTGTAAACCTAAGTTGCACCACTTTTTAGGGCCATTTGTTGGCTCTGAGATGTTTGTAGAACAATGCCTTATCGTTGGTCTTTTTGAATTTATTGAGGCTAATTTTAACCTGACCTGCCTGGCAGGAAACAGATGGGATCAGATCGACTGCCCATTTTACACGCCACCCGATTTTACCTTCCATTGAAACCAATGCGCGGGGTGTAAAATGGGCAACCGATGCGATCCTGTCAGTATCCCGCTGGGCGGGTTCGGTTAAAATTACCCCCATTATTTCACAGGATTACTTCGTGCTAGGTATTTACAATAGCCTTATTCCTGAATATTAGTTTGCCAAATCCACATAATTAAAAAAAATACCATTTGTAAGTTAAATTTAAAAGAAACTCAAGGTCTGGATTTTACATGAGCTTTCTATTAATTAATCAGTGCTCTGACTTTTTTACTACTTGTACAACCAATATTTTTTTCATATTTTGAAGGATTTTAATTTTCTGCTAATTTGTAGAAATAGAAGTGGGAGATGGCATTAGGGTAGGAAAATTACGATAAAAACATGGTCAGATTGGGTCCTGAAACAGAATCTGCTTGACATGGGACTTTGCCTATTCCTAGATTCCAAATACTTATATTGTAATTAAGATGGAGAAAGATAAAAGAAGCAAATGATAATATGTCACACATTTAGAAGAAAATTCAGTTTAACCAAGGATTGAATCTGGGACATTCCTGGTCTGTGTAGCTCAGAGACTCATCACACAGTGCATATACCATGACCCAATATAGATTTAAGCTCTTTTAGATTTGCCAGAAAGATTAGTATTGCAGTAACTGATATTTTCCCTAAATTTTCTGCTGTGATTATTACAATGAAAAACAAAAATATAAATGTTGGCTGGGTAGAGGGGGAAACTAAATGAAGCATCACATTCTCTAGGGATTCATAATGAAATGTTTTATGGACTTCAACTGTTAGACAAATAACAATGCAAATAATTATTAACTGTAAGTAGCAGATTCTTTTATTTACATTTTTTACACATTAAATTATATATAAGAGTTTATTTACACTGTGTCAATTGAAGTAAAATGCAAACTGCTTAGTCCATGCTAAATAGGAAAGTGTTTAGTATGGGCTATAAAATATATAATCCAATTTCCTTCCATGTTTTAATGTTTCTTTTGTCTTTAGTAGAGTATAGTGATTTCAAAAGATGTGCACTGTGGTTGTGAGTAACTTGAACTGGCTAACTTTCATTGTGATGTGATGGTGCATTGTTTGGTTAAAGCCATGAAGATAACTTATTCTGGAAATTATGAATGGTTCTGAATCTTATGAGCTATACAGTTGAAATGAAGGCTTGGGATTCCAATGTGTCTCAGCACTGTGGCACCAAACGTGGATGTACCACAACGCATTTTTGTTCTATGTACATAACATTAGTATTTTGATCCTTTAGCATGACTTACATTTTAAATGTAATTTTTATCCTGAGAAAATTGTAAACTGTTGCCTGTACACCTTTAAAAAGAATATCTTTTCTGTAAATACAAATATAGTATACCATAACGCTGTCTGTGAAATCTATGTGTTAAATTATACTGACTATTTAATCTCACTTATATATTAAACATTTGTTGCAGGCACTGGAATATTGTATTTAAAGCAAAACTATGTTACATTTGCTTTACATTTTTAATTACAGCTTTGATTTTTATATTACTGTAGAAAGGCAATCAGATTCAGCTGATGTGCAGGATACTACAATCACATGAACTTGCTAAATATAGAATTGGCTATGGTTTCAAAATGCCAGTTTGTAATACTAAAATATTATACTTTACAAAGTAGCTGAACATTATCAAAGCTTGCCACAGCATATAACTTTTGATAAAAAGTATGATTATTTTAAATAAGTAGTAAGTTAGTTTTCACTTCCAATTCCCACTATTTTGGAGACTGCCAAAGCAAGAGCTACATGCTTATACCATGCACACCTAGTCAATCAGAAGATATTGTGGGATGTGAGAAGGAGGATAAAATATGAGAATACCAGCATCTTGTATCCTTTCAGCCCCGCCGCTGGCCAAGGGCTCAGTCATGCCCCTGCCAAGAATGGCCTACACCGTCTCCTCCAAGGGGTGAGGTGAGGCTAGGATTGTGAGGTGTGCTTCGTGTTTGGTACAGATTGTTGGTAGGTGAGTGGTGGGGGGCGCGGTCGTGCATTGAGCAGTGTGTGAGGCTAGTGGTGCAGTTGGTAGGAGACGGCTTTTGAAGATGCATTCACTGACCTAGACCACTGGTCTGAGGTCATGAAACTTCTTTGGGCGCTGGAGCCAGGTGGTGGGGGCGACACTGCTGGCAGCGATGGCCTCGGTGATCTGGTCCCACATCATTCTTTCTGGAGGGCCTCCTGGCCCCAGTGGGTAGAGGACCTCACTTGTAGTGTTGACTCCCTGCACAAAGATGGAACGCTGCATGTGAGACCCGGGGTACCCCTTCCCTGGCTTGTTGAGCCATTTGTGTTAGTGCTGAAGCACTTTTACCATTTGCTTACATGCGGCAGGCAGTTCAACTTTAAGAGCTGAAGACTGCCATTTCGGAATTATTTTTAATGTTTATTTTATTTCAGAAGGCAGTTGAGCTCTAAGGGCTAAAGACTGCCGATTTTTAAATGATTTTAATTTTTTTCATTTTAGAATGCAGTACCCCTTTAAGGGATCGACACTGCATTCTAAAATGACAGGCTAGCTTTAAGACAACGCTGCTTGGCTCCAGAGACGCTACGGCCACGCTACATTGGGCCTCCTGCTGAGACTACCGCCTGAAACAGCGCTTACATGGTAAGTTTTGCACTGTGCTCATTTAAATCAGCAGGCAGCACCAAAGTGCTGCCTGCGCTCTTTTTGTGGGCGGTCATTAACTTCGGCTCGTGGTTGCACCGGCCGTTTCCCGGCTTAATCAGATTTCTTGGCCAAAATCTTTATCCTTGTTCTTCAAATTCCTCCTTGGTCTCACTCCACCTATAGGCTTAATTTTCTTCCTGCATCCTTTGGTCTTTCACCTATAGCCTCCCTTCCCCCTTCCTTTACCACACTATTAGTGGCAGAGCTTTCAGCCACCTAGATGCTGCTCTTTGAAACTCCTGTCCAAACACCTCTGGCTCTCTACTTTTCCCCCTTCCTTTAAAAATCTTCTCAAACCCATTTTTTCACTCAAGCCTTCAGTTATTCCTCCAAAACTCACTCCCCTGGGCCAACATTTATTTCCTCTTGCTACTACTCTGTACAGGACCTTGGGATATTTTGCATGTTAAAGGCACTATAAAAACACAAGTTATATTGTCAGCATTTTCATAGGAAAATAACTGCACCTCTAGGGAGGTCCGGGGGCTCACTTTCTATAAATTATAAAGAAGTAAACAATAAGATATGTATTTTTCTAAATTTCATGTGAAAGTTATCTTGGATAAAATCTTTTTTGAAGATCATCCTGGTATTTGTGGTTAACTATTCATTTCAAAAAGGCTTGAAATCAGAGCTCCACAGACCAGGTACTCCATGATTGCACAACATATCACTTGAATTCATGATAGAACTCACGAGTTACAAGACTTTCGTAAATGCAGCCCATTGTTCGATTACAGTTTTGCCAGCCAATCTTTGATTCCAATTTACCCAGGCCAGATCCGTTCTCAACCCACTGAAATTGACCCTCCTCCAATTAAGTATTTTAGCTCTAGATTGCTCCTTGTCCTTCTCCATAGCTAATCTAAACCTTATGATACTATGATCACTGTTCCCTAGATGTTTCCCTACTGACACTTGCTCCACTTGACCCACCTCATTCCCCAGAACCAGATCCAGCAATGCCTCCTTCCTCGTTGCACCAGAAACGTACTGATCAAGAAAGTTCTCTTAAACATACTTCAGAAATTCTTCCCCCTCTCTGCCCTTTACACTATTACTATCCCAGTCTATATTAGGATAGTTGAAGTCTCCCATTATCACTACTCTATAGTTCTTGCACCACTCTGTAATTTCCCTGCAAATTTGCTCCTCTATATCCTTCCCACCAGTTGGTGTCCTATAGAATAGACCTCCTTCTCTTTTCTTCTTAGGCAGTCCCTCGGAACCGAGGATGACTTGCTTCCACATTAAAAATGAGTTCTCAGGTGACTGATGAGTCCAATGCGGGACCTACAGTCTCTGTCACAGGTGGGCAGACGGCGGTTGAAGGAGCAGGTGGGTGGGGTGTTTGGGTTGACGTGCGCTCCTTGCGCTGCCTGCGCTTGGCTTCCGCTTGTTCCCGGCGAAGAGACTCGAGGTGTTCGGCGCCTCTATATTGTTTCGTAACTCTAACCAAATAGTTTCTGTCCTTGACCCCCCCCAGGACATCCTCTCTCTCCAGCACTGTAATATTCTCCTTAATCAATACTGCCACCTCCTTTCTTTCCTTCCCTATCTTTCCTGAACACCTTGGGGGAAAAATTCACTTGGTTGCGCCTCCCGTTAGCGCCTTAAGAGGGCGCTAATGGGGCGTTAAGCCGCTAACGCCCGGGCGCAGCGCTGTTTGCGCCGCTCGAGAACTTAACTTGAGATTGTGCGGCGGCGCTAAAACTTACCGCTGCGACCACCTGCGCGTGCAGATTGTGACATCATTCCATGGTGCAACGCCCTTGGGGCGCCCCGGAGCGGAAATTGAGTGGCGCCCCCTGCCTTACCGCCTGGCGCTTCCAACGACCGGAAGACTGAACGTTATCAATCGGTGTGGGGCCGGGGGGGGACGCTATTTAAAGGGGGCCTCTTCCTGTCTTTTTCTGTGGTCGACATTTATGCACCACTCGTTCTGAGAGAGAGAGAGAGATTCGGAGAGAGAGAGAGAGAGACTTCTACATTGACTCGACGCTTTGTGAGGTAGTTTGGCCTAGTTCATCCTAACTTTGTTGCTACTTTAGTTGCTGTACCTCATTACTTTTCTGGCAAAGAGAATATGGGGGCTGCAATGATTGGGGGCGTCGTCCTGCTCCAGCTGAATCGGAGGATAGTGAGACGCAGACAGAGAGTGGCAATGATGGCCAGACGGAGGAGGGCCATCAGGCGCATGTACAGGAGAGCTTACCCTCCCAGGGTATATCGTGAACAGCTCTCCTACATCCATATGTCCGAGGAGCTGTGTTTGCGAAGGCTGCGATTCAGCAAGGAGGTGGTCACTGAGCTCTGCCACCTGCTGCAGCCAGATCTGCAGCCTCAGCTGAGGTCCAGGACGTCTCTGTCGGTGGCAGTGAAGGTCACAGTGGCTTTGAACTTCTACGCCACTGGCTCATTCCAAGCTGCTGTTGGGGACCTCGCCAATATCTCCCAGTTTGCGGTGCATCGCTGCATCCGGCAGGTCACCAATGCCCTCTTCAGAAGGAGACGAGACTTCATCTCTTTCCCTATGACCCCAGACAAGCAGCGTGACCGTGCTCTGGGCTTTGCGAGGGTAGCGGGCTTCCCCATGGTGCAGGGCGCCATTGACTGCACGCATGTGGCTTTGCGTGCTCCGCGAGAGAATGCAGAGGAATTCAGGAACAGGAAGGGGTTCCATTCCTTGAATGTGCAGTTGGTCTGTGACCACAGACAGGTGATACTCGCTGTCAATGCCCACTATCCGGGCAGCTGCCACGATGCTTTCATCCTGCACCAGACTACTGTGGCAGAAGTTTTCGAGGCACCGCATCAGTCAGTTGGTTGGCTTCTGGGGGACAAGGGGTACGCATTGAGCACCTGGCTGATGACACCGCTCCGTACGCCAAACACCCCTGCTGAGCTGCGGTACAATGAAGGCCATCAAGCAACCAGGAACATTATTGAGCACACAATCGGCGTGCTGAAACAACGGTTCCGCTGTCTGGACCATTCCGGAGGAGCCCTGCAGTACTCGCCTGAGCAAGTTTCGAACTTCGTAGTCGTGTGCTGCATGTTGCACAACATGGCAATCCTCAGGACCCAGCCAATGCCACCAGGCCTTGTAGCACCACCAGAGGAGGAGGAGGAAGAGGACGAGGACGATGATCATCAGCAGCACCAAGGCAGGAGGGCGGCCCACAATGGTCAAACTGCAAGGGCCGTCCGTCAACGACTAATAGCAAGCCGCTTCTAGGGCCCCTGCCATTGCTACAAACACTAATCAACCCAGCACGCAACCCCTAAGCCGGCCAAGGCACCAATAATTCCAACCACCAGCCATGTATATTTTGAATACAGAAACTTATTTATTTTACAAACTCTGTGTGTGTCAATTCCTCATGACAAACTCATAGAAATAAACACAAAAAAACAGTCAATAACATAACTGGTTCTCACAACCTGGAGATAATGTCCAAAACACTAAACAAAAGTTGGATCATGAACCTCGGCCTTTAATAAAAAAATGACCAGCATTTTGGCACACCTCCTACTTTTTGCCCTTCGAGGGTGATCTCCTTCCCTTGCGCACTTCCCCCCTTCTAACCCTACTGCTCCTCCGTAATGGGACCTCAGTGGCTGCAGCAAGGCTGGTGGAAGGCTGCTGCTCGTCAGACCCTGACACTGCAGATGCCCCTGAAGGACGGCCTCGACCACTTCTGGGCCTGGAGGGCCCGGCTGCAGACTGCACCAACTCTGCATGGGCGGCAGCAGTCTGTCCTACAGGCGGTGGCAAGTGCAGTGGAGAAGTGACAGTGTTGGCAGCAGGAATGCTGTCATCGTGAGAGAGGACAGCAACTCCCTGCTCGCCCGACACACTGGCACTCCCACGGGGCAGCACTTCAGCATCCGGAGCAATTTGCCGGAGAACAGATTGCTGGCCTGCTGCGGCGCGGTGACAGCCCCGGGGACATGTGCACGAACCATCGAGGATGGCAGCAGTCAGTGCTCGCGTGGCCTCAATCTGAGTCTGCATGAGAGCAGTCTCAGATGGGTTCCTGGCAGCCAGTGACTGAATTGCAGCACTAAGCTTTAGTGTGGCATCCGCCTGTGCTACAGCGAAGTGCTCCACACTCCTTGCCAGTGATTCAATGCATTCGGGCACCCTTCCCACTGCACCCATGAGCTCAGTGTGCATGCCCACCGCCTGGCTGTTCATTTCTGCAATCAGCCGCTCCTCCTCTGCGTCCATTGCAGTAGGAGTGTCTGGCATACTCTCCCTCTGGGGAGAAGGACCCCGTTCTTCCCTACCCCCCCCCATGGCGTTGCTGCAGCCCGCTGGGTCCTGGAGCTTCACCATCATCAGCCCCTTCCCCCCTGCTCCCCTCCGGGGAAGGCGTGTTCCCAGTGTGGGCATGGGCTTCCTCGGGAGAGGGTGGCACTGATGCTCCGGCTTCCTCTTCCTCCTCAGCTACAGCATCACTCCCAGTGGCAGCTTCAGGGCCCGTCTCCTCAGCTGGTGAATCACCATCTGAAAGCAGGGAGGTACAAGAGTGGCTTTAGCGTGAGGACAGGGTGGCAGTAAGGGAGGAATAAGTGCAGCGAGTTAGCAAGTTGGATTGAAAGTGTCAAAGGCTGGTATTGTGAGGGACAAGTGGAAGGACAGAGGACAAAAAGGTGATGACCTTACCATTGCTGTCCACAACGGGGTCGGCGTCTCCAGTGGCGACGGGACCGATCACCCGGCTTGCCACAATCCTGTGGACGCGCTCCTCCAGATCGCTGAGGGGTTGCAGCTGAAGCCGCCCTCCACCCGTCCGTTGCTGCTGTCTCCGATTATGAGCCAGCTTAGCCTGCAAGAAAAAGGACAGCATCTGAGTAAATATACAGCCATGGTCTTGCCTGATGTGCCTCCCATAGGTGAATAGCCCTTACTGTATGCAGCCATGGTCTTGCCTGATGTGCCTCCCATAGGTGAATAGCCCTTACTGTATGCAGCCATGGTCTTGCCTGATGTGCCTCCCATAGGTGAATAGCCCTTACTGTATGCAAAGTGTGGAATGTGTGTGTGTGTTTGATGAAAGGGCCATAGGTGTTGGATGAGTGTTGTGCATTGGGGTTTTAAGACCCTCTGGCCATAGAGTGAGGTTGAGATGGAGGGATGGAGAGGTATTGAGAAAAAGCCACTCACCCTGACGACCCGAGTGAGGTCGTTGAACTTTTTGCGGCATTGAACATGGGTCCTGGGCACCATGCTCCTGGAGGAGACGCTCTGAGCCACCTCCCTCCACACTCTTCTGAACTCGCGTGGCAAAGGCCTCCTGCCACTCTCAGGGAACAGCATGCATCGTCTGCGCTCCACTGCGCCAACCAGAGCATCCAAGGCCCGCTCGGTGAAGCGATGAGCGCGTTCTCTCACCCTCTCCATGCTTGGCAGCAAAATGGATTACAGGTCTCTCCAGGCTGAGATTCAAGGCTGCAATGAGCAGGGTGTGGCTGGGGAGCAAGTGGCCCCCCCCGCTTTAAGAAGTGTCCGGCGCCATTGTGTCTGTGTTCCCTCGCTAACTGGCAGCAGCTGCGCTCGTGCGCTGAGTTAGCGCCTCACTCCTTGGCCTTTGCGCCTTAAGAGAGGTGTGCAGCGCCTAATTTAGCGCTCCACTCACCTCCCGGGTCGGTAAAAGTGAAGTTTCCTGTCAGTGCCGATAATTAGCGCCAGGCGCTAATATTTGCGTCCGGACGATATTTGCGCCCCAAATGGGGCGCGACCTAATTTCTACCCCCTTATATCCAGGAATATTTAGTACCCAGTCATGCCCTTTTTTGAGCCATGTCTCCGTTATCACCATGACATCATATTCCCTTGTAGCTATTTGCGCCTACAGCTCACCAACCTTATTTACCACGCTTCGTGTGTTTACACACATGCACTGTAAACCTATCTCAGACCTTGTATTCTCTCTTAGTCTGACCCCACCTAATACCGTACTATTACTTTAGTGCTATCTGTCTCTCCCAATTCTTTGTGCACCTTGTTTCTCCTTTCTAGTGCTACATCCTGGTGCCCATCCCCCTGCCAAATTAGTTTAAACCCTCCCCAACAGTACTAGCAAACCCCCCACCCCGGCAAGGACATTGGTCCCAGCTCTGTTGAGGTGCACCCCGTCCGGCCTGTACAGGTCCCACCTCCCCCAGAACTGGTCCCAATGTCCCAGGAATCTAAAACGCTCCCTCCTGCATCTTCTCTCCAGCCACGCATTCATTTGCTCTATCCTCCTATTTCTATACTCACCAGCTCGTGGCACTGGGAGTAATCCGGAGAATACTACCTTTGAGGTCCTGCTTTTTAATCTCTTTCCTAGCTCCCTAAAATCTGTCTGCAGGACCTCATCCCTCTTTCTACCTACGTCGTTGATACCGATATGGAGCACGACCTTTGTCTGTTCACCCTCCCCCCATAGAATGTTCTGCAGCCGCTCAGTGACACCCTTGACCCTGGCACCAGGGAGGCAACATACCATCCTGGAATCACGTCTGCGACCGCAGATGCACCGGACTGTTCCCCTAATTATTGAATCCCCTATCACTATTGCTTTCCCGATCTTCCTCCTCCCCTCCTGTACAGCTGAGCCACCTGTGGTGCCGTGGACTTGGCTCTGGCTGTACTCCCCAGAGGAACCACCGCCCTCATTGGTACCGGAAATAGTATTTTTCTTTTTTTGTCTTTATTCATTCACGGGATGTGAGCTTCGCTGGCAAGGCCAGCATTTATTGTAAGGGCTGTTCATGTGATTTGGAGTTCGGGTATATTATTGGGCTAATGAAGAGGAAGTTTTATCCCAAATCTACTCTGGCACACCTGACCTGATTGATTGTTGCTGACAATGTGTGGAAAAAGTGGAAAAACAACCTCCATCACATTGATCAGTAAAAAATGACACTCTGTTGAATTGGTTGGGATTATCTAAAAATTTTCAACCTTTTAGTCCAAGACTTCTGATGATATTATCAATGTTCACTGAGCATGTGATGATAGGGGAATACTGCTCACCAGTTTTACTCAATCTAAGGCTCAGTTTTCTCTCTCATCTGTATGTTATTCTGCCTAGCCCATCCAACGGACTTTAGGGAGATTTTTCACTTGGGACCACCCAGTTGTGCAGCTAACAGGAAGTGGGACAGAGATCCATTACACCAGATTACTGCCTGCCCCATTTTCACCATCATTTTCAGCAGCTCAGGGAAGTGACTGCTTCAAACAGGCAAGATCAAAATTTCACTATTCATTAGATTGCAAGGACATGCACACCATTTCCTTTTGGATAAAACACCTTGAGACCAAGCTTTTGGTCATCTGCCCTAATTTCTCCTTATGTGGCTTGGTGTCAAATGTTATGTCTTATAATACTCCTGCGAAGTACCTTGGGACGTTTTACCACGTTAAAGGCACGAAATAAATACAAGTTGTTGTTGTTGAGATCCAGATCTCATAAGCTCTGCTTTACAAAGAAGAATGCTTACAGACCATCAGCCATTTTATGCAGGTACTGGGGCTGTGTCAGACAGCGTCTTATCAATGGCCGATCAAGTGGTGAAATCCATTACCTGCATATGCTGTACCATGCTGGATGGCTTTGAAGTACTGCAGTCCGCCATTGTGTAACAGTTCCAGAGAAATCTGCAGCAGAGGGCCCCACAATAGTGGCCCTAAGAAAGAATTTGCATTTTAACTGTTGTTTTCTAGGGCAGTTGACGTGGCTGCCTGACTAAGGCGGGAGCCTCATAAATACATGTAAATCAGGGTCCCATGATGTACATAGGACAATAAAGCTATTTTAACAGTCTATTGGGCAGACGCTTTGCTCAGGAAAACCTGGCGGGCAATAAGCAGATGCCTTTACAGGCAAGTGTAAAAGTTATTTTGTATGACCAGCAGGGGCAGGAAGGAAATTTTTGGCTGCTGCTGCCCCAAGCTCCCCCCTTCTCCATTCATGAAGCCATTCTGCACCCTATGCCCTCCCCCAACACAGATGATTTACCTGGGTGCTGGCCAGGTGGCCTGTGGGCTTCCTGATATTCACCAGCCAGACAGCAGTTTGTAACTAACCGCTATGAAACAAAATAATAAAAATGAAACCAGACGGACCACCCGCCATCGACCTCGGCATCGGCTACGGACACAGCAATGGCACACCCAGCCCAGTCGACCCTGCAAAGTCCTCCTCACCAATATCTGGGGACTTAGGCCAAATTGGGAGAGCTGTCCCACAGACTAGTCAAGCAACAGCCTGACATAGTCATACACACAGAATCATACCTTTCAGCCAATGTCCCAAACTCCTCCATCACCATCCCTGGGTATGTCCTGTCCCACCCGCAGGACAGACCCACCAAGGGTGGTGGCACAGTGGTATACAGTCGGGAAGGAGTGGCCCTGGGAGTTCTCAACATTGACTCCGGACCCCATGAAGTCTCATGGCATCAGGTCAAGCATGGGCAAGGAAACCTCCTGCTGATTACCACCTACCACCCTCCCTCAGCTGAAGAATCAGTACTCCTCCATGTTGAACACCACCTGGAAGAAGCACTGAGAGTAGCAAGGGCACACAATGTACTCTGGGTGGGGGACTTCAATGTCCATCACAAAGATTGGCTCGGTAGCACGACTACTGACCGAGCTGGCTGGGTCCTGAAGGATATAACTGCCAGTCTGGGCCTGCGACAGGTGGTGAGAGAACCAACATGAGGGAAAAACCTACTTGACCTCGTCCTCACCAATCTACCTGTCGCAGATGCATCTGTCCATGACGGTATTGGTAGCAGTGACCACCGCACACTCATTGTGGAGACAAAGTCCCGTCTTCACACTGAGGACACCCTCTATCGTGTTGTGTGGCACTACCACCGTGCTAAATGGGATAGATTCAGAACAGATCTAGCAGCTCAAAACTGGGCATCCATGAGGCGCTGTGGGCCATCAGCAGCAGCAGAATTTATTCCACCACAATCTGTAACCTCATGGCCCGGCATATCCCTCACTCTACCATTACCACCAAGCCAGGGGACCAACCCTGGTTCAATGAGGAGTGTAGAAGAGCATGCAGGAGCAGCACCAGGCGTACCTAAAAATGAAGCGTGAACCTGGGGAAGCTGCAACACAGGACTACATGCATGCTAAAAAGCAGAAGCAGCATGCTATAGACAGGGCTAAGCGATCCCACAATCAACGGATCAGATCAAAGCTCTGCAGTCCTGCCACATCCAGTCGTGAATGGTGGTGGACCATTAAGCAACTAACGGGAGGAGGAGGCTCATGAATATCCCCATCCTCAATGACAGTGGAGCCCAGCACGTGAGTGCAAATGACAAGGCTGAAGCGTTTGCAACCAGCTTCAGCCAGAAGTGCCGAGTGGATGATCCATATTGGCCTCCTCCTGAGGTCCCCACCATCACAGAAGCCAGTCTTCAGCCAATTCGATTCACTCCACGTGATATCAAGAAATGGCTGAACGCACTGGATACAGCAAAGGCTATGGGCCCCGACAACATCCCGGCTATCGTGCTGAAGACTTGTGCTCCAGAACTAGCCGCCCCTCTAGCCAAGCTGTTCCAGTACAGCTACAACACTGGCATCTATCCGACAATGTGGAAAACTGCCCAGGTATGTCCTGTCCACAAAAAGCAGGACAAATCCATTCTGGCTAATTACTGCCCCATCAGTCTACTCTCAATCATCAGCAAAGTGATGGAAGGTGTCGGCGACAGTGCTATCAAGCAGCACTTACTCACCAATAACCTGCTCACTGATGCTCAGTTTGGGTTCCACCAAGACCACTCGGCTGCCGACCTCATTACAGCCTTGGTCCAAACATGGACAATGGAGCTGAATCCAGAGGTGAGGTGAGAGTGACTGCCCTTGACATCAAGGCAGCATTTGACCGAGTGTGGCATGAAGGAGCCCTAGTAAAACTGACGTCAATGGGAATCGGGGGGAAAACTCTCTACTGGCTGGAGTCATACCTAGCACAAAGGAAGGTGGTTATGGTGGTTGAAGGTCAATCATCACAGCCCCAGGACATCGCTGCAGGAGTTCCTCAGGGCAGTGTCCTAGGCCCAACCATCTTCAGCTGCTTCATCAATGACCTTCCCTCCAACATAAGGTCAGAACTGGGGATGTTCACTGATGAGTGCACAGTGTTTAGTGCCGTTCACAACTCCTCAGATAATGAAGCAGTCCATGCACGCATGCAACAAGACCTGGACGACGTTCAGGCTTGGGCTGATAAGTGGCAGGTAACATTCGCGCCACAGAAGTGCCAGGCAATGACTATCTCCAACAAGCGAGAGTCTAAACACCGCCCCTTGACATTCAATGGCATTACCATCACTGAATCCCCCACTGTCAACATCCTGGGGGTCACCATTGACCAAAAACTTAACTGGACCAGCCACATAAATACTGTAGCAACAAGAGCAGGTCAGAGGCTAGGTATTCTGTGGCGAGTATCTCACCTCCTGACTCCCCAAAGCCTTTCTACCATCTACAAGACACAAGTAAGGAGTGTGATTGAATACTCTCCACTTGCCTGGATGAGTGCAGCTCCAACAACAGTCAAGAAGCTCGACACCATCTAGGACAAAGCAGCCCGCTTGATTGGCACCTCCTCTACCACCTTAAACATCCACTCCCTCCACCACCGGCGTACCGTGGCTGCAGTGTGTACCATCTATGAGATGCACTGCAGTAACTCGCCAAGGCTTCTTCGGCAGCACCTCCCAAACCCATGACCTCTTCCACCTAGAAGGACAAGGGCAGCAGACGCATGGGAACACCACCACCTCCAAGTTCCTCTCCAAGTCACACATCATCCTGACTTAGAAGTATATCGCCGATCCTTCATCGTCGCTGGGTCAATATCCTGGAGCTCCCTACCTAACAGCACTGTGGGAGTACCTTCACCACACGGACTGCAGCGGTCCAAGAAGGCGGCTCACCACCACCTTCTCAAGGGCAATTAGGGATGGGCAATAAATGCTGGCCTTGCCAGTGACGCCCACATCCCATTAAAAAAAACGAATAAAAAAAATTAGCCTGGCGAGCTGTCTCTGGAGACCCATGTCAGGCTGGCTGCTCGCTGGAATCTATGTTAATGAGGCTCAGCTGTTAAAATGGACTGGGCCTCCTGGGCAGCTGGCCCGCACCTTCCAGCACCCAACTGCCAGGAGCTAAAATTACCCCCTAGAGCTTATTTCCAGATATTGGGGTAGGATAAGAAGGAAGAGAAGCAGAATGTTGACATGACCCTGTAGCTGACATATACGCCCCTACTCCCCTATCTCTCAAGACTCTTTATGGCCTCTTTTCCCAAGTTCTGAAGAACCTCCTCCTCTTCGGGTATGTGAGGTTGGAGATTGGGGATCCACCACCTCTCCCAGAGATCTGACTCTGTTGTTATGGACTGGAAAAAGTGAGACTTCCCTTTGGTTACCATGACATGCATTAAAACCCAGGTGTCAGTATACAGCCCAGATTGGGTGTAATGACAGGTGTACACACCAAGCAATTACATTCCATTTGAGACTTTTTGTGGATGAATGCATTTCAGGCTGAATGAAAAATCACATCCAGCTGAAGGATGGGGGTGTAAAGGGTACTGAGCTGCCTACTGGGTATTGATGGTAAGAAATTCAAGCACTTTAACATAGTGTGAGGAGTGGTCATTGAAAGTGGCAGACAAGCTTAGCGCTGTGCACCCTTGGAAGGTGCAGCTGGTTGTTCTTAACTTGCCTGACCTAGTACGGTAATTAAACTTCTTTCTGTACTGTATTACCATACACGGAGTGATTGTTATCACATTGAGTGCCCTAACCGCCTCCTTCACCTGTGCTTCTCTCCTTGTAGCCTTGTGCCATTCTGCTTTCAATAAGTTTTACATGGTTAAATGGCTGTCCTACTTGCCACAATTAGTCATGAATAGACACCATTGTCTATTTTTAATTCTTCTCAATTTAAATTAAATCACAAAGTTCAAGCTGCCTTCTGTTACAGTGCCATCTTGGGGCTGTGATATACATACCCCTAGATAGCACATTAACAGAAGACAGCATCTGAACAATACAATGTAATTAGCCAGGAGGAATTAAACATAAACAATGGTACAGACTCATTACCATTCCTCTTACCCACTCCATATCATTGATCCTCCTTCTTCAATCCTAGGTTTCTCATCCAACTCTCTCCTGTATTCTTATGCCTTTGGGTTCTCTCTTTCACCTGCTTAATATGCATTGGTTCTCATTCAATGCTTTTTGTGAATATTTTTACAATTTTGCTATAAAAAGCATAAGAAATCTTACTAAATTAAAAACAGAAAATACTGGAAACACTCAGCAGGTCGGGCAGCATCTATGGAGAGAGGAAGGTAGAGTTAACGTTTCAGGTTGATGACCTTACATCAGAACCAGGGGTCCTGGTAACTGGTTATTGACCTGAAATGTTAACCCTAGCTTCCTTCCTCCACAGATGTCTGCTGACTGTTGCCACCATTTTCTGCTTTTATTTCAGAAGTTCTAGCACCTGCAGTATTCTCATTTTTAGCAAATTGTACTATTATTCTTATATCATCAATAACACAGTGGCCTGGATTTTGCGTTGAGAATAATGGTGAGGCTAACAGCGCTCTCACCACCTCTCAGAACTGTGATAGGGTCCCCCAAATCCTCACCTTCCACTCCACCAGCCTCTGCATTTAACAGATCATCTTCTGCCATTTCCTCTACCTCCAACATGTTCCTATCACCAAACATATCTTTCCCTCCCCTCCCCTTTCAGCATTCTGAAGGAACCATTCACTCTGTGACACCCTGGTTCATTCTTCCATCACCCCTACCATCTGCTCTCCTTCCCCTGCCATCTTTCCATACAAGCACAGTAGATGCAACACCTGCCTATTCACCACTTCGCACACCACCACCCAGTGCCCCAAACACTCCTTCCGAGTAAGGTAGCGATTTGCTTGTACTTCCTCCAACCTAGTATGCTGTATTTGCTGCTCACAATGTGCTCTCCTCTACATCAAGAAGACCAAATGTAGATTAGGTGATTGTTTTGCTGAATACCTCTATGCTGTCTGCAAGTTCAACCATGAGCTCCCTTTCGCTTGCCAATTTAATTCTCTGTCTCACTCCCACTCTGACCTCGCTATCCTTGGCCTTTTTCACTGATCTAGTGAAACTCAATGCAAGCTCTTGAGCAGGCTAGTTATCCCTGGTGTCCTGGACCAACACTTATCCCTCAATCAACACTACTAAAGCAGATTATCTGGTCATTATCACATTGCTGTTTGTGTGAGCTTGCAGTGCATTTTTTACATTACAACAATGACTATAACAACAAATTGTATTTATATAGCGCCTTTAATGTTGTAAAATGTCCCAAGGCGTTTCACAGGAGCGTTATCAAACAAAATTTGATGCCAAGACACATAAGGAGATATTAGGGCAGATGATCAAAAGCTTGGTCAAAGAGGTATGTTTTAAGGAGCATTTAAAGGAGGAAAAAGAGATAGAGAGGGGGAGAGGTTTAGGGAGGGAATTCCAGAACTTAGGGCCTTTGCAGCTGAAGGCATGACTGCCAATGGTGGAGCGATTATAATCAGGGATGCTCAAGAGGGCAGAATTAGAGGAGTGCAGATATCTCGGAGGGTTGTAGGGCTGGAGGAGATTACAGAGATAGGGAAGGGTGAGGCCATGGAGGGATTTGAAAACAAGGATGAGAATTTTAAAATCGAGGCATTGCTTAACCGGGAGCCAATGTAGATCAGCGAGCCCAGGTACAATTTAAAAAGTAATTAATTGACTGTGATTGCTTTGGGACATCCTGAGGTTGTCAAAGGCGCTATATAAATGCAAGTCTTTCTTTCTTTAGGAACTTTGCAGCCATCTGGCCGTAATATTAACTTGAACAACCACCGCTCCCAATTTCTCTCTGACAATAGTTAACGATAACGTAGCGTGAGTTTACCAGCACTTCCGGGGATGGGGGAAGAGTGCAAGTTGGTGCTTTAGATGGGGATCCATCATCAGTGCACAGCCGGAGGGTTGGTTTGCATGCCTGGCGTCAACCTGCCATTTTCTTCCACCAGATGCCTGGGCCACTGGAACCTACTCCACTTGTCAAACCTATCAACCTGCTTTAACTATTCGCACAATCCTTGGTCTAGTATGGTCTTTTATTTCTCTAATTTCTCACATCATGCCTCCATTAATCCTAGGCTATTAGCACTTATATCATTCAACCATCTCCAGTATGCCACTTAATCACTCTACAAATCATTCATTTTCTTTCCCTCTGTTCCTTCATATAAACGATTCATCTGTAATATCTTCCAGTTCTGACAAAAGGCTATGTCTGAAATGTTAAAATTATTCCATTCTTTACAGATGCCTTGCTGAGTATTTCAAGCATTTTTTGTTTTTGTTTCAGATTTCCAGCATCTGCAGTATTTTCTTTTCTTTTTCAGTAGAAAAATGTTGATTGGTTGATTTCAAATATTCAGCTAATTTAATTTTTTTTCATCCATTCACAGGATGTGTGCATCACTGGCAAAGCCAGCATTTATTGCCCATCCCTAATTGCCCTTGAGAAGGTGATGGTGAGCCACCTTCTTGAATCGCTGCAGTCCATGTGGTGAAGGTACTCCCACAGTGCTGCTAGGCAGGGAGTTACAGGATTTTGCCCCAGTGACGATGAAGGAACGGCAAAATATTTCCAAGTCAAGATGCTGTGTGACTTGGAGGGGAATTTGGAGGTGGTGGTGTTCCCATGCGCCTGCTGCCCTTGTCCTTCTAGGTGGTAGAGGTTGCGGGTTTGGGACGTGCTGTCGAAGAAGCCTTGGCGAGTTGCTGTAGTGCATCTTGTAGATGGTACACACTGCGGCCACGGTGCGCCGGTGGTGGAGGGAGTGAATATTTAAGGTGGTGGATGGGGTGCCAATCAAGCGGTTTGCTTTGTCCTGAATGATGTCGAGCTTGTGTGTTGTTTAAACTGCACTCATCCAGGCAAATGGAGAGTATTCCATCACACCTAGCACAAATATTAAGCTAATTTAAGTTATTTTTTATCTGTTCACGGGATGTGGGCATTGCTGGCAAGGCCAGCATTTATTGCCCATCTTTAATTGCCCTTGAGAACATGGCTGTGAGCCGCCTTCCTGAACCGCTGCAGCACAAAGGAAGATGGTTGTTGGAAGTCAATCATCTCAGCCCAAGGACATCGCTGCAGGAGTTCCTCAGGGCAGTGTCCAAGGCCCAACCACCTTCAGCTGATTCATAAATGACCTTCCCTCCATCATAAGGTCAGAAGTGGGGATGTTCGCTGATGATTGCACAGTGTTCAGTTCCATTCACAACTCCTCAGATAATGAAGCAGTCCATGCCCGCGTGCAGCAAGACCTGGAGTACATTCAGGCTTGGCCTGATAAGTGGCAAGTAACATTCATGCCACACAAGTGCCAGGCAATGACTATCTCCAACAAGCAAGAGTCTATCCACCACCTCTTGACATTCAACGGCATTACCATCACCGAATCCCCCACCATCAATATCCTGGGGGTCACCATTGACCAGAAACTTAACTGGACCAGCTACATAAGTACTGTGGCGACAAGAGCAGGTCAGAGGCTGGGTATTCTGCGGCGAGTGTCTCACTTCCTGACTCCCCAAAGCCTTTCCACCATCTACAAGGCACAAGTCAGGAGTGTGATGGAATACTCTCCACTTGCCTGGATGAGAGCAGCTCCAACAACACTCAAGAAGCTTGACACCATCCAGGAAAAAGCAGCCCGATTGATTGGCACCCATCCACCATCTTAAACATTCACTCCCTCCACCACCGGCATACCGTGGCTGCAGTGTCTACCATCTACAAGATGCACTGCAGCAACTCACCATGCCTTCTTCGACAGCACCTCCCAAACCCGTGACTTCTACCAGCTTGAAGGACAAGGGCAGCAGGTGCATGGGAACATCATCACCTGCACGTTCCCCTCCAAGTTACACACCACCCTGACTTGGAAATATATCGCCATTCCTTCATCGTCGCTGAGTCAAAATCCTGGAACTCCTTCCCTAACAGCACTATGGGAGTACCTTCACCACACAAACTGCAGCGGTTCAAGAAGGTGGCTCACCAGCACCTTCTCAAGGGCAATTAGGGATAAGCAATAAATGCTGGCCTTGCCAGCGACGCCCACATCCCAGGAACGAATAATTTAAAAAAATCACACTCCTGACTTGTGCCTTGTAGATGGTGGAAAGTCTTTGGGGAGTCAGGTGCTGAGATACTCACCGCAGAATACCCAGGCTCTGACCTACTCTTGTAGCCACAGTATTTATGTGGCTGTCCAGTTAAGTTTCTGGTCAATGGTGACCCCCCCAAGATGTTGATGGTGGGGGATTCAGCGATGGTAATGCCATTGAATATCAAGGGGCGGTAGTTAGACTCTTTCTTGTTGGAGATGGCGATTGCCTGGCACATGTGTGGCACGAGTGTTACTTGCCACTTATCAGCCAAGGCCTCATCAGTCCAGGTCTTGCTGCATGCGGGCATGGACTGCTTCATTATCTGAGGAGTTGCGAATGGAATGAACACTATGCAATCATCAGTGAACATCCCCACTTCTGAAGTTATGGTGGCGGGAAGCTCATTGATGAAGCAGCTGAAGATGGTTGGGCCTAGGACACTGCCCTGAGGAACTCCTGCAGCGATAGTCTGGGGCTGAGATGATTGGCCTCCAACAACCACAACCATCTCCCTTTGTGATAGGTATGACTCCAGCCAGTGGAGAGTTTTCCCCCGATTCCCATTGACTTCAATTTTACTATGGCTCCTTGATGCCACACTCAAGTCAAATGCTACCTTGATGTCAAGGGCAGTCACTCTCACCTCACCTCCAGAATTCAGCTCTTTTGTCCATGTTTGGACCAAGGCTGTAATGAGGTCTGGAACCGAGTGGTCCTAGCGGAACCCAAACTGAGCATCAGCGAGCAAGTTTTTGGTAAGTGCCACTTGATAGCACTGTCGACAACACGTTTGCTGATGATTGAGAGTACAATGATGGGGCGGTAATTGGCCGGATTGGATTTGTCCTGCTTTTTGTGGACAGGACAGACTTGGGCAGTTTTCCACATTGTCGGGTAGATGCCTGTGTTGTAGCTGTACTGGAACAGCTTGGCTAGAGGCGCAGCTAGCACAAGTCTTCAGCACAACTTGGAGTTTTCAAATTTTATCATACCTGTCAATACAATGTTGGGGTCAACTTCGCAAGACTTTACAGAAAACTACAGTCCTTTACTTTCTTAGCTTTATATTAATATTCTTGATAAGTCATGTGCATAATAATAGTTACTACTGGAAATTAATGCTTCCAATAATTTACAGGACGGATAACATTATAAGTTAATGAAAGCAATTCCAAAATAAATTGTACGATTAACTTCCCTCTCGCCCAATTTAACTCAACAGTATTGGAAGGCAGCGAATCTTCATTTGCTCCAGGCCCGCAGCTCAGGACAGGAATAGCGCTGTTTGCATTGCAGCCAATGGACGCACTCGGAAGGCGGGGCTTTGCTGCTCGCGGATCATTCCCAGTTTGGTAAAAAGGCAACGAAGAGAGGAGGAGGAGCTGGATCTTCACGCGCCAGTCCTCAGATTGACCAGGTCGGTGGCCAATGGGCGAGGCCATCCTATCCTACACTGCGCGAAATCCGTCGCTAGGGAGCAACCGGGAGACGCAACGCCTTGTGTTTGCCAGGAAACAGCAACTAACAACTTGCCTCTGTGTTAGGAAAGCGGACAGCACTCCGGCTTTCACAACTTCAACATTGCGGTGCAATTCGAAAAAGTGCATCATCCGCAAGTTACATTCGTGAAACATTAGTTATCCAGTAAAAGAAAGTTTGCAGAGTCCGTATTATTTTCTTAAAATTTTTGTATGTTATAAAATTGTGGGGTTTTAAAAAAACGGTGTTTGTTGCACAGTGATAGGAGGATCATTTTGATGGCGTCTCAGCAGTCTAGAATTCAAGCCTACCTGGAGAAAAACAAGATTGGTCCACTGTTCGAGGTGAGACTGCTTTATAATGATAAAATGTTTTAAAATGGGCGAAAACGCGGCACACGAGGAACACAAGTAGTCGTCGAAAGCTGGAGTTACCCGATATGTCAATTTAGAAAGGGTAACAGAAATACATTAAACTAGTGAGGAGTATTAAACCTGCAGTATTTTACATGTGGAAACATATAGCCAATTCTTGGTAGAGAAGGGATATTCGTGATGTGAAATATTGAATCTGTTGAAATGTATGTAGCCAGAAAAGGTGTAATATCTCTCAAAGTACAGGGCAGGCTGCCTTAAATCTTTTGGTGGCACATTATGTGCGGATTCTTATCACTGGAACATATTTCCGAAACCTTACAGTGTAAATTGATCATGGTTCGTTACGGGTTAAGTGCTATTTAAATAAAGTAGGAAATGGTTATTAGAACGTGCAGTAGTTCATTTTTTTCTCTTACCGAAGTTGTCATATTGAACTCCTTAGGACAATAAATGGTCTTTTTAAAACTGATAAAACAGCTCACTGCCGAGGCGTTGTAAACTTGTCATTGTCATAGAGACAGACATGTCAGCACTCGAAGGAGACATACACAGGAGACATTTGTCACAAGTGTATAAACATGACTTTGACGAGTAAAGTAAAGCTTTCCTTTTGCCGGCACTTTCACACTGTTGATCTACAAATCATCTCGCTATGCTTCTATCCAATTACTGTATTTAATATTTCCGATGGCCCTCGTTTGTGGTTTTAAAAAACCCTTCATGGTCACCGACAGAATAACATGCCCCGCAGTCTGCGGGAAAACCATCCTTTTATGAAAAGGGAAATTTCTGCAGCAAGTAGATTGAGTACCTGAGCCCATCACAAGTGGTGGAAGAGTCCCCTCGGTGAAAATGACGGGCTGTGGGAATCGGCGCACGCGTATTTCAGCAGCGGCAGGGATACAAGTCATTTGGATTCTCCGAACAGTGACTCTTAAAGGGACACTGCCTTTGTGAAATAAGTATGAATATTTTTCGTTTGCTTACAATTGCACAACCTGAGAGAGTAGACTGTTTTCAAATATATCGTTAAGCCATTGGCGCGCAACGTCATCCTGATGAAATGGATTCGCCTCCTGGTTCTCCTTTCCTAAACAAGGGGGGAAAGGTTTGTCAAACACTTCTGAATGAAAACGGTGCCCTTTTATCTCTATCCTTTATTAAATGGGTATTTTCGGAGTCAGCAGATCGTCCAATAATTCATACAGTAGTGATGCGCCCATGCTGTTTTTAATAATTAAGATATGCATAGCACAAGATAATTTGCAGAATTAAAGCACGGAGTCTAAACTGTCATTTCAGAACATGTCAGTACAGATAAAACCATAGTTGGTTTCTTTGTAGCGGTGTTTTTTCCCTTGCTTGTCCTATTTTTCTCTAGTTTTATCTTTTCTCCAGATTCTGATAGACTCTTGTGCGAGTAAAGATAGTGAGTGGGTCTTACTGTAAGTTACTCAATCTTCCTTGTTTTACTGTGAATATTTGAGTTATTAATTTAAGGAATAGATATAATTGCCTGATTTTCAATTTTGAAGCTTAATTAATTTGAATACAAATTCTAACCTTTGGGACATGAACAATTATATGCAATGTTCTAGAATATTTTTCTGTGAAGGCGGTAACTATGGTGACTATATCAATCAATAGTAGTAAAACGTAACACTAATACTGGTGAAGAGATAGCACAAGAAAGAGGCAGAAATTCTGCGTTCTGAATAAGACTGAAAGGTGCTTTTGTTGCTAATGGCTCCAGAATGATAGCATTTTTGAAGTCTGCCAGTATGTGCTATGGCCTGTCGCACAGTAGCAGGGCCTTTGGTATGCTTTCTGCAATGGTACGATCATTTGTGAACAACATACTCATCTTAGTTAATCGTAACTACTAGTTAATTTTGTTGAAGATAAGACACCCAGTTGCAAGATCTGTAAATGTACTGTAATATAAAACCTATAGTGGACAAACCCATTCTAGTAAAAAAAAAAAATATAGCCAGAACACTGCAAACACACAGCTTCAGCATTGCACATACTTCATTGCAGTAGTGCAAGTCTTGGAGCAGCAATATGAGTTTTTAGGGAGTGGATAAATGCAGTAGTTTGATGTATGTTCTGTAACATTTCCTGTCCTGGAGTCCATCTAGATAGTGATTTTCAGTTGGTACAATATTTCGAAGACTAAACTTGTAACAAATTACTTTATCAACTACAAAAACAGAAAATGCTGGGAGCACTCAGCAGGCCAGGCAGCATCCCACTCTCGCCCTGAACTAGAAAATGTCATTCACTTTGCTTCCAATTTCCACCCTTCCCTCACCTTCACATGGTCCATCTCTGACTTTTCCCTTCCCTTCCTCGACTTCTCTGTCTCCATTTTTGGGGATCGACTATCGACGGACATCCACTATAAGCCCACTGACTTCCACAGCTACCTCAACTACACTTCCTCCCACCCCGCTTCCTGTAAGGACTCTATTCCATTCTCCCAGTATCTCTGTCGCCGCCGCATCTGTTCTGACGATGCCACCTTCCATACTAGTGCTTCTGCTGTGTCTTCCTTTTTCCTCAACCGAGGATTCCCCTCTACCGTGGTTGACATGGCCCTCGACCATGTACATTCCATTTCCCGCACTTCTGCTCTCGCCACTTCCCCTCCCTCCCAGAACCACGATAGGGTCCCCCTTGTCCTCACCTTTCACCCCACCAACCTCCACACTCAACGGATCATCCTCCGCCATTTCCGCCACCTCCAGTGTGATCCCACCACCAAACACATCTTCCCCTCCCCTTTCAGCATTCCAAAGGGACCGCTCCCTTCGCGACCCCCCCCTGGCCTACTCAATTACCCCCCAACACCCCCTCCCCTCCTCACGGCACCTTCCTGTGCAGGCGCAGGAGATGCAACACCTGCCCTTTTACTTCCTCCCTTCTCACTGTTGAGGGCCCCAAACACTCCTTCCAGGTGAAACAGTGATTTACTTCTTGCAATTTAGTATACTGTATTCGCTGCTCACGATGCGGTCTCCTCTACATTGGGAAGACCAAACGCAGATTGGGTGACCGCTTTGCATAACACCTCCGTTCAGTCCGTAAGGGTGACCCCAAGCTTTCGGTCGCCTGTCACTTTAATTCCCCGCTCCACTCCAACCTCTCCATTCTCGGCCTCTTACACTTTTCCAACAAAGCTCAACGCAAGCTTGAGGAACAGCACCTCATCTTTCGATTAGGCACTTTACAGCCTTCTGGACTCAACATCGAGTTCAACAATTTCAGACCATAACCTCTGCCCCTATTTTTTCACAAGGCAGCTGTTGATGATTCTGCCATTCCCATTTGCAACATTTAACCACTCCTGCCTTCCATCTATTACAGACTATCCCTTTTGTTCTTTCCTCCCCCCCCCCCTCCCCCTTTCCCTGCCCCTGCACTTGCTTAAAATCTGTTACATCTCTAACTTTTTCCAGTTCTGACAAAGGGTCACAGACCTGAAACGTTAACTCTGTTTCTCTCTCCACGGATGCTGCCTGGCCTGCTGCGTGTTTCCAGCATATTCTGTTTTTGTTTCAGATTCCAGCGTCTGCAGTATTTTGCTATTGTACTTTATCAACTACCCTTACAAATGTTATTAAATACATGCAGATGAAGGTTTACTGGGGAAAAATTACTGAAGAAATGACTTGCCTAGAGCATCTTATCATGTCCCAGAGCACTTTACAACCAATAACTTACTTCTGAAGTGCAATCATTGTGTTATGTAGACAAGCACTTTGTGAATGAATGACCAGAAAATAAACATGTTTTAGTTGAGGATGACTGGCACCCAAAGCTTTCTGGACAAAAATAGGGTTTATTTTCTGTATTCTGATCTAGTTTCATGTGCACTTTAAAACGCTGCTGCACATATATTTACTGAGCCACTGTCCAGCAAACCATTTTCACAGCACCAAGGCTGTTCATGATACACCATTAACTTTACTTTTAAGTTTGTAAAGAAAATAACCATTTATTCCTCCACTAAGCTGCTTTTCATCCAAGAAAATAAAGAAACTTTGGCCTAGATTTTCCCCTTGGATGCAAGCTTACAACCAGAGTTTACATGCTAATAATAACCATGACCAATTAAAACAATTTTACACAATGGTAGTAACACCTTAAGGTCAAAGGAAGAATAGAAAATGTTGCCAGATTTACTGATTCTGCAACACTGGGTTTTTCCTTTGCTTGGACTGGTCTGTTTTGACTTGGGCAGATGGCTTGTGCACTTTTAAGAGCATTTACAATGGAAGTGGGGAAATAGGTTTGTGAGACTTTGCCTATTGCATTGTGGCCCCTGTTGTGATTCGGGCATTGCCCAACACTCTAATTGTGCTTCGTAAAAAAGATAGCTTTTAGAGATCTCCGCTTCTCTTATAAATCAAAAGTTAATTGTGTGTGTCGTGAAAGGGAATGCCATACAGAACTAACTATATACCATTTTTAACTGCTAGGTTTTATCAGCAAGAGTACCAGTTGCCCATCATGCACTGCTGATCACTAAGTGAAAACACCACACTGACGGCCATATAATTCAGGCTAAAACTTCTTCATCAAATTCATTGTAAGACTTAACATAATACGAAAGCAAACCGATCAAATGGCAATACAGATCTCTCCTACTTTAAACTGTTTTTGAGGCCAAAATACCAAGTCTTCGAAAGACAGAACCGAGGTATTTCTAGCTCCGTGGAGTTCAATCTCATTGCATTGACTTGGATATGCAGTCCAAACAAGTGAACTCAAGAACCTAAAATGTACCTAGCAGTCTTTTTTTTGAAGTCAAGTCAGGTTCATTTGAAGAACATCCTTCTGCCCACCCCTGGATCAAAGCAGGCTTTTTGTGTCACTGTCATTAATTGAGAGACGACCACTGTTTTACCATCAGGATGCCACCTGATGGGTCAGTCAGTATAGGTAATGTCTGTCCCCTTATCTAATAAATTGCTAGTTCAAACAATTTTGCTTTCTCGCAGACAGCCTGGACCTGTTCTTAGCTGGTGCTCTTATGAGGAAAGGCAATTCCATTTCCATCCTAGTTTGTCCCCTTTCTTATATTTGTTATGAAAGCATAAAACACCACAACTTTATAATCCACAGCAGGATGAAACTTCACTTCTGTCACAGCCCCAACTTTTCTACTCAGCTGGAAATTCTACCATTACGTTACCCGCAATTTTGGCTGCATTCATCCTCCAGGCACTCTCTCTGAATCTGAGAGTTCTCAGCAGTAGTGGAGAATGCAGTATTGAGAATTTAGCAACAGAGTAATCTGGAAGCAACCACTGACTGCAAAATCTAATAATTTCTCTCCAGTCACTGAGCTAATCTATAGCTGCTGTAAATTTTAAACATTTGTGCTCAAGATGAGGGATATTAGTGCTGGGGAATGGAACACCCAAGGTAGATATGAAGCAGAGATCATTCCAATCTGTATTAATCTCTTTTTGAGATTGTCAATTCTGTGGTGAACTGGGTGCAATTTTTAGCTATAGGTTAATTCCCAATAGGAACTAGATTGAAGCTGACCAAACTTTTTCTATGTAAAAGACTTGCAGTTAGCAGAAAGTTTCTGTGGCAGGTACGGTAGGTGGACCTTTGATACACTGAACACTAAACTCACTCTCACTGTAACTAAACTTTTACGTCGGTAATGATTTACGTTACTTACTGCTTTATACCTTGAGCATAAGAAAGCTTGCCTATCAAGCTTGTTTTTTCCAAAGACATGTGCTGGGTATGGTAGCATAGTGGTTATGTTACTGGACTAGTGATCTGGAAGACATGAGTTCAAATCCCACCATGGCAACTGAAAAATTTAAATTTGGTTAATTAACTAAACCTGGCATAAAAAGCTAGTGTCAGTGATCATGAATCTACCGGATTGGCATAAAAACCCATCTGGTGCATTAATGTTCCTTTAGGGAAGGAAATCTGCTGTCTTTACCTAGTCTGGCCTATATGTGGCTCCAGATCGACAGCAATAGGTCCCTGAAGGTGGCGGGATATTTTGAGTGGTTAGCAAAGCATATAGGAACTTGGGCTTCATAAATAGAGGTATTGAGTACAAAAGTAGAGAAGTTATGCTGAACCTTTATAAAGCGCTGGTTAGGCCACAACTGGAGTATTGCATCCAGTTCTGGTCACCACACTTTAGGAAGGATGTGAAGGCACTTGAGAGGGTGCAGAGGAGATTTACCAGAATGGTTCCGGGGATGGTGGATCTTGGCTACAAGGACAGGTTGGAGAATCCGGATTTGTTTCCATTAGAGCAAAGGAGGCTGAGGGGTGATTTGATAGAGGTGTACAAGATTATGACGGGTTTGGATAGACTAGACGGGGAAAGGCTGTTCCCACTAGTTGATGGTACAAGGACTAGGGGACACAGATTTAAGGTTTTGGGCAAGGGATACAGGGGGGGATGTGAAGAAAAACTTTTTTACGCAGCGAGTGGTGATGACCTGGAACTCGCTGCCGATGGAAGTGGAGACACTCAATGTTTTCAAGGGGAAACTGGATAGGCACTTGAGGGAAATAAACTTGCAGGGCTATGGAGATAGAGCGGGGGAATGGGACTGACTGGATTGCTCTACAGCGAGCCAGCATGGACTCGATGGGCCGAATGGCCTCCTTCTGTGCCGTTATGACTCTATGGGCACGATCTTGCCATCCCTGGTGAAGCGGGTATGGAGGCGGGACTGCTGGAAAAAGACAATTTGGGGGCGGGTGCCCAACCCGCCTCCATGCCATCTTCCTGGGAGGCGGGTAGCCGTCCCACGCCGGGTCCCGTCTCCTTGCAGGCGGGAAGGGAAATAAAGCCTATTAACTGCCTGTTAACAGGTAGTTCACGGGCAGAAAATAGGATTATTCCCATTTTGCCCTAAAGTGCGGGCTTCCCGAAGGCTCCGAAACCCACCAGGTCAGCGAGGTGTGTAGGGGGTCTGCGGGGTGCAAAAGTGTGGTGTGAAGGTAAGTGATGGGTGCAAGTGTGGAGAGGTGAGTATCTGAGGTAAGTGGAAAGTGTTATTAAAAGTGTACTTACCTTTGTTTCTTCCTGCAGGCTTCAGTCGGTGTGTATGCGGAGAGTCTCGGACCTCCGCGTTGGAGATGACAGATGGCCGTTGCATTCTCCAATGTAACAACCATCTCAATTCTGCAAAAGAAAGAAGTTTGATGAGGTCTTGAATTCAAGACCTCCTCAAACTACAGAGAATGTCACTGTTTGACCGCTTCACAGAGCTGTCAAACGATGACAATTCATTTGTCAAATTTTTGACCGATGAAACGTCATACGTTGACGTTCTCTGCAACAGGCTTTCCCTTAATTGGCCTGCTAAGCTCGCTGGGCGGGCTTAACAAGGTCAATCAAGGGAAAATAGCGTGGGTTGGCCAGAAGTTGTTGGAGGCAGGACTGAAACCCGACAAGTGGGAGTCCCGCCTCCAAAAGCTCCCCATTGTCATCGAGACATAGGAAGTGATTTTGTCAATGTGGTTGACTCTTAACTGCTCTCTGAAATGGCCTGACAAGTCACTCAGTTGTACCAAACCACTACAGAGAAGTATACAAAGAATAAAACTGGACGGACCACCCGGCACCGGATGAGACAGGCACACTCAACCCTGCAAAATCCTCCTCACTAACATCTGGAGATTTGTGCCAAAAGTGGGAGCGCTGTCCCACAGACGAGCCAAGCAACAGCCTGACATAGACATATTCACAGAATCATGCCTTTCAGCCAACGTCCCAGACTCCTCAAACACCATCCCTGGGTCTGTCCTGCCGGTGGGACTAAGGTGGCGGCAGAGTGGTATACAGTCAGGTGAGAGTCCTCAACTTTGACTCCAGAGGCCATGAAGTCTCATGGCATCTGGTCAAACATGGACAAGGAAACCTCCTACTGATTACCACCTACTGCCCTCTGATGAATCGGTACTCCTCCATGTTGAACAACACGTGGAAGAGGGCAGCAAGGGCACAGAATGTACTCTTGGTGATGGACATTGAAGTCCCCCACCCAGAGTGCCACGGTAGCACCACTACTGACCGACCTGGCCGAGTCCTGAAGGACATAGCTGCCAGACTGGGACTGCGGCAGGTGGTGAGAGAACACACACGAGGAAAAAACCTACATGACCTCATCCTTGCCAATCTACCTGTTGCAGTATTGGTAGCATAGTCCTTGTGAAGATGAAGGGGGAAAAATTCGGTTGCTTTGCGCCTCCCATTAGCACCCTAAGAGGGTGCTAACTGGGCGCAAAGCAACTAGCGTCTGGGCACGGCGCCGAAAATGCCTCCCACAAAATTCAGTAAGAGGTTAGCGGTGGCGGTATCCGTTAGCGCCCCGCGGTGCTGTGCTGCCGGCGATGACATCATCGCCATGTGCAGCGCCCCGGCCACGATCTTCGGTAGCGCCCCCTGACTTACCGCCAGGCGCTATGTCCGACAGGGTCAGGGGGGCCTACCTGCAGCCGGGGCGGCGCTAATTAAAGGCGATGTGCCGGGCGGCCAATTTTGTTGCTGGCTGCCTGCCAGCACCTGCCCCCGTTGCCGGTCCCCCCCCCCCCCCCCCCCCCCCCTCCTGCGGAGAGCCGGTTGCGCTCAGTGAGTCCGGCACTCCTCTTGAGTGCCGGGCTCTTTTGCCGGCACTGTGATCCCTGGTGGCCCAGCTGGGCGCCGGGACGCACTGCACCAGGCCCCTCCCCTTTAAGAAGGGGAGGAAGGCTTGCAGTACCACGGCACGTAGCGCCGCAATATTCCCTCGCAGCGCCCCAAGGGGGAGACCATTCAATTTCGGCCGTGGGGGTGCTAATTTTTTCGGGGCGCTAGAATTAGCACCCCGCCAAAGTTAGCACCCCAAAGGGGGCGCGACTTAATTTTCCCCCCGAAGTCTTCACACTGAGGACGCTCTCCATCGTGTTGAGTGGCACTACCACCATGCTAAATGGGATAGATTCAGAACCGATCTAGCAGCTCAAAACTGGGCATCAATGAGGCGCTGTGAGCCATTAGCAGCAGCAGAATTGTATTCCACCACAATCTGTAACCTCATGGCCCGGCACATTCCTCATTCTACCATTACCATCAAGCCAGGAGACCAACCCTGATTCAATGAGGAGTGCAGAAGAGCATGCCAGGAGCAGCATCAGGCTTACCTAAAATGAAGTGCCAACTTGGTGAAGCTACAACACAGGACTACATGGACGCTAAACAGCGGAAGCAGCATGCTATAGGCAGAGCTAAGCTATCCCCCAACCAATCCAATCAAAGCTCTGCAGTCCTGCCACATCCAGTCGGGAATGGTGGTGGACTATTAAACAACTAATGGGGGGAGGAGGAGGCTCCATGAACATCCCAACCTCAATGATGCAGAGCACAGCACATGAGTGCCAAAGACAAGGCTGAGGCGTTTGCAACCATCTTCAGCCAGAAGTGCTGAGTTGATGATCCATCTCTGCCTCCTCCTGGAGGTCCCCACCATCACAAGCCAGTCTTCAGCCAATTCGATTTCACTCCATGTGATGTCAAGAAATGGCTGAGCGCACTGGATACAGCGAGGGCTATGTGTCCTGACAACATCCCGGCTGTAGTGCTGAAGACGTGTGCTCCAGAACTAGCCGCGCCTCTAACCAAGCTGTTCCAGTACAGCTACAACACTGGCATCTACCCGACAAAGTGGAAAATTGCCCAGGTATGTCCTGTCCACAAAAAGCAAGACAAATCCAATCTGGTCAGTTACTGCCCCATCAGTCTACTCTCAATCATCAGCAAAGTGATGGAAGGTGTCATCGACAGTGCTATCAAGCGGCACTTACTCACCAATAACCTGCTCACCGATGGTCAGTTTGGGTTCTGCCAGGACCACTCTGATCCAGATCTGATTACAGCCTTGGTCCAAACATGGACAAAGGAGCTGAATTCCAGAAAAAACAGAAAGGCAAAGTATTTCCTAAATGGTGAAGGATTGGGGAATGCAGATGTTCAAAGGGACCTGGGTGTCCTTGTACATGAGTCACTGAAAGTGAATGTGCAGGTGCAGCAAGCCATCTGGAAGGCAAATGGTATGCTGGCCTTCATTACAAGAGGATTTGAGTACAGGAGTAAAGAAGTCTTACTCCAATTATATAGGGCCTTGGTGAGACCACACCTGGAGTACTGTGTACAATTTTGGTCTCCTTACCTAAGGAAGGATATACTTGCCATAGAAGGAGTGCAACGAAGGTTCACGAGATTGATTCCTGGGATGGCGGGACTGTTGTATGAGAAGAGATTGAGTAAACTAGGCCTGTATTCTCTTGAATTTAGAAGAATGAGAGGGAATCTCATTGAAGCATACAAAATTATTACAGGGCTTGATAGGATGGATGCTGGGAGAATGTTTCCCTTAGCTGGAGAGTCCAGAACCAGGGGCCACAGCCTCAAGATAAAGGGTAGGCCATTCAGGACTGAGATGAGAAGAAATTTCTTCACCCAGAGGGTGGTGAATCTTTGGAATTCTCTATGCCAGAGGGCTGTGGAGGCTCAGTCATTGGGTATATTCAAAACAGAAGTCGATAGATTTCTGACCAGTAAGGGCATCGAGGGATATGGCGATAGGGCCAGTGAATGGAGTTGAGGCAGAAGATCAATCATGATCTCATTGAATGGCGGAGCAGGCTCGAAGGGCCGAATGGCCTACTCCTGCTCCTATTTCTTATGTTCTTATGAGGTGAGAGTGACTGCTCTTGACATCAAGGCAGCATTTGACCGAGTGTGGCATCAAGGAGCCCTAGTAAAATTGAAGTCAATGGTAATCAGGGGGAAAACGCTCCACTGGCTGGAGTCATACCTAGCACAATGGAAGATGGTTGTGATTGTTGGGGGCCAATCATCTCAGTCCCAGGACATCTCTGGAGGTCCCGCATAGCTGGCTCACTGGCTTTTAAATGGATAAACTGCGCCTATGCGGAATTTTGAAGGGGCCGCGTGGCCAAAGAAAAATTAGAGGGAACATTGACCACTACTTCCAAGTCACACACCTGCCTGAATTGGAAATATTTTGCTGTTCCTTCATCGTTACTGGGTCAAAATCCTGGAACTCCCTACCTAACAGCACTGTGGGAGTACCTTCACCACATGGACTGCACCGGTTCAAGAAGGCGGCTCACCACCACCTTCTCCAGGGCAATATGAGATGGGCAGTATAAATGCTGGCCTTGCCAGCAATGCCCACATTCCGTGAATGTATAAAAAAGGGAGTGCCACATTTTACTTTTTTAATTATTCATTGCGAAATGCAGTCTGCATCCTTCAGTGGCTTCTTTCCTTGCCATCCATACCACCTGAAAGGAAAAAGGGACAGAAGCAATAGAGGACAGAGAAAAGCAAGAAGAGCTAGGGAGGGAGAAGAGGAAATAGGTGATACAAAGAAATAGCAACACAACGACGACGGAACCAGGCTAGACAGAGACCATAATCGCTTACTTTCAGGGAGCAACGCCACAGAAGATTGACTCGCAATAGAAATACTTAAATTGATGCATGTAAAGAAAAAAAACTGATTCTAACGATCTGTATCTTTGTCCCAATTCATTATTTGCACAGCAGTCTGCTGAGATGTCTTCAAATACCAAATAGAGCAAAAGGCCACTATCGTACTTGCTGATTTTTGCTGACTCAGAATTACTTTTCTATGAATATGCTGGTGTCCCAAATTATAAACTGTTTTTCAGAGACAGTCTGCTTTTATGTGGAATAACTTACTCACCATCAGCCAGAGAGATGGGTTAATCCAGGTCATTTCAGTTTATGGGACATATAAGGGATTATTTTGCTTGATGATTTTGTTACACAGAAACACGCAGTGGAAATCTTCCTCCTCTGCGAACAAACAAAAAACACCGTACAGCAGGAAACCACGCTAAGGGTGTTGTTAATGCTAGTGAAGATAAATGTGAGTCAAGCGGTACAGATGACTGCAGTGAAAACCGAATGCATTTCTTTTCATTAGCGAGAAGGGATCTATTCCACTTGCCTTGTGTTTTTCTCAGTGGCTCAAAGTTTGTAAACGAGAATGTGCTGCCTTAAATGGGGGGCGGGGTATAGTTAATACTGAAGATGTTAATAAATTTGCAGAATGAGTGTGTAAATGGCAAATTAATTTATTTTAGATAAGTGTGAGGGGGTACATTTTGGTAGGAGGAATAAAGAGGCCACATACTCCTTGGGAATTAAATCTAAATGGGATAGAGGAGAAAAGGGATGTAGGGGGGTGCAGATCGACAAATCATTAAAAGTAGCGACGCAAGTTAACGACCATAAAAAATGCAAACAAAGCACTGGGCTTCATTTCTAGAGGAATAGAAATAGAATTGAAAAGCAGAGGATGTTAAACTTATATAGAACCTTGGTTAGACCACACTTGGAGTAGTGTACAATTCTGGTCACCATATAACAAAAATGATAGAGGCACTGGAGAAGGTGCAAAAAAGATTTACAAGGTTGATACCAGACTCCGAGGTTATGCCTATTGGGAAAGACTGAATAGGCTGGGGCTCTTTTCTCTAGAAAAAAGAAGGCTGAGGGGCCACCTCATAATAGAGATCTTTAAAATTGAGTGGTTTTGATAGGATAGACGTAGAGAAAATGTTTCCACTTGTGGGGGAGTCTAAAACTAGGGACCATAAATATAAGCTAGTTACTAATAAATCCAATAAAGAAATCAAGAGAGTGGTTAGAATGTGGAACTTGCTACCATATGGAGTAGTTGAGGCGAATAACATAGATACATTTAAGGGGAAGCTAGATAAGTACATGAGGGAGAAAGGAATAGAAGGATATGCAGATCGGGTTAGATGAAGTAGGGTGAGGAGGCTCATGTGGAGCATAAATACCAGTACAGACCAGTTCGGCCAAATGGCCTGTTTCTGTGCTGTAAATTCTGTGTAAAATATCAGGAAACCAGAAGGTGAAATCTGGATCTATTTGGTGAATATTTATGCTGATCACAGCAAATCAGTGTTTGAGAATAGGATACTTTTGCCTAGTGTCGCCATCAAATATCTTCAGCTTAGTACTATGACTATGACTCTATGACTATATATGGCTATATGCCATATAATAACTCCCTTCTTTCAGCAAAGGGATAAATTCCCAGGTGTTCAGTTTTCTAGAAGGCTAGTAACTAGTTGAAACAGTAGTGCAGTTTACGTCAAATTAGTCGACCATTTTTTGACAATATAAGGAAATAGTTTGTGAAACTGTTAGGAAAATGGCAGTGAAGCCCATTAACTGGTGGGAGGATTAAATTGAATTGTATATTGTTGCAGTTTCTGATTACTTAGGAGGTCTACACAGGAAAAACACTGTCCAACCCAACCACTTCCTCCATACTCAGTAAATGTTTGTATGCGGCAAAAGTTAATTTGTTGATATTATGATTATTCCAAATACATTATTTGGCTTGGTCAGAATGGAATGGATATGCCCTTTTAATCTCTCATTTTGGATTCCTATGGTGTTGCACAAAATGTAAACATCTGTCATGAGTTCACCTGTTCAATTGGCAGCCTGCATGACTTAATCTATTCATTTTCATTGCATGCAGCTCAACACTGAGCACTAGATCGTGAAATTTACCCCTTTTATGAAAGCATTTATGAAGAAACATTATTTCCACCATGGCTATTTGTCAAGTTAGTTTTGTTTTCTGACTTTTGAAGGTTGATTTACCATAGGTGTGACCATTCATCTACAGTCGCCAGCAAATTTTCTTTTAAATCTTGAAATTTATGGCATGATATTTTCTAGGTGTTCATGCACAATGAACAATGTTTTTTTGAATGCTTCAAAAGTGTTATAGAATTAGCATAATAGGATTCCATACCATGTTACATTAACAATGACAAAATGAAAGCCTTCACGATAGAGATACTCAAGCAAATTAAATGTGCACTGTGTATGCAACGTCCAAATTTTAAAACCGCAGCCACGATGTTTTTATGATACCTGCAGTTGGCAGATGCAGGTTACAAAATTGCCGTGTGCTGAATTTTGTGATGTATGATTTGGCTGGGGAAAAGAAGCAGTACTGCAGGTATGGCCACACCTAATGTAAATTGTTTGAATACTAAATTTCATAACTGAGCAAAGCTCCACCGTCCCCTCCCCCAGCCTGCACCTGGCCGTATGAAATGCATGCACGACAGCCCCACCACTTTAACGTAACAGTGAAAGCAATGTTGCTGTTATTGGAGGTGGTGATGCACTAAGTGAGCATCTACCTTCTTCTACATTTAACATTTTGCATTGCTGTTTTGCAAAAGTTTTCACTTTGCTGCAGTCTTTTTCATTTACTGCTGCATTACAAGTTTCAGCCAAAACTGAGGATGAGGATCTCTTTGGATGTTCCTGCTGTGCTGAATGAATTGAAGTTGGATGAGAAGGACAATTCCGAGGCGGCAGCACCACAAACCTATTTGTCAGACCTTGATTCAGAACACACTCTCATGATTACCCAAGAACTCTTCCCATTTCCACTCCTCTCACCCTCTTCCTCTTCCCTGTAATAAATCATCATCCTTAACATTAGCAAGACCACTTTACTTGTGTCTCAGCAAGACTATTCCTCTTCATAACACTGTTGTTATACCTGCTTTACAGATGTAGAAACGGTCAGAACAGATTACTGTACTTGTATTACTTTGTGGAAATTGAAAGATGATCATCAGTACTGTGCATTTTCAGAGACAATGCCCACCTGAATGAGTTTTTGAACATTTGTAAACGACAGTTGATTTGGCAACATGTATACATTCTGTGAAGTAAAGTGAAGGTATTTAAAATCAACAGGATGGTTTATTGAAATACAATACGTGTAATCTGTTAAACTAAAGAAAGATGTAAAGGTAAATTCAGCAACCCCACCCTTCAAGCTGGTAGCCACACACTAGTGCATTTGAAAGTGTTGTAGCTCTGTCTCCGATCCACGCTCCCTTTGAGCATAGCTTCTTGCTGGGAGTGGGGATTGCTGAAATGGTATTAATTTACTCTTTTGGGATGATTGCCTCATGCCTAAAATTGGACTGCTTTTCAGGCATCTACATTATCAAAACCGTGGCCATGTATCACTCCATTTTCAAAAGCCTGCTATGGGTTTTGTGTGTGCACGTGCACAGTGCCAGCATTTGGTGAATATGTTTTTGGTTATTTCTTGGTCTCCTGGGAATCTGACTGGTCTACATAGCCTTGGAATATTGACTAGCAATGACAAGTTTCATTTATATGCTTTAATGTAAAAGACAAAAGGCATTTCACAGATGGGTGTATGGAAAATTGATGCTGAGCCAAGAAAGGAGAGAATAAGTTTGGTTCAAGAGATGGATTTTTGTGGAGGTTTTTAAAGGAAGAGAGAAGTGGAGAAGCAGTGGTTTAGGGAGGGAATTTCAGAGACTAGGGCCGCAAATTTAATTGACCCTAGAGGGCGGGTTTGGAGGCAGGTCTGTTGCGAAAATTGGAAGAATTGCTGGCAGGCTACGAACCCGCCTCCATGCGGCTTTCGCGAGTGTCGGGTCAGCCGCTCCCGAACTGACCCGACACCAAATGGCGGGAGAGGCAGTTAAGGCGTTTAATAGCTTGTTAACTGCCTGGATAATCATAACTGCCTGTTGGGATTTTGCAGGTTTTTCAGCATGCTGCCCGCCTTCACAAAAACACGCCAGCTGAATCGAGCCGGGTTGAGCGAGGACCTGAATTGTTGTCAGCTGGCCGAACAGCTTAAAAGCGGCCCTGCAATCTCTCATTCTTTCACATGCCACAACTTAGTGCTTTGAGGTTTGGGAGACATTTTTCAGCTTTACTAATCTTGAGTGTTGAAGCTGAAATCCAAGTGCAGTGTGAGCTCCTTGGAATACCCTCTGGCCCCTTTGCCTGAGCGCAAACAACCTCCATTCCTCGACTGAGATATATACCAGCAGTATGGGAACCATTTATATCTTCTCATCCTGGTCGTCAGATTCGGAGGAAGAGCAGTCGTGGCAGCAGCACAACCAGGCACAGCAGGAGCACCAACCTTCTCCTCGGCCAGCTGATGCTGCACAGGGCAGAGGGCGTCAGCGCAGGGCTGCACCTCGCTGCAGGAGATACCCCCAACACAGGGTTTACAGGCATAGGATGAGCTTCCTCAGCATGAGTGAGCAGCAGTGCCAAAGGAGGCGGAGACTTCTGCGAGACGTAGTCGCTGACATCTGCGCAATGTTGCACCATCACCTGGAGCCCAGAGGAGCATGTGGACACTCCTTACCAGTGGCTGTCAAAGTCACCACTGCACTCAACTTCTTTGCTTCAGGCTCCTTCCAGGGATCAGATGCAGACATCAGTGGCATCTCCCAGTCGGCCGCACACGCCTGCATCAAGCAGGTTACCGATGCCCTCTTTGTAAAGGCGCACAATTACATCCACTTTTCCACGGCTGAAGCAAGTGTAACTGTGCGTGTGGTTGGCTTTGCAAATATGGCAGGCTTCCCAAGGGTGCAGGGCATCTTAGACTGCAGACATGTGGCCATTAGGGCACCCCATCACAACCCAGCTGTTTTTGTCAACCGCAAGGGATTCCATTCCCTTAACGTCTAGCTGCTGTGTAACCACAGGAAGATCATCATGCATGTTTGCTCAAAGTACCCTGGCAGTTGCCATGACTCGTTCATCCTGCGGCAGTCTACTGTGCCTCAGCTCTTCAATCCGCCAACCCAAATTTCTGGATGGCTACTTGGTGACGAGGGCTATCCCCTGAAAAAGTAGCTCATGACACCGATGAGGCCATCAAACGAGGCTGAGGAGTGGTACAATATGAGCCACATTTCCACCAGAAGCATCATAGAGCAAACCATCGGCTTGCTCAAAATGCGATTCAGATGCCTCGACAGCTCTGGTGGAGCCCTGCAGTACGCACCAGCCAGGGTGTCCAGAATCATCATCGTCTGCTGTTCCCTCAGAGGCTGCAGGTTCCTCTGCGGAGTCATCCAGCTCTTCCTCCTGGACAGTGGAGAGGGGGGCTCTCGATGGTCCTGTGGGAGAGTAAAGGCATGAGTTAGACATCTGATTTTTAGGTAGCCGACACATCCTATTGTGCAGTTGATCCAAAGTCAATCTCTATGAACATCATATGCCATTGCAGTCAATCATGAAATCTAAATGCGAGGATTGAAAATCTATTCTGTCACCAGCTTTGTCCAGTGCGCCCATCTCTCTGTCCCCCACTTCCAGCTCCTCGCCACCTCCCACGATCTCGTGCGCAGCCTCCTCAGCACTTGTCAACGTCGCCAGAGATGGTGGGCCTCCTCCTGTCTTCGCTCTCTCCCTCTTATTGTGGGCTATCTTTTCCTGCAAGAAGGGACACAAGTGGAGTTTCAGCAAGAGTGATGGAGTGACTGTGAAGAATCCATAACATTGAAGCTTAGAGGGAGACCAAGATGGAATGAGTTTCCAAGAGGAAGCTGCCTCCCTGTGCATTGTTAGTTGTTGTCATTGCATAACAATGAGAGTGAGTGTGAGGGGTGCATAGTAGGATGGTGAAGTGATTCAGTACAGAGAGAGAGATGGATAGGTAAGGGTGCAAGGGAAGTAAGGGTAAGGTGGGATGTGGAGGAGCAGGCTTACAAAGCAGAGTGCTGATGATGAGAAGAGAAGGGAAAAATAGGAGCAGGAGTAGGTAATTCGGCCCTTCGAGCCTGCTCCGCCATTCAACATGATCATGGCTGATCCTCCATCTCAATATCATATTCCCGCTCTCTCCCCATACCCCTTGATGCCTTTTGTGTCTAGAAATCTAGCTATCTCCTTCTTCTTAAATATATTCAGTCACTTGGCCTCCACAGCCTTCTGTGGTAGAGAATTCCACAGGTTCACGACCCTCTAAGTGAAGAAATTTCTCCTCATCTCAGTCCTAAATGTCCTACCCCTTATCCTGAGACTGTGACTGCTTGTTCTAGACCCCCCCCCCCCCCCAGCCAGGGGAAACATCCTGCATCCAGTATGTCTAACCCTGTCAGAATTTTATACATTTCAATGAGATCCCCTCTCATTCTTCTAAACTCTAGTGAATACAGGCCTAGTCGACCCAGTCTCTCCTCATACGACAGTCCTGCCATCCCAGGAATCAGTGAACCTTCGCTGCACTCCCTCTATGGCAAGTATATCCTTTCTTAGGTAAGGAGACCAAAACTGCACACAGTACTCCAGGTGTGGTCTCACCAAGGCCCTGTATAACTGTCGTAAGACATCCTTGCTCCTGTACTCAAATCCTCTTGCAATGAAGGCCAACATACCATTTGCCTTCCTAACTGCCTGCTGCACCTGCATGTTTGATTTCAGTGACTGGTGTACAAGGACACCCAGGTCGCTTTTGTATATCAACATTTCCCAATCTATCACCATTTAAATAATACTCTGCCTTTCTGTTTTTCCAACCGAAGTGGATAACTTCACATTTATCCACGTTATACTGCATCTGCCATGTATTGCCCACTCACTCAACTTGTCTAAATCGCCTTGAAGCTTCTTTGATCCTCCTCACAACTTACAATCCCAGCTAGTTTCGTGTCGTCAGCAAACTTGGAAATATTACATTTGGTTCCCTCATCCAAATCATTGATATATATTGTGAATAGCTGAGGCCCAAGCACTGATCCCTGCGGTACCCCACTAGTCACCGCCTGCCACCCCGAAAAAGACCCATTTATTCCTACTCTCTGTATCCTGTCTGTTAACCAATTTTCAATCCATGCCAGTATATTACCCCCAATCCCATGTGCTTTAATTTTGCACACTAACCTCTTATGTGGGACTTTATCAAATGCCTTCTGAAAATCCAAATACAGCACATCCACTGGTTCTCCCTTATCTATTCTACCAGTTACATCCTCAAAAAACTCCAGTAGGTTTGTCAAACACGATTTCCCTTTCATAAATCCATGTTGACTTTGTCTAATCCCGTTAATATTTTCTAAGTGTTCTGTTATCACATCCTTTATAATAGACTCTAGCATTTTTCTTACTACTGATGTTAGGCTAACCGGTCTGTAGTTCCCTGTTTTTTCTCTCCCTCCTTTTTTAAATAGTGGGGTTACATTTGCAATCTGCAGGAACTGTTCCATAATCTATAGATTATGGAAGATGACAACCAATGCATCCACTATTTCCATGGCTACCTCTTAGTACTCTGGGATGCAGATTATCAGGCCCTGGGGATTTATCAGCTTTCAGTCCCATTAGTTTCTCCAGCACACTTTTTTTTACTAATACTAATTTCCTTTAATTCCTCCTTCTCACTAGACCCTTGGTTCCCTAGCATTTCTGGGAAGTTATTTGTGTCCTCTTCCGTGAAGACAGAACCAAAGTATTTGTTTAATCGCTCTGCCATTTCCTTGTTCCCCATTATAAATTCTCCTGTTTCTGACTGTAAGGGACCTACATTTGTCTTCACTACTCTTTTTACGTACTTGTAGAAGCTTTTACAGTCTGCTTTTATGTTCCTTGCAAGTTTACACTCGTACTCTATTTTTCCCCTCTTAATCAATCTCTTGGTCCTTTATTGCTGAACTCTAAACTGCTCCCAATCCTCAGGCTTGCTACTTTTTCTGGCAACTTTATATGACTCCTCTTTGGATCTAATACTATCCTTAATTTCTTTTGTTAGCCATGGTTGGGCCGCTTTTCCTTTTGTGTTTTTGTGCCAGAAAGGAATGTATAACTGTTGCAATTCATGCATTCGTTCCTTAAATGTTAGCCATTGCCTATCCACCATCATACCTTTTAATGAAGCTCCCCAATCTATCATAGCCAACTGACTCCTCATACCATCGTAGTTTCCTTTGTTTAGATTTAGGACCCTAGTTTTGGATTGGACTCCTTAGAATTCTTGATTTAAAATGGAAAGTTATCATGTTATGGTCACTCTTCCCTAAAGGACCCCGCACAACAAGATTATTAACTAACCCCATCTCATTGCACAATACCCAATCTAGGATAGCCTGTTCCCTAGTTGGCGCCTCAATGTACTGGTATAAAAAACCATCTCGTACACACTTCAGGAATTCACCCTCCACAGTATTATTGCTAATTTGGTTTGGCCAGTCTATATGTAGATTAAAGTCACCCATGATTACTGTAGTACCCTTGTTACATGCATCTCTAATTTCCTGTTTGAAGCCTTCCCCTACATTACCACTACTGTTTGGAGGCCTATAGACAACTCCCGCCAATGTTTTCTGCCCCTTTGGTGCTTCTTAGCTCCATCCTGCCCCTTGGTGCTTCTTAGCTCCACCCAGACTGATTCTGCATCTTGATTTTCTGAGCCAATATCCTTTCTCACTATTGCTCTGATTTCATCCTTTACTAACAAGGCCACCCCACTCCTTTTCCTTTTCTCCTGTCCTTCCTAAATATCGAATATCCTTGGATATTCAGCTCCCAGCCTTGGTCACCCTGCAGCCATGTCTCCATAATCACAATTATATCGTATCCGTTTACATCTATTTGCGCTGTTAATTTGTCTACCTTATTACGAATGCTTTGTGCGTTCAGATACAGTGCCTTTAGATTTGTCTTATTACCATTTTTTCTTACCCAGACCCTATTTGTTAGTGTACTCCTTTGTTTGTACATTCTGTCCCTTCCTGACACAATCTGGTTATCCTTAACCCAATCACTTTCCTGCATTGCTTCCTTGTCTTTCCTCTTTAGCGTTCTAGATTTCTCTCCACCGGGACCCTCCCCCCACCCACACCCCCCCACACACCCACGCATTTAGTTTAAAGCCCTATCTACCTCCCTAGTTATTCGATTCGCTAGAACTCTGGTCCCAGCATGGTTCAGGTGTAGTCCGTCCCAACGGAACAACTCTCTTTCCCCAGTACTGGTGCCAGTGCCCCACGAATCAAAACCCATTTCTCCCACATCAATCTTTGAGCCACGCATTCATCTCCCTGATCCTATTGACCCTATGCCAATTTGTTCATGGCTCCGGTAATAATCCAGAGATTGACCTTTGTGGTTCTGCTTTTTAATTTAGTCCCTAGCTGCTCAAACACTCTCAGCAGAACCTCTTTCTTTGTCCTACCTATGTAGTTGGCACCTACATGGACCATGACAACTGGATCTTCCCCCTCCCACTCCAAGTACTGCTCCAGCCCGGAGGAGATGTCCTTTACCCTGGCACCGGGTAGGCAATATAGCCTTTGGGACTCACGCTCCTGGCTGCAGAGAAAAGTGTCCATCCCCCTAACTATACTGTCACCTACTACAACCACCTTCCTATTTACTCCCCCCACTTGAATGGCTTCCTGTACCACGGTGCCGTGGTCAGTTTGCTTGTCCTCCCTGCAGTCCCTGCACTTGTCCACAAGGGTGGCAAGAACCTCGCATCTATGGACAAGTGCAGGGACTGAGGCTCCTGCAATACTACCTCCTGGATCCCTATACCTGCCTCACTCGCAGTCACATCCTCCTCACCCTGACCACATGTCAATTCTGATGTATTTAATCTAAGTGGTGTGGCTGCCTCCTGGAGCAAAAGGTCCCGGTAACTTTCTCCCTCTTTGATGTCTCGCAATGTCTGCAGCTCGGACTCCAGCTCCTCAACTCGGAGCTGAAGTTCCTCGAGCCGCAGACACTTACTGCAGATGTAGTCGCCCTTGACAAAAATGTCCACAAGCTCCCACATATTATAGAAACATAGAAGATAGGAGCAGGAGTAGGCCATTCGGCCCCTCGAGCCTGCTCCGCCATTCGATGAGATCATGGCTGATCATCTAAACTCAGTACCCTGTACCTGCCTTCTCCCCATATCCCTTGATACCTTTAGCTTTAAGAAATATATCTAACTCATCCTTGAATATATTTAATGACTTGGCCTCAACTACCTTCTGTGGTAGAGAATTCCACAGGTTTACCACTCTCTGGGTGAAGAAATTCTTCCTCATTTCTGTCCTAAATGGTTTACCCGTTATCCGTAGATTATGACCCCTGGTTCTGGACTCTCCGACCATCGGGAACATTCTTCCTGCATCTAGTTTATCCAGACCTGTCAGAATTTTATATGTTTTGATGAGATCCCCTCTCATTCTTCTATACTCCAGTGAGTATAAGCCCAATTGACCCAAACTCTCCTCATATATGTCATTCCTGCCATCCCAGGTATCAGCCTTGTGAATCTTCGCTGAACTCCTTCCATGGCAAGAACATCCTTCCTCAGATAAGGCGACCAAAACTGCACACAGTACTCAAGGTGTGGTCTCACCAAGGCCCTGTACAACTGCAGCAGGACATCCCTGTTCCTATACTCAAACCCTTTCGCTATGAAGGCCAACTTACCATTTGCCGCCTTCACCGCCTGCTGTACCTGCATGCTTACTTTCAGCGACTGGTGCACAAGGACACCCAGGTCTCGTTGCACTTCCCCTTCTCCCAATCTATTGCCATTCAGATAATAGTCTGCCTTTCTGTTTTTGACACCAAAGTGGATAACCTCGCACTTATCCACGTTATATTGCATCTGCCACGCTTCTGCCCACTCACCCAACCTGTCCAGATCATCCTGGAGTTTCTCGCTATCCTCCTCGCTGCACACACTCCCACCCAGCTTTGTGTCATCTGCAAACTTGGAGATATTACATTTAATTCCCTTATCTAGATCATTAATGTATATTGTGAATAGCTGGGGCCCAAGGACCGATCCCTGCGGTACCCCACTAGTCACTGCTTGCCACTCGGAAAAAGACCCATTAATTCCTACTCTCTGCTTTCTGTCTGCCAACCAGTTCTCTATCCAAGTCAATACCTTGCCCCCAATCCCATGTGCCTTAACTTTACCCGCTAATCTCTTATGCGGGACCTTATCGAAAGCCTTCTGAAAGTCCAAATACACCACATCTACTGGTTCTCCCTTTATCTATTTTCCCAGCAGCAGCAACACATCTCCTGTTCTCCAATTATTTTATTTATTTAATTAATTTGTTTAGTGTTAATCAGATTATTTATCTCATTTAATTTATTAAATTAAGTTTAGTTTTTAAAATTTAGTTATGTTATGTTAACTTAAAACTTAGCCCACAGTCACTACCAATCACTTACCTGTGACGTCACCCTGCCATTTTCTCTTGTTGAAGCAGGTCTGTTGCTGCTTTTATCCCCGCTCTCTGGCCTCAGTCTGCTCCCGCTCAGGTCCGCCGCCGCTCTGCGGGAGAAGTTAGGAAACGCAAGCACCTCCTTCCTTCACTTCACTGAACTCCCACACTTACCAAACTCCCAGTTGTTCACTCTGTGCTCATTGCACTCAGATTGAAGGTAAGTGTGATGTGATACTCACTTTTGATGATCGCAGAAGATCATTAAACCGTTTCCGGCACTGGACCCAGGTGCGTGAACATAGGGACCTAGCGCTGACCTCAGCAATTTGCAGCCAGGCTGCCTTTGTTTGCTGAGGAGGCTTCCTCCGGCCATTGGGATGGAACAGAATCTCCCTGCGCCCTCTTACTCCCTCCAAGAGCCTGGAGGGAGTCCTCATTAAACCGTGGAGCAGCCTTGGATCTTGCAGCACTCATAGTAGCCTGGGTCCGTTCAAAGACTAGCAGAAATGAGAAATGAAAAGCTGAGGCTGCATGGGCCCCTTAAAAACAACTGCAGCAATGACATCATCAGAGGCGACTAACAGACCCGATCCCACTCATTGGACCAGGCAGCATGCACAATGGGACTTAATAGGCCACTTAATTTAAAATCTCAATTTGGGAGCAGCTGAAACAGAAAGCGGGACCGGAACCCGCCCACAAGGCAACCCGCCTCCTCTATTGAATTCGCGGCCTAGGACCCAGTGATGGTTGAAAGCTCTATCTCCAATAGTGAGGTGAAGCGAGGAGGAGATGCATAATAGCTGAAATTTGAGGAATGGAGTTTCCTGGGAGGATAAAGGGCTGAAGGTGATTGCAAAAATGGAGGAGTGAGGTCATGAAAAAATTTAAGGGTGAGGCAAATCATAGAATAGTACAGCACAGACGGCAGCCATTCAGCCCATCGACTCTACGCTGCCTCTTTTGAAGAGCAATCCAGTTAGTCCCACTTCCCTGCTCTATCCCCATATCTCTTCAATTTTTTCTTCAAGTATTTATCCAATTCTCTTTTGAAAGCTACTATTGAATCTTAACCACTCGTTGCGTTAATAAAAAATAAAAAAATTCCCTCATGTCGCCTCTGGTTCTTTTGCTAATCACTTTAAACTTAATGTCCTCTTGTTATCAACCCTTCAGCCATTGAACAATGTTTCCTTCATCAGAATAAACAATATTTTTTTAATTTATATTAGATTATCTTGAAGTCTCCTTTTTCTATGCGAACATGCCCAAGCCCAATTACAGAGGGGATTGATGAAGGGAATGCAATGGATTTTGTCTACTTGGAATTTCGGAAGGCATTTGACAAAGTACCACATAGAAGGCTGGTTAACAAAATTGAGGCTCATGGAATAGGTGGGTCAGTGGCAGCTTGGATAAGGATTTGGCTTAAGGACAGAAAACAGCGAGTTGTGGTAAATGGCTGTTTTTCAGACTGGAGGATGGTAGACAGTAGTGTTCCCCAAGGGTCAGTGCTGGGGCCACTGCTTTTTTGATATATATAAATGACCTGGATATTGGAATATAGAGTAGAATTTCTAAATTTGCCGATGACACCAAACTTAGAGGTGTGTGGCAAACAGTGAGGATGATACCAATCGACTGCAACAGGACATAGAAAGGTTAGCAGAATGGGCAGATAAGTGGCAGATGGAATTTCATACAAAAGTGTGAGGTGATGCATTTTGTCAGAAGGAACAGGGAGAGGCAATATACACTTAATGGCACAGTTTCAGAGTGTGCAGGGACAGAGGGACCTGGGAGTTAATGTGCATAGGTCCCTGAAGGTGGCAGGACATAATGAGAGAGTGGTTAGCAAAGCATATGGGATCTTGGGCTTCATAGAGGTATTGAGTACAAAAGTAGGGAAGTTATGCTGAACCTTTATAAAGCGCTGGTTAGGATACAACTGCATCCAGTTCTGGTCACCACACTTTAGGAACGATGTGAAGGCCCTTGAGAGGGGGTGCAGAGGAGATTTACCAGAATGGCTCCGGGGATGGGGGAATCTTCGCTACAAGGACAGGTTGGAGAAGCTGGATTTGTTTTCATTAGAGCAAAGGAGGTTGAGGGGTGATTTGATAGAGGTGTACAAGATTATGACGGGTTTGAGTAGGCTAGACGGGGAAAGGCTGTTCCCACTAGTTGATGGTACAAGGACTAGGGGACACAGATTTAAGGTTTTGGGCAAGAGATACAGTGGGGATGTGAGGGAAAATGTTTTTACACAGCGAGTGGTGATGACTTGGAACTCACTGCCGACGGAAGTGGTGGAAGCGGAGACACTCCGTGTTTTCAAGGGGAGACTGGATAGGCACTTGAGGGAAATAAACTTGCAGGGCTATGGGGATAGAGCGGGGGAATGGGACTGACTGGATTGCTCTACAGAGAGCTGGCACGGACTTGATGGGCCGAATGGCCTCCTTCTGTGCCTTATGATTCTATGACCTTCTCCTATTGTTCATATCATTCCAGTTGTCTTATGCTGCAATCTTTCAATGTCCTTCCATTACAACAGTAACTACACTTCAAAAGTACTTTATTGGCTGTAAAGTGCTTTGGGACATTGTGAAATGCAAGGATGGAATATTGGAATTGCTAGGCATATCTAGTTCATCTATCTAGTTCAGGTTCTACCATCCTGGAAGTCACATCGTATACTGATAATGCAGTTGTTGACTAATCATGGCAATCAATCTCTATCAATTAGTCTACAGCAGACCCAGACATCGAAAACCGCCAGTGGTAGAAAGCTTTGGGAACCGTGGGTTTAAACTGCGGCAACCAGAACCGTACACAGTATTGTAAGTGCTATTGCACCGATGATTTACAAAGTGGAAGGATTACTTCACTATTTTGGCTCAATTTTGACCTTTTTACACATCCCAACATCTGATTTGCTTTACTCACTGCCACCAAACATTGTGATAGCATTTATTTATTTATCGGACCCCAGATCTTTTCCATTTTCCGTGCATGTGATTTATTTCCAGTAATAGTCCCTTGCTTGATTTTATGTCCTTATATGAAGCACGTAGAATTTCTGTCTGCCCAATTCCAAAGTATATTCAAATCCTCCTGTAGCTTATCCTGTTTTGGAGTCTGCCACTTTCATTGGCATTGTATCGTCTGCAAATTTAACCATTGTGCTTGTGACTTCTAGCGCCAGATCATTTAAGATAGTATTTAACCAGTGACTTGTGTGACAGAAATAAAGCTGCTTGTCTTTTAGCTTACTAATTTTTATTTTTTTATTTCTAGTAAGGACACATGAGGTGCTAAAAACTAAGTTCTCAAAAATTCACTAGCTTTTTCAATAGACCATAACATGGTTTGTTTCGATGGAACACTTACATTATATTAGTAAGTCTGTGGCTGGTTCTTATTGAACATAAAATGGTTTAATATGTTAATACACTGTCATCAGTATCCTTTGATTGAGCAGTGACCTTGACAGCTGGGTGGATGGTGCTAAATTCAAGTTTATTCAAACTAGCGGACAATATCTTCCGAAATTGACAAAGAATGACTGACCATTTAACAATAAAAGTCTTACAGAACGTATAAGTTTATAAAAGTGAGAAGTTGCACAACACCAGGTTATAGTCCAACAGCTTTATTTGAAATCACAAGCTTTCGGAGCGTTGCTCCTTCGTCAGGTGAAGTGAAGAAATGCATATGGGCACAGCATATATAGTCAGAGAGCACTGCCAGACGACTACAGTTAATCTTTCTAACTGCCCTTTATCACACCTCGGCAGAGAGACAATCACGGCAAGTTTATAGCACAGGAGGTGGCCACTTGCCTCATCTTGTTTGTGCTGACTTTGCCAGAGAATCCAAAACTAATCTCATTACCCTACTGATTCCCTATACTTCTATATGTTCTGCTTCAAATGTTTATCTATTTGTCCCTTAACAGATTAAATGGTTTCGCCTCAAATATTCCCTGTGGCAAAGCCTTCCATTCTCTAACAACTTTGAGTAAAGAAATTTCTGCTAACCTCTCTCCTCGCGCTTAGCGACAACTTTTAAATTGATCGCTCCTTGTCACTGATTCCCCAGCCTTGGGGATAACAGTCTTTCCCTATTTATTCTATCAATCCTTCATAATTTTAAAAACATCAATTAAATATCTTGGCCGTCTCTCCTACTCAAGTGGAAATAGTCCCAGTATCTCGAGTGTCTCCTCGTAACTATGGTTTCTAGGCGCAATATCATCCTGGTGATGCTATGCTGTAGTGAATGTAGTTGAGGAAAACTGGGCTGAAATTTGCGGTCAGAGGCATACTTCTGGAGTACGCCTCCGATCCGAAAAGAAAAAATCCGCACCTTCCGGCTTCGGAGTCTTCGGATCCTGGGCCTGCAGGCATACGTCTGCATAAAGACCCAGTGATCCCAGGGACGCAGGCAATTCGGAAGCGTCCTTGGGATCATGTGGGCCAGGTCAAACAATTAGAAAGAGGGATTCCTCATAAGTTTATGGCGATTCCATTTACGAACGGAATCCCCTTAAGTTTATGAGAAATCCCAAAATAAATAAATAAATAAACAACACAACTGAAATAAAAATAATGTTCCCATGTTCAAAATTAATCAAAAGTCCCTTTAATTAAACATTTAAATTAAAATGTCATTTTTTGGAAAATAATTTTCAGCATTTTAATCTGGGCCAAAATTTACATAAACAAATTTTAAATGTATGTTTAAATCACTTTTAAAATTTTAATTTAACATTTATTTTAACCCTTGCGCTGGCATAAGGGTTTTGGGGGCATTTGAATCATAGAATGGTTACAGCATAGAAGAAGGACATTCGGCCCATCGAGCCTGTGCCGGCTCTCTGCAAGAGCACTTCAGCTAGTCCCACTCCCCCGCCCTTTCCCCGTAGCCCTGCAATTTAATTTCCTTCAGGTACTTATCCAACTCCCTTTTGAAAACCATGATTGAGTCTGCCTCCACCACCCTTTCAGGCAGTGCATTCCAGATCCTAACCACTCGCTGAGTAAAAAGATTTTCCTCATGTCACCTTTGGTTCTTCTGCCAATCTCCTTAAATCTGTGTCCTCTGTTTCGTGACTCTTCTGCCAATGGGAACAGTTTTTCTCTCTCTACTCTGTCCAGACCCCTCATGATATTGAACACCTCTATCAAATCTCCTCTCAATCTTCTCTGCTCTAAAGAGAACAACCCCAGCTTCTCCAGTCTATCCACGTAACTGAAGTCCCTCATCCCTGGAATCATTCTCGTAAATCTTTTCTGCACCCTCTCTAAGGCCTTCACATCCTTCCTAAAGTGCGGTTCCCAGAATTGGACACAATACTCCAGTTGAGGCTGAACCAGTGTTTTATACAGGTTCATCATAATTTCCACGCTTTTGTACTCTATACCTCTATTCATGAAGCCCAGGATCCCATAAGCTTTTTTAACTGCTTTCTCAACCTGCCCTGCCACCTTCAGTGATTTGTGCACATGTACCCCTAGGCCTCTCTGTTCATACACCCTCTTTAGGATTGTACCCTTTAGTTTATATTGTCTCTCCTCGTTCTTCCTACAAAAATATATCACTTCGCACTGTTCTACGTTAAATTTCAGCTGCCACGTGTCTGCCCATTTCACCAGCCTGTCTATGTCCTCTAGAAGTCTATCACTCTCCTCCTCACTGTTCACTGTACTTTCAAGTTTGCGTCATCTGCAAATTTTGAAATTGTGCCCTGTACACCCACATCCAAGTCATTAATATATATCAAGAAAAGCAGTGTTCCTAGCATCGACCCCTGGAGAACACCACTGTATACCTTCCTCCAGTCCGAAAAACAACCGTTCACCACTACTCTCTGTTTCTTGTCACTTAGCCAATTTCGTATCCATGCTGCTACTGTCCCTTCTATTCCATAAAGTCTTGCTACAACTGTACAGGGCGCTGGTGAGACCACACCTGGAGTACTATGTGCAGTTTTGGTCTCCTTATTTAAGGAGGGATATACTTGCATTGGAGGCAGTTCAGAGAAGGTTCACTAGGTTAATTCCTGAGATGAAGGGGTTGTCTTATGAAGAAAGGTTGAGTAGGTTGGGCCTATACTCATTGGAGTTTTGAAGAATGAGAGGTGATCTTATTGAAACATATAAGATTCTGAGGGTCTTGACAGGGTAGATGCAGGGAGGATGTTTCCCCTCGTGGGGGAATCTAGAACTAGGGGGCACAGTTTCAGGATAAGGGGTCGCCCATTTAAAACGGAGATGAGGAGGAATTTCTTCTCTGAGGGTCGTGAATCTTTGAAATTCTCTACCCCAGAGAGCTGTGGAGGCGGAGTCATTGAATATATTCAAGGCGGAGATAGACATATATTTGAGCTACAGGGGAGTCGAGGGTTATGGGGAGCGGATGGGAAAGTGGTGTTGAGGACAAGATCCGATCAGCCATGATCTTATTGAATGGCGGGGCAGGCTCGAGGGGCCGAATGACCTGCTCCTATTTCTTATGTTCTTATGTTCCATGGGCTTCAACTTTGCTGGCAAGTCTATTATGTGGCACTTTGTCGAACGCCTTTTGGAAATCCATGTACATTGTGTCAACTGCATTACCCTCATCAACCCTCTCTGTTACCTCATCAAAAAACTCAATCAAGTTGGTTAAACACGATTTGTCTTTAACAAATCTGTGCTGGCTTTCCTTAATTAATCCACACTTGTCCAAGTGACTGTTAATTTTGTGTCTGATTATTGTTTCTAAAAGCTTCCCCACTACCGAGGTTAAACTGACTAGTCTGTAGTTGCTGGGTTTATCTTTACACGCTTTTTTGAACAAGGGTGTAACATTTGCAATTCTCCAGTCCTCTGGCACCACCCCTGTTTCTAAGAAGATTATGGCCAGTACTTCCGCGATTTCTTCCTTCTCTTCCCTCCGCGTCCTAGGATGCATCCCATCTGCTCCTGGTGACTTAGCTACTTTAAGTACAGCCAGCCTTTCTAGTACCTCCTCTATCAATTTTTATCCCATCCAGTATCTCCTCTACCTCCTCCTTCACTGTCTATGGCAGCATCTTCTTCCTTGGTAAAGACAGATGCAAAGTACTCATTTAGCACCTCAGCCATGCGTAGGTCTCCTTTTTGGTCCCTAATCGGCCCCACCCCTCCTTTTACTACCCGTTTACTATTTATATGCCTATAGAAGACTTTTGGATTACCTTTTATGTTGGCTGCCATTCTCATACCCTCTCTTTGCCCCTCTTACTTTCTTTTTCACTTCTCCTCTGAACTTTCTATATTTAGCCTGATTCTCCGATGTATTCTCGACCTGACATCTGTCATACGCGCTCTTTAGCCCAACTCTGCGCCAGCGAGTGTTTTTGGGGCACACGTGGACGATCTGTCAAGGCAAACCTTGACCGATTGCAAGTTCCGGGTTTTCGCGCATGCGCAGCGCTTTTACAAGGCTTCCGACAGCGTTCGCTGTGCATACGCCGCCATCAGCACCATAATTTCAGGCCTGCAGTTTTTTAAAATGGTAGTGGGGTGGGGGATGACTGGGTGACGAGGTGGTGGGGGGCTGGTTCTTTGTTTCAGTACATCTTCAAAGTATTTGGAATGATGTTTCTGTGGCTGAATTTACTTTTGGAGTCGGCCACTATAGCCAGCAGAGGGGCTGGACTATTTCAACTCTGGATGTGTTTCATCATGTAAGAAGTGAACAATCATCTAGAATGAGCATTGTCACATTCAGAGATGGCTCAGGCAAAGTGTTTTTTTTCTAAACTAAAATAATTACTGTTACAACAGGTTCAATAAGGCTGAATTCTAAGGACCGGTAATAGAATAATCATTTGACTGAGTCACTCTAAAGATGAGAGAGAGAGAATCCATGACACCAGAGGGATTTAAGGCAATTAGGAATATAATTGAGTGCTTAAAGCAGAATCTACATCAGAGTTGTAGGAATTTTCATATTTGAACTTGAAAAAAATTAATCTCTGTGGTCTGTAACTTTAATTTGTAGATACAGTTCTTCAACTGAATTGTAACATCAGATATTTTAAGCTCAAATTGATAGAGCAACAAAGTAAAATAGACAAAGGAGTGGAGTTAGCACAGAAGTATCACATTGTTACAGTGAAAGTCAATTGATTTTGTTTCTGTTTGGGGGGAAAAAAGGTAAAGAGAGAATCAGTACTTGGTTATAAAAGGAGGATCTTTCCACATTGGTTCTGGAAGAAATTTAACTCGAGGCTGCCTGATTTGCATCTGCAGTTAAAAATCTGGAGCTGGTTTGTACCTTGGCTTCCCCTTTGACACCAAAGGCATGCCTGTCTGATGCAATATTCAGGTGGGCCTGTAAATGGACAAGAAGCCTCTCCTCCTGAAACTGGTGTAAAGCTGCATACATACGAAAATCTGAGTTCTACTCTGGCTGTAGGACCCAAATTGCAAAATTCAGGGACATCTGGGCAGAGCGTGCGTCGCGTCTCCTCGGTCGAATTTACGAGGTGTTGAGCGGCCTAATGAGCAGTCCTTAAAGCAGGAGTGCTCCTCCTGGGCCCACAAAAAATTTGTTTGAGGCTCTACCCACCCCCAGACCTACCAGTCGGCTCAGTGTAGGTGCTGGCCGATTTCCCGCCCTCCCACTACCGGCAAACTGCAGCAGAATGCCAATTTGGTGCCAGCAGCATTTAAATGAGGCCCAAACCCGAATCTGGCTCGGGTCTTGCTCCATCGCAAACTGGCGGGCAAAGCAGTCGTTTTGCCGACCTCGCGCCCGTTTTGGGCACAAGTCTAATTTCTCGGCTGTTGCATCAACTCTATGCAAACACTAGGGTGGGTGGGGGGCGGGGGGAACTTTCCAATATGCTCTTCTGGTGGTCGAGTTTCCCCATCACCAGCACATACTCGTAAAATTAACCCCACTGTTCAAACAAATGTACCTGCCTTCTGGAAAGCTTAGCAGGTGGTCCTTCACATCTTAAATTGATTAACAGTTTACAGATCATAAACTCAAAATGGAATAATTACCGTACCTCCTTGATGTTTACATTAATTTGCCACGGCTTGAACTGTTACATTTCTCAACCTTATGTCAGGTATTTAAGCTAATGATGGAGTTTTAAAAAAGAAAAATATATACTTTCTAGGGACATTCATTCAAGAGAATTTTCATCTCTAACCAGGAAATCCGATGTTTTAATATTAATTTCAGTCTCGGTATTACCATTTCTGCTCATTTTTGAGGCAGCTCGATGCTGACCGGCCCAGCTTGTTAATATTGTTTCAGAGGAAGCTAATGAAAGCAGTGAAGAAAAATTAACTCTGCAATTTGCGTTGCTTTGCTTTCATAGTTTAGTTTTTGTCAGTGTGCTGATATGAAGTTTATTTTCCCTCAATGATCATATTTTCTGACTTGTATATCTTTGGTTTTTCTTTTTTTCCAGTGAGTTGATTCTTAAGGGAAAGATGTTGAAAGTTTGCTCCTGCTGGTTGAGTAATGGCATGGTCATGTTAAAAATTCTCACGTACTGGCAGAATTTGGAAACATCGGAATGATATTTGGCAATGCCGAGTTTTGAGGTCCTTGCTCATTAAATCACTACAGAAAATCCCAGTGATCTGCATTCCTCAGAGTAAAGAATTTCTGCTGAGGTTCAGCAGTGTTTGCTGATTTTTGTTTTGTAGACTATTTGTGGAAAAGACACTTTTTTTACTACGAGCATCTATCATTTAGTTATATTTAAAAGTTAGAAACCAGCAAAATTTGGAATGCACATATATAGAGAGAGAGACTGACTTTTTATTAGTATGGGCGAGATAAGGAATTGTATCCGTGTGCTAATTCACTCTGGCATCAAAATTCTCCCAGTCTCTCAAATTTCAACAACTCGATAAGGAGAAACAAATTGTCAATTTGCGTGAAAAGGCAGTCTCTTGTGCCTTGAAAGCTTGAATAAAAATGAGAAACGGTTTGACAAGTATCTAAAACTTTTTTCTTAGACTTTTGCAGGGAGATTTTAACTCTGTCTGGCAAAGATGGCACTGGAGGAGATAAAATGGAGATGGTGGCGCTCTTCTGCCATTTTCGCTAGGGTCTTCTGGGTGGCTGAGCAGCCAAATTGAATCAGGCGTGAGGCTCATTAATCTGTGAAAATCAGGGTCCTATGACGTATATAAGACCCTAATACACATTTAAAGGTCTACTGGCCGGAACATGCACTGTGGATGCTCCACTCAGTAATTACTGGCAGTACAGCAGAAGAGGCCCCAAAATGGTAAGTTTAAAATGATTTTCGTGGGGCCAGGAGGTGCAGGAATGCTCCTCCCGGCCCTACAAGAATAATGTGTGTAGCTGTTGCCCTGGGCTCCACACCCTCTCTCCATGATCGTATCCCCCACCCCTGGACCTTCCTTCCTGTTGGCCAGATCGGCTTCCATGTCGCCCGATATTGCACTGGCCGAGAGCTGGCAAGCTGCAGTGGTGCACCTGTTTGGTGCCTACAGCTTGCCAGCGGCCTGGTAATGAGGCCCCGCCTCAGTGAGCCAGGCCTCCCGCTGGCAGGATTGGCCAGCCGGTGAGGTCCAGCGATCGGCTACCCGATAGTTAAAATCTCTCCTCAGAAGCCAGTCAGGTAAACAGCAGAAGGACTTTGAAAAGTCTCTGGGCTAGAAATTCATTTTAGCCCAGGAATGGGTGGTATCTTTAGAAAAGTTTGAGAATTAGCGTCAGGCGCTAATGCTTTAGACTGCACACAAAATTCATTCTCCAAGAAATGATTGGGGCGCTAAGTCAAGTCTTAAAGGCTTAGCTCCGTGGTGTTACACTCAAAGAGTGGATCAATATCGGGTGCAGTCTAATCTCAACTCATCATTGTCACAGGCTTTTCCCAGTACTTAAAGGGGAGGTTGATTGATACTGCAACACCTGATTCTTAGCATTGCTGGCTGTGCAACTGCCTCAGCAAGGGGAAGCACAACAAGGACAAGGAGCTGGAGGACTGAAGCAGGTGTGCTCTTGACAGATCCACCTCAGTCAGGTGGTCAGGGTGATTGAATGCTTCAACAAATGCTACATACCACTAGCTGTACCACAAGCTTCAGACACTGCCCAAAGCACCACATCCCCAGCACTCCCACACCAACAATCTCTACCTACCAACACTCACATCTCACGTCCTTGCACACAATTACAGCTGTTCAACTATGGCAGGCACAAGGGTCATTAGTTATTAGAATGATTGTGATATGTTTATGCATAAATTTATTCATGGAGTTTGCAATATTTTGTGGTCTCTCTCGTTTCACCTTTGTGCTCAGGAGGACGCTGTGATATGGCATGATAGGCATGTGGTGAGCAAAAGGGATTTGGGGTTTAAGCCATCCTGATGTGAGGCTGGAGGTCTGTTTGGAGGAGGTGGCAGAGTTCTGTGACCACCACCTTGGTGATGTGGAGTCATCTAATACACTGCTCCTCGCTTAATTGAAGGTAGGAGAAGTGGTGTCTGAATATCCTCAGCAGGTAAGGCCCCCTGGTCAGAGCTCTGATGTCCCTCCTCATCCCTCTGTGCACATGTTCCCGTATTTCTCGCTGCCTACGCTCCCTCCGCCATAGATCCTGGAGGGTGAGGTGGCATCCCAGTACAGCCCCCATTAATGTTGTTAAGTGCAGCACTTTGATATTTTGTAAGAATAAATGTAACTACTTTTTAGTTACCACAACACTCCTGATACAAAAGAACCTTTTTAAATTACTGAATTAAACTGTTTCACAATGTCAAACTGACAAGGAAGCACTGAATTTCCACTAACCTACAGCTGTGACTCCTTACTCATGATCCCTTTAAATAGCGAGCCTGGAACCGGCATCCGCCAGCTTCACGCCTCCACTCCCTGTCGCTGTCGGGGCGAGGCGCTAAGGTAGGGGGGCGAGAATGAATTTTGCAGATCGGGCTCCCAGTGATTGACGTCATGATCTGCCTGGCGTTGAAGTCCCCGGCGGTAACTCGTACTGGCGGCACAACAGGGGGTGGGGCCAGTTTTGGCGTGCGTTGCTGGAGTCGCCTCGCCACAGCGCTACTGCATCAACGCCCCGTTATTGCCCTCTGCCGGCGCTAACGGGAGGCGCTAACCAATTGAATTTTTCCCCCTCTATTTTCTGCATTTGGTAAGAATTTGAGAATAGATGTTTAACCAATTGTACTAAGTGACTTTTATTACAATTGGTACATTGTGGGGGAAAAATTGGGTTGATTTGTATCTCCCGTTAGTGCCCCCAGTGGGAGGTTAGCGGCGGCAGCAGCCGGTAGCGCCCCGTGGCGCTGCACCTCCAGCGCTGACGTCATCTCCGTGCGCAGCACTCCGGCCACAAACTTTGGCCGTGTCCCCTGACCTACCGCCGGACGATATGTCCCACAGGGTCAGGGTGGCATTTTTGCGGCCGCGGCCACGCAAATTAAAGAGCAGGTGCCGGGCGGCCATTATTTTTTGGCCGCCTGCCAGCACCTGCCCCCTTCCGCTTTTTTATGGGGAGGGCGGCCTGCAATACCACGGCGCTTCGTGCCGATGCGTGTGGCGCTCTTGCACGTAGCGCCGCGATATTCAATGGTAGCGCCCCATGAAGGAGGGGGAGCGCTTTCAGTAGCGCTCCGCCTCCTGCTTGGGGTACTACCACTGAATTTAGGCCGCAGGGGTGCTAACTTTTTTGGGGCACTAAAAGTTGCGCCTTGGCAAAGTTAGCGCCACCGAATTTTTCCCCCCTAGTGCTTACTTGGTTTGCCTTCAGAGAGATAAATGGATTAAGACCTGGAGGTCTGGTTCAGGGATTTTCATTGTTACGCACTCTGGTCCAGCTACCACACTCGCATATACAGGGCAGTGGGAGTCATCTCCAGATTTAAAAAAAAAAAGGAAACCAGACCGCTTAAGGGAGCGACTTACACCACTGAAGTCGAGTAGATGGCTATAGCAGACCCAAAATTGGAATGGCAGACCTTTTAAAATTGATCAACCCTTAAGTAAAATTCGGTTTTAAAAGCTGTTCTGTACACTTTGGGGGTACTTTTAACAACCCATGACAGGCGGGAGAGGGTTGGGAGGGGGTGGTTAATTCAGCAAATTTGCAAAATCTGACCCCAACCTGCTGCGAACGAGCCTGCTTCCGTTTTAACTGTGGGAGGTATCGGGTGTCGGAGTAACCCGCTCTGGAGAGACGGGTCTGCAATTATAATCTGGAAATGAGACTCCATTCCTGATATTTCGGCAGCCATTTGAATTTGATACCGGCGGCTGGGTTTCCCAGTGCTCGGCAAACCCGGCAGCTAAAGGGAGGCGGGAGCAGCCGGATCCAGCAGGTAAGTGCTTTTCATAACATTGCTTGTGTGCCAGGAGGAGCAGGAGTGTTCCCCCGGCCCCTTAAGAAAATCTTCTGCCACAACTGCCCCCCCCCCCCCCCCCCCCCCCACAACAAACCTGCAATGTTCCCCGTTCCCCCCCGCCTCCTGATTGTCGGGCTGCCCTCCCCCACCCCTGCACCAATGTGCGATGTTTCCCATTTGCTGGGGACCGTACTCAACCTTCTACTGCTGGCTTTCCTGCCTGGCAGCTGGCCAGTTTCTCAATTTGTCCGACTGCCGGGCAGGAAACGGAGTTAAAAGAAATAATGGAGGTCCTGCCTTTAAATTCTGGGTTCGCATTTCCGGGTCTCCCCACCCCGCAAACACGCTCCCACCCTGTTACTATCGGGGCCTTTGTGTTGCTGCGCTGAATCCAAAAACCATTCCATTGGGCTCACTAGTAGCTGGTTAGTTAGCAAATGTTATAATGCTTATTTGCCTGTAAAACAACACTTCTTTAGTAGTTCATGGGCTGTGAAGAACTTTAGGAAGATCTGACTACGTGAAAGGCACAACATCGATGCAAGTTTCTTTTTTTTAACCTAAATCCTAGGTTTGTACATTTATTTATAGCCTGTTTAGTAGACATGCGAGAGCCTTGGCTTAGTGCTAGCATTCCGCTTCTGAGTCAGCAGGTGAAAGGTTTGAACTGCACTGCAGACTGGCGAGTGAAGACTCGAATATGGTCTCTAAATATGGGATTGACATCCAGCAGGGTCCTTGCGTCCAGACGCAGTGACAACTGGCACAGTGGTATTGCCACCTGAGGCAGACGGGCTGGGTTTGGGCACCACTCCAGACAGCCCTGGTGAATGGCGAGTCGGATCTGAATACTGGATTGATGTCCAGCAGGGATAATTGTGTCTGATGGGTGCAGGTGATTCCTCCCCCCCCCCCCCCCCCCACCCCGCCCATTGTAAAGGGTCTTTAGCCTTGGATGCAGCCCCTGCCGAGGAGAAGGCACTCCCAAGGTTAAAAACCATGAGGAAGGCGACATGAAAGCACCTCCGCTACTCTTTCCCCAGTAAGTAGCTATAATATCATGAGACCTGATTTAGAACCTGCCCAAGGGCAGAACACAAGGGATGGATGGTTTGTAGATATGACTTATTTTGGGCAAAGCATTTGTGGGGCATGTCCGGTTCAGCTGAAAGAAAATACTTCCAGCACTTCTGCTTGAACACATGCAAAGTATTATGGAAAACCCTAACAAGGTAATGGAAATAATGAACTCCAAAATGTACATTGTCAGGATTTTTAAAATTCCAAGGGTCATTCTAGTAATTGGCATTACCTCATGCCTAAAACAATCCCTGACATGGCATATATACAATTTTATTGTTCATTACTGCCTAATTAGCTGTATTATAAGTGCTCTAGTTAATAAGATTTTCCCTTCATTTGCACAATGTTGCAGCAATCTTGTGATTAAAATTTGCTGCAATTTCATAGTGCCACTACATCATATTACCAATAGAATCATGGCCCGAAAGCTATTTGATTGACTGAATGGAATAAAAGTGCTGATCTTGGCACAACAGTCAATGGGAGGTTAGAGCACAGGGGACCAGCTTTCCTCAAAGGATGTACAAACCAGCAGGAGGTAGATGGGGTAAGATTAGTACCTGCCTATTTGAACCAGAGCTGAACACAGTTGAGTTTCTAGGTTTAGCCTGATTGGTATTTTGTGAGCGAGCTGCATCTTGGATACCCATTAGTGGATGCAGAATAGAGTGCTGTTGCAGGTCTTTTAAAGAGGTAGTGCCTGAGGTGGGGGGTGGGGTGGTGGTGGAGGGCGGGCGGGGGGGCATTGAACAATGCTGAAGTTCTTTGCTGACATGTCTTCCAGCACATGGGGGAGTAGCAATGTGTGTTGATTAGCAGTGAGGGCTGTGGAGATCTTGGTGGACCAAGTTAGAGGCAGAAGGGACATCCTGTTCATAGAATCATAGAAATTTATGGCACAGAAGGAGGCGATTTGGCCCATTGTATCTGTGCTGGAACAGACTTCATGTGCTAAGGTAGGAAGCTCCAATCTCATAGAATCTTACAGCACAGAAGGAGGTTATACAGCCTGCCATGTCTGTGCCGGCTCTTTGAAAGAACTGTCCAATTTAGTCCCACACACTAGCTTTTTGCCCATAACCCTGCAAATTAGTCCTCTTCAAGTACTTGTCCAATTGTCTTTTAAAAAGTTCTTATGGAATTTGATTCCACCACCCTTTCTGAGTACCTCTATTGGGTCTCCCCTTAACCTTCTCTGCTCTGAGAACAATGCCAGCTTCTCCAATCTCTGCACAAAACTGAACTCCCTCATTCCTGGTATCATCTGAAGAAACCTCCTCTGCACCCTCTCCAAGGCCTTGACATCCTTCCTAAAGTGTGGTGCCAAGAATTATGCACCATACTCCACGTGAGGCCTGTTCAACATCTCATTGTTTAAACTCTGTAGACCCATATCCTTGCCTCCTTCCCAATCGATCATTTCCTTGAGGCTTCCCATGGTTGACCATTTTAGCAGCAGGGGCAACTTCACACACTGCCTTTCTGATTTTCCTCACACTCCTAAAAGTGCTCCCCCAACTTCTTTCATTTTTTGTAACAACATGATACTTGTTCCTGTCATACACACTATGGTGAACAGGCTGATACATGCCAAAGGTGGAGAGCCCCGTTGCCAATATCAGTTATTTACTCATTCTGCTATTCCTTGCAGTAGAACCTTTTAATATGCAACTCGGAGTCGTACACTGTACATGGGATCCCAATTGCCATTTTGGGAGACAGCTGGACAGAGTGTACACCACCCACTTACCCAGCAGTACAGACGAAGAGGACCAAATATGGCTCCACGAGAATAAGGTGTGCTGCTGCCACCTTGGATCACCCACTCCCAGAAACATCGGTGACATGGTAATGAGCTCCAACCCTTAAAATGGACATCCGGTACTTAAAATCAACCCTATTGCTTCAACATTTCTATGGTATGCTTTCATGAATCTCGGTGTACCTCTGTTCATCAGGTGTATGTAGATGTTGCACGCATTTCATAAACCAGATTTGTAGTAGGTAGCCTTGGTCTCCATAGCTTGTGCATGTTGTGTAGGGTCAAACAATGGGAGACTGGATGACTGGTGTAAGATAAAGGCATCATGGCAACTGCTGGGAAAGTGGGCAATAACCCACATGATTTTGTACTGATGGTCACAAACTAGCTATACACAGAGATAAACTAACTATACACTGAGAGTGGAATCCCTTGTGATTAATGAAGGTTACAGTATTGTGGTGAGGAGGGTGTAAAGCATTAGGTTCACTAATGTCCTTTAGGGAAGGAAATGGGCCACCCTTACCTGGTCTGGCCTGTATGTGACTCCAGACCCACAGTAATGTGATTGACTCTTAACTACCCTCTGAAATGTCCTAGCAAGCCACTCAGTTGTAAAAAACCGCTACGAAAAACAATAAGAATAAAACCGGATGGACCACCCAGCATCGACTGCGGCACCAGTTACGGACACAACAATGGCACACCCAGTCCAATCGACCCTGCAGAGTCCTCCTCACCAACATCTAGGGACTTGTGCCAAAATTGGGAGAGCTGTCCCGCAGACTAGTCAAGCAACAGCCTGACATAGTCATACTCGCAGAATCATACCTTTCAGCCAATGTCCCAAACTCCTCCATCACCATCCCTGGGTATGTCCTGTCCCACTTGCAGGACAGACCCACCAGGGGTGGTGGCACAGTGGTATACAGTCGGGAAGGAGTGGCCCTGGGAATCCTCAACACTGACTCCAGACCCCATGAAGTGATGAATCAGAACTCCTCCATGTTGAACACCACTTGGAAGAAGCACTGAGTAGCAAGGGCACAGAATGTAATCTGGGTGAGGGACTTCAATGTCCATCACCAAAAGTGGCTCGGTAGCACCACTACTGACTGAGCTGGCCGACACCTGAAGGACATAGCTGCCAGTCTGGGCCTGCAACAGGTGGTGAGAGAACCAACACGAGGGAAAAAACTACTTGACCTCGTCCTCACCAATCTACCTGTTGCAGATGCATCTGCCCATAACAGCATTGGTAGCAGTGACCACCGCACAGTCATTGTGGAGATGAAGTCCTGTCTTCACATTGAGGACACCCTCCACCGTGCTAAATGGGATAGATTCAGAACAGATCTAGCAGCTCAAAACTGGGCATCCATGAGGCACTGTGGGCCATCAGCAGCAGAATTGTCTTCCACCACAATCTGTAACCTCATGGCCCAGCATATCCCTCACTCTACCATTACCATCAAGCCAGGGGACCAACCCTGGTTCAATAAGGAGTGTAGAAGAGCATGCCAGGAGCAGCACCAGGTGTACCTAAAAATGCGGTGCCAACTTGGGGAAGCTGTAACACAGGACTACATGCATGCTAAAAAGCAGAAGCAGCATGCTATAGACTGGGCTAAGCGATCCCACAATCAACGGATCAGATCAAAGCTCTGTAGTCCTGCCACATCCAGTCGTGAATGGTGGTGGACTATTAAACAACTAACGAGAGGAGGAGGCTCCATGAATATTCCCATCCTCAATGATGGTGGAGCCCAGCACGTGAGTGCAAAAGACCAAGCTGAAGCGTTTGCAACCATCTTCAGCCAGAAGTGCCATGTGGATGATCCATATCGGCCTCCTCCTGAGGTTCCCACCATCACAGAAGCCAGTCTTCAGCCAATTTGATTCACTCCACGTGATATCAAGAAACGGTTGAGCGCACTGGATACAGCAAAGGCTATGGACCCCGACAAGATCCCGGCTATCGTGCTGAAGACTTGTGCTCCAGAACTAGCCGTGTCTCTAGCCAAGCTGTTCCAGTATAGCTATAACACTGGCATCTATCTGACAATGTATAAAACTGCCCAGGTATGACCTGTCCACAAAAAGCAGGACAAATCCAACCCGGTCAATTACCACCCCATCAGTCTACTCTCAATCATCATCAAAGTGATGGAAGGTGTCGTCGACAGTGCTATCAAGCGGCACTTACTCACCAATAACCTGCTCACTGATGCCCAGTTTGGGTTCCGCCAAGACTACTCGGCTCCTGACCTCATTACAGCCTTGGTCCAAACATGGACAAAAGAGCTGAATTCCAGAGGTGAGGTGAGAGTGACTGCCCTTGACATCAAGACAGCATTTGACTGAGTGTGGCATCAAGGACCCCAAGTAAAACTGAAGTCAGTGGGAATCAGAAGGAAACAAACTCTCTGCTGGCTGGAGTCATACCTAGCACAAAGGAAGATGGTTGTGGTTGTTGGAGGTCAATCACCACAGCCCCAGGACATCGCTGCAGGAGTTACTCAGGGCAGTGTCCTAGGCCCAACCATCTTCAGCTGCTTCATCAATGAACTTCCCTCCATCATAAGGTCAGAAGTGGGGATGTTCACTGATGACTGCACAGTGGTCAGTGCCATTCGCAACTCCTCAGATAATGAAGCAGTCCATGCCGGCATGCAGCAAGACCTGGACGACATTCAGGCTTGGGCTGATAAGTTGCAGGTAACATTCGCGCCACACAAGTGCCAGGCAATGACTATCTCCAACAAGCAAGCGTCTAACCACCGCCTCTTGACATTCAATGGCATTACCATTGCCGAATCCCCCACCATCATTACCCTGGGGGTCACCATTGACCAGAAACTTAACTGGACTAGCCACATAAATACTGTGGCAACAAGAGCAGGTCAGTGGCTGGGTATTCTGCGGCTAGTGTCTCTCTCCTTACTTCCCAAAGCCTTTCCACCATCTACAAGGCACAAGTCAGGAGTGTGATGGAATACTCTCCACTTGCCTGGATGAGTGCAGCTCCAACCACACTCAAGAAGCTCGATACCATCCAAGACAAAGCAGCCTGGTTGATTGGCACCCCATCCACCACCATAAACATTCACTCCCTCCACCACCGGCGTACCATGGCTGCAGTGTGTACCATCTACAAGATGCACTGCATCAACTTGCCAAGGCTTCTTCGGGAGCACCTCCCAAACCCGTGACCTCTACCACCTAGAAGGACAAGGGCAGCAGCCGCATGGGAACACCACCACCTCCAAGTTCCCCTCCAAGTCACACGCCATCCTGACTTGGAAGTATATCGCCGATCCTTCATCGTTGCTGGGTCAAAATTCTGGAACTCCTTCCCTAACAGCACTGTGGGAGTACCTTTACCACACGGACTGCAGCGGTTCAAGAAGGCGGCTCACCACCACATTCTCAAGGGCAACTAGGGATAGGCAATAAATGCTGGCCTTGCCAGCGACACCCACATCCTATGAACGAATAAAAAAAACATGTGCACTGTCAATGATGCCCTGTATTTTGGAGAATCCTACAATCTCTGCAAACCCCAAAGCCTTCTCCTGCTGTTTCTAGATATCTGTGGAGAAAGGCATTAGTCACCTGGTTGATACTTGAAGGACTGTAGTATAGCTGATTAATTGTAACCATTTGGCAGCTTGGAAGAAGCCAGAGGCAAAAAAGCACAGTGACCTTTCTTGCAGTGGACATTGCCATGCTTGCCTGGAGGATGGCTGCAGATGACGAGTCTCTTACTGCCTTACTGGAGAAGCATAGCCTCCTCATAAAATGCTATTCAGTTAAGTACAGGAATGATTGGTGCAGCATGCACACTTAGTTGCGAGAGTAGAGGTAGGAGCAATCAATCCTCCCCTACGTCCTGTCCTTTCAACAGCATTCTTGTTTCCATCCTCTTACTCCAAGTGTAAAATATAGTGGGATTGCTGGAGGCACCAGCAGAGAGCAAAGGGCTAAGCTATTTGTAACAATGGGCCTTGGAACAATCACTCCTGGAAACCCCTTCACACACCCAAGTGCCTCTATTTATCAATAATGCAGCCAATATAAATTCAAACTTACTGTCTGGTTTTTAGCTTATGGTTGTATTCAGCATCACTGGTCCATTATGTACATAGTCCTTGTATTCCCCACCATCAGTTTCTGCCCAATATCCAAGTAAACAACAGCATGACTCTGGGTAACAGCCCTGACTCTGTTCGCTGGCTATTGGAATGTATCATGTGCTGCCACGTTCACTCTCCTTTCAGAGCATCAGACTGGATAAACACACTTATTAAATTGAGACACCGGCTTTGAACCAATGAGTGGTATTATTTACGTGAAATAGATGAATGAATAATACACACTTTTTAATAGTGAAATATATTTTCCTACTTCGCTTGATATATAAAACAACAAAGGAGCAATTTGCTTTCTTTCTAAATAACTAATCTAAATCAATGAGGAAGTTACTGATCACAGGCTGCAAATCAGAGGACTCCAGTCCATCATGGGACCGGCCCACTTCCCAATGGTCTCAAATCTGCCAATCAAAGTCATTACCCTGGTGGGGCCTATCCTTTTGATGTGAGCTTCTTGCAGTGATTGATTGCATGCCACGCTGGGTGAATTGAATAGAATGACAGCTTAAGCGTAACGGTGTTCCCGAGCACTGCCGAGACACAATGTGAGTTTGATAGTAGCACAAAATGTTTGAGATTGCAAATAATTGGCCTCTGCATTGATTAACCAACTTCAGACCATCACTATGGATCGAAGCATTGCACCGTAGCATCTTTTCCTAGACAACACACAGTAATGCCAATCCCACCTTCACACAAATCATGAGACAAACTCTTGGGCCGGAATTTTGCCGGTCCTCAGAGTGTGGGATTGGAGGCGGGACCGCTGTCAAAATAGCAAAGATTAACCGGTTAGGAAACCCACTGTCAGCCCGCCTCCAATCAATCTTCCCAAGTGTTGGGTCCCCGATTTGCGCATGGACCCGACACCTAGTGGCGGGAAGAGGATTATAGCCACTTACCTGGCTGTTAACAGGTACTTGATACTTGTTAACAGGCTCTTTTTCAATTTTGCCGCTTCTGCCTCGGGTTTCCCGACATCCGGACACCACGCCAGGTAAGTGTGGCGTGTTGTGAGTTTACTGTAATATTTCTGCATTGATGACAGCTGCAGAAGTGGTGTGAAGGATCCAATGGTGCACTGGTGAGTTTCAGAGGTAAGAAAATGTTGGGAAAATCATTTTTAATGCATTTACACTTTTCTGTAGGTAACAAGTTTTGAATTGGCTGTCTAGTCTTACCTCATTGGGAGAACCTCTCTCTCCAGTGACAGATCGCTTCTGCAACCTCACCTGCAGCTGCCATCTGTTCTAGCCTATGGTGGGAGTCATTGGAGAGCCTGGGTGCAAGAGCTCACCTGTGAACAGTCATTGTCAGTGTTTGCAGCACCTCAATGCTGTCAAACATTGAGAAATGAGCTGTCAAAAAAAATTGTGCATGGTCCCTTTAAGAAAATTGGCAGGTGACACGTCATCAAATGACGCGTCATCTGACCGGCTTCCTTTTAATTGGCCGGCAAGCCCGCAGAGCGGGCTTAACAAGGCCAATCGACGTAAAATCACGTCCGTGGGCCGGATGCAGTTGGGGGCGGGACCGGAACCTGGAAACCAGCTGACCCGCTCCCAAGCCGCATCCAATTTCAAAATCGCGGCCTTAATCATGAGATTTGGTAAGAAATCATGAGTTGCTATTTTTTGGTTTATAAATCTCATTAGTGGCTTTCTTTAATCTCTAACAGGTCACAGCTCTTTGCAAAATCTATGAGCTAGAAATTGCGGTCGGAGGTGTGCCTCTGGAGTACGCCTCCAACCCGTGAAACATTTCCGCACCTACCTCCATGCATCCAGGCAGAGGAGAGTTCGGGTCTCTGGCCTCCAGGCGTAAAGGCTCACTGATCCCAGGGACGCAGGCAGTTCGGAAGTGTCCCTGGGATCACGTGGGCCCGGTCCTCCAATCAGAAAGGAGGATTCCATTGCAGTCATTTCCGAACGGAATCCACTAATGACAGGCAATGGAATCCCCAAATAATTAAACAATTAACACAATTCTAATAAATATAAATGTTCTGAATTTCAATTTTATTCATAAGTCCCTTCATTACACCAAATACAATAAAAAATTAAAGTTTTTGAAAAATAATTTTAAACATCCTAATTTGCATAAACTAATTTAAAGGCTGGAATTTCCACGTGTGTGTGTGTGTGTGTGTGTGTGTGTGTGTTTGGAGGCGGGTCAGCGGTTAAAAGCGCAGAAAATGACAGCACGTCGGGAGCCCACCGTCATCCCACCGACTTCCGCCTTTTACTGGGTGCGCCACGGACCCCTTCGACAGAGGCAGGCGGCCTAACTGCTCGTTTACAGACCCTTAACTGCCATTTTATTGTCAGGTTTGGACTTTAATTGGTTGCACACGGGATTCAAGCACCTCGGGAACCTCACCTGTAAAGGGGAGGCGGAAGCTCAGTGACCATTGTGCGAGTTCATTAAGTGACAGCTGGAAAAAGCACAAATACTCACACCTTACTCCTGCTTCCTTACTCAAACGAAAGGTTCTTGTGCAGATATTTAGCTTTCAGGAGTTTGCAGGTTTTCAGAAGTCTGCAACCTCTGAAGCCACTCTCACCACGTTGCTAGTCACTCTCAGTTCATTGGAGGATTGGGCCTCTGATCTCCACTTTACCTGCCATCTATTAGATCGAGAGGTCGCACAACACCAGGTTATAGTCCAACAGTTTTATTTTAAATCACAAGCTTTCGGAGTTACAACTCCTTCGTCGGGTGAAGTGAGGAGATACAGAATCGCCAAAGCATATATAGATAGAGAACAATGCATGTGTAACTTACAATTGCAGACAACTGAATTCAATCATCCTGACTGTTTATCTGCCGAGGTGTGATAAAGTTAATCAGGTCAGCCAGGAAGGTACCACATCAAAGACATAGCAAGATACAACTGAGACAATGAGGTGGAATCGCATGGGGTCTAACGTGTCAAAAGCTGCCGTCTGTATGTAAAACGATTAACTTTAAAATTTTTACTTTTTTACTGGGAATCACATCTGTGAACAGCCAACGACGACTCGAGTCCGGATCACGTCATGTATCGTGACATAAACCCAAGATCCCGATTGAGACCGTCTTCATGAGTGCGGAACTTGGCTATCAGTTTCTGCTCGATGATTTTGCGTTGTCGTGTTTTCCTAAGGCCGCCTTGGAGAACGCTTACCCGCAGATCCGAGGCTGAATGTCCTTGACTGCTATTAGATCAGCATGGGTGCTGCTTATGCTGTCTCACTTTGAACCTCAGAATCGGACCAAGAAGAGCCCCAACACCAGCCACACCACCAGCAGCAGCAACCACACCAGCTGCCTTCTCCTCACTGACCTGATGCTCCACAGGGGAGTCGGGATCAGCACAGGGGTGCACCGCGCAGGAGGCGATACCCCCAACACAGGGTATACAGGCAGTGGACATGACTGAGCAGCAGTGCTTCAGGACATTTTGGCCATGTTTAAATAGATGGGTGAAGCTTGCATAACTTTCAAATGAGGGCTTCCACCTTCCAACAGAGCCTGAAATTGAGGCATAACAGACACAAATTGTCTCAACGTTAACACTTATCTTTGTAGCTGAGTGATTGAATGGCTTTGTGTGCCAAATCTAAACAAAGTCAAATTAAATCATCTTGTACAATACAGAATAGTCTTGTAAAATGTCCAGTCTGCAGTAAGTCCAGCAGTTGGAGATATGGGCATGTTCATGGTGAAGCTGTGTGTGGGTTAACTGGTGGGTTTGCTGTGCAATGTCTCCTAATCTTTCTCGGAAATTAACTGGAGGTCAGTAATGATGATAATTAGCGCTCACCTCTCCTTCGGATATAGTGAGTAATATTTTTTTGTTTTTTATTTCTTGGCTGTCCCTTGACCCAAATTCCACGGGTTTCCTGATTTAATTCACAACTGCCACATGTTTTCTGGGTGAATTTCTTTTGACAAATTTCTAGCCTTGGGGCTGCAGCTTAGCTTTGTTAGAGTTGACTGGTGCACTTCATGAACCGTTTTGTATTTTAGCTACACTAAGGATAATTGTTGACCAAAATGTAAATATTGGTGATGCCTGAAAGCGAGGGAAACCTTAAAACTACAGGACTGAGAGACAATACATTTAGGGGGAGAAATTCAGTTGGTTAGTGCCTGGGGGGGACACTAAGGGGTTAGTGACCGGGTGCGGCGAATGCAGCAATGCCCGCGAACTTCAGTGCCGGTTTAGCGCTAGCGCTAACTCTTAGCACCTGGGCCTCTAGCGCCTCGCAGATCGTGATGTAATAAAGTGCGCAGCGCCTCGTTATCGCCCCAGATGTGAAATTGCCTCCTGCCCCCTGCTGTATCGCTGGGCGGGAACAACGGCAGGAAGAGGAGGCATTGTCAACTCAGCTGGCCGCTTGGGGAGCGCTAATTAAAGGGAATGGTTTTCAGGTAGGCCAAACTTTATTATTTGCACCAGTCTGGTGTCTACTCAAAGTTTTTGATGTTTCATTGCTGCAAGATGTCCAAGACCTCCACTTTGTGAGAGTGCTTGGGGCTATAATGACAGTCGCGCAGGTCGCCTTGCAATGCAGAACTGCCGACAAGTAGGTTGTGCACCATCATTGGTCCTTCCCTTTAAGTGAGGGAAGCAGCCTCTGATGCCGTTAGCAATGCGCTCCAACTTGTTCAGTGCTCTGCCGCTACTGCCCCGCTCTCGGACTTTAGCGCCCTAAGAAAAGTGGTTAGCGCTTGATTTAGCGCTCCACTTCCCTCTTGGAGTCCTAAAGCTGAATTTCCCGGCAGGAGAGAATCATTAGCGCCTGGTGCTACTTTTTCTACTTTTCAAAAGCTAGTGCCCCAACAGGGGCGCTACGCTACGGAATTTCTAGCCCTTAGTGCTTTTAAAGTACTTATCAAATCCAAGTTCTTGCTGAGTAAATCTGCGTTCATCCTTCTGTTAAATTCAAATGTGTTCCAAAATCTGAGGAATGGAGCCTCATTTAAATATTATAATCACAGAACCGCAAATTACTCAGACGCTGTGGTTAAACCGGAAATAGGCCCGTTCACGGCAGGTTGGGGTTGAGTTTCATATTTTTACCGATTTTTAAACTTCCCCCCGACTCTCTCCCGCCCATCATGGGAAGGTAAAAATTACCCCACCCCCTCCCCGGGTGTTTGTGAAGTATTTTCAATTAAAGTATTTAATATGTTTTAAACTCAAAATGTAGCCACTACAGTGTTAAACATTAGGGTAGGTGATGTGGAGTTGCAAGGTTGGAAAATTGGTTAAACAAATTACTAAACAAGAAAATCAATAAAATGGAAAGAAAAATCTTCTTGTGACATGCCTTTAATTTAGTTTGCGTTAAAGCTTGTCCAATGTTTTCCTTTGTGCATTTTTAGTAGTTCCATTGCTTTCCCGTGGCAATGCCTTTGTTTCAGTCCCATAGGATTAGTAACTAGTATACACGGAGTAGAATATGAATGTATTTCTAGATAACTGTATTACCATGGGTTTCTTGGAATAGATAATGCAAACATCCTGCAGTTACTGGGCAGCAGTCTATCATTTTTGTGCTGCATAGAATGTATTAATGCCACATTGTGTGCTACTTATTTTGTGTCACTGGTAAAATAAAGTGCTACTTTTCGACCATTGTTAACAGCAATGTATTTTAGTGCTCAGAGTGACAGGGGCAGGAAGATCACTTTTTTTGAGTTGTCTCACAACTAGCTGGATCCTGTTTTAAAAAAATTCTGCATAGACCTTGGCACAGTGGCACTAAGAAGGCTGCATCAATATTTTTTCATGTTTTAAACAAAGTAGTTCTACCTAACTATATTTGTGTTCTCCAATGGGGTAAGGTTGAAACCATATTTGATGCAAACCTTTTTGAGCATCCATTCAGTATTTCATTACTAAAGGGGAATATTAACTCCTGGGCGGCAAGCTGCCAGTACGCTCACTTGGGAGATATTGGGGCTGAAGTTCAACTTGCCAGGGGTGGAAAAACAGGTGGTAGCAGTTTGGCTGCCCATTATACATCTGACCAATTTTCCTTTCCATTAACTTCATGAAAAGAAAAATTGGGTGGGGTGTCACTACTGGCTGTTTTGCACCCCCGCAGAAACTGAATTTCACCTCCATTAACTGCTGGGCCTCGTTTACGTCCCACTGGCCAGCTTCCCGCCCAAAATTGTCGTAAAGAGAAAGCTGGAAAGCACTCCGGTAAGTTAATGGGGGGAGGGGTTGGTAGGGTTTTACAGGTGGGAATTGGGGAGCCTGTGGCAGCAGAGACCCAGATCTTTTACAGCCTTCACTTCTTCCCCGACAGGTTTTACTGAGCCGGAGGCCTGCTTAGTAGGCCGTTAAAATAGCTATGTACATCATAGGACTCTGATTAGCATATATTAATGAGATTCCTGCCTGTGTCAGTTGGCTGCTCAGTTGCCGGCAAAAACAGCAGTTTCAATTTGCTGTGGGGCAGAAATGGGAGCGGCAAATCGAGCTGCTCCATTTTAACTCCTGTTCTGCCCAGTCTCCGCCGGGTAGAGGGGGTTAAAATTACCCCTCGAGTGTTAAGTAAAAATGGAACTTGGTGCTATTTCAGTGAATAGTTCAGAGTATATTTGCTCATAAAATTAGAAAATTGAAAACTTTAGAGCCATAGCATTGTAATGAGCTGGTAGATCTCAGCAATTCAAGAAGTATTAAAATACTATAGATATATGGATATAATATATCTACTTGGTAATTTTTTTATTTAATCTAATTTTGGAATTCTTGGCACTTTTATGAATTGATTATTAATAATTTACTAAAGTGGAGAGAATTATCTGATATTTTCTTGACTGTCAATATCTGTTTTCCAGAAAATGTTGATCTGAACATTTGGGTCCATCTGTATGAATATTGTACATTTTTAGTTCAGCTAATATTTTACTTACAGTATTCATTCATACATCAATGCATTCGCTTAATTTTGGTGGCTGAAAGCTGTGCTTATTTATAATGTAGTGGAAGGTAATATACAAAGTAATCATTTTTGAATTAAACCTACTGAAGTAATTAATGAGAATAGCAGTGCAAGAAATTTGATAAATGAACATTATTTTCTTTGTTTATGACTTAATTACACTTCAATATTAAGCTTCCGTTTTGCCTTAGTTGTAGTAAAATAAAACTGGTATTGTATTTAAAGGTTGTATTCCAGTAGTGAAACTTGTTGAACACAAAAGCATGGTGTTACGTTACATTTAACTTCATCTTCATTATAAGCTCCCATTGTATGGTCTTAGTGACTGAGCAAGGTCTACTGAAATCCTGTGAAAAATTCCATTCTCTTTATCTTGGCATAATGGATAGTGTTAGAGAATTGACATTTTGTCTTTTGTTTCATATTAACATAACCATTTGATCAAATAATACATTGCCACCGCATTTTAAGGTTCTAATCTTTTCCTTCAACTAATCTTCACAGTAACTTGATTGTAACTAACTGAATCATAATTGGATCAAGCGAGGAGTTAATTGGCTTTTGCTGAATATATAATAGCACGTCAAGGCCTAAACATTTTCTTTTGTGGCTATTGTTTTTACCAAATATATTTTTACCACTCATTTTTTTAAATTATTTTTCTGCTTTCTGCCATTTGTTAACCAGGAGGAACGTGTAGGTGATCTATTCCTGTTCCTATGTATCCAGCCACTGGAAGGCGGTTGCGAGCAGTGTATATAGATCTGTATTCTGAGTTTTCCCTCCTTTCTTGTGGAGAAGAGCTGTTGCTTGCCCCTTCCCATTATGGGTCTGGTTAAGTTTGGAAACTCACCACATTTTTAAACTTTTTTTTAAGATCAGTTTTACAGGGTTTTATTAGAATCTTCCAGCCTTGCTGAATCGGGTTCCTGCCAGCTGCTTGAGATCCACACACTTTGGGAACCAGCAACAATGTAATACCAGCAACCGTGTAGGGATCGCTGGTTCTGTCCTGTATTTGGCATACTCGGGTGCAGTGGACCAACTTTCCTTAATTTTATACCAGTCTTGATTCGTCTTTTTAAAACCCTTTCTTACTCACTAGTGGATCTCTCAGAGCGTTGCTCATAAGTTTTTTTTAATATTCGTTCCTGGGATGTGGGCAAGAACAGCATTCTCTTAAAGCTAGTCTGTCATTTTAGAAAGCAGTGTCAGTCCCTTAAAGGGGACCTGCCTTCTAAAATGAAAAAATTAAAAATCATTAAAAAAAAATGTTAAATTCGTTCATGGGATGTGGGCATCGCTGGCAAGGCCAGCATTTATTGCCCATCCCTAGTTGCCCTTGAGAAGGTGGTGGTGAGCCGCCTTCTTGAACTGCTGCAGTCCGTGTGGTGAAGGTACTTCCACAGTGCTGTTAGGGAGGCAGTTCCAGGATTTTGATCCAGCGACGATGAAGGATCGGCGATATATTTCCAAGCCAGGACAGTATGTAACTTGGAGGGGAACTTGCAGATGTTGGTGTTCCTATGCGCCTGCTGCCCTTGTCCTTCTAAGTGGAAGAGGTCGCAGGTTTAGGACGTGCTATCGAAGAAGCCTTGGCAAGTTGCTGCAGTGCATCTTGTAGATGGTACACACTGCAGCCACGGTACGCCGGTGGTGTAGGGATTGAATGTTTAAGATGGTGGATGGAGTGCCAATCAAATGGGCTGCTTTGTCCTGGATGGTGTCAAGCTTCCTGAGTGTTGTTGGAGCTGCACTCATCCAAGCCAGTGTAGAGTATTCCATCACACTCCTTACTTGTGCCTTGTAGATGGTGGAAAGGCTTTGGGGAGTCAGGAGGTGAGACACTTGCTGCAGAATACCTAGCCTCTGACCTGCTCTTGTGGCCACATTATTTATGTGGCTGGTCCAGTTAAGTTTCTGGTCAACAGTGACCCCCAGGATGTTGATGGTGGGGGATTCGGCGATGGTAATGCCGTTGAATGTCAAGGGGCGGTGGTTATACTCTCTCTTGTTGGAGATAGTCATTGCCTGGCACTTGTGTGGCGTGAATGTTACTTGCCACTTCTCAGCTCAAGCCTGAATGTTGTCCAGATCTTGCTGCATGCGGGCATAGACTGCTTCATTATCTGAGAAGTTGCAAATGGAACTGAACATTGTGTAATCATCAGTGACCATCCCCACTTCTGACCTTATGATAGCGGGAAGGTCATTGATGAAGCAGCTGAAGATGGTTGGGCTTAGGACACTGCCCTGAGGAACTCCTGCAGCGATGACCTGGAGCTGAGATGATTGACCTCCAACAACTACAACCCCCTTCCTTGGTGCTAGGTATGACTCCAGCCAGTGGAGAGTTCTTCCCCTGATTCCCATTGACTTTAATTTTACTAGGGCTCTTTGATGCCACACTCAGTCAAATGCTGCCTTGATGTCAAGGGCAGTCACTCTCTCACCTCACTTCTTGAATTCCGCTCTTTTGTCCATGTTTGGACCAAGGCTGTAATGAGGTCGGGAGCTGAGTGGTCTTGGCGGAACCAAAACTGAGCATCAGTGAGCAGGTTATTGGTGAGTAAGTGCCACTTGATAGCACTGTCGACGACCCCTTCCATCACTTTGCTGATGATTGAGAGTAGACTGATGGGGCGGTAATTGGCCGCATTGGATTAATCCTGCCCTTTGTAGATAGGACATACCTGGGCAGTTTCCACATTGTCGGGTAGATGACTGTGTTGTAGCTGTACTGGAACAGCTTGGCTAGAGGCATGGCTAGTTCTGGAGCACAAGTCTTCAGCACGACAGCCAGGATGTTGTCGAGGCCCACAGCCTTTGCTGTATCCAGTGTGCTCAGCCGCTTTTTGATATCACGTGGAGTGATTCACGTGGCTGAAGACTGGCTTCTGTGATGGTGGAGACCTCGGGACGAGGCCGATATGGATCATCTACTCGGCACTTCTGGCTGAAGATGGTTGCAAATGCTTCAGCCTTGTCTTTTGCACTCGCGTGCTTGGCTCCGTCATCATTGAGGATGGGGATATTCATGGAGCCTCCTCCTCCCGTTAGTTGTTTAATTGTCCACCACCATTCACGACTAGATGTGGCAGGACTGCAGAGCTTTGATCTGATCCGTTGATTGTGGGATCGCTTAGTTCTGTCTATAGCATGCTGCTTCCGCTGTTTAGCATGCATGTGTTGCAGCTTCCCCAGGTTGGCAACTCATATTTAGGTACGCCTGATGCTGCTCCTGGCATGCTCTTCTGCACTCCTCATTGAACCAGGGTTGGTCCCCTGGCTTGATGGTAATGGTAGAGTGAGGGATATGCCGGGCCATGAGGTTGCAGATTGTGGTGGAATACAATTCTGCTGCTGCTGATGGGCCACAGCGCCTCATGAATGCCCAGTTTTGAGCTGCTAGATCTGTTCTGAATCTATCCCATTTTACATGGTGGTAATGCCACATAACACATTGGAGGGTGTCCACAAGGTCAAATAGGTTTTTTCCTCGTATTGGTTCTCTCACCACCTGCCGCAGGCCCAGTCTGGCAGCTGTGTTCTTCAGGACTCTGCCATCTCGGTCAGTAGTGGTGCTACCGAGCCACTCTTAGTGATAGACCACCCAGAGTACATTCTGTGCCCTTGCTACCCTCAGTACTTCTTCCAATTGTTGTTTAACATGGCGGAGTACTGATTCATCAGCTGAGGGAGGACGGTAGGTGGTAATCAGCAGGAGGTTTCCTTGGCCATGCTTGACCTGAAGCCATGAGACTTCAATGTTGAGGACTCCCAGGGCCCCTCCCTCCCAACTGTATACCACTGTACCGCCACCTCTGGTGGGTCTGTCCTGCCGGTGGGACAGGACATACCCTGGATGGTGATGGAGGAGTCTGGGACATTGGTTGAAAGGTATGATTCTGTAAGTATGACTATGTCTATGACTAGTCTGTGGGACAGCTCTCCCAATTTTGGCACAAGTCCCCAGATGTTAGCGACCTTGCAAGGTCGACTGGGCTGGGTGTGCCGTTGTTGTGTCTGAAGCTGGTACCGAGGTTGATGACGGGTGGTCTTTCCGGTTTTATTTTTATTATTGCTTTTTGTAGCGGTTTGTTACAACTGAGTGGCTTGCTAGGCCATTTCAGAGGGCAGTTAAGAGTCAACCACATTGCTGTGTGTCTGAAGTCAGACTGGGTAAGGATGGCAGATTTCCTTCCCTGAAGGACATTAGTGAACCAGATGGGTTTTTACGACAATCTGATTGTTTCATGGTTACCATTACTGACATTATTCCAGGTTTATTTAATTAACTGATTTTAAATTCCCCAGTTGCCATGGTGGGATTTGAACTCACGTCCCTGGATCATTAGTCCAGGCCTCTGGATTACTAGTCCATAAGCACTATGCTACCGATTTGGAAGATATACTGTATTATAATAGGGGCCTGCTAAGCACTGAGAGGAAGTATCACTTGCATGTGGGAAGCAACGCTTTCTTTATCAACACTGATGTTTGAGCATCTTGGTCTGTGTACAGAGTTGTGGGTGCCAGTCACCTCCCTATGGTGCCTGAGCTCCCTGCACAGCTCCTCCTTTATTCTTCATATAACAACGTAAAGTGAAATGACATTGTTATCTGTGGTGAATGTATTGAGATTTTAAAAAAGTGAAAGTCCACAACTCCGATTAGAAAGGTTAAGCTGGAAAAAACAAAAGAAAATTAATTTTCAGCAGTAAAATTTTGCCTAATAAACCATCTTCAGAAGATGGCCTTTGCACTTTTGTCGGTACTGCTACCTAACAACCACTAAGCATTTTTTATACCGGCATTCATTACAGCAGGCAGGCCACAAGTGGCAAGGGAGGAGAATGAAATGTAAACTTTAATGGGGTGTTTAATGGGTAAGGTAGCCTAGTGGTTGTGGGACTGGAATAGCAACAGAGATTGATTCAAATCCTACCATGGCAATTTGTGAAATTGAATTCAGTAAGCTTGGTAATTTGTGGGCTAGCATCAGAAGATAACCATGAAAAGCTTTCAGATTGTTGTTATAACTGCCTCACTAATTTCCTGCAGGGAATGGAACTTGCTACCCCCATCTGGTCTGACCGACATGTGTCTCTAGTCACGCAATATGTGATTGACTCTTACTGCATTTTGAAGTGGCTACTACAAAACCGAACAATAAGCACCATCACTGAAAGGACTGCAGCAGTTCAAGGAGCAGGTTTCTCTAACCACCAACTTGTCTCATCAGCGAGGCATAGGCAATAAATGCCAGCATCATCCACATCCCGAGAACAAATTATAAACAACTATTTATAGTTCAGCAGGTACAGCTGCCTATCCACATTGTACTCAGAGGAAAATTGGAACTGTAGTTTTTACAAGTGGGGTTTTAGCACTACGCCTCCCCAAACCATGTTCCTCTTTGTCAGCAATGAATCTGCTGGAAAATGGACAGTAGACATGAACATTTTCGAGGTCATTTAATGTAAAACAAAAAAAATGAAATGAAAGATCTGGGCTTCAGATGGAAGTTTAGCCAGTGTGTGGCTGTAATTTTGGTGGCTGCAATAAATGTGAGTGACTTATGGGGCACTGAGAGAGAAGTTCAAGAAATGTCACTGCCAGATTGACAGAAACTAATTGGAGCCCTAATATATACTGCAGCAGAGGTGAAGGTTAGAGATGAAAGCAATTACCAGGTAAACCCATAATTTTATTATTTGCTCGAGGATATTTCAAGATTATCACTGTGGAATTTGTGAACTAAAATTATTAAAATATTTTAACAAAAACAAAAATGCTTCCACTTCACTCAGTGAATGTTGTGAGTTCGGAAATGTTGTTTGATTTTTATCAATTTCTCTGACTCAATTTTGTAAATACTCAGTATTAGAAGCTTACACCATTGGCTTTAGGTAACTTCACTGCCTGGTATGGATGGAGCTACAAGATCAGGATCATTCTAGAATTATGCTGTGTTAGCTACTGGATCTCAGACAGGGTTCCCTTTATTATCAACTAGCTTGCTAACACTCCGGGGAAAAATTTGGTTGCTTTGCACCTCCTGTTAGCGCCTGGGTGTAAAGCAACTAGCGACCAGGCGTGGCGCCGCTAACTCCCCCCCATGAAATTTAGTAGGAGGTAAGCGACGGCAGTAGCCGGTAGCGCCCCATGGCGCTGCGCCTCCGGCGATGAGGTCATGGTCATGCGCAGCGCCCCGCTTGCGCCCCAGCCACAAACTTGGCTCGCGCCCCCTGACCTACCGCCGGATGCTATGTCCGACAGGGTCAGGGTGCCGTGTTTGTGGCCGGGGTGGCCAATTAAAGGGCAGGTGCCGGGCGGCCAATTTTTTTTGGGCCGCCTGCCAGCACCTGCCCCGTCTGGCCTCCTGCTGCGGGATGCCAGCCAAGATGGGGCAGCCTGGCACTCCTCTTGAGTGTTGGGCTCTTTTGCCGGCACCCCGCTCCCCGGTGGTCCAGCAGGGCCCCAGTGCGTGCTGCGCTAGGCCCCGCCCCTTCAATCGGGGGGGGGGGGGGAGGAGGCCTGCAGTACCGCGGTGCTACGTGCTGGCACGCATGACACTGCTGCACGTAGCACCGCGATATTCAATGGGAGCGCCCCAAGAGGGAGGGGGAGCACTTCCAGTAGCTGCGGTGATGTCAACAAGCTGTCTTAGCAGCCAATCAAAATGCAGAATTCTCACAGACCGGAACAAGGAAGTGAGTAAGCTCTTAAAATTCTAACTTTGGGCAAAAGGCAAACCTGAAATAAAGATGAACAATTTAAAAAAAATAAATAAAAAAAAAAATTTTTTTTTTTTTAAGTTTCTTAATTTTAATATTTATTAAAATGGATAAATTTGACACTGCACAAAATTAAAATTAGTTTTCAGGACCATAACATTTGTTTAGCAGTCAGTATGCTGTTAAAACCCAATTTACACCTAATCCCTTTGGGTCTAACATTTTTAGTGGGGAATTTAACAGCGGTATTACTGCGGAAGAGCCAATGTTTTCGTCAGTTTCCCTGATTTGAGAGATTACATTAATTGTCGGCTCTGTGGCAGGGGTGGGGTTGGGGTGGGGGGGAGTGCACTGTGCAGCCTGTGTCGAAGCAGTGAATGACAGACCGCAACTTCAGGATTTCCGCAAGCGCCAAGTCCCAAAGTTGCGGTCAGTTTCAAAGGCGGAATGATAGTGAACGCTGCCAGTTCGCCATCATCTGGACCGCAAATTCTGGGCCATTGTGAATAAATAAATATATCTCTGGAAGTGGCAGGATTATTTCAAACAAGGAACAATGAGCTAATGGGCCAGAAATTCGGGTCTCCACGGGTGAGTACGCGCTGGGTACTCACCCGTAGACCCAACGAAAGTGCCGGTTTCGCGCATGCGCTGGAAACCAGAACTTCCGTTCCCCTGAAGGAAGGGGTTCAGAGGTCGAACATGTGCGCCGGAGAGGCAGCGCGTAGACCTCGAACTTCATTTTTTTTTCAGGTTTCTCCGTGAGGGTAAGTACAGAGAAGCTGCGTGGGGAAAAAGGAGGCGCAAGGCCTGCTTTTAACAAGGTAAGTGGTGAATTAAGTACAATTTAAACATTTTTTCAACAGGTTTATCTTTTTTACATACTTTAAAGAAAGGTAAGTTTATTTTTAGCACTGTTAAAAAGTGTAATTAATTTTTTCAAAAATTTACATTTTTGTTTAAAGTAGTTAATTTATGTAATTTATAGTTATTTTAAAAATGTGATGGTTTTTAAAAAATTTATTTTAAGTTTTAGTGAGGTTTTGGGGCCGATCTCTATTCATAGATTTGACAGGTCTTCCTGGCTCTCCATGGCCCACGTGATCCCAGGGGACGCTTCGAACTAACTGCGCCCCTGGGATACGCAAGCACTGCGCGCCGGCAGCTGGAGGAGGCCCAGGAGCCGAATTCCACGCGGGCCCGAAGCACAACGGCAGGCGCGGTATGTAAGTACGTGCGCGATTCTTGCACCCGCAGGAAGTCGGAGAGCCAAATTTCTGGCCCATTGTAACATCTATTTTGCTAAATTTTCAAAATGCATACTTCATAGTTGCACCATAGATCGGATAGTACAGCCCATAATCAAATCATTTCAGCTTCTATTACATGATGGAATAGAAAATGTTAATGGAATTTCAAAGCAGCAAAGGGCATTATGTTCTCTAAGGGTTTTTTTTAAATTAGTGATAGATCTCTAAAGCTGTCACTTCTGTGTGAGAGGGGAAGGAATACTTCGATATTTTTTTCTGAAAGAAACTGTTATTTTGAGACAAATCTTACAAGGTTTTGTTTTTGTTTTTTCCAAATGCAGTAGTAATCTAAATAAATCCAACAAGGAAAGCGCATGAAAAGTGGCCGCTGATCTAATGAAAGTGTGGATTAGAGTTTTGTGGCAAAGAGAGAGAGGTAGGCACACAAGATAGGAATGGAACCAGGAGAGCAAAGTGCTAGGAAGGTGAACTACGGAGAAGATGTGGTGAAGCAAAATTGAATGGTTGACCATGTTGGCAGACATGGGAGAGGAGGTTAGGTAATCCTGTAGAACCAGGAAAGACCTGTACAAAGGACAGCAAGCTGTTGTGTAAACCGATCTGCTATGCCACTCTATTAACTTGTTTCATCAAAATCTTGTTTTGTGGACTAACCTGGTAAATTGTCTTGGAAAATTGTGTACCAGAAGACAGCTCCTCTTTAGAAAGACAGGCCGAGGACAAATTGCAGGCTGCACATGCGTATGTGATTCATTGTCAAGGAAGAAACAGAGAACGCTGAGCAGAGCTATCCCAGTAAAATTAGGTCACTGAAAATCAGTTTTATAAAATATTGCAAAGCGGTGAATGACATTTACACCTAATATACTGAAATAGCTTTTATGCTATTTGCCTAAAATACTACAAAAAATTAAATGTAAGCTAATTTTCAAAGATCTTTAATGTTTAGTTTCAACGATACAAAAACATTTCAATTGCTGAAGCATTTCTGTGCAACACAAATTATAAAATCAACAGTGACAAGCTGACCAACCCGAAAGCATGGAAAACAACTTGGTAAATCAGTCCATTAGTAATCCTTCTGAGTGACATTCCCTCCAGGCAGTTCTGTGGGAGTGTAAGATTGTGTGAGAGAGAGAGAGACTGCTGCTGGTGCAGTTCATGAGAAATTGAATTGTTTGTAGCCTGCAGTCTAAAGATTCAACTAATGGCTTTGGGTTGTGTTTTATGCTCTCAAGTTTCCTTTTTATAGTCTGAGGATTTTAAGTATTTTTTCTCTCTCCTTTGTCATTTCCATAGTCTTTCAATAACTTAATAACTGGATTTCAAATATAAACTGTATAAATGTAAACTCAACTATACGTGTGGGGCAGTTAGCCAGAATGTGCAACCTTCTGGAGTTTTCCATAAGCACACTGCTCTTTTTTACATTTATCTTTGCACACATGATGGATGCCTATCTATTTCCTGGGAAAGGAGGGGAACACTGTCCATTTTCCTTTTTATGCTCCTCTTTCATTCCTTTAAATTAACCAGACATTCTCTACTGTCTGCAAGCTGACACCCAGAATATGTGAGTGCACATAGATCTAAGCAAACTAAAGGGACTGAATTTGACCATGCTCATTGACAGAATGTTCCTCTGCATTCCCTATTCTGCATATGGCATTTATCAAAATGAATTTTACAAAACCACCACATCTTGCTTGGAGACGCGAGGCAGCACAATCAATCACTTTCTGCTATATCCGATCCCAAGATGTGTCGGATTCAATAGAAAACCCTGAACATTTTTTAAAAATGGGCCCCTTTCTGTATACAGTGGCTGAGACCCATGATCCATCACAGTAATGAATTATCAAAATCTTAATATTACCTATTTTCACAGTCAAAATATGCTCAAATATTTTGGCATCTCAAGCCACGTGTTTGTGTGTGTGTGTGTACATACTGTATTTATATATACCTTTTTTTTTTAAGTACTTTGCATTTCTTTCATGCCTATTCTATTAAGCACATCTGACATGTACAGGGAACCATTTTCAAGGAGATATGATTATAGCTTTTAAAATCATCCATTTGCATAGAATGTACAATACTCAAATATAAAGTGTTAAGTACAGATGAGTGAACTATTTGGAGACTCTTAGCAGCACTTTTTAAACAATAAAATAAGGGACTGGCGAAAAATAAGAGTCAATTATTTATGGGAATTGTCTGATTAACAATGAATATGTATGAAGGGAATATATATTTTTATACTGCTCATATTTTATTGAATCAGTACCATCTTTTCTTGCTAAATAAAAGATATTTGTATAAAACAAAAGCAAAATACTGAGGATGCTGGAAATCTGAAATAAAAACAGAAATGTTGGAAATACTCAGCAGGTCAGGCAGCATCTGTGGAGAGAGAAACAGAGTTAACGTTTCAGGTCTGACCTTCTGACGAAAGGTCATCGACCTGAAACGTTGGGCGCGATCTTGCCAGCCCTGGGGAGGCGGGACTGCCGGGAAAATGGCAGAATCTGGGGGCGGGTGCCCAACCCGCCTCCGTGCCATCTTGCCAGGAGGCGGATAGCCGACCCGCGCTGGGTCCCATCTCCTTGGAGGCGGGAAGGGGATTACAGCCACTTAACTGCCTGTTAACAGGCAGACAAGAGAATTATCCCCATTTTACCCACACAAGTGCGGGCTTCCTGAAGGCTGCGAACCCCGCCAGGGTCAGCGAGGCGAGTAGGGGGTCTGCGGGGGTCGGAGAGGTGCAAAAGTGCGCTGTGAAGGTAAGTGATGTGTTCAAGTGTGGAGAGGGAAGTATATGAGGTGAGTGGAAAGTGATAGAAAATGTTTACTTACCTTTGTTTCTTCCTGCAGGCTTCAAACGTTAGGGATGCGGAGAGTCTCGCATCTCCGCGGCAGAGATGACCGATGACTGCTGCATTCTCCAATGCAACAACCATCTAATTTCTGCTCACAAAAGAGGTTTGATGAGTCTTGAATATAAGAACTCATCAAACAACATAGAATGTCAGTGTTTGACAGCTTCACAGAGCTGTGAAACGATGGCAATTCATCTGTCAAAAATTTTTGACAGATGAAACATCATACGCTGACGTTCTCTAACCGGCTTCCCCTTAATTGGCCTGCTAAGCCCGCTGGGCGGGCTTAACAAGGTCAATCAAGGGAAAATAGTGTGGGTTGGCTGGAAGTCGATGGAGGCGGGGCTAAAACCCAACAAGTGGGAGTCCCGCCTCCAAAAGCTCCCCATTGGCAAAATCCAGCCGGTTATCTCTGTTTCTCTCTCCACAGATGCTGCCTGACCTGCTGAGTATTTCAAAGATATTTGTATGTTGCTGAGATTGTGGTTCACACAACAAAAGGGATAGAACATTTCTGCTACACAGCAGAGAACCATTGAATATCGCCTATTGGGGATAGTGAGTTGGTTTGGTATTTTTCAGGATTCCATCAGTACTTGATCCTATAGCTGTAAATTGGACTGAGAGATGCACTCTGAATAAGTATTAATGATGAATGGTGGGTGATTTACACATTGGAATTCTGGGAAAAAAAAAGCAAGATTTTTTTTCTGTTTTAAGCATAAACCGTTTGTCAGAATTAATTAGAACCTGGCCAATTATTTCTGAGTCCAATACTGTGGCCTTGTGCTTTCTCCCGAACTTATGTTACAGCTCAGACTTTCAGATTGTTGCAACGTCACATCCACCCCAGTATGGTTCCCTGAATTACAGGGCGTATGATCAGGCTGGGAGTTTACTTGACCACAGCCTGACATCTGCTGTGCGGCTGGTTTACCAGGTGACCGGAAGCATAACAGTCTCTCAAAAGTCGAATGTACTGTGGTTCAGATCTGGGAGTTGACTTGGACCCTCAAGGTTTTGCTCCAATTTATTTTTACACTTTGACCCCCCCCCCCCCACCCCCCCCCCCCCCCCCATCCCTTTTATATAGGGGGCCATCTTCTGGACTGGTGGTACTGGCAGGCCCACAAGTGACGCATTCTCTCTCTTTCTCCTCCCCCCCCCACGCTACTGTATTCTGTACCTAATGTTCATCATAAACCTTTTTTTTTTCCTGTTTTATTTTAACCTCTACTTCCTTTGTCATCCAGGGAGCTCTAGCTTTGGAGGTCCTATTTTTACTCCTTATGGGAATATGCTTAGTACCCAAACTATCTCCACCATGAAGGCCTGCCATTGCGCATTTACTGTTTTCCTGGCCAATCTTTGTTTCCAGTCCACCTGTGCTCGATCCCTTCTCAAATCACTGAAATTGGCTCTCTTCCAGTTGGATATTTTCACCGTTGATTTTTCTTTTTTCCCTTTCCGTAACTTTTTTAAACCTAAATATAGTATGTTCACTATTACCCAGATATTCTCCCACTGAAACACACTCCACTTGCCCTACTTCATTCCCCAGAACTAGATCCAGCACTGCTGTGTGGAGTTTGCACATTCTCCCCGTGTCTGCGTGGGTTTCCTCCGGGTGCTCCGGTTTCCTCCCACAGTCCAAAAATGTGTGGGTTAGGTTGATTTGGCTATGATAAATTGACCCTTAGTGTTCGGGGGGGATTAAATATGTGGGGTTATGGGGATAGGATGGGATATGTTAGGGGGAATTAAATACGTGGGGGTAGGGTGGGATATGTGTACTGTGGGGATTAAAGCAGGGACAGGGTACTGGATTTGGATGATCAGCCATGATCGTATTGAATGGTGGAGCAGGCTCGACGGGCCGAATGGCCTACTCCTGCTCCTAGATTCTATGTTTCTATGCTTCATTCCTCGTTGAGCTAGAAACATACTGATGAAGGAAGTTTTCCTGTACACATTTTAGGAATTCTTCACTTTCCTTGCCCTTTACTCTGTTTATCCTCCAGTCTATATTTGGGTAGTTGAAGTCCCCTGCTATTACTGCTCTAATATTTTTACATTTCTCTGAAATTTGCCTACAGATTTACTCTTCTATCTCCTTCTCACTATTTGGGGGTCTATAGTAAACACCCAGCAATGTAACAGCTCCTTTTCTGTTCCTTAACCCATACCAAATACATTCATTCTTTGAACCCTCAAGTATATCGTCCCTCTGTAGAACTGTAATATTATCCTTGATCAATACTGCCATCCCCCCCACCCATGTCCTTTTTCCTTCCCTGTCCCTCCTGAATACATTGTAGCCAGGAATGTTTAGTTCCCATTCCTGCCCACGTTTTAGTCATGTATCTGTTATAGCCATTTTATCATAACGCCATGTGGCAACTTGTGCCTGCAGCTCATCAACTTTATTTGTAACACTCCTCGCATTAACACACATTTGCTTTTTTCCTCCATCTAATTCCTGCTCTTTCTGGACTATTCATTATTCTGTTGCTATTTGTCCCTGCTAGTTTTCTGTGAGCCTTGTCTCTCCTCTCTGCTGCAATGTCCTGGTTTCCCTCTGCTGCCAAATTAGTTTAAACCCTCCCCCATAGCACTAGTTAAGCTCTCCACGAAGACATTGGTCCCAGTCCTGTTCAGGGGCAACCCGTCTGGCTTCTGCAGGTCCCTCCTGCACCAGAACTGGCCCCAATGCCCCAGGAATCTGAATCCCTCCCTCTTGCACCACTTCTCCAGCCACGTATTCACCCGCATCATCTTGCTGTTACTGTACTCACTAGCACGTGACACAGGGAATAATCCAGGGATTACCACCATTGAGGTCCTGTTCTTCAATCTTTTTCCTAGCTCCTGGAACTCTGCCTGAAGGACCTCAACCCTTTTCCTACCTATGTCATTGGTTCTAACATGAACCACAACTTCTGGCTGTTCATCTTTCCCTTGCAGAATGTCCTGTATCCGTTCAGTGATATCCTTTACCCTGGCAGCAGGGAGGTAACACACCATTCGGGACTCACAGTTGCAGAAATGCCTGTCTATCCCCCTGACTATCAAATCTCCTATAACAATTGCATTGCTGCACTTTCTTGTGCCCCCTGTGCCAGGACCATGTATTTACTTCTGACTGCACTCTCCCGAGGTCTCATCACTCTCACTGGTATTCAGCACTGGTTTGTGAGTGCCCTAGTCCCAGGGGATTCCTGCACTGTCTGCCTGTTCCTCCTAGTCTGCCTGGTGGTCACCCACTCCCTTTCCTCCTGAACTCTGTAGCTATGGGGGGACCATCTCCTGAAATTTGCTCTTCACAAAACTCTGCTTCTCGTATGTATTGTAGTGATGCCAGGCGCCCCTTAAGCTCTGAAAATCTGAGCTCGAGAAGTTGGTGGTACTTCCTGCATATGTGGTATTCCAGGACACAGTGTTCTGGAGTTCCAACATGGCACAGGATGTGTAGGCGACGGATCCCAGCTGTGCTGCCATGTTAGCTAACAGTTATTTAAAGCTGCAACAAAAGCAAAATACTGCGGATGCTGGAAATCTGAAATAAAACCTGAAAATGCTGGAAATACTCAGCAGGTCAGGCAGCATCTGGGGAAAGAGAAACAGAGTTAACGTTTCAGGTCAATGACCTTTCGTCAGAACTGGAAAAAGTTAGGGATCATAGAATAGTTACAGCATAGAAGGAGGCCATTCAGCCCGTCGAGCCCATGCCGGCTCTCTGCAAGAGCACCTCGGCTAGTCCCAGTCCCCCGCCCTTTCCCCATAGCCCAGCAAAAAAAATTCTTTCAGGTACTTATCCAACTCCCTTTTGAAAGCCGTGATTGAGTCTGCCTCCCCCACCCTTTCAGGCAGTGCATTCCAGATCTTAACAACTCGCTGCGTAAAAAAGTTTTTCCTCATGTCGCCTTTGGTTCTTTTGCCAATCACCTTAAATCTGTGTCCTCTGGTTCTCGACCCCTCTGCCAATGAGAACAGTTTCTCTCTATCTACTCTGTCCAGATTCCTCATGATTTTGAACACCTCTATCAAATCTCCTCTCAATCTTCTCTGCTCTAAGGAAAACAACCCCAGCTTCCCCAGTCTATCCATGTAACTGAAGTCCCTCATCCCTGGAATCATTCTCGTAAATCTTTTCTGCACCCTCTGAGGCCTTCCCATCTTTCCTAAAGTGTGGTGTCCAGAATTGGACACAGTACTCCAGTTGAGTTCGAACCAGTGTTTTATACAGGTTCATCATCATTTCCACGCTTTTGTACTCTAGGGGCTGGATTTTCTCAGCCCCGAGAAGGCGGGTATGGAGGCAGGACTGCCGGTAAAGTAGCAGAAAGTGGGGGCGGATGGCAAAGCCGCCCCCATCCCGCCTCTGTGCCCTTCCGCCAGGAGGCGGGAAGATGTGCTGCTTCGGGTCCTGTCTCCTGGAGGCAGGAAAGGTATTAAATCCTTTTAACTGCCTGTTAACAGGCAGGAAAAAGGATTACTGCCATTTTGCCTTCAGGTGAAGGCTTCCCGACCTCGGAGAACCTGGCCGGGTTGGAGGAGACGTGAAGGAGTTCTGCGGGGGTCGGAGGTGATGGGTGCAAGTGTGGAGTGGTAAGTATATAAGGTGAGTGATAAGTGTTTAAAAATGTTCATTTACCTTGTTTTCTTCCTACAGCTTTCATCCACCCTGGATCGGGAGACCCGACATCTTCCTTGTCGATTTCACAGACTGGCTGTTGGATCCTCTGAACTAAACCATCTGAAATTGACAAAGTTGAAAGGTTTGATGAGTCCTGAACACAAAGCCTCAACAAACTACAGAGAATGTCCATGTTTGACAGCTTCACAGAGCTGTCAAACGCTGACATTTCTTCTTTCAAGAAGTCTTGACAGATAGCACGTCAGACGTTGATGTGCTCTGTCAGTGACTTCCTCCCTAATTGACCTGCTGAGCCCGCAAGGTGGGCTTAACAAGGTCAATCGGGGAAAATCCCTCTGGTTGGTCAGATGATGTGGAGGCGGGACATTGACATGACAAGCAGCAGTCCCGCCTCCTACTCGTCCTCCATTGAGAAAATCTAGCTCAAGACCTCTATTCATGAAGCCCAGGATCCCGTAAGCTTTTTTAACTGCTTTCTCAACCTGCCCTGCCACCTTCAATGATTTGTGCACATATACCCCTAGGTCTCTCTGTTCATGCACCCGCTTTAGGATTGTACACCCTTTAGGATTGTACCATTTAGTTTATATGTTCTCTCCTCATTCTTTCTACCAAATGTATCACTTCGCATTTTTCTACGTTAAATTTCATCTGCCACGTGTCTGCCCATTCCGCCAGTCTGTCTATGTCCTCTTGAAGTCTATCACTATCTTCCTCATTGTTCACTATATTTCCAAGTTTTGTGTCATCTGCAAATTTTGAAATTGTGCCCTTTACACCCATATCCAAGTCATTAATATATATCAAGAAAAGCAGTGGTCCTAGAACCGACCCCTGGGGAACACCTCTGTATACCTTCCTCCAGTCCGAAAAACAACCGTTCACCACTACTCTCTGTTTCCTGTCACTTAGCTAATTTCGTATCCATGCAGCCACTGTCCCTTTTATTTCATAGGTTTCAACTTTGCTGGCAAGCCTGTTATGTGGCACTTTGTCAAACGCCTTTTGGAAATCCATGTACACTACGTCAACCGCATTGCCCTCATCAAAAAACAGATTTTAAGCAAGTGCAGAGGCAGGGAAAATTGTGAGGGGAGGAAAGAAGGTCTGTGATAGGGTGGAAGGCAGGAGTGATTAAATGACAAAAGGTATGATTGTACAAAGCAAAAGGAGATGGTAATGGGACAAGTAAAGAAACAAAAGATGGGTCTAGAAGAGGTGTAAATGGGAATGGCAGAATCATCAACAGCTGCCATCTGGGGAAAAAAAAAAGGGGCAGAGGTTCTGGTCTGAAATTGTTGAACTCAATGTTGAGTCCAAAAGGCTCTGAAGTGCCTAATCGAAAGATGAGGTGCTTTTCCTCGAGCTTATGTTGAGCTTCGTTGGAACAGTGTAAGAGGACAGAGAGGTCCGAGTGGGAGTGGAGCGGAGAATTAAAGTGACAGGCGACTGGAAGCTCGGGGTCACGCTTACGGACTGAACTGAGGTGTTCCACAAAGCGGTCACCCAATCTGCGTTTGGTCTCCCCAATGTAGAGGAGACTGCACTATGAGCAGCGAATACAGTGTACTAAATTGCAAGAAGTACAAGTAAATCGCTGTTTCACCTGGAAGGAGTGTTTGGGGCCCTGGACGGTGCAAAGAGAGGAGGTAAAAGTGCAGGCGTTGCATCTCCTGTGCTTGCACGGGAAGGTGCCGTGGAAAGGGACCTTCAGAACCTGCTTCCCCTTAATTTTCCTCTGATCCCATCCCTTCTTCCAATCTCACCCCCTGCCGTGTTTTCACTATCCCCTCTGACCTTCCCCTCTTTGACCCCAAGCAATCAGTCCTCCGCAAAAGCTTCAGCTTCATCCCCTTACGCCCCCACCTCATTGAATTTTGAGCTCAGCATGATGCTGAACTGTTTTTCTGTCGCCTTCATCTTCGTGCTCACTTCTTTGGCCAGGAGTCCTTCCCCGCCGCCACCTCCCCCCACCCCCTTCCTCCTGTTTTCTGAATTCTCGTTCTACTTGGACCCCTCCCTCTAGCCTCTTACCCACGCTAGATCTTTTCATTGCGAACTGCCAGCGTGACATCGGCCATCTCAATTTCTCTGCTCCCCTCACTCACTCCAACTTGTCTCCCTCTGAGCTTCCAAATCCAACCCCAACATTGTTATTAAACCTGCTGACAAGGGTGGCGCTGTTGTTGTTTGACGAACCAACCTCTCCCTTGCGGAGGCTGAACTCCAACTCTCTGACACCTCCTCCTACCTCCCCCTGGACCATGACCCCACTACCAAACATCAAGCCATCATTTCCAAGACTGTCACTGACCTCCTCTCCCCTGGAGATCTTCCCTCCACAGCCGCCAGCCTCTTAGTTCCCCAACCTGGCACAGTCTGATTCTACCTCCTTCCCAAGATCCACAAACAGGACTGCCCTGGGAGACCCATTGTTTCAGCCCCCACAGAACTGATTTCTTCTTATCTCGACTCTTTTTTCCTCCCCTTGTTCCGTCTCTTCCCACCTACATCCGCGACTCTTCCGACACCCTCCGCCACAATAACAATTTCCAGTTTCCTGGCCCCAACCGTCTCCTTTTCACCGTGGACGTCCAATCCCTCTACACCTCCATCCCCCACCAGGACAGCCTGAGGGCGCTCTGCTTCTTCCTTGAACAGAGGCCCAACCAGTCCCCATCCACCACCACCCTCCTCCACCTGGCTGAACTTGTTCTCACATTGAACAACTTCTCCTTTAACTCCACTCACTTCCTCCAAATAAAAGGTGTTGCTCTGGGAATCCACCTGGGTCCTAGCTATGCCTGCCTTTGCGTGGGATATGTAAAACATTCTTTGTTCCAGTCCTACTCAGGTCCCCTCCCTCACTTCTTTTTCCGGTACATTGATGACTGTATCGGTGCTGTTTCCTGCTCTTGTCCTGAACTGGAAAATTTCATTCACTTTGCTTCCAATTTCCACCCTTCCCTCACCTTCACATGGTCCATCTACAACTCTTCTGTTCCCTTCCTCAACTTCTGTGTCAATATTTCTGGGGATAGGCTATCAACAAACATCCACTATAAGCTCACTGGCTACTAGGACTACACTTCCTCCCACCCCGCTTCCTGTAAGGAGTTAATTCCATTCTCACAGTTTCTCCCTCGCCATTTCATCTGTTCTGATGATGCCACCTTCCATACTGGTGCTTCCGATATGTTTTCCTTTTTCCTCAACCGAGGATTCCCCTCTACCATGATGGACATGCCCTCGCCCACGTCCGTTCCATTTCCCGCACTTCTGCTCTCACCCCCTTCCCCTCCCTCCCAGAACCACGATAGGGTTCCGCTTGTCCTCACCTTTCACCCCACCAGCCTCCACATTCGACGGATCATTCTTCACCATTTCTGCCACCTCCAGCGTGATCCCACCACCAAACACATCCTCCCCTCCCAGCATTCCGAAGGGACTGCTCCCTCCGCGACACCTTGGTCCATTCCTCAATCACCCCCTCCCCTTCCTACGGCACCTTCCCGTGCAAACGCAGGAGATGCAACACCTGCCCTTTTACCTCCTCCCTTCCCACTGTCCAGGGCCCCAAGCATTCCTTCCAGGTGAAACAGTAACTGACTTGTTGTACTTGTAATTTAGCATACTGCATTCGCCATTCACAGTGCGCTTTCACAGAATCCCCACAGTGCAGATAGAGGCCATTTCGGCCCATCGAGCCTGCACCGACACATCTCCCACCCTATCCCCGTAACCCCACGTATTTAATCCCCCTAACACTAAGGGTCAATTTATCATAGCCAAATCAACCTAACCCGCACATCTTTGGACTGTGGGAGGAAACTGGAGCACCTGCAGGAAACCCACGCAGACACAGGGAGAATGTGCAAACCCCAAACTCCGGATTCGAACCCGGGTCCCTGGCGCTGTGAGGCAACAGTGCTAACCACTATGCCACCGTGTTTCCTCTATACTGGGGAGACAAAACGCAGATTGGGAACGGTAGCGTAGTGGTAATGTCACTGGGCTATTGATCCAGAGACGTGAGTTTAAATTCAGTTAATTAAATAAATCTGGAATTAAAAAAGCTAGTATCAGTAATGGTAACCATGAAACTATCAGATTGTCGTAAAAGCGCATCTGGTTCACTAATGTCCTTTAGGGAAGGAAATCTGCCGTCCTTACCTGGTCTGGCCTATATGTGACACAGCAATGTGGTTGACTCTTAATTGCCCTCTGAAATGGCCTAGCAAGCCACTCAGTTGTAACAAACTGCTATGGAACACAATAATAAAAATGAAACCGGACGGACCACCCGGCATCGACCTCGGCACCGGCACCGACTATGGACACGGCAACGGCAAACCCAGCCCAGTCAACCCTGCAAAGTCCTCCTCACCAACATCTGGGGACTTGTGCCAAATTGGGAGAGCTGTCCCACAGACTAGTCAAGCAACAGCCTGACATAGTCATACACACAGAATCATACCTTTCAGCCGATGCCCCAAAATCCTCCATCACCATCCCTGGGTATGTCCTGTCCCACCGGCAGGACAGACCCACCAGGGGTGGCGGCACAGTGGTATACAGTCGGGAAGCAGTGGCCCTGGGAGTCCTCAACATTGATGCCGGACCCCATGAAGTCTCATTGCTTCAGGTCAAGCATAGGCAAGGAAACCTCCTGCTGATTACCACCTACCGCCCTCCCTGAGCTGATGAATCAGTACTCCGCCATGTTGAACACCACTTGGAAGAAGCACTGAGAGTAGCAAGGGCACAGAATGTACTCTGGGTGGGGGACTTCAATGTCCATCACCAAGAGTGGCCCGGTAGCACCACTACTGACCGAGCTAGCCGAGTCCTGAAGGATATAGCTGCCAGTCTGGGCCTGTGACAGGTGGTGAGAGAACCAAGACGAAGGAAAAACCTACTTGATCTCATCCTCACCAATCTACCTGTCACAGATGCATCTGTCCATGACAGCATTAGTAGCACAGTCCTTGTGGAGACGAAGTCCCATCTTCACACTGAAGACACCCTCCATCGTGTTGTGTGGCACTACCACCGTGCTAAATGGGATAGATTCAGAACAGATCTAGCAGCTCAAACCTGGACATCCATGAGGCACTGTGGGCCATCAGCAGCAGCAGAATTGTATTCCACCACAATCTGTAACCTCATGGCCCGGTATATCCCTCACTCTTCCATTACCATCAAGTCAGGGGACCAACCCTGGTTCAATGAGGAGTGTAGAAGAGCATGCCAGGAACGTACCTAAAAATGAGGTGCCAACCTGAGGAAGCTGCAACACAGGACTACATGCATGCTAAAAAGCAGAAGCAGCATGCTATAGACAGGGCTAAGCAATTCCACAATCAACGGATCAGATCAAAGCTCTGCAGTCTTGCCACATCCAGTCGTGAATGCTGGTGGACCATTAAACAACTAACGGGACGAAGAGGCTACATGAATATCCCCATCTTCAATGATGGTGGAGCCTAGCACATGAGTGCAAAAGACAAGGCTGAAGCGTTTGCAACCAACTTCAGCCAGAAGAGCCGAGTGGATGATCCATATCGGCCTCCTCCTGCGGTCCCCACCATCACAGAAGCCAGTCTTCAGCCAATTCGATTCACTCCACATGATATTAAGAAACGGCTGAGCGCACTGGATACAGCAAAGGCTATGGGCCCTGACATCATCCCGGCTATCGTGCTGAAGACTTGTGCTCCAGAACTAGCCGCGCCTCTAGCCAAGCACTTCCATCACAGCTACAACACTGGCATCTATCCAACAATGTGGAAAACTGCCCAGATTTGTCCTGTCCACAAAAAGCAGGACAAATCCAATCCGGCCAATTACTGCCCAATCAGTCTACTCTCAATCATCAGCAAAGTGATGGAAGGTGTCATCTACAGTGCTATCAAGCGGCACTTACTCACCAATAACCTGCTCAACGATGGTCAGTTTGGGTTCCGCCAAGACCACTTGGCTGCCGACCTCATTACAGCCTTGGTCCAAACATGGACAAAGGAGCTGAATTCCAGAGGTGAGGTGAGAGTGACTGCCCTTGACATCAAGGCAGCATTTGACTGAGTGTGGCATCAAGGATCTCGAGTAAAACTGAAGTCAATGGGAATCGGGGGGAAAACTCTCCACTGGCTGGAGTCATACTTAGCACAAAGGAAGATGGTTGTGGCTATTGTGCCCCAGGACATAGCTGCAGGAGTTCCTTAGGGCAGTGTCCTAGGCCCAACCATCTTCAGCTGCTTCATCAATAACCTTCCCTCCAACATAAGGTCAGAAATGGGGATGTTCGCTGATGACTGCACAGTGTTCAGAGCCATTCATAGTTCCTCAGATAATGAAGCAGTCCATGCTCGCATGCAACAAGACCTGGATGACTTTCAGGCTTGGGCCGATAAGTGGCAGGTAACATTTGCGCCACGGAAGTGCCAGGCAATGACTATCTCCAACAAGCGAGAGTCTAACCACTGCCCCTTGACATTCAATGGCTTTACCATCACCGAATCCCCCACCATCAACATTCTGGTGGTCACCATTAACCAGAAACTTAACTGGACCAGCCACATAAATACTGTGGCAACAAAAGCAGGTCAGTGGCTAGGTATTCTGCGGCGAGTGTCTCTCTCCTGACTCCCCAAAGCCTTTCCACCAACTACAAGGCACAAGTAAGGAGTGTGATGGAATACTCTCCACTTGCCTGGATGAGTGCAGCTCCAACAACACTCAAGAAGCTCGACACCATCCAGGACAAAACAGCCCGCTTGATTGGCGCCCCATCCACCACCTTAAACATCCACTCCCTCTACCACCGGCGTACCATGGCTGCAGTGTGTACCATCTACAAGATGCACTGCAGCAACTCGCCAAGGATTCTTCGGCAGCACCTCCCAAACCCGTGACCTCTTCCACCTAGAAGGACAAGGGCAGTAGACGCATGGGAACACCACCACCTCCAAGTTCCCCTCCAAGTCACACATCATCCTGACTTAGAAGTATATCGCCGTTCCTTCATCGTCGCTGGGTCAAAATCCTGGAACTCCCTACCTAACAGCACTGTGGGAGTACCTTCACCACACGGACTGCAGCGGTTGAAGAAGACGGCTCACCACCACCTTCTCGAGGGCAATTAGAGACGTGCAATAAATGCTGGCTTTGCCAGCGACGCCCAGATCCCATAAAAACGAGTTTAAAAAAAAAAGTGACCGCTTTGCAGAACACCTTCATTCAGTCCGCAAGCGTGACCCCGAGCTTCCTGTCACTTTAATTATCCGCTTCACGCCCACTCTGACCTCTCTGTCCTCGACTTCTTACACTGTTCCAACGAAGCTCAACGTAAGCTTGAGGAGTAGGACCTCGTCTTTCTATTAGGCACTTTACAGCCTCCTGGACTCAACATTGAGTTCAACAATTTCAGATCATAATCTCTGCCCCTATTTTTTCACATGGCAGCTGTTGATGATTCTGCCATTCCCATTTACACCTCATCTGGACTCTTCTTTTGTTTCTTTACTTGTCCTATTACCATCTCCTTTTGCTTTGCACAATCATACCTTTTGTCATTTAATCTCTCCTGCCTTCCACCCTATCACAGACCTTCCCTTTTGTTCTTTCCTCCCCTCTCCCCTTTCCCTGCCCCTGCACTTGCTTAAAACCTGTTCCATCTCTAACTTTTTCCAGTTCTGGCGAAAGGTCATCGACCTGAAACGTTAACTCTGTTTCTCACTCCACAGATGCTGCCTGACCTGCTGAGTATATCCAGCATTTTCTGTTTTTATTTTAGTTATATAAAGCTGTTTGTTTTGCTTTAAGGCTATTTAACTGTTTAGCTAACACTAAAACATTAACCACTTTAAAAAAAAACACTATCCACTAAAAAACTACCCACTAAAAAATTGTAACTCTCGGAGGTCCCGGAGAGAGGGCCAAGTCTGTACAGGGAAGCTTCTTCCAGGCGTTTCTAACTTTTTTTCAGAAGTATGCAAATTTTTGTTACTTTATATATGTTGCTTTTGGCTGTATATATACTGACCTAACTCAAGAAGACAATAGTGTACAGAAGTAGTTTGAAGCAATTATTTAAATGATTTGGTTCATTTTGTGGCAGTTGCTAACTCCAGATTGCTGGTTTGAAAAGGAATTGCGTGACTTGATTGGGCGGTGATGCTTGGCAATTTTTCCTTGTTCCTGATTGGTAGCTTTTCTTACCTGCCTATAGTTGAATAAATCAACAGGGTTAGTTAGCTTAACAGATGGTGGTTATTTGAGAGAATCCGAAGAACAAGATTTTTTTTATGCTACAGGGATATATAGAGAGTGATGTGATGTACTTTTATACACAAGAATTGTAATTATATTGGGCTGAAATTCTGGGGAGGCCTTTTGGGAGGCCCATTCCATAGATGTGCCCCATACTACATCCTAAATTCCAAAGGTGTAAGGTGTGGATTTCTATTACTTGTAGGACATGATCTGACTTTGGAAAAGACCACATTTGCTGCCTAGTAGAGGAGGGGTCATATTCATATGCATATTATAGCTGGGCACCCACACTATTTTTAGCAGAGCTGGGGTACATGCCTCACATTTGGGGGGTTATTTTGCTGTGACACTTCGTCGCTTTATAAGTTGGCTTTCTGTGCTGGCTAAGATTTTCAAAAAATGAGCATTGTGGTCAGGATTTGAATTTTGCTCTGTGATCGATTGCAATAAGGCAATCAGCCTTTATAATTCTCTCCTTCCTGCAGGTCCCTTAGCAGTGCTGGACTTCAGCGATACACAGGTGTCCGAGCATTGCTATGGTGCATGGAGCTAAAGAAGCGTGAGATATATTTCCCTCATTTGCATGGTGTCATTATAAGCTCGCTCATTTGTGGGTAGGTGCATTATGCACCAACTCTCAAATCCACCAGAGTTTCTGTCTGGGACTGAAAAGGACCCGGGACTCAGCGTGACTTGGTATCACCCCCATTTCTTCTGCTTGTGCACCCAGAAAGCATTCCTTTTGCAGTCCTGAAGCTGTGGAATTTTGGACCCATTATGTATAAAAGAGAGACAAAAATAAATAAACACAGTCCTATAAATTTAATGAAATAATAAATACATTTGGAAAAAATGAATTGGACATACACAAATGACTTCTGTCACAATTTGGACTGCCATGTTTGCTGCATTTTGAAGGCTAGCCATGGAAAGTGATGTATCTTCTGTTAGCCATGTCTCCCAGCACAATGTGTTGCCCACTAAAAATGCAGTGCAACAAGTATCACTTGGTTCCAGGGTGCGTAAAGAGATGTCATGTTTCCACACTTGTCCTCGGTGAAGACTGTACACCTAATGTTGGGTTTACACGTTTATTCTTCTACTTTTCATGTAAGGCTGTATTTTTCCATAGAAGTGAATGTGAATAAAATCATTGTAGGGACGTTCCCTGCTGTGTGTATACTTTCAAGTTTCTAAGGATGAAAAATAAGACAGCTGTTAGATTAGCACAGTTATCCTGTGTGTTTGTACTTCTTTTGATAACCATTAGTAAAAGCACTTGAGTGGTAAAGCATTCTACAGGGCTCAGTCTTTTGCATAAGAAATCTTGTATGAATGATAGTTTATGACCATGGTGCTTCCATGATAACTGGAGGTGCCTGTTTCCTGCCTCATCAATTTACCAAAAGTCTCCAGAGGGGGAGCACAAGTTCAGCTACAAACACAGGCACTGGCTTATTAATGGACTCCACACAGCCTTTTAAACCTAAATGAATGTGTGTCACATCACAATCTGTTTTTAAAATAAATGATACCTTTATTCAGAATTTAATTTGTGCTGCATTGATGGTGTAGAAGGTGGCACCAAATAAATTATCTTTTATTCAGATCCATGTAGCTAAGTGAAGATCTGTGGATATTATTCAGTCTTTATGCTACCAATGGAGCATAAATTAAGTATTCTATGCATTCATTATTTACCACATTTTAAGTGTCATCCTTGGCTCAGTGGTAGCACTTTTGCCTCTTAAGTCAGAAGGTCGTGGTTTCCAGCCCCACTCCAGGGTACATAATCTAGCTGACACTTGAATGTAATACTGAAGGAATGCTGCACTGTTGGAGGTGTCATCTTTCAGATGAGACATTATTTCATAGTTTTTCATAGAAATTTAGACACAGAAGGAGGCCATTCGACCCATCGTGTCTGTGCCGGCTGAAAAAGAGCTATCCAGCCTAATTCTACTTTCCAGCTCTTGGTCCGTAGCCCTGTAGATTACGGCACTTCAAGTGCATATACAAGTACTTTTTAAATGTGATGAGGGTCTCTGCCTCTACCACCCTTTCAGGCAGCGAGTTCCAGACCCCCACCACCCTCTGGGTGAAAAAAATTCTCCTCAACGCCCCTCTAATCCTTCTACCAATTACTTTAAATCTATGCCCCCTGGTTATTGACCACTCTGCTAGGGGAAATAGGTCCTTTCTATCCACTCGATCTAGGCCCCTCATAATTATATACACCTCAATTAAGTCTCTCCTCAGCCTCCTCTGCTCCAAAAAAACAACCCTAGCCTATCCAATCTTTCCTCATAGCTAAAATTCTCCAGTACTGGCAACATCCTCATAAACCTCCTCTGTACCCTCTCTAGTGCAATCACATCTTTCCTGTAATGTGGTGACCAGAACTGTACGCAGTACTCTAGCTGTGGCCTAACTAATGTTTTTTACAGTTCAAGCATAACCTCACTGCTCTTATATTCTATGCCTCAGCTAATAAAGAAAAGTATCCCATATGCCTTCTTAACCACCTTCTCTACCTGTCCTGCTACCTTCAGGGATCTCTGGACATGCACTCCAAGGTCCCTCTGTTCCTCTACACTTCTCAGTATCCTACCATTTATTGTGTATTCCCTTGTCTTGTTAGCCCTCCCTAAATGCATTACCTCACACTTCACGGGATTGAATTCTGTTTGCAACTTGATATCTTCCTGCAGTCTACAGCTTTCTTCCTCTCTATCAACCACACGGCCAATTTTTGTATCATCTGCAGACTTCTTAATCATGCCCCCTACATTGAAGTCTAAATCATTGATATATACCACAAAAAGTAAGGGACCTAGTACTGAGCCCTGCGGAACCCCACGGTAAACAGCTTTCCAGTCACAAAAATATCCGTCGACCATTACCCTTTGCTTCCTGCCACTGAGCCAATTTTGGATCCAACTTGTCACTTTCCCTTGGATCCCATGGGCTTTTACTTTTCTGACCAGTCTGCCATGTGGGACCTTGTCAAAAGCCTTGCTAAAATCCATGTAGACTACATCAAACGTGCTACCCTCATCGACACCCCTTGTTACCTCCTCAAAAAATTCAATCAAGTTAGTCAGATATGACCTTCCCTCAACAAATCCATGCTGACTGTCCTTGATTAATCCGTGCCTTTCTAAATGACGATTAATACAGCCCCTCAGAATTTTTTCCAAGAATTTGCCCACTACGGAGGTTAGGCTGACTGGCCTGTTTATCCCTTTCTCCCTTTTTAAACAACGGTACAATGTTAACAGTCCTCCAGTCCTCCGGCACCACACCTGTAGCCAGAGAGGATTTGAAAATGATGGTCAGAGCCTCCTCTATTTCCTCCCTTGCTTCTCTTAACAGCCTGGGATACATTTCATCTGGGCCTGGCGATTTATTGATTTTTCAAAGATACTAAACCCCTTAATACTTCCTCTCTCACTATGTTTATCTCATCTCATATTTCACACTCCTCCTCCTTAACTATAATGTCTGCATCGTCCCTCTCTTGTGAAGACAGACGCAGAGTATTCATCAAGAACCATGCCCACGTCTTCAGCCTCCACACGCAGGTTACCTTTTTGGTCTCCTTTCTTAGTCATAAAATAAAAACAGAAAATGCTGGAGATACTCAGCAGGTCAGGCAGCATCTGTGGCGAGAGAAACAGAGTTAACGTTTCAGGTCGATGACCTTTCGTCAGAACTGGAAAAAAGCAGGAAATGGAACAGATTTTTAAGCAAGTGTGGGAGTGGGGGAAGGGGATGAAACAACAAAAGGGAAGGTCTGTGATAGGATAGACGGCAGGAGAGGTTAAGAGACATTGGGGTAAAAATTCACTTGGTTGCGCCACCCGTTAGCGCCTTAAGAGGGCGCTAATGGGGCGCAAAGCCGCTAACGCCCGGGCGCAGCGATGTTTGCGCCGCTCGAGAACTTAACTTGAGATTGTGCGGCGGCGCTAAAACTTACCGCTGCGACCATTTGCGCGCGCAGATTGTGACGTCATTCCATGGTGCAACGCCCTTGGGGCGCCCCGTAGCGGAAATTGAGTGGCGCCCCCTGCCTTACCGCCTGGCGCTTCCAACGACCAGAAGACTGGAACGCTATCAATCGCTGTGGGGCTGGGGGGGGCGCTATTTAAAGGGGGCCTCTTCCTGTCTTTTATTGTTGGTGGCATTTTTGAACTACGCATTCTGAGAGAGAGAGGGAGAGACTTCTGGAGAGATTCAACGTTGTGTGAAGGAGTTTTGGGTACTGAGCAGCACTTTGCAGGTTCATTTTCATTTGCCATTCCTTGTATCGATTTAGCAGAGACCGTGGGAGCTGCACTCTGAGCTCTTTGCCTGTTGCTCTCCATTGTTCTTTCCAGCACATTTGATGTGCACGTCTCTCCAGGCCGAGATTCAAGGCAGCAATGAACAGGATGTGGTTGGAAAGCAAGATTAAACATCCCCTTTAAGAACTGGCCCGTGTCATTGTGTGTGTGTTCCATTGCTGACTGACATTACATGAGCTTCGCCAGCGCTCCGAGTTAGCGCCTCACTGCTCGGCCTTTGCGCCTTAAGAGAGGTGTGCAGCGCCTGCTTTAGCGCTCCACTCACCTCCCGGGGCGGTAAAAGTGAAGTTTCCCGTCAGTGCCGATAATTAGCGCCAGGCGCTAATATTTGCGTCCGGACGATATTTGCGCCCCAAATGTGGCGCGACCTAATTTCTACCCCATTAAGAGATATTCAAGGCAAAAGGAGATGGTAATGGGACAGGTTAAGAAACAAAAGATGGCTCTAGATGAAGTGTAAATTGCGCTGGCAGAATGAAAGACAGCTGCCATGTGGGAGAGAAGAGAAACAAAAGTGTGGAAAAAATATATATATATGATAGGGGCCGAGGTTATGATCTGAAATTGTTGAACTCTATGTTGAGTCCAGAAGGCTGTAAAGTGCCTAATCGAAAGATGAGGTGCTGTTCCTCAAGCTTACATTGAGCTTCAGTGGAACAATGTAAGAGGCCGAGGACGGTGAGGTCTGAGTGGGAATGGAGTGGAGAATTAAAGTGACAGGCGACCGGAAGCTCAGGGTCCCCCTTACGGACTGAACGGAGGTGTTCCGCAAAGTGGTCTCCCCAATGTAGAGGAGACCGCAGCGTGAGCAGCGAATACAGTATACTAAATTGCAAGAAGTACAAGTAAATCGCTGTTTCACCTGGAAGGGGTGTTTGGGGCCCTGGACAGTGGGAAGTGGGGAGGTATAAGGGCATGTGTTACATCACCTGCGCTTGCATGGGAAGGTGCCGGGGGAAGGGGTGTTGGGGGTGATAGATGAGTGGACCAGGGTGTCGCGGAGGGAGTGGTCCCTTCGGAATGCTGAAAGGGGAGGTGAGGGGAAGATGTGTTTGGTGGTGGGATCATGCTGGAGGTGGCGGTAATGGCGGAGGATGATCTGTTGAATGTGGAGGCTGGTGGGGTGAAAGGTGAGAACAAGGGGTTCCGGGGGAGTGGCAGGGGTGAGGGCAGAAGTGCGGGAGATAGAATGGACATGGTCAAGGGCCGTGTCAACCACAGTAGAGGGGATTCCTCGGTTGAGGAAAAAGGAAGACATGTCGGAAGCACTGGTATGGAAGGTGGCATCGGCAGAGCAGATGCGGCGGAGACAGAGAAACTGGGAGAATGGAATAGAGTCCTTACAGGAAGCGGGGTGGGAGGAAGTGTAGTCCAGGTAGCTGTGGGAGTCAGTGGGCTTGTAGTGAATGTTTGTCAATAACCTATCCCCAGATGTGGAGACAGAGAAGTCGAGGAAGGGAAGGGAAGAGTCGGAGATGGACCATGTGAAGGTGAGGGAAGGGTGGAAATTGGAAGCAAAGTGAATGACATTTTCTAGTTCAGGGCGAGAGCAGGAAACGGCACCGATACAGTCATCAATGTACCGGAAAAAGAGGTGAGGCAGGGGACCTGAGTAGGACTGGAACAAAGAATGTTCCACATATCCCACGAAAAGGCAGGCATAGCTAGGATCCATGCGGGTTCCCATAGCAACACCTTTGATTTGGAGAAAGTGAGTGGAGTCAAAGGAGAAGTTGTTCAATGTGAGAACAAGTTCAGCCAAGCGGAGGAGGGTGGTGGTGGATGGGGACTGGTTGGGCCTCTGTTCAAGGAAGAAGCGGAGCGCCCTCAGGCCATCCTGGTGGGGGATGGAGGTGTAGAGGGATTGGACGTCCATAGTGAAAAGGAGGCAGTTGGGGCCAGGAAACTGGAAACTGTTAAAGTGGCGGAGGGCGTCGGAAGAGTCGCGGATGTAGGTGGGAAGAGACTCGACAAGGGGAGAAAAAATAGAGTCGAGATAGGAAGAGATATGTTCCGTGGGGCAAGAACAGGCTGAAACTATGAGTCTACCAGGGCAGTCCTGTTTGTGGATCTTGGGAAGGAGGTAGAAGCGGGCTGTGCGGGGTTGGGGAACTATGAGGTTGGCGGCCGTGGGGGGAAGATCTCCAGAGGAGATGAGGTCAGTGACAGTCTTGGAAACGGTGGCTTGATGGTCAGTAGTGGGGTCATGGTCCAGGCGGAGGTAGGAGGAGATGTTGGAGAGTTGCCGTTCAGCTTCCTCTAGGTAGAGGTCAGTTCGCCAAATAACCACAGCACCACCCTTGTCAGCAGGTTTAATGACAATGTTGGAGTTGGAGCTGAGAGAATGGAGTACTGCAAGTTCAGAGGGAGGTCCCTCCACGACACGACACCCTGGTCCACTCCTCTATCACCCCTAACACCCCTTCCCCTTTGCCCAAAACCTTCCCGTGCAAGCGCAGGAGATGCAACACATGCCCTTATACCTCCCCCCTTCCCACTGTCCAGGGCCTCAAACACCCCTTCCAGGTGAAACAGCGATTTACTTGTACTTCTTGCAATTTAGTATACTGTATTCGCTGCTCACGATGCGGTCTCCTCTACATTGGGGAGACCAAACGCAGATTGGGTGACCGCTTTGCGGAACACCTCCGTTCAGTCCGTAAGGGGGACCCCGAGCTTCCGGTCACCTGTCACTTTAATTCTCCGCTCCACTCCCACTCAGACCTCACCGTCCTCGGCCTCTTACATTGTTCCACTGAAGCTCAGTGTAAGCTCGAGGAACAGCACCTCATCTTTCGATTTGGCACTTTACAGCCTTCTGGGCTCAACATAGAGTTCAACAATTTCAGATCATAACCTCGGCCCCTATCATATATATTTTTTTCCCACACTTTTTTTTTCTCTTCTCTCCCACATGGCAGCTGTCTTTCATTCTGCCAGCGCAATTTACACTTCATCTGGAGCCATCTTTTGTTTCTTAACCTGTCCCATTACCATCTCCTTTTGCCTTGAATATCTCTTAATGTCTCTTAATCTCTCCTGCCTTCTATCCTGTCACAGACCTTCCCTTTTGTTCTTTCATCCCCTCCCCCCTTTCCCAGCTCCCACACTTGCTTAAAAATCTGTTCCATTTCCTGCTTTTTTCCAGTTCTGACGAAAGGTCATCGACCTGAAACGTTAACTCTGTTTCTCTCGCCACAGATGCTGCCTGACCTGCTGAGTATCTCCAGCATTTTCTGTTTTTATTTCAGATTTCCAGCATCTGCAGTATTTTCTTTTTGTATTACTCCTTTCTTAGTCACCCTCTTGCTCTTTATGTATTTATAAAACATCTTTGGGTTTTCCTTGATTTTTGTCATGCCCTCTCTTTGCTTTCCTAATTTCCTTTTTAATTTCACCCCTGAACTTTTTGTACTCTTCCAGGCTTTCTGTAGTATTGAGCTCTCGGTATCTGACATAAGCTTCCCTTTTTTGCCTTATCCTACCTGTATGCCCCTTGACATCCAGGAGGCTCTAGATTTGGGAGTCCCACCCTTTTTCTTTGTGGGAACATATTTGCTCTGAATCCTCACTGTCTCCTCCTTGAATGCCTCCCACTGCTCTGACATTGATTTACCTTCAAGTAGCTGTTTACAGTCCACTTTTGCTAAATCACATCTCAGCTTAGTAAAATTGGCCTTTCCCCAATTGAGAACTTTTACTCCTGGTCTATCTTTGTCCTTTTCCATAACTACTCTAAATCTAACTAAATTATGATCACTACCACCGAAATACTCTCCCACTGATACCCCTTCCACCTGCCCAGTTTCATTCCCTAAAACTAAGTCCACAACTCTCCCCTCTCTTGTTGGGCTTGTGACGTAAAAAAGTATTATGTGCTGGCTAAAAAAGCTTTTCTGAATGCATTTCTGCACCCTCTAAACCTTTTACACTGATTCTATCCCACTTAATGTTAGGGTAGTTGAAATCCCCTACTATTACTGCCCTATTGTTTTTGCACTTCTCAGAAATTTGCCTACATATTTGCTCTTCTATCTCCCTCTGACTATTTGGGGTCTACAGTACACTCCCAGCAGTGTAATTGCCTGTTTTTTGTTCTTCAGTTCAATCCATATGGCCTCATTTGATGATCCTTCTAACATATCATTCCTCCTTCACAGCTGTAATTGTTTCTTCAACCAATATTACAACCCCCCCTCCTTTTTTATTCCCTTCTCTATCTTGTCTGAAATCCCTGTAACCAGGAATGTTGAGCTGCCATTCCAGTCCCTTCTTTCAGCCATGTTTCAGTAATAGCTATGATATCATACTTCCACATGTCTGTCTGTGCCCTCATCTCATCTGCCTTATTCACTAGATTCCTTGCATTGAAGTATCGACCATTAAGCACTGCTAAACCCTTTGTTGTCTATTTTCTAGCCTTTGTTTCCTCTGCCCGAAATTCACTTACTTTACTGCCTTCCATTTCCAGCTTTGCTTCTCTCCCTTCTGAATCTATGCTCATGTTCCAATCCCCCTGCCAAGCTAGTTTAAACCCTCCCCAACAGCACCAGCAAAGCTCCCCCACCCCCCGGCGAGGATATTGGTCCCGGCCCTGTTGAGGTACAACCCGTCTGGCTTGTACAGGTCCCACCTCCCCAGAACCGGTCCCAATGCCTCAGGAATCTAAAGCCCTCCCTCCTACACCATCTCTCCAGCCATGCATTCATCTGTTCTATCCTCCTATTTCTGTACTCATTAGCGCGTGGCACTGGGAGTAATCCGAAGATTACTACCTTTGAGGTCCTGCTTATTAATCTCTTTCCTAGCTCCCTAAAATCTGCCTGCAGGACCTCATCCCTCTTTCTACCTATGTCATCCATACCAATATGGAGCACGACCTCTGGCTGTTCACCCTCCCCCCTCAGAATGTCCTGCATCCGCTCAGTGACATCCTTGACCCTGGCACCAGGGAGGCAACATACCATCCTGGAGTCACGTCTGTGGCCGCAGAAACGCCTGTCTGTTCCCCTAACTATTGAATCTCCTATCACTATTGTTTTCCTGACCTTCCTCCTCCCCGCCCCACCCCACCACCCTGCACAGCTGAGGCACCCGTGGTGCCGTGGACTTGGCTCTGGGTCCCCATTAGCTCACTTTCAGGCATCCACTCTACCTACTGTAATCCAGTTTCAGGTATGTATTATATAGAATCACATAGAAATTACAACATGGAGACTGCATGTTTGGCAAAACCAATCTATATTAGTGTTTATACTCCACGTGAGCAATAGTCCTAATCCCATGCACACAACCTGTAACCATAATCCCTTTATTCCCCATTCCTTCAAACACCTATTCTTAAAAGTTAGCATGGTTTTTCTTCAGTCACTATCTGGTCTTGCATTCTGCAGCCTCTCAACCCTCTGTTTATATAAAAAAAATCCTTCTGCTCTCTCTCCTAAATCTCTTGTGTCTAATCTTACAGCTAAATTCCCTCATTCTAAACCCCTCTACCACTGGAAACAGCCTGTTTCAAACATACTCTATTCCATTCCTTAATAATTTTAAACTCCTTGATTCAAATTGCCCCATAATCCCCTCTGCTCCAACAAAAACTGCCCAAGTTTAAGTATGTCCTTGTTTTTGTATTTGCTCATCAGGCAGCATCCTAGTGAATCTGCACTGTACCTTCTCTAGTGCATCAACATCCTTACTGTAGTGTGGAGCCCCAAACTGTACTGGTCTCATTATGGTTTTATATAGATTCATGATCACATCTCGACTTTTATATTCTATACCTCTTATCATAAAACTCAGCATTCCATTAGCTTTTTTTTAAATGGCCTTATCCCCATGAGGTGCTGCTTTTAATGTCTTGTGAACCTAAACCTTCAAATCCCTTTGGTCTTCCACATCACCCAGCCTTCTCCCATTCAAATTCTACTTACTGCTTTCTTTTTTAAAATAAAACTGTACCATTTCACACTTAGTGACATTGAATTCCATCTATCACTTTTTGCCCATTTCACCATCTTGCCAATATCCCCTTGCAGCTTCCTTTGGTTGTCAGAATTATTTACTAAAGCTCCTATTATAGTATCATCTGCAAATTTGGACACCACTCCCTATAGCTCTATATCTGAATCATTGATGTACACAATGAATGAAGAGGTCCCAGAACAGAACCCTATAGAACACTGCTAACCACTTCCATTCACTCTGGGGAAACTACCCATAACTCCGACCCTCTATTTTTTCCCTTCTAACCATTTTTAATCCAATTTGCTACCTTTTTCCTAATTCTATACCCCTTAATCTTCTTCAGTAGTCTCCTGTGTGGTAACTTGTCAAAGGCTTTCTGAAAGCCCGTGTACACCACACCTACTGCATTTCCCCCATCCACCATATCTGTTATCTCCTCAAAGAACTCTATCAATCTCTTCCTTTCTGAAATCCATGTTGGTTGAATTAATTATTTTCTCTTTGTCTATATTATTAAGAATTTCATCTTTAAATAAAGATTCCAAAATTTTCCCCACGACAGATGTTAAACTAACTGGCCTATAATTACCTGGGTTAGTCCCCGTTTCCCTTTTAATATGAGTACTACACTGGCCACTCTCCAGTCTTCCAGCACACATCCACTCTCACTATAACCCTGAAATATAACTTCTTGGGTCTACGCTATTTCCTCTTATCCACTATGTAATTCAATCCCCAATATAATCATTCCAACTTATTTTTGTGATGGGGTGACATCGGCTAGGCCACATTTATTGCCCATCCTGTTTTCCCTGAAAGGGTGGTGCTGGGCCACCTTCTTTAACCTTGTGGTAATGAATCGTAGAATGGTTACAGCACAGAAGGAGGCCATTCGGCCCGTCGAGCCCGTGCCGGCTCTCTGCAAGAGCACTTCAGCTAGTCCCACTCCCCCGCCCTTTCCCCGTAGCCCTGCAAATTTTTTTTCTTCAGGTACTTATCCAATTCCCTTTTGAAAGCCACGATTGAATCTGCCTCCACCACCCTTTCAGGCAATGCATTCCAGATCCTAACAACTCGCTGCGTAAAAAAGTTTTTCCTCATGTTGTCTTTGGTTCTTCTGCCAAACACCTTAAATCTGTGTCCTCTGGTTCTTGACCCTTCCACCAATGGGAACAGTTTCTCTCTATCTACTCTGTCTCGATCCCTCATGATTTTGAACACCTCTCATCAAATCTCCTCTCAATCTTCTCTGCTCTAAGAAAGAAAGAAAGACTTGCATTTATTTAGCGCCTTTCACGACCATCGGACGCCTCAAAGCGCATTACAGCCACTGAAGTACTTTTGAAGTGGAGTCACTGTTGTAATGTAGGAAACGTCGCAGCCAATTTGCGCACAGCAAGCTCCCACAAACAGCAATTTGAAAATGCTAAGGAGAACAACTCCAGCTTCTCCAGTCTATCCACGTAACTGAAGTTCCTCATTCCTGGAACCATTCTTGTAAATCTTTTCTGCACCCTCTTCTAATCCTTCCTAAATTGTGGTGTCCAGAATTGGACACAATACTCCAGTTGAGGCCAAACCAGTGTTTTATAAAGGTTCATCATAACTTCCTTGCTTTTGTACTCTGAGCCTCTATTTATGAAACCCAGTATCCCGTATGCTTTTTTATCCACTTTCTCAACCTGTCCTGCCACCTTTAACTATTTGTGCACACATACCCCCAAGTCTCTGTTCGTGCACCCACTTTAGAATTGACCCCTTTAGTTTATGTTGCCTCTCCTCGTTATTCCTACCAAAATGTATCACTTCGCACTTTTCTGCATTAAATTTCATTTGCCACATGTCCGCCCATTCTACCAGCCTGTCTATGTCCTCTTGAAGTCTATCACTATCCTCCTCACTGTTCACTATCCTTCCAAGTTTTGTGTCATCTGCAAATTTTGAAATTGTGCCCTGTACGCCCAAGTCCAAGTCATTAATATATATCAAGAAAAGCAGTGGTCTTAGTACCGACATCTGGGGAACCCCACTGTGTACCTTCCTCTAGTCCGAAAAACAACCGTTCACCACTACTCTGTTTCCTGTCACTTAACCAATTTTGTATCCATGCTGCCACTGTCCCCTTTATTCCATGGGCTTCAACTTTGATGGCATGTCTATTATGTGGCACTTTATCAAACGCCTTTTGGAAGTCCATGTACACCACGTCAACTGCATTGCCCTCATCAACCCCTCTCTCTTACCTCATCAAAAAACTAGATCAAGTTAGTTAAACACGATTTGCCTTTAACAAATCCATGCTGGCTTTCCTTAATTAATCCACACTTGTCCAAGTGACTGTTAACTTTGTCCCAGATTATCGTTTCTAAAAGCTTCCCCACTACTGAGATTAAACTGACATTATGGTGCTCCCATAGTGGTATTGGGTAGGAATTTCCAGGTATCTGTTAACGACTATGTAATTCGTGCTCAAGTATTCATTATCCCCTATTTAATTAACTTCTAGGAGAATATATGCTCAGAATCATTTCACGTACAGTAAAGTATTTTTTGTTGCACATGCAAAATATTTAGGGTAGACATATGAATCCCAGTAAAACTCTACTGCATTAGAAAATTTGGAGCTGATGTTTTAACTAATAAATTTGAGCCTGTGTTTAACACTGATGATACCCAGCAATCTAAACATTGAAAGCCCCCAAAATAGCATGTGGGCTGTGTTTCTCCTTGCTGTTTAAAGGAACTATGGTACAGCTCAGTGGAACTTGTTCAGTGACAATGACCTCCTTTCAAATCTGGGCACATGGGTTTTCAGTAGCAAAATTTGAATTGGGAGGAGTGAGGTAGATAATGGCCCGTCAGCATAGCAACTGTTAACCATTCAGGCCATGAAGGAAATACTGTAGTTTGTGAACAGTTTAATATCCAAGAAGCAGGGCAGGATCTTGATGGCCAAACAAGCAGTGCCTTTAGGTGAGGGACACACACACAAACTTCAGCATTACTTGGACAAAAAAGCCTCACTAGGAATCCATAAAACCTGGTTTCAGTGAAAATAATCTAAAAGGCAAATAAAGGCACAAATAAAATATCAAATTAGGTATAAAAGAAAAAAACCCAAAAATAAACACCAAAGTCTGAGAAAAAAAATTGATAAACTGTAACACAAACATATTCTGCTTCCAAAGGAGCGAGAAGACAGTAGAATTAGGCATTTCCTTTTATAACACATTACATAATCATTTCAAAAAGTGCTTTTAGATACAGTATACTAGAATTCTATGCACTACAAGCTTCAGTGACATTTAAATGCTACACAGAGCTCACTCTTTGCATGACTAACTTTCTGCTAAATTGATCACTGTTGGCTTTATGGTAACAGGATTTAAGGATATACAGGATTACAGTGCTACTGAACCTCTGGCTCACTGCATTTTCCTGTAAGATTTGTAGCATATATTTTCAGGCATCAAACCTACCTCAGCAGTTTTGAAAGCTCAGACTGTGATGTAGGAATTGGACCTGAATGATCTGTATATTTATGGAAGTATTCTTGCAGATTAGTATTTTCTCTCTTTTTTACTGCCTCTCTCCTGAAGGTACTGCTGTATGCCTTGGCCAATCTCTGCAAGTGTTGCAGTCATGCAGTGCTTCACCTGAATGGCCATTTTTCATTTGTGAACCTAGGTGCTGAGTGTCAGCAAATTAGTTGATCACATCGCATTTCCTGACCAGTTGTCGCACAGTAAGCATCTGCGGATTGTCTGCACAAGATTTCAAGCAAGTGAAGATAGACCAACTTGAGCAGGAGCATGCATTTAAGGGGATGCTAGATAAGTACATGAGGGTAAAAAGAATAGAAGGTTATGCTGATCGGAATAGATGAAGAGGGATGGGAGGAGGCTCGTGTGGACCATAAACACCGGCATAGACCAGTTGGGCTGAATGGCCTGTTTCTGTGCTGTAAATTTTATGCAATCACAACTGAGCTCCATCTTTTCCTCACCTGTGAAGATGATTTCTTCTAGTCATATTGGACCTGAAATTTGGGGGTTCTTGCTGTGCTGGCACAATGTGGCATTGTGTAATCCCTGTCAGTTTAAGTACAAAGATACAGACCCTGTCCCAAATTGATGGGTCAGCGTGGGCTGCCATCACCTGCAAGGGCATTTTGGCAGCACTTGCCTTGACCTGCCCTTGTCAGGTGGAGCAGCCCACAGCCACTCTGCCTGAGGTGCCCTGTGGCCCTTCTGGGCCAAAGAAAACAATGAGCAGCAACAGTCTTTAGTTCCAAAAGAAGCTATTGGGCCGAAAATTGATCCCGGGACGCGAGAGTACGCACTGCGTACTCTCGCGTATTCCCACTCCAATTGCCGGTTTTCTGCATGCCCTGCGCATGCGCTGAAAACCGGCAATTGCTCTTCTGAAAAGGGGGCGGGTCCTGGGTGCATCGCGTGCGCGCTACAGGCTGCGCGCACGCTGTGCACTTCATGCTTTGGACGCGCAGGTAAGTAGGGAAGATTTTGGAAATGTAAAAAGGAGGAGTAAGACCCGCTTTTAAGAAGGTAAGTAGTGAATTAAGTATTTTTTTGAATTTTTTTTTACAGGTATATCTTTTTTAGAGACTTTAAAGACAGGTAAGTTTATTTTTATAACTTTTTAAAAGATTTTAAATTTTTTCAAAAATTTAATTTTTTATTTAAAATGGTTAATTTAATTAACTATACTTATTTTATTAATGTGATGGTTTTTTTTTTAAATTTAATTGAGGTTTAGCTGTTATTTTGGGGGGGTGTAAGATTCATAGATTTCACAACAGGTCTGTGAAACTTATGAATGGAAGATGGTGTGCTGCCATTGGCTCTAACTGAGTCACGTGATCCCACAGCTCGCACGAATTCACTACGCCGGTGGGATACGCAAGCCCAGCACAGCTGATGTCTGGAACATCAAGTTCGTGCGAGCTGGATCTGAAAAAGCACAAGCGAGGTGAGACATCGCGGGGAAGGCTTACCCCCGCGGGAACAGAGCGAGATCAATTTCTGGGCCATAGTGTTTCCAGACAGAACGTAATCGATCCCTGCTGAGATTGATTACCTTAGTCTGGGTAAAGTCTGGGACCCTCTTTCCCCTATGGATCTGACTGAAACTTCAGGCTTATTTTGTATTTACATCATAAATAAATGTATGTTTCCAGTTTCAAAGAGAATGTGTTTATGATTTCACTCGAAATACCGACCAGAGTTTATAATGTCACTGTGGAGGTTGCTGGAGGAAATCATCCCCACTGATGTCCATACTCATGCGCTTTCTCATAGGGTCACTCTTGAGCAGAAACTCTGGCTGATTTTTGCCCTTCCTAGTCCAGATGCACTGAGGACAACGGTCGTGCCCCTAATGCTAACTGGCTGAGCTCGCCTGTTTCAGCATAGACTGGGCATCAGGAAAACATTCTTGATGTCTATGGCTCAGTGATAAACTGGATAGTGCATCTAAACACTAAGGGAGCTAAATTGGATAAGGCCTGAAAACTGACACCGGGATCGCGATGTGCAATCTGCCTGTGCCCGCTGAAAGTAGTGCAGGCAGAATGCAAAATTTGTGCTGCCTGCTAATTAACATGATTGAAGCGCTGAGCCCAGTGCTAAACACGCTGCTGGTTGGCTCAGCGCCCATCAGGGGGCCCGATATCGTGTGGAGTCTGCTCTCTATTTACTTAAAGGTTGCCTGCAGACTAAAAGGCTGTTTGCACTTCTTAAAGGGGAGGTGCTCTGTGAGAGAAGTACCTCATTGTGACTGGAGCTGCAACTTAGCAATCTCTCAACAGGGCAGAGAAAGGGCACTTTGGTTCTACGATGCAGCATTGCAGGCCTTGGTGCAGGGGGTCTATCGGAAGAGACAGGTCCTCTACCTACAGGGGGGTGTAGGAGGCCTTCCAGACACATTGTTCGAAGGCAGTAGGAGGAGATCGCTGAAGCCGTCATTACCACCAATCTGTCCCTGGGACATGGATCCAGTGCCGGAAGAAGTTTAATGTCCTCACATGAGTGGTCAAGGTGAGTGAATGCATCTTCAAATGCCATAACCCACCAACTGCACCACTAGCCTCACACACTGCTCAATGCACCACACCCCCATCACTCACCTACCAACAATCTCTAGCAATCATCACTCACACCTCACATTCATAGCTTCATCTCAACCTCACACACTTAGTACTGCTGCAAGCCTCACGCCCTCATCTCACACCTTGCATACAATGCCAGCTATTCAATCATGACAGGTGCATCACCCAAACACATTGCACCACACTCACTGACACACTTCCCTTCCTCTAGCGGGCCAAGGTGGCTCACAACCGGCGCGAGCAGGAGCAAACAGGCGGAGGGCAAGCACAGCTGCAGAACCTGACCCAGCTGGAGGAGACAGTGCTGGAGATAATTGGAGGGCCGTCACTGAGGCCGTGGTGATCGGCGAGGCGGAAACCATTGATGATGACGGTATGCTCATACCTAATCCTTCTTCTCACATCCCACTTCCCCCTCATCCCACAATCTCTTCTCACTTGCAAGCTGTTGATGCTGTAAGCATGCACATCTTGCTTTCCCCTCTCCCCTCACCACAACACGACACTTGTGCCTTTCAACTACCCAAGAACTTCCACCAGCCCAGCCTGTGCAGGAAGAAGTAGAGGAGAATGATGGAGAAGAAGAGTCACAGTCACTCGATCTGACACTCCCAGACACCAGCTCAGAAAATGGCACTGCGCGAACTTTAGAGGGTAGTATAGAGGCGGGATCTGCACATGGCGAGTCACGGGGTGCGAATGAGCTGCAGCCAGGCCAGGGGAAAGGTAGTGCAGGTGCCAGCTCCCCAGAGGGCAAGGTTGCACACGAGTTCTGCTGCACAAGACTCAGAAGAGGACTTTGATGGGGTGGACTTCAGAAGAAGGGTGATGGGTATGTACATAGAAATGCTTGGTGCAATGGCAGGCCTGCCAGAGAGCCTCTTGTCAGTATCAAGGAGCAAGGAGGAGTCCGGCTCCAACGTTGCACGGAGCTTTGCGCAGAGCTTGGAGTCCATGATTTCCCGGATGGAAGGGATCGCCAACTCCATTAGAGCACTTGTGGACCCAACCATGATGCTGGGTGTGATGGATGATGTTGCAGCTTCCATTGCAGCAGAAGCGGAAGCGACCCAACGTCTCTGCTGCAGTGGAAGCTCAGACTTCTGCCATGTAGGCTCAGCTTGCAGCCACGCAAGCTCAGACAGCTGCCATCGTGGCTGGGTTTACGACTGTGGAAAGGGGCTTGCAGGGTGTCACAGCAGTCCAACAATCTGTCTCCAACAGATTACTAGGATTGCTGAGGTGCCGCCCCGGGGGAATGGCAGTGGCTCCGTGGAGCACGAACCTGCTGTCCTCTCTTAGGATGACAGCATTCGTACTTCCATCACTGCCACTCCGCCAGTGCCATTGTAGTTGCCTGTCAGCCAGCCCACCCAGACTGCTGCTGCCCATGCAGAGGTGGTGCAGTCTATAGCCGGGCCTTCTAGGCCCAGAGCTGCTCGATGTTGTCCTGCAAGGCCATCTGCAGTGTCCCCCATGGAACGTCTGCAGCCTTCCACCAGCCATGCTGCAGCACTGGGGTACCACTGCGTAGGAGCACTAGAATAGGCAAAGGGACACGAAAGACAGACACTAAGGGAATGCACATGGGCGATTTGTTGACTTTTAATGTAATATTGGAATTAATCATTAATAAATTATATTTGGAATGTTTGTTTAGTGGTGGCTTTCATTTCAGCTTTGTGCCCAAGAGCACGCTGTGACAGGGATGGTAAACAATGTCCCCTTTAATTTTTTGTGGGTTCGTTACCGCTTTAAGGAGCTGCGCAGCCCATTCAAAAATTCATGGGCGAGTTTTCCTATTTAAAAGCGGGTGAGCTGGCTGCGCGGGAGCAGCTTAAAGGAACATTGATGGTAAGGTAGGGAAGTGTTCAGCAACAGGGATTAGCTATGTCGCCTGTTCCTGCCTGGAAGGATCTGCTGGCGAAAGAATTCAGGGCCACGGTCACCTTGAGAGCCACTGGCAGAGCCGTCGTCACCCTGCTCTGAGGCTGCAGGTCTGGTTTCAAGAGGTGGGAGTTCTGTGACCAGCTCCTAGATGAAGTGGAGCCTCTGAATACACTGTTCGTGGCTTAGGTGCAGGTAGGAGAAGTGCTCCCTGAAGACCCGAGGTGGGTAAAGCCTCCTGCTGAGAGCCCTCCTCCTTCTCCTCCCTCTGCGAGCAGCTTGTCTTTGCTGCCTCTGCTCCATCTTCCTGCCATGCTACAGCGCGAGGGGGTCTGCAAGTAGAGTCCCCATGACTGAGCAAGTGGTTTAGTCAGAGGCCTTCCAGTTGCAGCCAACACCTTCCCAAAATCCAGCAGCACCCCCTGCACACTTTACCAACTTTATAAATGTCTTCCAGCAACCCAGTATTGTTATAAACTCTGCAAGAGCCAGTACAACAGAAATAATAACTTAGCTGCAAGTTGGATGGTTCCCTTTCAATAGTGCTGGTGGGGGATCTCACGTGCAGCTGAACGCACGTTCAACTGTGTGTATTTAGGAGAGGGCTTTGTTTGGAACAGCGACTTCCAAAATGGCAAAAAAAAACAGAAAATTCTGGAAATACACAGCAGGTCAGGCAGCATCTGTGGAGCGAGAAACAGAGTTAACGTTTCAGGTTGATGACCTTCGTCAAAACTGGAAAAAGTTAGAGATATAACAGATTTTAAGCAAGTGCAGGGAAAGGGGGGGAGGGGAGGAAAGAACAGAAGGGAAGGTCTGTGATAGGGTGGAAGGCAGGAGTGAATAAATGACAAAAGGTATGATTGTACAAAGCAAAAGGAGATACATAAGAACATAAGACGTAGGAGCAGGAGTAGGTAATTTGGCCCCTCGAGCCTGCTCCACCATTCAATCAGATCATGGCTGATCTGATCTTGGCCTCAACTCCACGTTCCTGCCCGCTCCCCATAACCCTTGACTCCCTTATCGTTCAAAAATCTGACTATCTCCACCTTAAATATATTCAATGACCCAGCCTCCACAGCTCTCTGGGGAAGTGAATTCCAAAGATTCACGACCCTCTGAGAGAAGAAATTTCTCCTCATTTCTGATTTAAAAGGGTGCCCCCTTATTCTGAAATTATGCCCCCTAGTTCTAGATTCCCCCACGAGGGGAAACATCCTCTCTGCATCTACCCTGTCAAGCCCCTTCAGAATCTTATGTGTTTCAATAAGATCCCCTCTCATTCTTCTAAACTCCAATGAGTATAGGCTCAACCTTTCTTCCTAAGATAACCCCTTCATCTCCGGAATCAACCTCGTGAACCTTCTCTGAACTGCCTCCAATGCAAGTGTATCCTTCCTTAAATAAGGAGACCAAAGCTGTACGCAGTACTCCAGGCGTGGTCTCACCAACGCCCTGTACAGTTGTAACAGGACTTCCCTACTTTTATACTCCATTCCCTTTGCAATAAAGGCCAACACTCCATTTGCTTTCCTAATTACTTGCTGTACCTGCATGCTAACTTTTTGTGATTCAGGTACAAAGACCCCCAGATCCCTCTGTACCTCAGCATTTTGTAATCTCTCTCCATTTAAATAATAATTAGTTTTTTTATTCTTCCTACCAAAGTGGATAACCTCGCATTTTCCCACATTAAACTCCATCTGCCAGATTTTTGCCCACTCACTTAGCCTATCTATATCCCTTTGGAGATTCTTTGCGTCCTCCACACAATTTGCTTTCCCACCTATCTTTGTATCATCAGCAAATTTGGCTACATTACACTCAGTCCCTTCATCCAAGTCATTAATATAGATTGTAAATAGTTGAGGCCCCAGCACTGATCCCTGCTGCACCCCACTAGTTACAGTTTGCCAACCTGAAAATGATACATTTATCTGGACTCTCTGCTTTCTGTCAGTTAGGCAATCCTCTATCCATGCTAATATATTACCCCCAACCCCGTGAGTTCTTATCTTATGTAGTAACCTTTTATGTGGCACCTTATCGAATGCCTTCTGGAAATCCAAATACATGACATCTACTGGTTCCCCTTTATCCACCCTGATGGTAATGGGACAAGTAAAGAAACAAAAGATGAGTCTAGAAGAGGTGTAAATGGGAATGGCAGAATCATCAATAGCTGCCATGTGAAAAAATAGGGGCAGAGGTTATATTCTGAAATTGTTGAACTCGATGTTGAGTCCAGAAGGCTGTAAAGTGCCTAATCGAAAGATGAGGTGCTTTTCCGCGAGCTTATGTTGAGCTTCGTTGGAACAGTGTAAGAGGCCGGGGACAGAGAGGTCAGAGTGGGAGTGGAGTGGAGAATTTAAGTGACAGGCGACCGGAAGCTCGGGGTCACGCTTGCGGACTGAACGGAAGTGTTCCGCAAACGGTTACCCAATCTGCGTTTGGTCTCCCAATGTAGAGGAGACCGCATTGTGAGCAGTGAATCCAGTATACTAAATTGCAAGAAGTACAAGTAAATCGCTGTTTCACCTGGAAGGAGTGTTTGGGGCCCTGAACGGTGGGAAGGGAGGAGGTAAAAGAGCAGGTGTTGCATCTCCTGTGCTTGCACAGGAAGGTGCCGTGGGAAGGGGAGGGGGTGTTGGGGGTGATTGAGGATTGGACCAGGGTGTCGCAGAGGAAGCAGTCCCTTCAGAATGCTGAAAGGGGAGGGGTGGGGAAGATGTGTTTAGTGGTGGGATCATGCTGGAGGTGGAGGAAATGGCGAAGGATGATCCGTTGAATGTGGAGGCTGGTGGGGTGAAAGGTGAGGGCAAGGAGAAGGGGTGAGGGCAGAAGTGCGGGGAATGGACACGGTCGAGGGCCATGTCAACCATGGTAGAGGGGAATCCTTGTTTGAGGAAAAAGGAGGACATATCGGAAGCAATAGTATGGAAGGTAGCATCATCAGAGCAGATGCGACGGAGGCGGAGAAACTGGGAGAATAGAATAGAGTCCTTACAGGAAGCGGGGTGGGAGGAAGTTTAGTCCAGGTAGTTGTGGGAGTCAGTGGGCTTATAGTGGAAAGTCCAAAATGGCAAGTTGTGTGTCAAATCAGTGTTGCACGCTGACTGATATCACAATGTGCCTACTCTGCATATTGCCGATGCACTGATGTCCCTCCCGCGCTATCGCCCTCATCAAGTTGGTGACCAGCGCGGACCACGCCGGAAGTGAGACAGCCGCTATTTTTATCCAAAACCGGCCATAACTGCTGGTGCTAAGGTGCCGAATTTTGCGGCCTAAGCCTTTGGAGTAGTTCATGTATCTTTGCCTATACAGTCATAAAATATGATCAAAATATTGGGCCAACATTTGTTGCCAAAATAACGGCAAGGCTCATGGTGTTCATCGTTATTTTTGGATAAATGATGCAGCAACTTCAGGCGAGGAGCAGATGCACGGCTAAATGTGAATGTCCAAAAGTTGCTGTCCAGGTTGCGCCGCTCCGCCCGTTTACTTCGCAAAAACAACATCTCACATTTAGCCTCTCCGTTGTTTTTAGGAACTTGCTGTATTTGCTCATTAATTGCCCATTAAACTCGCCACAAATTTAAGTACACTTTTAACGATGTGATGAATGTTAATGACTGCCAATCAACCTCTCTGGCAACAAAAATTAACGACTACAAGTATGGAGTCTCATTCCTTCAGGTTTTGAATTTTTTGTAGATTTTAAAAATGCCAATTTTTTTAATTTTATGCTATTTTTCTTTTCCTTTCTGTCTTTTTTTTCTCTCTCTCTCTCAATCCAATCGTTCTTTCTCATTCTGTACCTGATTTGACATTGAATTCACCTCCTTTTCAATTCACCCTCCTTGTCAGTCTTTTCTGTGTTTATTTCCCAATCCTTAAACCTCATTGGTTAAGGAGATACCCTGTTGGTTGCCCTGTTTCCCTTGCTGCGCCGTTATCAGCTCGTACTTTCAGCGACTTTGTTGGCACATATTTTTTAACTGAAAGGGTACAGGGTCAAGTCTAACTAACGGCAGATGGTGTTCAATCCCCTGCTGCAGGAAGTTCTGGCCCAATTAAATTTCTGCAATAATAGTAAAGAAACAATATTAAGAATATCCTGAGCCCTTAATCAAAACTGATATTTGAGAATGCATTTGAAATCATTGCATTATTTTAGCTTCTTGTGAACATGACGCAGATGCTAAAATTGAGTCTATTAATATTTTTAAAGTTTCAATCAAATACCTTGGTGTTGTTGTGTTGTTGGATGCTCGGTTTACATGGAGCAATTGAGGGTGCATTCACATTATTTAAAAAGGGCAGTAGACAGAAGGCTGGTAACTATAGACCGGTTAGCCTAACATCTGTGGTAGGTAAAATTTTGGAGTCCATTATTAAGGAAACAGTAACAGGACATTTGGATAATCATAATTTAATAGGACAAAGTCAGCATGGTTTTACGAAGGGGAAGTCATGTTTGACAAATTTGCTGGAGTTCTTTGAGGAAGTAACATATAGAGTGGATAAAGGGGAACCAGTGGACGTAGTGTATTTAGACTTCCAAAAGGCATTTGACAAGGTGCCACACAAAAGATTATTGCTTAAGGTAAAAAATCACGGGATTGGGGGTAATATTCTGGCATGGATAGAGGATTGGCTATCTAACAGAAAGCAAAGAGTTGGGATAAATGGTTCATTCTCAGACTGGCAATCAGTAACTAGTGGTGTTCCACAGGGGTCAGTGCTGGGTCCCCAACTCTTCACAATCTATATTAACGATTTGGAGGAAGGGACCAAGTGTAACATATCAAAATTTGCAGATGATACAAAGATGGGAGGGAAAGTAGTGAGTGAGGAGGACATAAAAAACCTGCAAGGGGACATAGACAGGCTAAGTAAGTGGGCAGAGATTTGGCAGATGGAATACAATACTGGAAAGTGTGAGGTGATGCACTTTGGCAGGAAAAATCCTAGAGCAATTTATTATCTTAATGGCAAGAAACTGGAGAGTACTGAAGTGCAAAGGGATCTGGGGGTCCTGGTGCACGAAACTCAAAAGGTTAGTATGCAGGTGCAGCAAGTGATTAAGAAGGCAAATGGAATGTTGGCTTTCATTGCTAGGGGGATAGAATATAAAAATAGGGAGGTATTGCTTCAGTTGTACAAGGTATTGGTGAGACCGCACCTGGAATACTGCATACAGTTTTGGTGTCCTTACTTAAGGAAAGACATCCTTGCTCTCGAGGCAGTGCAAAAAAGGTTCACTCGGTTAATCCCGGGGATGAGGGGGTGGTCATATGAGGAGAGGTTGGGTAGATTGGGACTCTACTCATTGGAGTTCAGAAGAATGAGAGGCGATCTTATTGAAACATATAAGATTGTGAAGGGGTTGGATCGGGTGGATGCGGGGAGGATGTTCCCGATGACGGGTGAGACGAGAACTAGGGGACATAGTCTTAGAATAAGGGGCTGCTCTTTCAAAACTGAGATGAGGAGGAACTACTTCACTCAGAGGGTGGTAGGTCCATGGAATATGCTGCCACAAAAAGCTGTAGAAACTACAACATTAATTAAATTTAAAACAGAGATAGACAGTTTCCTAGAAGTAAAGGGCATTAAGGGTTACGGGGAGCGGGCAGGAATTTGGACATGAGTCTAGGTTCGGATCGGTCATGGCCCTGTGGGTAGTGGAGCGGGCCCAGGGACTGTGTAGCCTGATTCTGCTCCTATTTCGTGTGTGCAATTCTGTTAGATGCAGGAGATGGTTCTGTGATAGATAGTAGATTGGCGGTTAGGATCAGATCAGCCATGATCTTATTGAATGGCGGAGCAGGCTCGAGGGGCCGATTGGCCTACTCCTGCTCCTATTTCTTATGTTCTTATTGCAGCCATCGAGTTGGTGCAAAGTGCTTTTGTTTTACACTGATGCTGCTCTTGCTATAGTGTAAATGCAGCTGAAATCCAGAGCCAAGGCCCGACCTGACACAAGAATGAAGAGGAGTGAGAATCCCTAGAGGAGGTAGTCTCGCTCTGCTTTGCTCTGACGTTGATTTCAGGGCTTGACACCTGATTCACACTGCTCAGGTTTACCACTGGTGAGATACTGAAAAAGCTTCACACCATCCTTAAACTTGCATTGAAAATGCTCCAAATGTTTCTCAGCCAGTGACATGTGGGAGGTTAAAGTGTTAAAAAAAACGGAATCACGACCCCAACCCACCTCCAACCTGTTTTAACGGAGGCGGGACGGGGGCGGGCAACCAACCCGCTCCCAGGAGGCGGGTCCCCCATTGAAATATTATAATGAGGCTGGCGTGCCTCAGATTTAACCACCATTTCAAATTTAACTGTGGCTGGTCGGGTCTCTCAGGTCTCTGGTAACCCGCCGGCTAAAGTAAGGCGAGGCCTGCTGCATCCCCCGTGATAGGAGAACCCCCCGCCCCACCCCTGAGGCCTCCAATTTTTGTTCCCCCTCCCCCCACTTCCCGAGGCCTTCGATCGCATTCCCGGACTCCCCACCCCCGATGTTCCGGCCCTGATCACCCACCTGGCCCGCACCAGATCCCACCCTCATGGTGACGTCATCAGACCAGCTTCCTGTTAATTGGCCGGGAAGCCCGCAGGGCGGGCCTAACAAGGCCAATCAAGGGAAAATCCCTTTGACAGAGCGGCTGCAGCCAGGATCGTGACTGGAACCCGGAAACTAGCTCTCCCGCCACCATCCCGCCTCCGCTGGGCAATTCGCAGCCTATGTTCCAGGAGGCAGTCACACCTCTTAGATTAAGTAGTACTTTAGAGTTTGTCAGTTGTCAGGGACAGGAGGTTGTGACTGCGAGTCAGGAAGGTATGGGGACCCAGGATGTAGTGATGGTGGAGCCTCGGCCCTTGTCTTTGACCAACAGGTATGAGGTACTTGCTACCTGCGTGGATGAGAACAAGGACTGCAGGGTGGATGAGCAAACTGACCATGGCACCATGGTGCAGGAGGCCATTCAAGTGGGGGGAGTGAAAAGGAATGTAGTTGTGGTAGGGGACAGTATAGTCAGGGGAAGAGATTCTGTTCTCTGCAACCACGACCGGGAGTTCCGACAGTTCAGTTGCCTGCCCAGTGCCAGGGTTAAAGACATCTCATCGCAGCTGGAGAAGAACTTGGAGTGGGAGGGGGAGGATCCAGTTGTCGTGGTTCATGTAGGAACCAACGACATAGGTAGAACTAGGAATGAGGTTCTGCTGAGGGAGTTTGAGGAGCTAGAATCCAAATTAAAAAGCAGAACCTCAAAGGTAATAATTTCTGGATTGTTACCTGAGCCACGTGCAAATTGGCATAGGGACAAACAGATTAGAGGTTTAAATGCGTGGCTCAAAGAGTGGTATGGGAGGAAGGGGTTTCAGATCATGTGTGCACTGGCACCAGTACTGGGGAAAGAGGGAGCTGTTCCGTTGGGACAGGCTCCACTTAAACCGGGTTCCTGGTGAATCAAATAACTAGGGCAGTAGAGAGGGCTTTAAACTAATGAAAGGTGGGTGGGAGGATTCAGGAAAGAGTAAATTTAAAAGCAGCAAGAGAAATGTCAAGGCTCTAGAGCAGAGTAGCGTTTTGGGTAAAAATAAGCAGAGTGGGTCAGGAAGGGACAGAGAGAGTAACAAAGGTAATAGGACATCAGTGACTTAGGTGACATCAGGGAAAAATAGAAAAAAGTCAAATCTAAGGGCACTATATCTGAATGCGTGAAGCATTCGCAACAAAATAGATGAATTAATAATGCAGATAGAAATGAATAAGGTTTGATCTAATGGCCATTACGGAGACGTGCTTGCAAAGTGACCAAGGTTGGGAACTAAATATTCCAGGATACTTAACTTTTAGAAGAGATAGGCAAAATGGAAAAGGAGGAGGGGTAGCCCTGATAATAAAGGATGGGAGAAAGGATCTAAATCTGCCTTTGAGGGAGTGCAGCGAAGGTTAACTAGACTGGTTCCTGGGATGAGGGGATTGCCCTATGAGGAGAGATTGAGTAGACTAAGGCTATATTCTTTAGAGTTTAGAAGAATGAGAGGTGATCTCTTTGAGTTTAGAAGAATTCAGTGGGATGAGAACGGATCTGCCCGGGTAAACTAGAATCAAAGATTGTCAGGCAAAACTGTAATGGAACAATGGGCTGCCTTTAAAGAGGAAATAGTTCAGGTACAGTTGAGGTACATTCCCACTAGGGGGAAAGGCAGGGCAACTAAAGTCAGGGCTCCCTGGATGACGAAACAGATAGAGAATATGATGAAGCAGAAAAAGAGCACGTATGACAGATGCCAGGTTGCAAATACATCTGAGAATCAGGCTATATATAGAAAGGTCAGAGGAGCAGTGAAAAAGAAAATAAGAGGGCCAAAGAGAGGGTATGAGAATAGAATGGCAGCCAACATAAAAGGTAATCCAAAAGTCTTCTGTAGGCATATACAGGAAACTCTTTATTAACCGGCACCCAAATATCCGGAAATCTCTCTTAACCGGCAAAATTCTTGAGCAGGTAACTGGGGTTTTCCTTCATCTCTCGTTTAAAATTAACTTTAAAAAAAACCCTGAGGCGTTTGCCTTGTATCGGAGCGTGTAGATTGGGAGGGGAATGTGCAGCCCGGGTAGGCAGCGGACACGACAGATGGTCAGCTGGCGGTCCCCGGGGAGACGGAGCTCCGAATGCAGGCGCATGTCAATGTGTACGGGGCTCTCGTATGTTGGGAGATATAACTCTCCGTTATCCGGACTTTTTGATTAACCGGCACCACGCCGGTCCCGTCGGTGCCGGTTAATAAAGAGTTTCCTGTAATAGTAAAAGGGTAGTAAGAGGCGGGGTGGGGCCGATTAGTAACGAAAAAGGAGACCTATGCAGGGAGGCAGAGGGTATGGCTGAGATACTAAATGAGTATTTTGCATCTGTCTTCACCAAGGAAGAGGATACTGCCATAGACATAGTGAAGGAGGAGGCAGTGGAGACACTTGATAGGATAAAAATTGATAAAGAAGAGGTATTAGAAAGGCTGGCTGCACTTAAAGTAGATAAATCACCAGGAGCGGATGGGATGCATCCTAGGATGCTGAGGAAATTGAGGGCGGAAATCGCAGAGGTACTGGCCATAATATTCCAATCCTCCTTAGATATGGGGGTGGTGCCTGAGGACTGGAGAATAGCAGATGTTACATCCTTGTTCAAAAAAGGGTGTAAAGATAAACCCAGCAACTACAGGCCAGTCAGTTTAACCTCGGTAATGGGGAAGCATTTAGAAACAGTAATCAGGGACAAAATTAACAGTCACTTGGATAGGTGTGGATTAATTCAGGAAACTTGATTGAGTTTTTGATGAGGTAACAGAGAGGGTTGATGAGGGCAAAGCGGTTGACGTGGTGTACATGGATTTCCAAAAGGTGTTCGACAAAGTGCAACATAATAGGCTTGCCAGCAAAGTTGAAGCCCGTGGAATAAAGGGGACAGTGGCAGCATGGATACGAAGTTGGCTAAGTGACAGGAAACAGAGAATAGTGGTGAACGGTTGTTTTTCGGACTAGAGGAAGGTATACAGTGGGGTTCCCCAGGGGTCGGTTCCAGGATCACTGCTTTTCTTGATATATATTAATGACTTGGACGTGGGTGTACAGGGCACAATTTCAAAATTTGCAGATGACACAAAACTTGGAATTATAGTGAACAGTGAGGAGGAGAGTGATAGACTTCAGGAAGACACAGACATGCTGGTGAACTGGGCAGACACGTGGCAGATGAAATTTAACGCAGAAAAGTGTGAAGTGATACGTTTTGGTAGAAAGAATGAGGAGAGGACATATAAACTAAATGGTACAATCCTAAAGCGGGTGCTCGAACAAAGAGACCTGGGGGTATGTGTGCACAAATCGTTGAAGATGGCAGGGCAGGTTGAGAAAGCAGTTAAAAAGGCTTATGGGACCCTGGGCTTCATTAATAGAGGTATAGGGGTAGAAATTAGGTCGCGCCCCATTTGGGGCGCAAATATCGTCCGGACGCAAATATTAGCGCCTGACGCTAATTATCGGCACTGACGGGAAACTTCACTTTTACCGCCCCGGGAGGTGAGTGGAGCGCTAAAGCAGGCGCTGCACACCTCTCTTAAGGCGCAAAGGCCGAGCAGTGAGGCGCTAACTCGGAGCGCTGGCGAAGCTCATGTAATGTCAGTCAGCAATGGAACACACACACAATGGCACGGGCCAGTTCTTAAAGGGGATGGTTAATCTTGCTTTCCATCCACATCCTGTTCATTGCTGCCTTGAATCTCGGCCTGGAGAGACTTGCACATCAAATGTGCTGGAAAGAACAATGGAGAGCACCAGGCAAAGAGCTCAGAGTGCAGCTCCCACGGTCTCTGCTAAATCGATACAAGGAATGGCAAATCAAAATGAACCTGCAAAGTGCTGCTCAGTACCCAAAACTCCTTCACACAACGTTGAATCTCTCCAGAAGTCTCTCCCTCTCTCTCTCAGAATGCGTAGTTCAAAAATGCCACCAACAATAAAAGACAGGAAGAGGCCCCCTTTAAATAGCGCCCCCCCCCAGCCCCACAGCGATTGATAGCGTTCCAGTCTTCTGGTCGTTGGAAGCGCCAGGCGGTAAGGCAGGGGGCGCCACTCAATTTCCGCTCCGGGGCGCCCCAAGGGCGTTGCACCATGGAATGACATCACAATCTGCGCGCGCAGGTGGTCGCAGCGGTAAGTTTTAGCGCCGCCGCACAATCTCAAGTTAAGTTCTCGAGCGGCGCAAACATCGCTGCGCCCGGGCGTTAGCGGCTTTGCGCCCCATTAGCGCCCTCTTAAGGCGCTAACGGGTGGCGCAACCAAGTGAATTTTTACCCCATAGAGTACAAACGTGTGGAAATTATGATGAACCTGTATAAAACACTGGTTCGGCCCCAACTGGAGTACTGTGTCCAATTCTGAGCACCATACTTTAGGAAGGATGCGAAGGCTTTAGAGAAGGTGCAGAAAAGATTTACGAGAATGATTCCAGGAATGTGGGACTTCAGTTACGTTGATAGACTGGAGAAGCTGGGGATGTTCTCCTTGGAGCAGAGAAGGTTGAGAGGAGATTTGATAGAAGTGTTCAAAATCATGAGGGATCTAGACAGAGGAGATAGAGAGAAACTGTTCCCATTGGCAGAAGGGTCGAGAACCAGAGGACACAGATTTAAGGTGATTGGCAAAAGAACCAAAGGCGACGTAAGAAAAAACTTTTTTACTCAGCAAGTGGTTAAGATCTGGAATGCACTGCCTGAAAGGGTGGTGGAGGCAGACTCAATCTTATCTTTCAAAAGGGAGTTAGATAAGTATCTGAAGAAAAAACATTTGCTCGGCTGCGGGGAAAGGGTAGGGGAGTTGGACCAGCTGAGAGTCGGCACGGGCTCGATGGTCTGACTGGCCTTTTTCCGTGCTGCAACCATTTTATGATTCTATGGGGGAGAAATTCGGTATCGCCCCGTTTGGGGCGCAATTATCGGCTGGGCTCAAAGTTTAGCGCCTGTCGCTAATTATCGCTTCCGACTGCAAACTTGGCTTCTATCGCCCCTGGAGGTGATTGGAGCGCTAAATCAGGCGCTACACACCTCTCTTAAGGCGCTAATGCCAAGGAGCGAGGCGCTACCTCAGAGCGCTGGCGAAGTTCATGTGATGTCAGTCAGCAATGGAACACAGACACACTGGCGCCGGCCAGTTCTTAAAGGGGAAGATCGATCTTGCTCTCCATCCACATCCTACTCATTGCAGCCTTGAATCTCGGCCTGGAGAGACCTGTACATCAAATCTGCTGGAAAGAACAATGGAGAGACCCAGGGAAAGAGCTCAGAGTGCAGCCCCCAAAGTCTCTTCTAAATCGATGCAAGGAAGGTCAAATCAAAATGAACCTGCAAAGTGCTGCTCAGTACCCAAAACTCCTTCACACAGTATTGAATCTCTCCAGAAGTCTCTCTCTCAGAATGCGTGGTGCAAAAATGTCGCCGACAAAAAAGGCTGAAGCGGTCGCCTTTAAATAGCGCTCCCCCAGTCCCTTCCCGACTGCAAAACGTTCCCCTCAACCTGTCGTTGCTAGCGGCAGGCGGAAAGGCAGGGGGCGCCACTCAATATCTGGTGCGGGGCGCTACCCGGGCGTTGCACGCTCGACTGACGTCATGATCTGTGGGCGCAGGAGATCGTGGCGGTAGTATTTAGCGCCGCAAGCGGCGCAAACATCGCTGCACCCAGGCGCTAATTGCTTTGCGCCCCATTAGAGCCCTCTTAGGGTGCTAATGGGAGGCGCAAAGCAACCGAATTTTTCCCCCTATGATTCTGATGAGAGGTGATCTCATTGAAACACATAAAAGCCTCAAGGGGCTTGGCCGGGTTAATGCTAGGAAAATGTTTCCCTTGGCTGGGGAATCTAGAACACGGGGTCACAGTCACAGAATAAGGGGTCGGCCATTTAGGACTGAACTGAGGAGAAATTTCTTCACTCAAAGGGTTGTGAATCTTTGGAATTCTCTACCCCAGAGAGCTGTAGATGCTCAGTCGTTGAGAATATTGAAGACAGAGGGCGATAAATTTTTGGGAATGAAGGGAATTAAGGGATATGGGGATAGTGCGGGAAGGTGGAGTTGAGGTGGAAGATCAGCCATGATCTTGTTGAATGGCGGAGTGGGCTTGAAGGGCCAAATGGCCTACTCCAGCTCCTATTTCTCATGTTCTCCCTCATCTCTGCGGCCTAGTGCCGCAGGCCTACCCGCGTACAGCCAGCCAGCCTCTTCTTCTGGCTGGCTACGGGTGGGAAACAGAGGTTTGAAATGCAAATCAGGCCCTGCTGTTAAATTCGACAGGACCTGCGGGAAACCTGTTCCCCCAGATTTCCCAACTGCTTTCTAGCCCCCACCCCTCCCACCCCAACAACCCACCTCCAAATTAAAATTCAGGCCAATGTGACACATCATGGGGTGCTAGTATACCATGCCTATCCTATGCCACATGGATGCGGTGCAATCTTGCTTGAATTGTTAACGGAGGCACTAAGCTGAGGACAGAAATGTGCCTGTAGGGAAGAAGTAAATAATTAAAGGCAAGTCACCTACACAGCTAGTATGCACGCAGTTACAGAAAAGCAATGGGAGAAATCTTGGAGCAGGTCGCCTTTGTCTAAGAATAGTGTAGTGTGAGATGAGTGCACAGCCCCAATGCATCTTAGTCATCAATATACAATTGATATTACCTAATTTATTTTGCAAATATTTACTCCAATAATGATACTTGCATTTTTGTAGTTCAATTTCACATTGGGCCCAAAATTACTCCGAAGTACGCCGCCGAGCTGCGGAAAGAATACGCACCTACCTGATGGCAGCCCTCCTGTGAAAACTTGCGCTCTGACGCTGCGAGTAGGAGGGCAGCGTAATGGCCCACGGATCCCAGGGATGCAGCCTGTGCGGAAGCGTACCTGGGATCATGTGGGCCTGGTCCTCCAATCAGAAAACAGATTGTTTTTCATTCATTTAAATTACTACAATACTTCATTACTACAGCCTTTGAAATGCTATTTTATCGTGGGAATCCAATTTATTACTCATAAGTCCCACTTCTAAACAAATACTGTGCAGAAAGTTATGAAATATTTTTTAAAACCTGCAGCTTTACCATACACTAGCATTGCTTCTCAGTAAAGCTTATAAGCCATTCAATTAAAATAAAAGCATTTTTTTCATCTCGGGTATCCTCTTACGCTGCGGAAACGGGCCCTGCGCCTGTTTTCACCAGCTGTGAAATTTCCGTACGTAATTGCTGGGCAGTTGGTGGGCAAATAGCCCAACACTGCACCAGCAATTAGGTTATCGGATGCGGAGCAAATGGCCTGTCAATGCATACGTTGACCGACCGCAAGTTCATTATTTAGTGCATGTGCTTAAATCCCGAACTTGCGGTTGATTTCAAAGGCGGTATGATGATGTTCTCTGAGAGTACGGCGTCATACCCACCGCCAAATCCGGGCCATTGTCATTTGTCAAACATTGGCCCAACAGTGACACTGCTGGTCAGTTAGAGAACTGCAGCAGAAGTGGAGCATTTAGCAATCTCCTCTGCTGCAATTCTTTGTCTAACCAAGTGGTCTTATTTGGGAGAATTGGCCATTGGTAAATTAAAAAGGGATGTAAAGGAGCAGAAAAAGATAGAGATGATGAAATCACTTTGCGTGAACACATTCAAAATAAATGCCTTTGCCAAAATAGCAGATAGATTTCATACAAATGTGTCAACCCTTTTCATATAGAGGGGTTCAGATAATAAACAAAGGGGAATAGGAAAGTATAAAGAAAAAGAAAGCTAAAAATGATAAAAGTAGGTTTGTCTACAAAGTAACAGCCATTGCTCTTCAAAAAGTAATTTATTGTATCAAACACTTTGAGAATTTCAGTGAATCGATGCTATGCAAATCCGTTATTGAAAAAGTACATTTTTGCAGAATAAATTGTTAAACTGTCACAGTTGGATGTTGATGGCTAAGGTACACTGTACTTTCCAAAATGGATTTAGGAATACAATTTATAAAGAATAAACCATTGAAAGTACCCCTGGTCCCCATGCCGTAAACATGACTTGGTCTACAATGTAGTTACAGGACACGATATTAATTTCCTACATACTATATTCTAGGTGGTCCTTTTTCTCAGGAGTGATTTTATTTTGTTGGTATCTCTGGAAATTGTTGTGTAGCTGTGAAAGATCATGGGAAGTTATTGTTCTGTTGGAGATTTTGTTCCATTTGCAAACCTCCTCTTGGGGCGCTTAAAGGTGAAAAGAGAGTTTTACATAGAATTACATAGACCCAGATTTTGCAGTGGGTCATGACAGCGAAACTGTTGTTCGCTGTTATTACCCCTCTGAAACTGACAGCAACTTCCGGATTTCTCCGCAGCAGGTTGCACTGTGGAACTTCCAATAGCCAGCAATCAGTGAAATCACATATAATTAGGACGAAAACTTTCCCTATTTTGCTGGAATATCGCTGTTAAACCCCTCTGAAAAAGTTAAGCCTTCTTGAAAGAGGTGTAACTGGTTTTTTAATGGATTAGTGACTGCTGCAAAACTGTTTTGGCCCTGAAAAACTAATTTTATATTTGTAGAATGTCAAATTTTTCCCTTAATATGATTAAGAATTACACTTCATAAAATAATTTTTCTTTTAAAGCTTGTTTGATATTTCAGCTTCTACCTTAATCATATGTGTCTGTCCCAATCTTTATTTCACTCTCTGTAATATTTATAAAAAGTAAATTAGAATCTATTCATTTTACTTCCTGTTTTGCTGTCTGAGAATTCTTCAATGTGATTGGCTTCTTAGCCAGCTTGATGACATCACTGTTACTGGATGCTTGAGATTCGCTTAATTTGGTGCCAGATTCAAACAAAGGGCGGGAGAGCTGAAATCAACACCACACAGATCACAAGATCTTTGTGGGCAGCTTTCTTCAAGGTCGACAGCAAACGCCGTCGCTTCGCCGCTGACCGCAAATTCCAGTCCTTAGAATGTATAGCACAGAAACAGGCCATTCGGCAGATCAGATCTGTGCCGGTGTTTATGCTCCACATGAGCCTCCTCCGACTCTGCTTCATCTAACCCCATAACCTTCGATACCTTTCTCCATTATCTGTTTATCTAGCTTCCCCTCAAATTCAGGCAGTTTTATCCAAGTTCAAAATAGGTTCAAAAATTCAAGAATGGGTTTAGAATGCATGTACGTAAATGCACAAAGTGTGGTGAATAAGGTTGGTGAGCTACAAGCACAATTAGCTGTGTGGCAATATGATGTTGTGGTAATAACGGAAATGTGGCTTAAAAACGGTGAGGACTAGGCACTTAGGGCTGGATTTTGCCAATGGGGAGCTTTTGGAGGCGGGACTCCCGCTTCCATCAACTTCTGGCCAACCCACGCTTTTTTCCCTTTATTGACCTTGGCTTAGCAGGCCAATTAAGGGAAAGCCAGTTACAGAGAAGGTCAACGTATGATGTTTCATCTGTCAAAAATGTTTGCAGAAATTAGATGGTTGTTGCATTGGAGAATGCAGCGGCCATCTGTCATCTCTGCCGTGGAGATGCGAGACTCTCTGCATACCCAACTCTTGAAGCCTGCAGGAAGAAACAAAGGTAAGTAAACTTTTACTAACATTTTCCACTTACCTCACATACTCACCTCTCCACACTTACACCCATCACTCACCTTCACAGCGCACTTTTGCACCCCTCTGACCCCCGCAGACCCACTACTCGCCTCGGTGACCCTGGAGGGGTTCAGAGCCTTCGGGAAGCCCGCACTTGTGTGGGCAAAATGGGGATAATCCTCTTATCTGCCTGTTAACTACCTGTTAACAGGCAGATAAGTGGCACTGATCTCCTTCCCGCCTCAAGGAGATGGGATCCGGCGCGGGTCAGCTACCCGACTCCTGGCAAGATGGCACGGAGGCGGGTTAGGGGTGGGTTGGGCACCTGCCCCCAAATTCTGCCATTTTCCTGGCAGTCCCACCTCCATAACCGCCTCCCCAGGGCTGGCAAGATTGCGCCCTTAATATTCAATGGTACAAGGTGTTCAGAAAAGATAGGGAAGGAAAAAAGGGAGGGAGGTGGCAATGCTGATTAAGGAAGACATTGTAGTGTTGGAAAGGGAGGATGTTCTTCAGGGGACAAGGACAGAATTCATTTGGTTAGAGTTGAGGAGCAAAAAGGGTATGATCACGCTATTGGGGGTATTTTATAGGTCTCCAAATAGTGAGAAGGAGGTAGAGGAGCAAATCTGCAGGATTTTAATTACCCAACTATTGATTGGGATAATGCTAGGGTAAAGGGAAAGGAGGGGGAGGAATTTCTGAAATGTGTTCAGGAGAATTTCCTTGACCAATATGTTCTTGGCCCAACTAGAAAGGAGGCATTGCTGGATCTGGTGCTGGGGAATGAGGTGGGCCAAGTCGACCAAGTGTCTGTTGGGTATGAGTGATTATCGTATCATAAGATTTAGATTAGCAATGGAGAGGAGCAAGGAAGAATCTAGAGTGGAACTTCTAAACTGGAATAGGGCTAACTTCAATGGGATGCGAAAGGATCTAGCCAGGGTAAAATGGAACCAAAGACTGACAGGAAAAACTGTAATGGAACAATGGGTGATCTTTAAGGAGGAGATGTTCCAAGTACAGGCTAGGTACATTCCAACAAGAGGGAAGGGTAAGGGAACCAAAGCAAGGGCTCCTTGGATGACGAGGGAGATAGAGAAGATGATGAAACAAAAAAAGAGGGTGTATGGTGCATGTCAGGTGAATTCTTCAAGGGAGAACAAGACCAAATACAATAAGTTGAGAGGGGATGTGAAGATGAAAATAAGATTGGCAAATAGAGAATATGAGAGTAGAATGGCGGTTAACATAAAAGGGAACCCAAAAATCTTCTACCGGCATGTAAACAGTAAGCGGGTAGTAAGAGGCGGAGTGGGGCCTATTAGAGACAAAGAAGGTGATATATGCTTAGAGGTGCAGGGCAAGGCTAGAATACTCAATGAGTACTTTGTATCAGTGTTTACTAAGGAGGTGGATGCTGACAAAATATCGGTAGCAGTGGAAAAGGTAGAAGCAATGGAAGGGGTGAAAATTGATAGACAGGATGTACTAGAAAGGCTGGGTATGCTTAGAGTGGACAAGTCGTCTGGTCCAGATAGCTTGCATCCCAGGTTGCTAAGGGAATTGGGGGAGGAGATAGTGGAAGGGCTTGCCATAATTTTCCAATCTTCTCTAGATGTGGGGGAGGTGCCTGAGGATTGGAAAGTGGCAAATGTGACGCCATTGTTCAAGAAAGGGTGTAAGGACAATCCTAGTAACTACAGGCCAGTCAGTTTAACATCAGTGGTGGGTAAAGTTTTAGAAACAGTAATCAAGGAAAAAATTAACGGGCACGTGGAGAGATTTAAGCTAATTAAGGAGAGCCAACACGGGTTTGTAAAAGTCAGATCGTGTTTGACTAATCTAATTGAATTTTGTGATGAAGTAACAGAGAGGATTGATGAAGGGAATGCAATGGATGTTGTCTACATGGATTTTCGGAAGGAGTTTGACAAAGTACCACATAGAAGGCTGGTTAACAAAATTGAGGTTCATGGAATAGGTGGGTCAGTGGCAGCTTGGATAAGGAATTGGCTTAAGGACCGAAAACAGCGAGTTGTGGTAAATGGCTGTTTTTCAGACTGGAGGATGGTAGATAATGGTGTTCCCCAAGGGTCAGTGCTGGGGCCACTGCTTTTTTTGATATATATAAATGACCTGGATATTGAAATACAGAGTAGAATTTCTAAATTTGCCGATGACCCCAAACTTGGGGGTGTGGCAAACAGTGATGATGATATCAATCGACTGCAACAGGACATAGAAAGGCTAGCAGAATGGGCAGGCAAGTGGCAGATGGAATTTAATACAGAGAAGTGTGAGGTGATGCATTTTGGCAGAAGGTACAGGGAGAGGCAATATACACTTAATGGCACAGTTTTAAAGAGGGACAGAGGGACCTGGGAGTTAATGTTCATAGTTTCCTGAAGGTGGCAGGACAAATTCTTCTTAGGCAGTCCCTTGGAACCGAAGATGACTTGCTTTCACACTAAAAATGAGTTCTCAGGTGACTGATGAGTCCAATGCGGGACCTACACTCTCTGTCACAGGTGGGGCAGATGGTGGTTGAAGGGGCGGGTGGGGTGCTTGGGTTGACGTGCACTCCTTCCACTGTTTGCGCTTGGCTTCCGCTTGCTCCCAGCGAAGAGACTCAAGGTGTTCGTTGTCTTCCCGGATGCTTCTCCTCCACTTTGTGCGGTCTTGGGCCAGGGATTCCCAGGTGCCGGTGGGGATGTTGCACTTTTTCAAGGAGGCTTTGAGAGTGTCCTTGAAGCGTTTTCTCTGCCCACCTGGGGCTCTCTTGCCATGTCAGAACTCCGAGTAGAGCGCTTGTTTTGGGAGTCTCGTATCAGGCATGCAGACGATGTGGCCCGTCCATCGGAGCTGATCGAGCGTGGTCAAAGCTTTGATGCTGGGGATGTTGGCCTGAGCGAGAACACTGACGTTGTTACACCTATCCTGCCAATGGATTTGCAGGATCTTGCGGAGGCAGCATTGGTGGTACCTCTCCAGTGCTTTGAGGTGCTTGCTGTACATGGTCCATGTCTCTGAAGCATACAGGAGGGTGGGTATCACTACTGCTCTGTAGACCATGAGCTTGGTGCTGGGTTTGAGGTCCTGGTCTTCAAACACTCTCTTCCTCAGGCGACCGAAGGTTGCACTGGCACACTGAAGGCAGTGTTGGACTTCGTCATCGATGGCAGGACATATTGAGAGAGTGGTTAGTAAAGCATATGGGATCTTGGGTTTCATAAATAGAGGTATTGAGTACAAAAGTAGAGAAGTTATGCTGAACCTTTATAAAGCGCTGGTTAGGCCACAACTGGAGTATTGCGTCCAGTTCTGGTCACCACACTTTAGGAAGGATGTGAAGGCCCTTGAGAGGGTGCAGAGGAGATTTACCAGAATGGTTCTGGGGATGAGGGACTACAAGGACAAGTTGGAGAAGCTGGATTTGTTTTCATTAGAGCAAAGGAGGTTGAGGGGTGATTTGATAGAGATGTACAAGATTATGACAGGTTTGGATAGGCTAGACGGGGAAAGGCTGTTCCCACTAGTTGATGGTACAAGGACTAGGGGACACAGATTTAAGGTTTTGGGCAAGAGATACAGGGGGAACGTGAGGAAAAACTTTTTTACGCAGCGAGTGGTGAGGACCTGGAATTCGCTGCCGACGGAAGTGGTGGAAGCGGAGACACTCAATGTTTTCAAGGGGAGACTGGATAGGCACTTGAGGGAAATAAACTTGCAGGGCTATGGGGATAGAGTGGGGGAATGGGACTGACTGGATTGCTCTACAGAGAGCTGGCATTGACTAGATGGGCCAAATGGCCTCCTTCTGTGCCATTATGACTCTGACTATGACTAAGTTTTGTTTTTATGGGGCTTTTGTAATAAAGGTAGTTTTTCTATGTTATATGACTTTGCATTACTGGACAACATAGTGAACAAATTGTTTTCTTTTATTTTAGTTAGAATATATCTGTTTGAAGGTGGTATGTTGTGGCATCTTCCTATTTTTTCTTTTTTTTTATCTGCCAGTTTTCTTCCCTCTCCTCTTCATGTTTACTTGGTACTGTTCCACGTGTGCTGTCTGCTTTCTGGAAACTTACCTGACTGAGCTTTGCTGGAAGTGCATATATGTAGATGTATACATGCCAACTTACAAAGCTTGGAAAAGCTAATAAACAGCTTCAAAATAGCTGATAACTCAAAATAAAAATATGTAACTGAAAAACGGTCCTGAATAAAGACCAATGACTAAGGGCACTGCTTCAAGTCAACTACATTAATTAAATTCTTATTATAATGGAATTCAGGATTTTTGGGATCTTATTCCACAGTTCAGGTTGGTCGTTTGTTAAAACTGAGGCCAATGTTATCATGTATGTGGGAGTACCTTCACCACACGGACTGCAGCGGTTCAAGAAGGCGGCTCACCACCACCTTCTCGAGGGCAATTAGGGATGGGCAATAAATGCTGGCCTTGCCAGCGATGCCCACATCCCATGAACGATAAAAAAAAAGAAAATATTTAGTTGGAATTGGAGTGCAGTGGGACATGAACTTGTCATGAATTAAGCTGCAGCTATATCCAATTTTCCATTTTGTATTGGGGGTGGGGGGAGGGAGAAAACACTAAAGTACACAGTGCAATTTTTGTATTTAGAAATTTTTGATGGAAGTGAACTTGGACGGTGCAAAATTCATTTTCTGGGGTGTCTGTGGACATGTAAAGCCTTAGTACAGATGTGCACCCCAATTACATCTGAGTTTTCTTCCCTCTCCTCTTCACGTTTACTTGGTACTATTCCACATGTGCTGTCTGCTTTGTCTAGGATTCTTTGACACCAAAGAGAAAAATGTATATTACCAGCTGTTCAACACAGCTGGTTTTATGGTTACCAGGCTAGCACGGGTTATGTGTTTGTAGAGCAGTGGGTTCCCCTGATGATGTAGAACCTGAACCTTGTTAACATTTATCCAACTGGAGAACAGCAGCTGATGGGATGGTGTCAGCAACATCCACCACAATGCATGCAAAGCTTGTTCCCCCAAATGAGCAGTGTTTTGTTTTTGGAACAGTGGCAGTTGGTTCCACATACAAAGCATTAATGAGTGCACCAGCTGTTCCTGAGGGTCATGGCTTCCAGTAATAGAGTGGACAGTGGTGTCGGACAATGCCCTGTAGATGTTAAGTGCATGTATTCCCATTTAATTTTTATTGCAGCCACAAATCTCTTCTATCTAGCTCTATGGAGCACTGCACTTGAAATGCTTGAAAATAGTGGCCCGGATTTTGCGGTGGGTATGGTAGCCACCCTGAGTACACCGCCATACCTCCTTTGAAATCCACTGCAAGTTCTGGATTTCTGCATGCATTTGCGCATGTGCGAAATCCGGAACTTGCAGCCTGTCAACGTACACACTGACAGGCCATCCGCACGGCCCACGAAAAAGCAATGCCTGCCACAGAGTTGGGCTATTTGCCCACCGACTGGTCAGCAATTGTATACGGAAATGTTACGGTTAGTGCAAACGGGTGCAGGACCTGTTCGCATCAGCATAAGGGGCTACCTCAGGCATGTTTTAAACATTTAAGCAAAGTGATGGAAGGTGTCATCGGCAGTGCTATCAAATGGCACTTACTCACCAATAACCTGCTCACGGATGCGCAGTTTGGTTTCCGCCAGGACCACTCGGCTCCAGACCTCATTACAGCCTTGGTCCAAACATGGACCAAGGAGCTGAATTCCAGAGGTGAGGTGAGAGTGACTGCCCTTGACATCAAGGCAGCATTTGACTGAGTGTGGCATCAAGGAGCCCGAGTAAAACTGAAGTCAATGGGAATCAGGGGGAAAACTCTCCATTGGCTGGAGTCATACATAGCACAAAGGAAGATAGTTGTGGTGGATGGAGCCCCAGGGCATCGCTGCAGGAGTTCCTCAGGGCAGTGTCCTAGGCCCAACCATCTTCAGCTGCTTCATCAACGACCTTCCCTCCAACATAAGGTCAGAAATGGGGATGTTCGCTGATGACTGCACAGTGTTCAGTGCCATTCACAACTCCTCAGATAATGAAGCAATCCATGCCCGCATGCAACAAGACCTGGACAACATTCAAGCTTGGGCTGATAAGTGGCAGGTAACATTCGTGCCACACAAGTGCCAGGCAATGACTATCTCCAACAAGAGAGAGTCTAACCACTGCCCCTTGACATTCAACGGCATTACCATCGCCGAATCCCCCACTATCAACACCCTGGGGGGTCACCATTAACCAGTAACTTAACTGGACCAGACACATAAATACTGTGGCAACAGGAGCAGGTCAGAGGGTAGGTATTCTGCAGCGAGTGTCTCACCACCTGACTCCCCAAAGCCTTTCCACCATCTACAAGGCACAAGTAAGGAGTGTGATGGAATACTCTCCACTTACCTGGATGGGTGCAGCTCCAACAACTTAAGAAGCTCGACACCATCCAGGACAAAGCAGCCCGCTTGATTGGCACCCCATCCACCACCTTAAACACTCACTCCCTCCACCCTGGGGGCGCTAACTGGAGACACAAAGGCACCCAATTTCGCCCCCTATGAGTGTAAAAGGCAATGCCTTGTGAATCTGAAAAAAACATACCTTTTATTCTGTTCCTGGTGAACAATTAAATCAGAGCTGTCCACGTGTCGGAAAATGTCAAAGAGCCATACATACCGCCCATTTCCAGGCCCTGGTTACACAAACTGGAAAGCTTGACTTGAGCTGGCTATAGGTTAGCCCCGAATCCTACGATGGATTATGGGGTGACTTCAGCCAGTGGAAGTTAGCTGTTTTCCAGGTCCCAGTGTGAATAACGCCTGGTAAAGGTGATGTACGTGCCAAATGCAGATTGTTGGAATCTATGTGAATGCTGCGGAAAATAAATAAGGCTCACCAGGAGAGTGCTCCCTCTTCAGATAAGTGATCGATAGAGCTGTAAGTCAGGAAGGAATGGAGAATGAACAACAATTAAATTAATAGGAATAGAGAAAGAATGAAGCATCGACAAAATGAAGATAAAGAAATGGATGCAAGGAGATAGAGATAGAGACAGACAAAGATAACTGTCAGAGAAAATGCAAAACAACAAAGGGCACGGGAATCAAATTAGCAAATGAAAATATTTTACACCTATAAAATACACTATCCAACAGTCCAACTGAAAAATTATGTTGCTTGGCCCAAAAACATTCTGAACATTTTGTAAAATATTTTTGTAAAAAAATATTACCTAGAAATTACTATTAGCAATATTAGACAAATGCTTAACACATTTGTATGACATTTTTTGTCCACGACGTTAACAGTTAAATGGTTGACAGAGGAATATCATAAGTATGCATTAGCACTCATCAACTAATCACAAACATCTAACACACTAATATGTCTAGTCTTATTTCTATGTAAGGATTTAGTGGCTATGTAGTAATTATGTAGCCCAGAGTGTGTGGACAAATTGCTTCCTGGCCTCAACCAATGACTTAAAGCTGCTTTTCAAAAGTATATGGAGGGGCCGAGTGGTGATTTTCCAATTTTAATTCTGCCTAGCAGATGCATCTAACCTCATTTTACCCCACCTTTGACGTGGTTGAGATTGAAAAGTCAATATGTGAGTGGCACAAACTTTATTCCACCACAATATAACGCCATCATTAGGGGGCTTATTTTCACCCTCTTTGACGCGTGCAAGCAGGGTAAAAAAAGTGGCACAGTACTTTCTGCCCTATTTGTGCCATGAGGTGGCCCCTGCTATCTTGGCTCTAGTTAGGCCCTGGGCAGCCCAGTCGCCCACTGGTTTCCAGTGCCAGCATTATTAATTTATTTCGAGAGGTCCTGTCATGCCGATAGGACCCATTGCGATTTTCAGGTGATTCACTGGAACTAATGTTCAGGGCAACACCTGCACAGGAAACTGGACATTGCAGTAGGTTGAGTGTTTGGAGCACAATTTAAAGGGAACTCACATGTAAGTAGCTGGATCATAGGATCTATTCTGGTAGGAATTATTGTTTTCTGCATAATGCCACATTTGTGTAGAAGAGAAGTTGTTGAAGGCTTTTTTCTGGACTGAAGGAGCCTTTTTAGTAGGTGGAAAGTCCAGTTTTGGCTGCCCTACATGTTTGGTGGAGGAGGAAGAGGAGCAGCAGCAGCATCCAGCATCAGCAACAACATGGGGAGCTACAACCTGCAAAGGAGGCTGCAGGATCCTTGGGAAGAAGGGTTAGCAAGTAGGTGACCATACTCAGCTCTTTAAATTGGCTTCTTTAATCCTGTCATGATACATAGAGCTAAAAACCATCGCCACTCACAGGGTTGGGGGGTGGGGTGGGGTGGGTTGCCAAAAGTCCTAGTTTATTTGGATAGAATTCACCTCCGGCCTCCCCAAAGCCTTTCCACCATTTACAAGGCACAAGTCAGGAGTGTGATGGAATACTCTCCACTTGCCTGGATGAGTGCAGCTCCAACAACACTCAAGAAGCTCGACACCATCCAGGACAAAGCAGCCCGCTTGATTGGCACCTCATCCACCACCTTAAACATTCACTCCCTCCACCACCGAAGCACCATGGCGGCAGTGTGTACCATCTACAAGATACACTGCAGCAACCAAGGCTTCTTCGACAGCACCTCCCAAACTGCAACCTCTAACACTTAGAAGGGCAAGTGGAGCAGTTGCATGGGAACATCTTCACCTCCAAGTTCCCCTCCAAGTCACACACCATCCTGACTTGGAAATATATCGCTGTTCCTTCATCATCGCTGGGTCAAAATCCTGGAATCCCCTCCCTAACTGCACTGTGGGAGTACCTTCACCACACGGACTGCAGCGGTTCAAGAAGGCGGCTCACCACCACCTTCTCAAGGGCAATTAGGGATGGGCAATAAATGCTGGCTTTGCCAGCGACGCCCACATCCCGTGAATGAATACATTTTTAAAAAGACAATGAATGGCCCTTAAAGAGACCATTGGAGGCCGTTGAAAAAACGGTGTAGGAATTTTTAAATTAACATTTTTTTGAGGCCAGGAGGAGCAGAAATTCCACTCCATGGTACTCATAAAGGCCTCTGTATTAATCCCTGCAAGACGGTTGGGAGGGGGGTGGTGGTAAAATGTACAACGTGACCCCAACCCGCTGCACATGCACCTGACGCCATTTCTGCTTGGGGCGTCCGAGTATCCCACCGTGGAGCGGCGGGATGCTTAATTAACATATTTAAATCAGGCTCCCGCAGTACAATTGGGAGTCTGATTTGAAATTTACTGCTGTTGCATGAGTTTCCTAGGGATCAGGAAACTGGGCAGTGAAATGGAGGCTGGAGCTGTCAGCTCCCCGAGGTAAGTGGCTGTTTCAGCACTCCTTGTGGGCCAGGAGGAGCAGGAATGCTTCCCCCCCACCCACCCCGGCCCAATCTCCAGCTATTGCAGCTTTAACCAGCTGTAGTAAATAATCAAGTGGGTTTAATGTTGAACATGAGATATAAAGCACAAGGTGATAGCCATGTACTTTAATCATCACAATGTCCCTAATTACAGCACAAAACTCACCAGATTACTCATTGTAACCATTAGTAGAGAGAAGTCTCATGGTGTTAGTTTTGAAATTAAAATTGTGCTCTCAGAATACAGGACTTTAATGTGGAGTAATGGCTGCTTTGCTCTCAAGCCAATTAGATTCTGTTTGTTTATTAATCTGTCTTGTAATGTTTAGTAAATGAGAATTCAGGGTATTATAGAGGATTATTCCAAGCATCATTTACTTATCCTTTTTGAGACAGTCTCTGACTATAAAGTTATCATGTGACGTGCGAACAGCATTGGTTGCATTTTGTTTGTAACGTTTTTGATTAGCCAAATACAGTGGTAAATAATATATGCTATTATCTTTTTTCACTGCTGAATTAATTTTTTACACTTTGTCAATTGTTGAATAAAAATAACTGTTGAGAATTCTGATCCTGCATCCTCACATGCTTTAGTTGGTCCCTAACTGATGCAAGAGATGGTCTAACAAGCTGTGTATTCTGCGTCATCAGTCTCTGGAAAAGGGAGTAATTGAATGACTACCCAGTGGTGCAAGTCAATTGATATGGGTTTCCACTGCTGAAGTCCTTGTACCTGCCTTCATTGCCTCCAGACATAGCCACTGCGATGCTCTCCTTGCAGGCCTCCCATTGTTTACCTTACATGGACTCCAACTTGTACAAAATTCTGCTGCACATTTTCTGTCCTGGACCAAGTCTTGCTCACCTCTCAGCCCAGTCCTCGCTAACCTACATTGGCTCCCTGTCTCCCAATGAAATATTTAAAATGCAAAGTAAATCAAATAGCATGAGAATGTTAAAGAAAATAGATATTTTATTAGTATATACAACTAAAATGGGTTCAAATCACACTCTGATATTAGCAGGTGCATGGGTACATCATCACCTCAATGTTCTCCTCCAACTCGCACACCATCCTGACTTGGATATATCTCACGGTTCATTCATCATCGCTGGGTCATTGTCTTGGATCTCCTTACCTAACAGCATTATGGGAGTTCCTTCACTACATGGAGTGCAGCTGTTCAAGCAGGCCCACCATCCCCGTCTCAAAGGCAGCTAGGGCTGGGCAGTAAATATTGGTTTGCCAGCGATGACCATATGCCAAGAATGAAAAAGTAAATAACATGTTTTCAACAGATTTTGTTAAAATAGCAGACAGTGGAATTACCTACAAATGCATGAATACTACATGAACAATAGAATACAAAAATACCATAAACAACAGCTTTACATGATCCTTCTGTTCATGGGAGATCAGTATAGATCAATTTGATGTGGTAAACAAATGCTAGCTGACAACCAAATAGGTTTCTTCAATCCCAATTAAATTACACAATTAGTCTGAATTCACTCAGTCTAATATGAGCAATGTAGTGTGTGATAACAGATTAGTCTCTGCTACCAGAGATATGCATTAGTCTATTATGACAACAGTAAAGTCACATTAACATTTTGTTAAATAATATGACATTAACATGCATCTTTTACATAATTTAAATACTACGCAATCCAGGTATTATTAAAGATATTTAGCACCAAAAATATACATAAAGATTTTTTAAATTGAAGAATGATATGACAAATGATGAGCTTTAACTGGTTGTGTTAATGCTAAAACCACATCATCAACAAATTACAAGGAAAGGTTATAGAGCTGGAGTTTCTGTTTGGTTGTGCTTTTTTTTGGCGTAATTCGCCCCAAATCAGCAAAACCAGGGCAAATGATCGCGGAATTTTAAGCGCAAATTACGTTCAGTGCAACTCAAGTTTCCACGATCTTTTGCGCTTGTTTAAAAAGCATCACGCTAGAAGCTGGCCCTGCCCACAACTGGCCACGCTGCCAGGGTAAATTAATCACCATTGTGAGTTTCCGCTAATTGCGCTTGTTTGCAAGCCTGCGAGGAGGCTCTAAAAATTATGGTTTTTTTTTTAGGTGCAAAGACACTAAAAGGCATGTTTTAAAAGCTTTTGAATATAATTTTTTTAATTTACTAACAAACTGACTACTGTACACCAATATAACTAGCAAATGATTCTGTATAGTTTTTTTTAAAGTCATTTTCAGTAATTTAAAATCGGGTTACTCACACAAGTGTTGGACTAGACACTCTGATTAAAAATGCTTATTTTTTTGATAAACCCATTTTCAGCTGTATTAATAAAACTGCATCTTAAATAAATCAAGGAATATTTTTTAAAGCAAACTTTAAAAAAATAAATTACGTTCTAAGACACTGCCTGATTGCGCTGGGTAATGGCAGATTTTACGTTTGGCGACATGCAAATGAGTTTGAACTCGAGGGGAAAACAATATTTCTCCAAACTAGAGCAATTTTGGGCACAATTTGCACCTGGATCAGTGATTTGCACCCAAAGCGGAAACTCTACCCCATAATGTTTAGCCTTTTTCAAGTAAAGCAAATCTCAGAGAGGTTTTGGGTGTGCATTGATGTGCAAACAGCAGCATAACTTGGGAATTGGGGTGGTGATGTGACTCCCTCATACACTAAAGCAAGAGTTATGAGACCTACTCTAATAGGTAGTCTTACATCAGATGAGTGTCACACTGAGTGTAGTAGCACTCCAGCTACTGTAAAGTAATGCTTTTAAAAGTGCCCACATGGTCAGTTAAACCTTCTGGAAACATTTAATCTTGGTTTTGACTCTTATGAGAGAAGTGCTACTCCTACAGCTCTTTGAAGATTAAAAATTAGGCACCTAGAGAATGGAGATGTGCAGTCACTCAGCTCAGTGTAAGGCACAGTCAGCATAAGGCAGTATTATTTGGGTCTACCAGCTGTACATGGCACTCTACTGGTCTGAAATTGGTGTCTCTAATATAACTGCAATACTTGTGTTTCCACAGTATCTCCTCCTTAATAATTAAGCATTACAGAAGGCCATCGTCACAGATGTCAAGATTTGCATTTTGTGACCTGGATATAACCAATTAAGGTCTCAATTCTCCATTCAGATTAGTCTCACCTACTTCATTTGCTTGGTTAGCCATGTACTGCGATCCCCATGCCCATTTTCGGGTCTTGTCCAATTTAATCCCCATTGTGCTCACTTGGGACGTGGCAGAGAAATCGAGTCAGATCCGAACCGAACCGATTTTTAGTTTTGGTTTATTTCCAGGTTTAGTTATCTGAATTCTCTCCAGAGTCTTCAACATGAAGGAGCGCAACTGCTGTAGCTGTTCATATCAGGAAATTAATACTTGTCCAAAATCATTATTGTACACTGGTAGTTTGTCACTTCAGTACTTTATTTTCAGTCAAGTGCAAGATTTACTCAATTGTATTTCAGTGAGTTTCTTGTTGCTTGTACTTCATCCAGTTTGCTTTTAATTCATGGAAATACTCAGCAGGTCAGGCAGCATCTGTAGAGAGAGAAACAGAGTTAATGTTTCAGGTTGATGACCCTTCGTCAGAACTTCAGATTTCCAGCATCCGCAGTATTTTGCTGTTGCTTTCAATTTATGCTGAATTGATGCCCATTCTTGGTTCCCTTGCATTTTCTTTTTCTGTTGGCTGAAATTTAAGTCATCTAATTAATATGTATTTTTGTTGATTTTTTTAATCTATTTTTATTTAAGTATGTGTTGATAATATTGAAAGAACTAGTTTGAAGGAGTTGATGAGCCTAGCTGAGTAAGCAGGCTGAATTGATAGCCTCAGCTGGATGTAACACTGTTGATGTTAATTAAGCTCCTTTACACAGATTCCCAGTGATATATATGCACTCACCATTCAAACACAAATATATTGTTTGAAAATTAATATACATCGTCCAGAGAAAGAATATTTAAGTTGATCATAATTCGTATAGTATTTTAAAGGTGTATTGATGATGACTAATTGATTAGTGTCAATATACAGGCTACTCCTGCCTGCACTACAGAAAAAATAAATATAATCTGATGCAATGCATTAGAAAGCTCTCAACAGCATAATTAAGATCAAAAACCACGTGAGGAGGATTTTCCCCCAGGCACTGATATCAATCCTGGTTACCAACTGCAGGATAATCTTGGCTTAATTCTATTCTGTAATATTCAGTAATGCTTACTTTACTATTGCTACTTAAATAATTTTAAAACTGCAAACGGTGTATTTTTTTTAACTAGGTTTAGAAGTGCTGCTGCTGTCCCTGTAGTGTTAATGTCTCTGACATCACAAAGTCATAACTCGTGTTTCATTCTGTTAACCAGCGCAACAAATGGTTAAATTATGTGACTACACAGAATGGGGGAAATTTTAACCCAAAAAAATACGGGTGGGTTGGGGTCGGGTGGGAAGTGAAAGTGTTAAAAATCTGAAGCCCGACCAAAATCCGCCTCCAATCCGGCCACTTCCGGTTTTAACGGAGGCGGGACGGGCCGTGCAGCCAACCCACTCCCAGGAGGCAGGTCACCCATTTGAATATTATAATGATGCTGCCGTGCCTCAGATTTAACCACCATTTTAAATTTAACAGTGGTGGTCGGATTTTGTAGGTTTCATGAAACCCGGCCAGGTAAAGTAAGGTGAGGACTGCTGCATCCAGGAGGTACGTGCCTTTACACTTATCCTTATCTTCTGGATCCAGTGCCCCTACCTCACCCACCCCCGCGATCGGAGACTCCCCCACGAGGCCTCTGATCCCCTCCCCCGAGGCTTCCGATTTCCCCCCTGGGCCTCCGATCCCCCGACACGAGGCCTCCCCCCCGTGCCCCCACCGATGCTCCTCCGGCCCCCTGACGTCGTCTGCCTCCACCCCTCCATGCTCCTCTGACCCCCATGCGATGAGCCCCCAGATCCCCGATCAGCTTCTGGACTCACGATTAGCTGCTCCAGCCCAACGATGAGTTCCCGGCCCCCAATGTGCTGCTCCAGCCCCTTGATCAGCTGCTCGATCCCCCCCGTTGAGCTCCCAGCGCACCCCACCCCGTGCCACTCCGGCCCTCTGATGTGCTTCCTTTCCCCCGATGAGCTCCCAACCCCTGCCCCCATGCTGTTTTGGCTCTCCGATGTGCTCCCGGACCCCCCCCCCCCAACCCCAGTGCTCCTCCGGCCCCCCCCCCCACCCAACCTCCACCTGATCCCTCCCTCCCTCCTGTCTGTGGCCAAGTGCCACAGGCCTACCCGCCTGCAGCCAGCCAGCCTCTCAATCTGCTGGCTGCGGGTGGGAAACAGAGGTTTCAAATTTCTCGACCACTTCCGAGCCCCCTGCTCCCAACTCGCCAAAGTATTAAAATTCAGGCCAATAATTCAAAAAATGAGTTTCCTGACGGTTTTTCTCTGCTACATACTATGAATAACTTGTACAGAACACAATGACCTTATTTCTAAAATTAATGTTCACTTTCTTTTTGTAATATATTTGTTGAATGGGGAAGGTTGAAAGTGAAGCTGTTGATTTTTGAAATCGGAATGAGATTTACTGCTGCCACTAGCAGTACTCATAGTGTTCCTCTGTCTGAATTAAACACAAGCATAAGGTAATTATTTATTTTATATTGTATAAAAACAAATTGTAATTCATATCAAAATATCTGTACATGAATCAAAGTATTGTAATAGATAACCTTTATGGGTTGAGTGGCTACAACCTTTTGGGAAAAGCAAAATATTAGACATTAACGATGCTTGTAAAAATGATGGGATGTAGTCCTTTGTGCTTAGAGCAGAGGAGAACTATGATAAATGTAACACTGCAGCAAATGCATATGTATAGTTGCAGCATCTCTCAAAAATTGCATTTGATTTATTATTACTGCAAAAATCCATTGCAGTCAAGATTATGAAGCAATATGGTAATAGGTTTCAAACCAATATAATTTATACATAAGCTGATGAGCTTTCAATGCAAACCAATTTCATTAATTTATGAGTGAACCTGAGATGTCTTGAGGCGGTCTGATGTGGTAACACATTATAGTGGGAGAATTTTAACTCCCTCTGTCCGGTGGAAACCAGGCAATGTAGGAGTTAAAAATCAGAGCGGTAGACATACCATTGGTTATCTACCACGCTGCTATCTCCCCTCCACAGGTGTAATAGCGGTTGAAGCACCCGCCTGATTCAGGTGAGAGCCTCATGAATACATTTAATTTGGGGTCCTATTACATAGATAGGACCCTGAAGCAATTTTTACTGGCCAAGCATCTGCTGTGGTCACTCTGCTCAGTGTAAGACCTCACTCCTGAGACCTACAGGTTACTGATTCGTACTTGAAATTTACGAGAAATTACACAAAACACATGAGTTCCGTCTTTAAGATTTTATTATCCTTAAGACAGATTCAGAACCCTTATCATTATTGCTATGAATTCGAGCAGTGCACCAGTAATGTTACAAGAGATCATACATACAACCACCCACAGATGATCAGTCCAGCGTTGATTGTAGGTCCTCGTAGGCGAGATGACTGGCCAGGCCAACTTCTTCCAACTGCAGTGCTGATATCTTTTAGTCATGTCCTTTATACAGTTCTTGTTCTTCTCTGTAAATTTCCATCATGCAGGCAGTGAGGGGCGTGCCTCCAGTGTTCGGCTTAAGTTGTCTGAGCTGTCAATCTCTCAAACATACACATCTTGTGTCTGCTGACCGTTGTTATTTGCAGATGTGGTCGGCCGACCATTTGGTCACAATACACATTGTGCAAAACTCGTTAACTCGTGTCCTGTTTTGCAGAACTCCTAAGGTCTGTCTCCTCCCTCAGCTACAGATGTCTCATTTCATGACCCCAGGGCCCGAAGGCTGTTCACATGATTTGCCTGAAGATGTACCTGTCTTTGTAACGCCCAACTGTTTGTTCCTGCTCAGGGCCTGTCGTTTCCTTAACTGATTAACAGCTTGCAGCCTTCACAGCTCACAGTCGCCACAGTTTATTTTATATTTGTTCAGCAGAAAGCCTCTCAAGGAATGCTGGTACATTAAATTTGGTCAACTTTTAAGTTTGGTCAAGTTACAGCAAACTTTTACAGCAAAAGATTACAGTACACGCTGATTTTCTTACATCAGAAAAGCCTGTCGGCCAAGAAACAGAGAGTTTCAGAGTTAAATTATGAGAGAAAATTATTTTTGAGGGTCCAAGAAGAAGCAGACCTTACAAAAAAATCATGGCCACTGCTGCCGTGGGCCCCACCCGCCTCCTGCAATTGCACTCCCCGCCCCACCCCCTACCCCCTTTCTGAGGACTTGTCTTGCTGCTGGCCAGATGGCCTCTGAACTGCTCAATATTTCGCTGGCCCAGATCCGTTTGGGGTGGGTAACTCTCTTGTTCTAACCCCCCCCCCCCAACCCAGTGGTCAGCCCATGTGTTCAGCTGGCTGTCTACTCAAATGATACAATGATGCAAGTGAGTGGGCAAAACTGTGGCAGATGGATTTCAATGCAGGTAAGTGTGAGGTCAACCATTTTGGACCAGAAAAGGATAGATCTGAGTGTTATTTAAATGGTGAAAAGCTTGGAGCAGTGGAGAGTCCATGTACACAGATCACTTAAATGTGTAATCTGGTACAAAAAATAATCAAAAAAGCTAATAGAATGTGTTGGCTGGATTTTGCCAGTGCTCAGAGGGCGGGTTTGGAGGCAGGTCAAAGGGTAAAATCATTTTGATTGATGGTGGGTTGCGATCCCACCATCAACCATCCTCCAAACAATTTTCCCAAGAGTCGGGTCCCCGATTTGCGCATGGACTACCTGTTGATAGTAGTTGACAGGCTATTCTTTAATTCTGCCGTTTCTGCCTCGGGTTTACTGACGTCCGGACACCACGCCAGGTAAGTGTGGCATGTTGTGAGTCTGCTGTAATGTTTCTGGATTGATGACAGCTGCAGAAGTGGTGTGAAGGATCCAGTGGTGCACTGGTGAGTCTCAGAGGTAAGAAAATGTTGGGAAATTCTTTTTTAATGCATTTACACATTTCTTTAGGTAACAAGTTTTGAAATCCATGTCCAGTGCCACCTCATTGGGAGAACCTCTCTCACCAGTGACAGATCGCTTCTGTCACCTCACCTGCAGCTGCCATCTATTCCAGCCTATGGAGGGAGTCATTGGAGAGCCTGGGTGCAAGAGCTCACTTTTGTACAGTGATTTTCAGTGTTTGCAGCACCTCAATGCTGTCAAACACTGGGAAATCAGCTGTCAAAAAAAATTGTGCATGGTCCCTTTAAGAAAACCGGCAGTTGACGCGTCATCAAATGATGTCATCTGACCGGCTTCCTCTTAATTGGCTGACAAGCCCGCAGGGCGGGCTTAACGAGGTCAATCAACGTAACATCACGTCTGTGGGCCGGATGCAGTTGGGGGGCGGGACTAGAAGCCGGAAATCACCTGACCCACACCCAACCCGCCTCCATTGAAAAAATTGCGGCCTAAGCCTTTATAACTGGAGGGCTAGAATAATCTTCAATAATGAGGAAAATATTTGCATTAAAGAGTGACAATCTCCCAGGACCAGATGGTTTCCATCCCAGGGATTAAAGGAAGTAGGTGAGCACATTGCAGATACGTTAACTATAATCTTCCAAAGTTCTCTCGATTCAGGAACTGTTCCTTTAGTTTGGAAAATTGCGCATGTCATTCCGCTATTTAAGAATGACGAGAGAGGAATACCAGGGAATTATAGACCAGTTAGCCTAACATCTGTTGTTGTGAAATTGCTAGAGTCTATAATTAAGGATAGGGTGACTGAAAACCTTGAACATTTTCAGCTGATCACAGAGAGCCAGCATGCATTTGTTAAAGGTAGGCCATCCCTGACAAACCTGACTGAAGTTTTTGAAGAGGTGAGTGGACAGGGGAATGTCTATGATTTTGAAGAAGGCATTTGATAAAGTCCCTCATAAGAGACTGTTAACTAAAGTTGAAGCACATGGAATTGAAGGCAAATTATTGACCTGGTTAGGAAATTAGCTGAGCGGCAGGAGACAGAGAGTAGGGTTAATGGGCAGGTACTCTAATTGGCAGGATGTGACTAGTGGTGACCCGCAGGGATCTGTGTTGGGGCCTCAACTATTCATTATTTATTAACGACTTGGATGATGGGGTAGAAAGCCACCTACCCAAATTTGCCGATGACACAGAAATAGGTGGCATTGTAGGCAGTGTAGATGAAAGCATAAAATTACAAAGGGATATTGATAGATTAAGTCAATGGGCAAAACTGTGGCAAATGAATTTCAATGTAGGCAAATGTGAGGTCATCCACTTTGGAACTAAAAAGGATAGAACAGGGTACTTTCTAAATGGTGAAAAGCTAAAAACAGTGGAGGTCCAAAGAGACTTGGGGCTGGATTTTGAATGACCCATGGAGTCGGGTTTGGAGGCGTGTGGGGGGTTAAATTTGTGGGGTCGGGGGTCCCAACCCCATCCCGCCTCCACGCAATTTTGACAAAATCAGTCGCGGGGTTCCCGACTCCGTCCCGCCTCCAAGAGGCGGGAGAGGCCATTAAAGCCCTTAACAAGCCCTAAATTGGCTCTGTAATGCCATTTTGCAACGTTTTAGCTAGTTTAACCCTTTTCTGACGTGAAGTACGCCTGGTGTGAAACACTCCAGTGAAACCTGGCGGGAGCGCAAGTGGATAGCTGACTATGAGCTGCAGGTCCACTATTACAACGGAGATGTGATGAAGGTAGTAGTAGTATTAGGTCTGAAAGTCGCCTCTGATGCTGCTGCATTGAATGTGTTTAGGACTTGGATGCAAAAAACTCTCTCTCTCTCTCTCACTCACTCACACACACATATCAATTTTGCATCCAGGTCCAATCACATCAAAAGCCAGGCAGGTCCTCTCAGCAACAGGCAGATAGTCTCTGAGACCAGGCAGACAGTCTCTCACCTGCAATGCAGCAGGAATGATGACATCATCAGAGGCGACTTTCAGACTGAAACCACTAATTGGTTCATGGGTTCCCACATGCTGGAACTCAATTGCCCAATTAAGTGAAAATTGCATCATTCATCCACATTAATCTGGAGTCGGGGGGGGGGGGGGGGAAACACGAAATGCGGATGACACGACCCCAACCCGACCCCAAGACAAAATCCAGCCCTTGGGGTCCAAGTACATAGATTATTAAAATGTCATGAACAGGTACAGAAAATAATCAAAAAGGCTAATGGAATGCTGGCCTTTATATTTAGACGACTAGAATACAAGGGGGTAGAAGTTATGCTACAGCTATATAAAGCCCTGGTTAGACCACACCTGGAATACTGTGAGCAGTTCTGGACACTACACCTTAGGAAGGATATTTTGGCCTTGGAGGGAGTGTAGCATAGGTTTACCAGAATGATACCTGGACTCCAAGGGTTAAATTACGAGGCGAGATTACACAAATTAGGGATGTATTCCCTGGAATTCAGAAGGTTAAGGGGTGATTTGATCGAAGTTTTCAAGATATTATGGGGAACAGATAGGGTAGATAGAGAGAAACTATTTCTGCTGGTTGGGGATTCTAGGACTAGGGGGCATAGTCTAAAAATTAGAGCCAGACCTTTCAGGAATGAAATTAGGAAACACTTCTACACACAAAGGGTGGTAGAAGTTTGGAACTCTCTTCCACAAACGGCAATTGATGCTAGATCAATTGTTAATTTTAAATCTGAGATTGATAGCTTTTTGTTAACCTAAGGTATTAAGGGATATAGGGCAAAGGCGGGTATATGGAGTTAGGTCGCAGATCAGCCATGATCTCATTGAATGGCAGAACAGGCTCGAGGGGCTCAATGGCCTACTCCTGTTCTTATGTTCCTATATAAAGGGGAATAAGTTTTGCTACAACTATACAAAGCCCTGGTTTAGACCGCATCTGGAGTACTGTGTACAGTTCTGGACACCTTAGGAAGGATATATTGGCCTCGGAAGGAATGTAGCACAGATTCACCAGAATGTTACCAGGGCTCCAAGGTTATGAGGAGAGATTACATAAACTAGGCTTGTATTTCATGGAATATAGAAGGTTAAGGGTTGATCTGATTTAGGTTTTTAGGATTTTGAAAGGAATTGATAGGGTAGATAGAGAGAAACATTTTCCACTGGTGGGGGAGTCTAGGAGAAGGGGACATGACCTTAAAATCAGAGTCAGTCCATTCAGGAGAGAAGATAGGAAACACTTCTTCATGCTAAGGGTGGTAGAAGTGTGGAATTCTCTCCCACCAAAAGCAGTAAATGCTAACTCAATTAATAATTTTAAATCTGAGATTAATTTTAAATCAAGGCAGGTTGATGGAGAAAGAATACAGATCAGCCATGATCTAATTGAATGGCAGAACAGGCTCAAAGGGCTGAATGGCCTACTCCTGTTTCTATGTTCCTAATCCCCCCCTTATAACTTACCTCATCAAACTGCATCAGGAAATCTTAGGGCTGATTTAAGTTTTCGGCGGTTGTGGAAAATGGGCGGTAGCGGATTGGTCACCCATTATACGCCCAGAAGTCAATGATGAGGAAAATTAGCCTGGGTGTATAATGAGTGACCGATCTGGTACCACCAGTTTTGTGCCCGGCGATGAAGTTAAAATCTACCCCCTTATCTTTAAATCCACACACAAACATAATTTAAGTATCTCCCAATATAACTTAAACAAGAGCCAGTATAAACCACACGCAACATTTTATTATCTGCACACAAACCAATATAATTCACACTCAAACCACAGTGTGTTCACATACAAACCAATATAGTTTGTCCACAAATAGTATATATATTAATACATGCTAATCCACCAGCAAGCATTAGCTTCTTTAGCTCGCTGCTATATTTGATGTGGGAGGGGGATAGTTTTACCACCATTGTTAGCCACTTCAGCTTTGAAGCTCGTGTCTTTCTGGGTTTTGGCTGGGATTTTTCCATAGGATTTGCAGGCATTGTTTTATATAACCTCTCTGTCCTTGGCCTCCTACTCTGTTCCAATGAAGCTCAACGGAAGCTCGAGGAACAGCACCTCATCTTTCGATTGGCAGGGGAGTGGAACTAGCTGAAGTGCTCTTGCAGAGAGCCAGCACAGGCTCGATGGGCTGAATGGCCTCTTTCTGTGCTGTAAGCATTCTATGATTGGGCACTTTACAACCTACTGGACTCAACAGTGATTTCAACAATTTCAGATCATAACCACTGCTCCTATACCTCATAGTGTAGTTGCAGCAGTTCAAGTGGCCATACAAGTGTTGGTTGTACAGGTTATGCTTATCTGCTATGGACCAAAATTGCACAAATAGAAGTTTTGATTTAAAAAGGAACAGCTCATTTGTGGTAATTAAAAATATACTGAAAGGTGGCTCCAAAACTGGTGGTCTCAGTTAGTTAAAGGAGTTCTGATTAGGCGTTGATTCTGTTTCACTGGTTGACGCTGAAGCTCCATCACTAGTCTTGCATATCAACAAGATACAGGCAATAGAAAATCATTGGGCGCTTACACTGGGTCGGAATGAGTTGCATGTTTTGAAATCTGTTGCACTGCTGCTTACATTGTAAATATTTTATTAGCAGTAAAATACAGATCAAATACAGTCATAAGAGGCAGATAAAGAACTCACTGGACGTATAAGACTGTTGCTGTGAAATGATCTGCATGTAAATTGAGATGAAAGTGGTAGTATAACTTGAAGCCTGATGTCCAATCTGTAGTTTCATACTGCTTGGGTGCAGTATAATTACATCCCAGCGTGAAGCAATGATTTAAAAGTGCTCAAGCAGTCGAAAGGACAGCCTGCTAACTTTATAAACTTACTTTAGAGTCTTTTTAATATTGTGAGAAAACTCTCACGTGCCCTTTCTCATAACATTAAAAATGAGCCACCCAGGGAGTTGAGCTCTGCGCATGTATCCAAGCACACCAGTGCAGTATGCTTTTGTTCCTAAGATCAATGCGGCCAGTAGCGAGAGGCAGTCAGCAGTATAAATCGGATTTGGCAGTTGCAAATTCTGATGTACAGATACTGTGTGAGACCACTAACAAAGCATTATGACCCAAGAGACTGAATTTGGGAACTGTTAGCAGAGTAGGACGTATTTTCCTGCTAATGGTCTTAAGAATGAAAACATGTCGGCCTAAGCAGGTAAAGCTGTAATCTGAACACACATTTCAGTTTTTATTTTTCCAAAGCTGGAGAGATGCTTAAAGCATCAAGTTCTGAAGCACGCAAACAATATTATCTGGCCATGAATGTTCACAATTAGCAGATCTGCCGAAGCATTGCCTGTGGTGAGTCAGAAGTTTTGGGGTAGTGCTCGGATTCGGGATTGGGGGAGGGGTACATTGTCACTGAAAGCATTTGGAAAGAAGTTGGCTAACGATGTGTCTAGTTTTGGGCACCCTACTTTAGGAATGATGTCAAGGTCTTAGAGAGAGTGCAAAGGATATTCACTAAGGTGATATCAGGGTTGAGAGGCTTGAGTTATGAGGAGGAATTAGAGTAACTGGACTCTTTTTTTCATTAGAAGATTAAGAGGAGATCTGTTCAAAATTATAAGGGTTTTGATATGGTGAAAAGCTATTTCCACTGGCTGGTAAGTTGTCGACTAGAGGGCATACATTTAAGATCATCGTCCTCTGCATAAAAAATATTCTCCTACCTTCGCCCTTCATTCTTTTGAAGGTTAGGACATGTGATGGTAGCAAAATCTATACTAGCTTTTAGAAATGAAGTGGATAAATATTTGAACAAGAAACATTTAAAATAGAATGGGGAAAGAGCAATAAAATGGGATTAAGTGGCTATTTCATTCAGAGAGCTGGCATTAGTACAATGGTGCTGTGGACCTGTCAGCGGCGTATGGCACAGCGTACGGCACATCGACTGCTTTTCAAGCTCTCCACCATTTTACTCTGCAGAACAACAATTCATCTTCTCAACTCCAAGCTTAGCAACCGACGCTTCCATGTGTACTCTGGCACCCAGAAGAGCAGATATAGGACATTGAACAATGGACTCCCACAGGGTTCTGTCCTGGCACCCATGCTATTCAACGTTTACACCAGAGACCTTCCCAAAACAGAGTCCCGTAAGTTCATGTACGCTGATGACATTGCCTTGGCCACGCAAAACATGAATGTGTTCATCACTGAAGAAACCCTAACCAGTGATTTACAGAGGATGGAGACCTACTTCCACCGATGGCGACTTCGGCCAAACCCGCAAAAGACCATTACCTCAACATTCCACCTCAACACCCATCAAGCAAACCAAGCTTTGAAAGTCTCCTTCTGCAGCGCAGAGGTAAACCATACCAAAAAAAAACCCTATTTAGGAGTCACACTTGATTGCACACTATCATATAGACAACATCTCCAGAACCTTGGAAAGAAATTAAAAAGTAGGGTCAACTTGATCCAGAAACTCGCCGGATCCACATTGGGAGTAGACACTCAAACCCTCCGTACGGCAGCACTCGCCCTGCTGTACTCTACAGCGGAGTACTGCTCTCCAGCATGGCTATCAAGTCCGCATGTCAAATCCGTTGATGTCCTGCTGAATTCTACTATGAGAATTATCACCGGTACGCTTTTATCGATACCAACCCCTTGGCTGCCCGTGCTTGCAAACATCGCACCAGCACACCTACGCCGCGAATATGCAGTCTCCAGAGAATACAACCGCTACACCAGCAAAGACATGCCGATCCAGGCCGACTTGAACAACCTACCACCAACCCGTCTCAAATCTAGAAGGCCATTTTGGACCGTCGCTGAAGCCCTTCAGCAATCTTGAAGGATCAAACCTTCCTCGCAAACAGTGGACAACCATCAACCGTCTCAGAACTGGTCATGGTAGATGCTACCACCTTCTCCATAGATGGAAGATTAAAGCATCCCTATCATGCGACTGTGGAACTCCTAATCGGACCCTGGAGCACATCATTGAGCACTGCCCTCAGAGGAAATTTACACCGGAAACTTTGACCTGGATATCCAACTTAGATATTGACATTTGATTTGCTTTGCTACTACCGTACGAAAGAAGAAGTACGATGATACTAAAGTCTATGGTCCTCATGGTACTTACACAACTTCATGTCCAAAAGGTGTTCAACATCAATAGGATTTTTCTGTCTTTGATCGTCAGGTGCTTATTGATGGCCAAAGGCAGAAATCATTGAGTACATTTTGCACTAACACATTTCAGTTTACAATGACATTTGCCTCTGCCACATTCTTCTTATCACATTTGGACTGTAAATTGCTGGCTGTTCTTTAAATTATTAGTCTAACATTGTCTATCAACACGTCTCAATGAGGATGCTTGCTAGTTCTGGATACATTTTCGTTTCAAGATAGGGCTGCATTGCAGTATTATAAAAGGCACTTTTCATATTTATGAGGTTCCACGAATGACTTTTGATCAAAAACCCCTTTTGATCAAAAGCTTCACTCGCAGTTACTATATAGTGCCTGTGAAGATGTTGGCAGAGGCATGGGCCCAACAGCAATTTAATATGCATAAAGGGGGAATCATGCCATCAGTCTCCTTTTTTATAACATCAAAAAGCTAAACAATTAGTCACCTGTTTTGTTTTTTGTCTGTTTCTTTTTATTTATATATTTTCTTGTTTGTATAGCTGGTTACCTCATCTGGGGAAATGTCTTTGAGTTAGTTACTCAGTCTAACAACGTGAGGGAACTGAATTAACATTAACAAACACAGGAGGCTTCCAAAACCTTGTCTACATTTAGGGGGAGAAATTCCCCTAGAGGGCCATTTGGGGCACTAAGTCAAAAATGTTTGAAAAGTTAGCGCCAGGCGCCAACCTTTTCAAACATTTGAGAAATTCCCATTTTTTGCTCCCAAGAGGGAAGTGGAGGCTAAATCAAGCGCTCCACTTGTCTCTTGAAATGCAGGAGGCCGGGAATGTCCTGATCCGGGGCGATGTGCTCAACGCGTGGGGCTGCCGCGTTGCAGGGGCTCTTCCCTCAATTAAAGGGAAGGGCCCTCCGCTGCGAGCTCTGCATTTTGTTTTGGCATCTGCTGGAGCACCGGGGTGCGGGAGTGCCGCGCGATCAGCAGGTTGAACGATCGTGGCACTCAGCCCGCGTCTGGTGCTCAGAAATGTTTTTTTTAAATCAGCTTTTTTTTTCATGTTGGCCGGCCACTGCGCCTTTAAATGGTGAGCAGCCGGCCGCACTGTTCGCAATCCCTGCAGCAGTCGGTAACATTGCCCAGTACTGCCGTGGGGCACGAGGGGGTATTTTTCCCCCGAGGTGCTACTGGGGTGCTGCGCCCGGAGATGACATCATGATCTCCGGGTGCAGAAGATCGGGGCGATACCCGGTAGCGCTGCGGCTAACCTCTCGTGGAAATTCGCGGGAGGCGAAAAGCCATTTGCGCCCCATTAGCGCCTCCCACTGGAGGCGCTAACGATGGGAATTTCGCCCCCCTGATGTTTAAAATAATTCAGTTTCTTCTGTATTTTGTCTCTCTCTGTTGGAGGATTCCTCTTCCATGCTAAGTAATTCCTCCAAACCAATTACATTGAATTGTTTTAAACAAAAAAGGAAAACAAGATGTTAAAGGCAACCATAATTCATTTTAAAGAATGTGATTTTTAGTCAGTATATATAAATGATAGTGGAAACGTTAGCTTTTGATGGTTTGCACTTGAATTCTAGCATGGAGAAAAAGGCCTTTTTTACTGAGTCTCAATATGTAAAGCTGCCCCTTTTTGCTGCTGCCTCTCACAGGTGCCGCTCTGTGCCTGTAATATTTTGTTTTCCATTGAGCATGTGCTTGTCATTCCATAGAAATTAATCCGTACAACATTTAGTATACAAACATTTAACAAGTTCATATGCAAGTCATTTTCCCATTTTAACGGATGCTAACTCATCGACTTTAAGTAGATGAATGTGTTTGTTAAAATAGAAAAAGAATTCCATGTGAATGCAGTAAGCACTTGTGTGCTAATTTTTCCAAAATACCATCTCTGAACCAGTGGACACGGCCTGCACTTGAAAGGGGGGTAAATTCAAAACTAATCTGAGGAAACAATATTTCAGTGAGCAATTGGTTAATCTATGGATCAAGCTCCCGAGGGAGATGGTGGAAGCAGTTGGTGTTGCTTTATTTAAATGCAAATTAGATAGATTTCTTTCAGAAAATAACATGTTGGGATACAGTACATGAGTAATCTGAGATATGACATGGTAAGTATAGCATGCTTGGGAGGAACAGATGACTTTGGACCTTGCTTCTCAAAGCTCTCCACTACTGGGTGATTTCTTGTCATGTTTGGGTCTGTTGTAGACTAATTGATAGTGATTGATTGCTATGATTAGCCAACAACTCCATTATCGTTGTATCATGTGGCTACCAGGATGATAGAAGGCGAACTAAATGGACCTTGGCCTTTTTTTTGTATAGTAATTCCTATGTTCCTATGCTGATGACACTGCAGTTTGTAATTCGGGAATTATCCAGCCTTGCTTATGGAAATATTCACTTCAGGACGTCACCTATCCTCCATTATATTATGGTTGAAATGCAATGAAATTAACAAATAGACAAAACCACCATAATTACGTTTGACATGTTCTTGTGTGGAAATTATTCAGAAAATCTTGCACACAACTACAGCATTGCCACATGGATATTGCACCCATAAATAAAGTGCACTGTTAATCTTAGAAAGGCATCAGTGAACAGTACTTTCCTTGAACTTTATTTGTTCAAAAATATAAACTGGTGTATTTTGCTTGTAAGCAGAAAATACTGTAGAGTCGAATAAATCTTGATTCTAGATTTGTTGGGCTTATTTGTGCCAATAAATATTTGTCAAAGACTGCTGTGTAACTCTTCTAGGTTAAGATGGGAAATAATCCCCACTGGTTGGGGATTCTAGGACTATGGGGCATAGTCTAAAAATTAGAACCAGACCTTTCAGGAGTGAAATTAGGGAACACTTCTGCACACAAAGGGTGGTGAAGTTTAGAACTCTTTTCTGCAAACAGCAATTGATGCTAGATCAATGGTTAATTTTAAATTGGAGATTGATAGCTTTCTGTTAACCAAAGTTATTAAGGGTTATGGGTCAAAGGCGGGTATGTGGCGTTAGGTCGCAGATCAGCCACGATCTCATTAAATGGCGGAGCAGGCTCGAGGGCTTGAATAGCCGACTCCTGTTCCTATGGCTGGAATTTTGCCGGTGCTCAGCGGACGGGATGGGTGGCGGGTCGGCTGTTAAATTTAAAATGATTGACAGCTGTCAAAACGCGCACACTGGACTTTCCCAATGTCGGGTCTGCCAGCGCTGAGCAGACCCGATAGGCAGCGGCGGGGGAGGCAATTAAAATCATTAGTGGCTTGTTTACAGACACTTATCAATGGTTTCTTTCCCAGCTTTTTGGATTTGACAGGTCGCCCACTGGTTTCCTGCTGTGCCTAGATCTCGTCTGTGAAGCTGAGGCGGGAGGTCAGTGGCCATTGACTCAGCTGATGAGTTGACAGCTTCAAATGTCAAGTCAAAGCTCCCAGCTGATTGATATATGTTCCCTTAACCACTAGCTTCTCTAAACTGCATTACCACTAGAGATTCAGGATACTGCCATGCTTTATACAAGTCTCCATCCAGTCTGACCTCATTACCTCTCCCACCATTGACAGATCGCTTCTGTCATCTCTACTTCAGCTGCCATCTATTCCATCAGCATTGGTGCACTTTATAGTCTCTCACCTTGGTCTTCAGAATCCCACCACGATCAGCCCCATCACCAGGCACACCAGCAGCACCAGGCACACCAGCAGCACCAACAACAACACCAACCTTCTCCGCAATCACCTGATGCTGCACAGGACAGAGGGCATCAGCACCCAACCACATTGCTGCCCGGGAGGCCAGGGATGGCCTCACCATGGCGACATTTACTTCACTTGACGCTGTACACCCTGGCTGCCACATGATGCGCCAGGTTGGCACCACCCCACACCAACAACATAAAGCATCCCTACAATGCCCAAGATCGTTGAAAGGTTTGCACCACTGCAGCCAGGTCCTCCTGACGACATCCCTGCTTGTGTCCTCCTGTGCAATGTGCAACCAGGCTGCGTTGGTGTCCTGGGGAGGGAAGAGGACCTCCCTGCGTATGGAGGGAGTCATGGGAGAGCCTGGGTGCAGCCCTGCACCTCTGTGCAGTGCTTGTCAGTGTCTGCAACACCTCAATGCTGTAGAACACTGACAGCACAAATGTCAAACTATATTTGGGCATGACGCGTCATAAATTACATCATCAGACCCGCTTCCTTCAATTGGCCGGGAAACGCGCTGGGTGGACTTAACAAGCCCAATCATCGGCTGAGACCGGCCACTGACATCGCCCGCCACGGACCCGCCGAGGTGGGTAAATCGTGGCCTATGTTCCAGTGTATCTGCTTTAGTAGCAGCGATTTTTAAAAAGTCTGAAAACTGGGAGTAGAGAAAAAACACAGTTGATATCTGTGTTAACTTCTGAAGATGATAAATATGATCTTCAGAACTGCTGAGCCTTGAAGTCATCTCATGGGATTTGATTAATGTAAAAGTAGGTTACAGTATACTAGTAATTAGAAGATTGCAGCATTTTTATAGCAACCTGTGGTAAGAGAATCATTTACACAAGATTACTTGAACTATTTCAGTCAATATTAACATTGTTTTCCTGTAGTGTACTGCCAAATATTGCGGGCGATAATGTATTGTATGTACCTATGCTCACAGAATATTTAATTATACTGTCAATATTGTTCTGTACTATACATCTATTGTATAATATATTTGGTATTGCACCGTTGTGGATATGCAGCTGAATTTCATTTGATATGTTGTACGACCGTAGGTAAAGTTAATGATTCACCTGTATATTTAGGTACTAAGGAGATTTTCAATTTGATATTTTTTACAATAGTATGACCATACGAAATGTAAAAGGCCAGTGGAATAATTTCTGTACCTTTTGTATGTAGGTATTTTAACTAGTTAAAGTAAAGACTGCTGCCGCCCATGCCGAGGTGGTGCAGTCTACTGCCGGGCCTTTTAGGGCTTGACCTGCTCAAGGTCGTCCTGCAAGGCCACCTGAAGTCTCCCCCATGAAAACTCAGCAACCTTCCACCAGCCATGCTGCAGCCACTAGGGGAGCACCTAACAGGAGCACTAATCTGGAAAGGGCACTCGAATGACAGGCATTAAGGGATTGCAGAAGGTTCATTAGTTCATATCGTAGGTGTCAACTGATTTTTGATTAAAACATTTTTTTGGAATCCTTTGTGGTGTTTCTCATTTCAGCTTTGTGCCCAGGAGGACGCTGTGATGTTCCGTGACAGAGGGCTGGTATGATGGGGATGTGGTGAGCAACGGGGATCTGGGGTTTCATTCATTGGAATTGGAATCTGATGAGGCGTTCACTGACAGCCCGTCCGGAAGAGGGTTTGGCTGCACGCCTCCTCCCTTCCTGCTCGTCCTCTTTCTCTTGCTTATCTTCCTCCTCCTCTCACTCCTCCTCCACCTGAAGTGGTCCCGCAATCCCTGGTGGCAAGGGCTATGCCCTCATGATGGCCAAGTTGTGAAGCATGTAGCAGACCACCAGGAAATGGGACAGTAATCCGCTGAGTACTGGAGGGCTCCTCCCGAGCGGTCAAGGAAGTGGAACCGTTGCTTCAGTAGCCCGATGTTCTGCTCGATAATGATCCTGGTGGAAGCATGGCTGTCATTATATGAGTGCTGGGCACAAGTGGGGGGGTTGTGGAGGGGAGTCATCAGCCAGATGCAGAGCAGATAGCCCTTGTCTCCGAGCAGCCACCCTCGAGTTTCATGTGGTGGCTGGAAGATTGAAGGCATCATGGCTGCTGCCAGGATAGCGGGCATTGACCATCAGGAAGCGCTGGGTGTGGTCGCACACCAACTGCACATAAGTGAGTGGTAACCTTTGCGGTTACGGAAGATCTCAGGATTGTTATGAAGCGTCCACAAAGCCACGCAGGTGCAGTCGATGGCGCCCTGCACCATGGGGAAGCCCACTATCCTAGCAAGGCCATATGCGCGCTTGTCCTGCTTCTCTCTGTTCAGAGAGAAGAAAACGTAGTCCCTTCTCCTCGTGTAGAGAGCCACAGTGACCTCCCGGATGCAGCGATGGACAGCAAACTGTGAGCTGTTAGTTATATCTCCTGCTGCAAACTTAAAGGATCCGCTGGCGAAGAAATAGAGTGCCACGGTGACCTTGACTGTAACTGGGAGAGCCGTGGTCACTCTGCGCTGAGGCTGCAGGTCTGGTTGCAGGAGGTGGCAGAGTTCTGTGACCACCTTCTTGGTGAAACGGAGCTTCCTAATGCACTGCTCCTCCCTTAAGTGGATATAAGAGAAGTGCTCTCGGAAGACCTTAGGTGGGTAAGGCCTCCTGTTGAGAGCCTTCCTGGCCCTCCTCCTCCTTCCTCTGCACACATCTTCTCATCTTCTTTGCTGCCTCCACTGTGTTTCCCAAAGATACTCAAGATCGAGGGGAACTGCCAGTAGAGCCCCCATGACTGTGAGCAAGTGTTGTGAGCAGAAGCCATTAAATCAGAATGAAGGTGTTCTCCACTTGCCCCAACACTCCCTGTTACCTGAGGACCTTGAAAGAAGTTAATAAAGCTGCTGGAGTTGCAGAAAGTTTCACAGAGCCAGTCAAACTGCAGAAACATGTCAGGTGCAAGTTGTTTCTGATGACCCCTTTTAATACCGCTGCTGGAGCCTCCTTCCTGCTTGTCAACGCTTGCTCAGTTCGTCGCGCTTAAGGCATGCCGGTAAGTGGAGCGGCGATGTCGAAACTCACAGATCGGGCATCAAGTGAGCGTTGCACACTCACTGATGTCATGATCTGCATAATCTACATAATTTTGGTGAGTGCCAACACCGGCAGCACTGATGGTCATCTGAAAATGGCAGTCGTCGCGAGATCCTCTGGCAGTGGGCGGAAAAGCGGCAGCCGCCATTTTTTCCCCCAAATCTGACAGTAACGGGAGGCGCTAAAGCCCTAAATTTCTAGGCCTATTTGTCTTGTGTGGAATAGAATTCTGTTGAAAACTGTTGATTAACCTCTTTAAAAAAGGGCTGCAGGATTGAAGGTTATATGATGAGTACAGACAATCAAATGTGGGACTTCATTTTTCCAGTTCTGCAAGAACCACAGAATAGTTGACTTTATTACAATCTTTTCAAATTGGAAGGAAGTTGGATTGAATAACTGAATGAATGGCCAGAAGTATTACAGTAAAAATAACAATTGATGTAAAATCTAGAACACATATGCCAAAAAGAAAATCACATTATCGCCAGCTAAAATTCCACTAAAAGCTTTCCTGATGGTCTCGTGGGTAAAGGTGGCAGCCAGTGGAGCACTGATGTATAGAGACCAAGTGTCCCAGGTTTGATTCTTGGTATGTATTAAATTGGCTGATCTCAGTCAGGACAGCATTTGGGATGCCACAATTGACCTCAGTGCCATGGGTCAGGAAGGGGGAAAAAAAACAGTCGGGATCCCTGCTCCTGACCACTATCCAGCGATTCTTGTTGGAAAGATTATTTGTATGGACATCTGGCTAGAAAAGGATTAGACTGGACTGTGATTCTCTTCACTGGTGAGTAGCCTGTTTTTGGTCAATTTAAGACAAAATTATATTGGAACATTTGATTGAATGCGAAATGATCACCAGCAGTATTTATGTCAATGGATATATCCTTGTTCCAAGCACTGCTATAGAAATAGTTGGGCTGATGATTGGTTGGCATTGTGTGCTCAGCACCAATTGTGGTCCTGAGTGAAAAGACCGAAATAGGAGGAAAAATTAGAGGGGGAAACAATTATGATAAAAGAGAAAGAAAAAGATTTTAAAAATTGAAGAAAAGGAGGGCATTGCGAGAGACATATCATTCACGAACATGATTTCCTGCAAAATTAAAATTTCTACTCAGACTCGATCTAATTCCATGATGTTTTGTACCAGTAGTGTTTGCAACGACCTATTCATATAGACCTACATTGACACATCAGAGAAGATCTGCATTAGGTGGCTATGATTTATGAAGGAGGCAGTGAAAGAAATATGCAGTCTCCTGGAGTCAGACCATCAGATTAAGTGTAGGACAGAGACTGTTCCATCATGGCCTGTCAAGGTGACTGGTACATTAACTTTTATACCAAACAACAGCAGAGGATATCTTCCGAATCTCACAACTAATAGAATGCCAATGTATCAAGCAGGTGACAACTTCCTTGTTTGTCACAGCAAGTTCCTTCATCAATTTACCCATGGAAACCACACAGCAGCATTAGAGAACAACAGACTTTTACCATGTCACAGGTTTCCCACAAATTGTAGGGCATTATTGGTGGCATGAATCCTTCTCGTAGGAACAGAAGTGAACCATTCAGTCCTTTGAGCCTGTTCCGCCATTCAATCAGATCATGGCTGATCCATACGTCAACTACATTTACCCATGTTTGATCTATATCTCTTGCTCCCCTTACCTAACAAAAATCTTAGCGATCTTAGTCATGAGCATTTCAATTGACCCAACATCCACAACCTTTTGGAGGAGGGAGTTCCAGATTTCCTATGTGTGAAAAAGTGTTTACTGATTTCACTTCGAAATGGCCTCGCTCTCATTTTAAGGTTGTGCCCCCTTGTTCTGGATTCTTCCAGCAGAGGAAATAGTTCTCTGTATCTACCCTATTGAATTCCTTTATCATTTGGAAAAAACTTGATTAAATCACCTCTAATCCTACTAAACTCAAGCAAACACAAACCACATTTATGCAAACTGTCCTCAAAATTTAACCCTGATAATCTGGTGAACCTGCATTGCATCCCCTCTAATATCTTTCCCAAATCTGAATATAATACTGCAGATGGGATCTGACCAAGGCTCTTGGCAACTTCAGCATCAATTCCTCACTTTTGTATTCCAACCCCCTTAAGATGAGGCCAACATTCAATTAGCATTTTTGATTACTTTCTATACCTGTGCAGTAGATTTTAGTGATTTTTGCACTCGAATCCTTTTGCCCCTCCGCAGCTCCAAGTCTCTCACCATTATGAAAATATTCCGATTTGTCTTTGTGACATGGAGCCTTGACCACTAACAGTGCATATTGAAGGATTGTGCTTGCGATTTCCCGATATGCACTCCTGTCAACCAAGGTGCCATGTCAGGAGTGGACATTTGTAAAATTGGCTGTATAATAAAAATTTTAACAGTCACAGTAAAACTCAAATTAGGGATTTACAAGGCTTCATAATAATCAATATTCACTGAACTACAGTGGATGCACTGGTATTAATCTTCCACAATTCCCTAGATTCTAGAACAGTTCCCAAGGATTGGAAGGTAGCAAAGAAAGGAGGAAGAGAAAAAACGGGGAACTATAGGCCAGTTAGCCTGACATCAGTAGTAGGCAAAATGCTAGAATCTATTATTAGGGACGTGGTAACAGGGCACTTAGAAAATAATAATATGATTAGGCAGAGTCAACATGGTTTTATGAAAGGGAAATTGTGCTTGACAAATTCAAGTTTTTTTGAAGATGTAGCTAGTAGGATGGATAAGGCGGTATCAGTGGATGTAGTGTATTTGGATTTTCATAAAGTATTCAATAAGGTGCCACACAAGAGGTTATTACACAAAATTAGGACTCATGGGATTGGGGGTAATATATTAGCATGGATTGAGGATTGGTTAATGGACAGAAAACAGAGAGTAGGAATAAACAGGACTTTTTCAGGTTGGCAGGCTGTAACTAGCGGGGTACCGCAAGGATCAATGCTTGGGCCTCAGCTATTTACAATCTATATTAATGACTTAGATGAAGGGACTGAGTGTAACGTTCCAAGATTGCTGATGATACAAAGTTTGGTGGGAAGGTAAGCTGTGAGGAGGCTGCAGAGAGATATAGACAGGTTAACTGAGTGAGCAAGAACATGGCAAATGGAGTTTGCACATTCTCCCCGTGTCTGCGTGGGTTTCCTCCGGGTGCTCCGGTTTCCTCCCACAGTCCAAAAATGTGCGGGTTAGGTTGATTTGGCTATGATAAATTGACCCTTAGTGTTAGGGGGGGATTAAATATGTGGGGTTATGGGGATAGGATGGGATATGTTAGGGGGAATTAAATACGTGGGGTTACGGGGGTAGGGTGGGATATGTGTACTGTGGGGATTAAAGCAGGGGACAGGGTACTGGATTTGGATGATCAGCCATGATCGTATTGAATGGTGGAGCAGGCTCGACGGGCCGAATGGCCTACTCCTGCTCCTAGATTCTATGTTTCTATGTTTCTATGTTTTTAATACAATGTGGGGAAGTATGAAGTTATCCACTTTGGTAGGAAAAACAAAAAAGCAGAATATTTTTGGAATGGTGAGAGACTGGGAAATGTTTGCATTCAGAAGGATCTGGGTGTTCCTGTACATGAATCACAGAAAGTTAATATACAGGTACAGCAAGCAATTTGGAAAGCAAATGGTATGTTAGCTTTTGTTACAAAGGGATTAGAGAATAAGAGTTAAGAAGTCTTACTACAATTATAAAGGGCATTGGTGAGGCCACACCTGGAGTACTGTGTACAGTTCTGGTCTCCTTTCCTGAGGAAAGACATACTTGCCTTAGAGGGAGTGCAACAAAGGTTCACTAGACTGGTTCCCAGGATGGGGGTATTTTCCTATGAGGAGAGATTGAGTAGACTAGGCCTATATTCCCTAGAGTTTAGAAGAATGAGTGGTGATCTCATTGAAACATATAAAATTCTTAAGGGGCTTGACAGGGTTAATGCTGAGAAAATGTTTCTCCTGGCTGGGGAATCTAGAACACGGGGTCACAGTCTCAGAATAAGGGGTTGGCCATTTACAACTGAGATGAGAAATTTCTTCACTCAAAGGGTTGTGAATCTTTGGAATTCTCTACCCCAGAGAGCTGTGGATGCTCAGTCATCAAGTATATCTAAGACGGAGGTCGATAAATTTTTGGGAACTAAGGGAATTAAGGGATTTGGGGATAGTGCGGGAAGGTGGAGTTGAGGTAGAAGATCAGCCATGATCTTGTTGAATGGCGGAGCAGGCTCGAAGGGCCAAATGGCCTACTCCTGCTCCTATTTCTTATGTTCTTATGTACTTATTGCTGCTTTGAATTTCAACTGTAAATACTTTACGGGCTAAAAATTCTAGTGTGCCAAAAAGCTGCCGGTGCTACCGTGGCCCACAGTTAATGGCTGCCCAAATTAATGGTGCTGCCTGCTGTTTAACATTGGCACAGCGCTAAACCTACCATATAAGGCTGGTTTTCGGGCACTACTCTCAACAGTAGGCCCAATGTAGTGTGGCCGTTGCGTCCCTGGAGCAAGAACAGCATTCTCTTAAAGCTAGCCTGTCATTTTAGAAAACAGTTTCAGTCCCTTAAAGAGGACCTGCCTTCTAAAATGAAAAAATAAAATTCATATTTTCAATTTTTTTATTCGTTCATGGGATGTGGGCGTCGCTGGCAAGGCCAGCATTTATTGCCCATCCCTAGGTTCCCTTGAGAAGGTGGTGGTGAGCCGTCTTCTTGAACCTCTGCAGTCCGTGTGGTGAAGGTACTCCCACAATGCTGTTAGCGAGGGTATTCCAGGGTTTTGACCCAGCGACGATGAAGGAAAGTCGATATACTTCCAAGTCAGGATGGTGTGTGACTTGGAGGGGAACTTGCAGGTGAACTTGGAGGTGGTGGTGTTCCCATGCGCCTGCTGCCCTTGTCCTTCTAGGTGGCAGAGGTCGTGGGTTTGGGAGTTGTTGCAGTGCATCTTGTAGATGATACACACTGCAGCCATGGTACACCAGTGGTGGAGGGAGTGAATGTTTAAGGTGGTGAATGGGGTGCCAATCAAGCGGGCTGCTTTGTCCTGGATGGTGTTGAGCTTCTTGAGTGTTGTTGGAGCTGCACTCATCCAGGCAAGTGGAGAGTATTCCATCACACTCCTTACTTGTGCCTTGTAGATGGTGGAAAGGCTTTGGGGAGTCAGGAGGTGAGACACTCGCCGCAGAATATCCAGCCTCTGACCTGCTCTTGTTGCCACAGTATTTATGTAGCTGGTCCAGTTAAGTTTCTGGTCAATGGTGACCCCCAGGATATTGATGGTGGGGGATTCGACGATAGTAATGCCGTTGAATGTCAAGGGGCGGTGGTTAGATGCTCACTTTTTGGAGATAGTCATTGCTGGCACTTGTGTGGCGCGAATGTTACCTGCCACTTATCAGCCCAAGCCTGAATGCCATTCAGGTCTTGCTGCATGTGGGCAAGGACTGCTTCATTATCTGAGGAGTTGCAAATGGCACTGAACACTGTGCAGTCATCAGCGAACATCCCCACTTCTGACCTTATGATGGAGGGAAGGTCATTGATGAAGCAGCTGAAGATGGTTGGGCCTAGGATACTGCCCTGAGGAACTCCTGCAGTGATGTCCTGGGCTGTGATGATTGACCTCCAACCACCACAACCATCTTCCTTTGTGCTAGGTATGACTCCAGCCAGTGGAGAGTTTTCCCCCCGATTCCCATTGACTTCAGTTTTGCTGGGGCTCCTTGATGCCACACTCAGTCATATGCTGCCTTGATGTCAAGGGCAGTCACTCTCACCTCACCTCTGGAATTCAGCTCTTTTGTCCATGTTTGAACCAATGCTGTAATGAGGTCTGGAGCCGAGTGGTCCTGGCGGAACCCAAACTGGGCATCAGTGAGCAGGTTATTGGTGAGTAAGTACTGCTTGATAGCACTGTCGACGACACCTTCCATCACTTTGATGATGATTGAGGGTTGACTGATGGGGCGGTAATTGGCCGGATTGGATTTGTCCTGCTTTTTGTGGACATGACATACTTGGGCAGTTTTCCACATTGATGGATGGATGCCAGTGTTGTAGCTGTACTGGAACAGCTTGGCTAGAGGCACGACTAGTTCTGGAGCACAAACCTTCAGCATGACAGCCAGGATGTTGTCGGGGTCCACAGCCTTTGCTGTATCCAGTGCGCTCAGCCGTTTCTTGATATCACGTGGAGTGAATCGAATTGGCTGAAGACTGGCTTCTGTGGTGGTGGGGACCTCAGGAGGAGGCTGATATTGATCATCCACTCAGCACTTCTGGCTGAAGATGGTTGCAAATGCTTCAGCTTTGCCTTTTGCACTCACGTGCTGGGCTCCACCATCATTGAGGATGGGGATATTCATGGAGCCTCCTCCTCCCAACAGTTGCTTAATGGTCCATCATCATTCATGACAGGATGTGGCAGCACTGCAGAGCTTTGATCTGATCCGTTGATTGTGGGATCGCTTAGCCCTTTCTATAGCATGCTGCTTCCGCTTTTTAGCATGCATGTAGTCTTGTGTTGCAGTTTCACCAGGTTGGCACCGCATTTTTAGGTACACCTGGTGTTGCTCCTGGCATGCTCTTCTACACTCCTTATTGAACCAGGGTTGGTCCCCTGGCTTGATGGTAATGGTAGAGTGAGGGATATGCTGGGCCATGAGTTTACAGATTGTGGTGGAATATGATTCTGCTGCTGCTGATGGCCCATCGCGCCTCATGGATGCCCAGTTTTGAGCTGCTAGATCTGCTCTGAATCTATCCCATTTAGCATGGTGGTAGTGCCACACAACACAATGGAGGGTTTCCTCAGTGTGAAGACGGGACTTCGTCACTGCTACCAATGCTGTCATGGACAGATGCATCTGCGACAGGTAGATTTGTGAGGATGAGATCAAGTAGGTGTGTGTATATTTCTATATATATAAATAATTAGAAATGCCCATATCTCCATAGAAATTGCAATCAGCATCCTCCAATAGTCGTTAGGCCCTGATTTGCATATTTACGTTGTTTCTTGTCTGTTTTGGTTGGGGGTGCTGCACGGCCATTTAAAGGCCTACCTGAAATTGAATGAGGCGGGGGCAAATGGTTGCACAAGTTCCCCAGCAGATATTCCTCTGCCAGTTTCCCACTTTTCAGGTGAGTAATGGGCTGCGGCAAGTGAAAATACTGAGCCAATCGACAGATGCTGAGGGTGCGAGCTGGGGTTTGAACTCATCCAGCGGAAGGGGTACTTGGAATGAATTGAGCTGAAGCAGCTAACAGTCTTCGTGTTATTTTGCAGTTGACTTTCTTGAATAAATTGTTGGTGACAGTATATTGATCAAAAGTCATTTTTATTCTAATCAATTTCATTTTCTTTTATTTGTAATGAGATCGAGGAGATGATTACAAATCAACTGGTGTCAAGGAGCAGCTCAAAACATTTATAATCGACATTTGATATATTGATATATTTTTAATCTTTAAAAAATAGAAAAGACAAAGTGACATTTGGATTTGTATTCGACCAACCAGACCATTGCTTCCCCAAAAGCTACCTTAACATGTTACTCTCCTACATCTAACCTGTTCCTGCTCGGTCAGGGGAGGCCTAAACTTTCCCTGTCAGGCCCATAGGAGCACACATGCTCCTCTTGGCCCCATGGGGAAAGTAAATCAAAAAAAAATTAAAATGACTATTTTTGGCCCGTTCTTGTCCGGAATCATCATTCTGCTAGGTTCACCTAGCAGGAAAGCTACAATGAGCTCCCCACTCAGGCCACCGGTTAAAATAGCATTCGGGTCCAAATGATGTAAATGGAGCTCGATCTGCATATTTGAAGAAGGACACATCACATTTTTGGCTCCTGTCCTTACCACTTGCTCAGAAGAGCAGGATAAAATTAAAGACTGCGGGAAGAGAGCTGGACTTTGGCGGGTAAGTCTTCTGGTCAATTTTAACTGCCTTCCTGACGGGCAGGTGGGGTTAAAAATGAATCTAAAAATGCAAGCAGTCGAATACAAAAGAACCTAATATGTAAATATTAAAATTCACACATTTTAATTTTGCAGTAGCTAAGCTATTTCAGCATGAAATTTGGCTCTGTACTGGCTGTTTTGTAGGCGCTAATCGGCCTCCTGAAGGTTGAAAATCGGGCCCTAGATACGCACTCACGCACGTATGCACACTTCCAACGGGAAGTTAGCTGCCAACCTAAACATTTGATACATTTGCGGATTTGTCAGTGGTTGGAAATGTGACTGTGTGCGTCTCTCATAAGCAGCATAACTCCTGTTAGTAGAGTCGCACATGGCATTAGTATTGGAAGCCACAAAGGTATCTCTGACCCATTCTCTCACTATCTGAGCTAAATAACAATTGTAGAAATTTAAAACTGAGAATACTCATTCAACAAAATGAAGGGAAATTATACATCGAGGCATATGTTTAATTCTGATGAGAGATTTTTGGGAAGGTTGGTAGTTTACATGGACTCTTATTTGCTTCTCTCAAAGTCACTCATTTATGAGAACTGAGTGATGAATGTTCTCTTCATAGACTGCACCTGACAAGTGTCATGAGTGCAAATCAGCAGACAGGATAGATGTTTCTGCTGACAGAAGACCCAGTTGGACTGCTGGGCAGTGAGCCAAAATGGTTAAAGATTGACTAAGACAGCCAATACAATTTACTTAGAGGTGAAGTAAAAGGCATTTCATTTCTACAAAAATTTTACCACTTTTTAGAAATAGACCAAATTAGTTTCCCTACATTACAACAGTGACTACACTTCAGAAGTGCCTCATTTAGCTGTAAAGTGCTGAATGTCCTGAAATAGTGAAAGGTGCTATATAAATGCAAGTCTTTTTCTTTATTTTTTTGTTTTTCTTTCTTTTGTCAGAATTCAATCTTGTCTTACCTCTTAATTGGTGAGACAAGCAGTCTGGACTTTTTTTTAAAATTAGTCAATTTTTCAAGTTGGAAAACTGTTTGAGGATGCACTGGCCATTTTATTTTCATAATGTTATATGTACTAGCAGATCTCCTGTGGTGTTGCTCAAAGTAAGTCAGTAAATACATTGTGTTGTAAGGACAGATGGGTTATACCATGTAATGCACATTGTATTATTTTGCTGCCAAGGCGGACCTTGACCCTTTAAGATCATAGAGTCTAATTTCTATAAATAGGCACATCCTAATGCTAATGAATGGCCAATTTCTCTTATGAATATTGCAAGTCAATTAAATAGCAATTGTTTCCCTGTAGATTGGCAGTTGGTTGTAAATCATTGCCCCCACCCCCGACCAAATCACCAAGTTCAGAAAAACCAGGAGTTACTGATTGGCACATTTTCTCTTTTTTAAGACACTTTCTTTCAAACATTGTTTTTACATCTCTAACCAAATATGGTACTTTGAAGTGTGACATTTGAAATGTGATAGATTCAAAACTTGAATATATATTAAACGATTATGTGCACAAGCACTCCATACTTCACATTTACCCCTTGCATTACAATTTTGTCACGCTTCTTCACCTCTCTAAGTAAGCTGAACTATCCAGATGTACCATTACACTTCGCTTTCAGTCCTCCCTACACGAGGCTGCCTGACCTGCTGAGTATTTCCAGCATTTTCTGTTTTTATTTCAGATTTCTAGCATCCGCAGTATTTTGCTTTTGTCCTGGGCGATGCTGTTGTCTCTAAACTGCGTCACACGACTTTATCTACAACCAACTTTTCTGTTTTGTTATATTTTAAAAATTAATGGAACTTTTAACTGTGGGGCGAGTCTCAAATGAGTGAAATAAATGCACCCTCAGCAGATGGAACCGGGCTTCAGGTGAGCTGTGCCAGCTGCAAATCAATTAAATAAATGTGGCCTCAGAACTCAAGTTGGACTTCAGTGGGGCCAACTAACTTCAAATTAATGAAATTAATAAATGTTCCCTGACTAAATGGAATTGGACTTCAAGGGGAGTAGACCAGCCATGAAGTAATGAAACAAATGTGCCCTTAATAGATGGGATTGGGCTTTGGGGGAGCCAGCCAGCCAGCCTTGAATTAAATAAATAAATGTGCCTGCTGTAATCGGACTCCATGCAGAACGGGACATCTGCAAATTAATGGGTTAAATAAATGTGGCTTGAATAAATGTAAATAGGCTTCGGGGGAGCAGGCCAACTGTGAATTAATGAGTTAAATAAATATGCTCTGAATAAATACAATTGGGCCGGCCAGCTACAAATGAATGAATTATATAAATTGGGGCTGAATACGTGAAACTGAGCTTCAGGAGAGCAGGCCAGCTGCAAATTGATTAATTAAATAGACATGCAGAACAAATCGAATTAGGTTTTGGCGAGCATCAGGAAAGCCACAACTAATTAATTAACTAAATGTACCCTGAATAAATGCAGTGTGGCTTTGGGGGTGGAGTCGGCTAGCTGAAAATTAATTAGATAAATAAATGGAGGCTGAATCAATGAAATTGAGCTGTCTGCTCCTCCAGTACAATCTCACTTCATCCTTCATTTGTAAAAACAATTGCCTCCATCAGACCTTCAACCTCGACAATTTCACTCCATCCCTCATTTGTGAGCAGACGTACCTGCTCTTTAAATATTATTTAGATTTTTATATGTTTATAAAAAGCCTCACAAACTTTTTTTCATATTCCCTTTTAGTCTTTCTAATCTCCCTTTTCACTTCCCGACTACACTTTCTATATTCTTCCTAATTATCTTTTGTCTTATGGCCTTACCTTTGTTATATGTTTACTTTTAATCTCTCTATTTATCCATGGAACTCTCTACTTTGATGCACCCCTATTTGCTTTATAGAAATATATTTATTTTGTCCTCTATCTATCTTGTATTTCAAGATTCCCACTGCTGATCGATCGACCTGTTTGCTAACTTTTCAGCACAGATAATTTGGGCCAGATCCCTTCTTATCTCACTGAACATTGCTTTTTTCAGTCCAGCCCCCTTATCTTTGACCCTTTATCCTTTTATATTCTTGCATTGGACCGAACTATGTTGTGGTCACAATTCCCAATTGTTCTCTTACTCTCACATCGATTATTTGTCTCATTTCAGTTCCAAGAATTAAATCAAGCAATGCTTCTTATTGGACTAGAAACATACTGATCTAGGAAGCAGTCCTGGCTGCATTCTAAAAACTTTCCCCATTTTGATCACATCCATTGGCCCATAATTTACAGTCAGCGGCGAAGCACAGATCTCGCGATCTCTGTGGCAAGAAGTTCGGCTTTTCCAACATGCAGTTGAAATCAGTGCAAGTTAATGGGGAATCGATAACTCGAGCTGCTGTGACATCAACAAGCTGTCTAAGCAGCCAATCACAATGCAGAATTTTCACAGAACGAGAACCAGGAAGTGAGTAAGTTCCTTTGATTCTAACTTTTAAAAAATGTTACAGAAAGCAAAACAAAGATTGTGGCTCTCACCTGGGGACAAGGTAAACCTGAAATAAAGATGAACAAACTTTTTAAAATAATTTTATTTTAAGTTTCTTAAAAATGTTAATTTTTATTAAAATGGATACATTTGACACTCCACAAAATTAAGATTAGTTTTAAGAACGTAAGAATTAGGAGCAGGAGTAGGCCATTTGGCCCTTCGAGCTTGCTCCGCCATTCAATAAGATCATGGCTGATCTTCTACCTCAACTCCACTTTCCTGCACTATCCCCAAATCCCTTGATTCCCTTAATATTCAAAAATCTGTCGATCTTTGTCTTGAATATACTCAACGACTGAGCCTCCACAGTCCTCTGGGGTAGAGAATTCCAAAGATTCACCACCCTCTGAGTGAAAAAATTTCTCCTCATCTCAGTCCTAAATGGTCGACCCCTTATTCTGAGTCTGTGACCCCTGGTTCTAGACTCCCCAGCCAGGGGAAACATCCTCCCTGCATCTACCCTGTCAAGCTCTGTAACAATTTTGTATGTTTCAATGAGATCACCTCTCATTCTTCTAAACTCTCGAGAATATAGGCCTAGTCTACTCCATCTCTCCTCATAGGACAATCCCCCCATCCCAGGAACCAGTCTGGTGAACCTTCGTTGCACTCCCTCTATGGCAAGTATATCCTTCCTTAGGTAAGGAGACCAAAAATGTACACAATACTCCTGGTGTGGTCTCACCAGGGACCTATATAATTGCAGTAAGAGGTCTTTACTCTTATACTCAAATCCTCTTGTAATAAAGGCCAACATACCATTTGCTTTCCTAATTGCTTGCTGTACCTGCATGTTAACTTTCAGTGATTTGTGTACAAGGACACCCAGATCTCTCTGAGCACCAACATTTCCCAATCTCTCACCATTTAAAAAATACTCTGCTTTTCTATTTTTCCTACCAAAGTGGATAACTTCACATTTCTCCACATTATATTCCATTTGCCATATTCTTGCCCACTCACTTAGCCTGTCTATATCCCCTTGAAGCCTCCTTGCATCCCCCTCACAACTTACATTCCCACCCAGCTTTGTATCATCAGCAAACTTGGATATATTACATTTGGTCCCCTCATCCAAATCATTGATGTAGATTGTGAATAGCTGAGGCCCAAGCACTGATCCTTGCCGTAGTCCGCTAGTTATAGCCTGCCAACCCGAAAACTACCCGTTTATTCCTACTCTCTGTTTTCTGTCAGTTAACCAATCCTCAAGCCATGCTAGTATATTACCCACAATCCCATGAGCCCTAATTTTGTTTAATAACCTCTTGTGTGGCACCTTATCGAATGCCTTCTGAAAATCCAAATACACCACATCCACTGGTTCCCCCTTATCTATTCTGCTCGTTACAACCTCAAAAAACTCTAACAGATTTGTCAAACCAGATTTCCCTTTGATAAATCTGTGTTGACTCTGCCTAATCCTATTATTATTTTCTAAGTGCCCTGTTACCATGTCCTTAATAATAGATTCTAGCATTTTCCCTGCTACTGATGTCAGGCTAACTGGTCTGTAGTTCACTGTTTTCTCTCTTCCTCCTTTCTTAAATAGTGGGGTTACATTTGCTACCTTCCAATCTGCAGGAACCGTTTCAAAATCTATGGAATTTTGGAAAATAACAGCCAATGCATCCACTATCTCTATAGCCACCTCTTTCAAAATCCTAGGATGTAGGCCATCAGGTCCAGGGGATTTATCGGCTTTCAGTCCCATTAATTTCTCCAGTACTATTTTTTACTGATGCTAATTTCTTTCAGTTCCTCATTCTTGCTAGACCCTTGGTTCTCCACTATTTCCGGGAAGTTTTTTGCGTCGTCTTCAGTGAAGACAGACACAAAGGCTGCGATTTTTCCTATTGATGTGGCTTGGGGGTGGGACAGCTGCCTTCCAGGTTCCAGTCCCGCCCCCAATGACATCAGACGCACAGACGCGATTTTGCATCAATTGGCCTTGTTAAGCCCACCCTGTGGGCTTGCCGGCCAATTAAGAGGAAGCCGGTGTCAGATGATGTCAGTTGATGACGTGTAATCTGCCGGTTTTCTTAAAGTGGCCATGCACAATTTTTTTTGACAGCTAATTTTTCAGTGTTTGACAGCATTGAGGTGCTGCAAACACTGACAAACACTGACAATCACTGTACAAAGGTGAGCCCAGGCTCTCCAGTGACTCCCTCCTTAGGCTAGAACAGATGGCAGCTGCAGGTGAGGTTACAGAAGCGATCTGTCACTGGTGATAGAGGTTCTCCCAATGAGGTGGGACTACACACACAATCCAAAACTTATTACCTGCTGAAAAGTGTAAATGCATTAAAAATGATTTTCCCAACATTTTCTTAGCTCTGAAACTCACCAGTGCACCATTGGATCCTTCACACCACTTCTGCAGCTGTCATCAATGCAGAAACATTACAGTAGATCCACAGCACGCCACACTTACCTGGTGTGGTGTCCGGACGTCGGGAAGCCCGCAGTAGACCTGTCAAAATTGCAAAAAGCCTCTTAACTGCCTGTTAACAACCTGTTAACAAGCAGTTAAGTGCCTATAATCCTCTTCTTGCCGCTAGGTGTCGGGTCCATGCGCAAATTGGGGACCCGACACCTGGGAAGATTGTTTGGAGGCTGCTTGACAGCAGGTTTCTGACCCACTGTCAATCTTTGAGATTTTTTCGGATGTCCCGCCTCCAAACCCGCCCCCTGAGCGCCGGCAAAATTCAGGCCAAAGTATTTGTTTAATTTCTCTGCCATTTCCTTATTCCCCATTATAATATCTCCTGTCTCAGCCTGTAAAGGACCCACATTTACTTTCGCTAATCTGTTCTTTTTTACATACCTATAGAAGCTTTTACAGTCTGTTTTTATGTCTCTCACTAATTTACTCTCATATTCTATTTTCCCTTTCTTTATCAATTTTTTGGTCCTCCTTTGCTTAAAATTTTCAGGGCCATAATATTTGTTTAGCAGTCAATACACTGTTAAAACCACAGTTACACCTCATCCAAAAAGGTCTAACTTTTAATGGGGTATTCAACAGCGATAATACCGTGGAAGACCTGAAGTTTTCGTCAGTCTCCCTGATTTGACTGATTACACTGATTACCGGCTGTGGTGGGAAGGGCTACAGCGCAGCCAGTGCCAGAGCAGTGAATGACTGGCCACAACTTCAGGATTTCCGTGTTAGGATGCGCTACATCCTGAAGTTGCGGTCAGTTTCAAAGGGGAAATTACAGAATGCTGTTCGTTTGCTGTTATTACCCACCGCAAATTCTAGGCCATTACCTTCATCTCCGTCTATTTAGGGATAGTTAAAATCGCTCAATATTATTTGCCTGTTGTTCTTGTGTATCTCTCTGAACTGGATGGACATCTCCCCCACTTTCTCCTCTCTAGTGTTTGATGGCCTGTATGCATCCCAAGAATTGTACCACTTCCCTTCCTATTTCTTAACTCTATACAATGGACTCTGCCTTAATGCCAGCCTAAAAGTCATAATGGACCATAATTTGCTATCAAAATAATGGTGAGGCTAATGCCGTTTGCTGTTATGTATGTGCAGATGGTACAGCAACTTTAGGCGAGGGGCAGATGCGTGGTTCAACTGAAATATCCAAAAGTTGCTGTCCGAGTTGCTTTGCTAGTTTCACAAAAACAGCATCTCGCTTTCTGCTTCGCCATTGAAATGCATGAAGTTGCTGTATTTGCCTGGTAGATATGAACTAAACTCGCCACAGAAAGTTAAGTCTTGTTCATTTCAGTCTAGGTGCCCTTTTAACGATGTGATAAATGTTAATTACTGCCAGTCAACCACTCTGACATTGAAAATTAACTCTTACAAGTGTGGAGTCTCATTCATTCAGGTTTTAAGTGTTGTTGGAGATTTTACAAATGCAAATTTTTAATTTGAATTATTTTTTACTTTCCCTTTCTGTCTCTTTTTTTCTCTCTCTCTCTATCTCTTAATCCAATCTTTCTTTCCTCTCTCTAGTTCTCTTTCTGTACCTGATTTGAGATTGAATTCAGCCACTCTAATTCCTTCTCAGTCCTTGCGCTGTTAATTTCACAATCCTTCAATCTGATTGGTTAAGGAGATACATAGTGGCTTGCCCTGTTCACTCAGGTCCCAGATGCCTGGTTTCCCTCGCTGCAACATTTTCAGCAAATTGCCACGCAAAAAATGTAAATGCTTAAACGTGCAAGGGCCAGTCTAACTAATGGCAGACTCTGTTAGATGCCCTGCCACAGCAAATTATGGCCCCTTATGTTCTAGTGCTGTGATAGAGCTTTTCATTAATGCAGCCACCCCACTCCCCTTTTTTCCTTTCCTATGTCTCTTGAAAATATTATAATCAGGAATTTGAGTTTCCAGTCTTGCCCAAACCTAAGCCGCATCTCCATTGTAGCTACTATGTCATATCCCTCCATCGTTATTTATGCTTCTAACAACTTTATTTTGAATGCTTTGTGCATTCACATACAAATCAGTTAATCGTGACTCCAATTATTTTGATAATTGACCCTTATTCATTTTCCAGATTTTCTCGTTCTATTTTTTGAAGACCCTCGGTCCTTCTCCAACACTGTATTTATCTCTCAGACTCAGAGCCTGTTTATTTCTCTTCTCTAATAATATTTCTCATATTTATTTCAGCAAAGCCTGCCACCTCTATTCTAAGAGCTTTATTAATCCTGCTCTTTCTCTCTAGATTCAAATCTGCACTTTCCCCACACCTGCCATATTAGTTTAAATTCTGTTCCACTGCACTGCTCTATTTACCCTCTCCACGAAGACATTGATGCCACTTCAGTTCAGGTGAAGGCCGTTCCTTCAATGTCACCTTCCCTTGTTCCAGAACTTGCTCCAGTGCTCCAAGGATGTGAACCCCTCCTTCCAGCTCTGCAGCTATGCATTGACCTTCCTAATCTTCCTCTCCTTAACCTGTCCAGCACCTAGCACAGGAAGCAATCCAGAGGTTACTGTCCTTGCGATCTTGTTTTCAATCTAGTGGCTAACTCCTTAAACTCCTTCTGAAAGACCTTAAATGTACCTCTATCTCTGTCATTGTTTCCACATGGACCTGCCCTTCCCAGAAGTTTTTCAAACCATTCTTTGATGCCCTTCACCTTGACACCTTGACACTAGGGAAGCAAAGTCTTCTGAGGCAGTCCCTCGGAACCGAGGATGACTTGCTTCCACGCTAAAAATGAGTTCTCAGGTGACTGATGAGTCCAATGCGGGACCTACAGTCTCTGTCACAGGTAGGGCAGATGGTGGGTGGGTGGGGTGCTTGGGTTGACGTGCGTTCCTTCCGCTGTTTGCACTTGGCTTCCGTTTGCTCCCCGCAAAGAGACTTGAGGTGTTCGGCACCTTCCCGGATGCTTCTCCTCCACTTTGTGCGGTCTTGGGCCAGGGATTCCCAGGTGTCGAAGGGGATGTTGCACTTTTTCAAGGAGGCTTTGAGGGTGTCCTTGAAGCGTTTCCTCTGCCCACTTGGGGCTCTCCTGCCATGTCGGAGCTCCGAGTAGAGTGCTTGTTTTGGGAGTCTCGTATCGGGCATGCGGACGATGTGGCCCATCCATCGGAGCTGATTGAGTGTTGTCAAAGCTTCGATGTTGGCATGAGCGAGAACACTGATGTTGGTGCGCCTATCCTGCCAATGGATTTGCAGGGTCTTGCGGAGGCAGCGTTGGTGGTACCTCTCCAGTGCTTTGAGGTGCCTGCTGTACATGGTCCATGTCTCTGAGGCATACAGCAGGGCAGGTATCCTCAAAGGAGGTTAGGGCTGCCGTTGCCCCAGGCACCCCGCCCCCACCAACTCCGCGTTTGCGAAACCTCCTGAACTCCCACCAACAACCTACCCTGTATATCCACCGGCCAGGACTCGGCAAGCTGGCACATCTGGTGGGCAGCTCGGCGCATCTATCTTAATGAGGCCTGGCTGTTAAAATGGACTGGGCCTCTCGAAGCACCTCCCAGGTGGCAGGTCTGCACGTTCCATTGGCCGATTACCCCGGAGTTAATATGACCCCTTATGTATTCCTGCACCTCTGAATCCGATCTCCCTCTGCTGGCCGTTAGGATGCTCCCCCACTACTCCCCTCCTACACTATCCCCATGTCTTGAACTGTCCAGTGCTGTCTCTTAGATGACAGCATTCTGGACAATATTACCCAGAAACCCCTCCTCCTCTCTACTGCTAAAACTTATAATGAATTACTATGAAGTGGAGGGGGGAATTTTGCCAGCCCTGGGGAGGCGGGTATGGAGGCGGGATGGCCGGGAAAATGGCAGAAACTGGGAGCGGGTACCGAACCCGCTCCCAACCTGCCTCCGTGCCATCTTCCCGGGAGGCTGGTCCCCGACTCGCGCAGGGACCCATCTCCTCGAGACGGGAAGGGGATTACAGCCACTTAACTGCCTGTTAACTGGTAGTTAACAGGCAGTTAAGAGGCTTATCCCCATTTTACCCCTGCAAGTGCGGGCTTCCCGATGGCTGCGAACCTCGCCAGGGTCAGCGAGGCGAGCAGTGGGTCTGCGGGGGTGAGAGGGATCGAAAAGTGCACTGTGGAGGTGAGTGATGGGTGCAAGTGTGGAGAGGTAAGTATGAGAGGTGAGTGCAAAGTGTGAGAAAAAGTTTACTTACCTTTGCTTCTTCCTGCAGGCTTCAACCCTTGGGGATCCGGAGGTGCCTCCTCTCAATGGCAGAGATGACAGAATGGCTGCTGCATTCTCCGATGCAGCAGCCATCTGATTTCTGCTAAGGAGAGAGGTTTGGTGAGTCTTCAGTACAAGGGCTCACCTTAGAACAGAGATTGTCAGTGTTTGATAGCTTCTCAAAGCTGTCAAACGCTGACAATTCATCTGTCAAAAATTTTTGACAGATGAAACGTCATACGCTGACGTCCTCTGTCACCGGCTTTCCCTTAATTGGCTGGCTAAGCCCGCAGGGCGGGCTTAACAAGGTCAATCAAGGGAAAATAGCGTGGATTGGCCGGACGTCGTTGGGGGCGGGACTGAAACCTGACAACCAGCAGTCCCGCCCCCAACGCGCCCCCATTGAGAAAATCCAGCCTGTAGTGACTGTTGCTATGTTGGCAAACACAGCAGCTATTTCATGCACAGAAATATCCTATAAAGAACAATGAAACAAATGACCAGTTAATCTGTTTCTGTGGCATTGATTAACGGGGAAATGTTGGTCAGGACACCGGGACCAGTGTGCATTAAATGGTCATTGTATTTAGTTTTGGTAAACTAATCTTATTTGTGTGGTGAGTATAATTTGTGAATATTAAAATAACCATGCAGCATTTTAGCATTAAGATGTGCAGCAACTATTGGAGACTCTTGGAAAGTTTAGAGGTAGGCCGATGAATTAGATTAACACTCTCATAGTCAGCTCCAGGAAAAGCCATTGGAAGCTTTCCTCCAAAATAGAGGCCAAAACCCCCCCCAGCCATTTGATGAATCCCTTTATATTAATGCTGCATTAGCCACTGAAAGGTGACCGGTAAAAATAGTAAACTTGAATTTTTTTCAACCAAGTTGGATAGCAGGAGCTGAACCTAATGTTACTCAGGAATTCCTCACGAGAACAAGTCCATTCATTTAGTGCAGATGTTACCAAGCTTTGGAGATTCATGTACCATTCATACCCCTGCTTTTTCCTCAGGAACTGTATATTGTAATCCCCCAAGAAGATGGCAGAGTTCCATCCTATTCATTTTGAAAATTAGGAGAAGAAATTGAGAGAAGTTCAAAATGCTCACCCTGCTTTCAGTCATGTAGGGATTGTTAGCCTCAAATGGCTAACTACTTCAAGGATCTCTATTTTCACGCAACAGTCAGGAGATGTCACAGAAGTGTCTTTCGTTTTAACTGGTACAGCCTCACAGAGCCAGAGGAGGTTCATTATGGGGTGATCCTAGCACAGGGAAATGGACGTTGGCCCCATCTGGTACACAGTAACTGATTGCTGTTGTACCTGAACCATCTCTAATAGATCAAATGTCCACTTCTAGAGAAACAGTGGGGATTGAAACATCCTGCGCTGTGCTGAGATCACCCTATAATGCATTTCCTCTGGCTATCTCTGTAACCTCCTCCAGCCCTACAACCCTCTGAGATCTCTGCGCTTCTCCAATTCTGGCCTCTTGCTCCACCATTGGTGCCTTCAGCTGCCTAGACCCTAAGCTCTGGAACTCCCTCCCTAAACCTTTTCACCACTGTACCTCTCTCTCCTCCTTTAAGATGCTCCTTAAAACCTACCTCTTTGACCAAACTTTTGGTCACCTGTCCTAATATCACCTTATATGACTTGGTGTCAAATTTTGTTAACATTCCTGTGTAGCGCCTTGGGATGTTTTGCTATGTTAAAGGCGCTATATGAATGCAAGTTGTTGTGACGTGAGGCTGCATCAGTGACTCTTGTTCTTGGCCAGCCCGTCCTCCTTACGCCCCCCCTGATAACCTCATCGTGTCCCCCCAAGGGAGGCATGCTCCCCAGTTTGGGAACCTCTAATTTAGTGCATAGCTATAGGTATTCTGTCTAAGCTAGCATTGATGCGGAGATGCCGGTGTTGGACTGGGGTGGACAAAAATGAGAAGTCGCACAACACCAGGTTATAGTCCAACAGTTTTATTTGAAATTACGAGCTTTCGGAGCGCTGCTCCTTCGTCAGGTACAGTGAGGGAATACGAATCAGTTACAAAGCACATATAGACAGAGAGCAATGTGTCTGCAGAGATACAATCCGTCAGGGAGGCATTACATCAAAGACACAGCAGAATACAGCTAAGACAATGAGGTGGGGTCACAGGGGGTCCAACGTGTCAAATGCTGCAGTCTGCAGTTAAGCTTTTTACTTTTTTTTAAACTGGAAATCACATCTGTGAACAAGACAACGACGACTCTAGTCTGGACTCTAGTCACGTCCTGTAGCGTGACATGAAACCGAGATCCCGGCTAGCATTGTGCAGCCTTGCACGTTAACAGTACCCTTTGCACTGTGTGAAATCATGGTTCTTATGAATTACTTCCAGTGGGAAATGCGTAACCATGTTATCTCCTTTAAAAACAATAAACAGAATGGGATCAAATTGTGTTGAGAGACTTGAAATCACCTTCTGATTTGCTACCTTTGCTTCTTATTGGTCAGTGTCAGAAGTTTGACTGAGATAAATTACTGTATGTTTTGTATTGGGTGATTGCAGGCTGTGAAAGCGCACTGTCTGTTTTTATCAAAATGTCCATAAATCACCATGGCCCAGGGGTTCAGTGCAGTACAAAATGAAGAAATTATTTATCACGACCAATCTTGATTTGAAGATGGTGTCTATTTAAGTCATTCTCTAATAAATTATCAATGAGCCATGAGCCAGTGACAGTTTTTTTTTTGCTTTAGTAGAATTTAAATATATTTGCTGTTGCATTAATTAAACAGCCATATCTGATTAGTTTTATTTCTAGTTGCATCTTTATGTAACTATTTTCAAATCGATTGAGCCAGTAAGTAATGCTAAATAATCATCCTGGGAAATAAAGCTACATCAGTTTAAGTAGTGTGTAATTGTACATTAGTGGTGGTCTCACTGTGTTGGCACTGAATGCTGAGGATTGTATTCAATCCAAGTACTTCCATCTTTTTTTTCTTTTATGGAAGGTCTCTTATAAACTGTACTTTACAGATAGAAAAGCATATGTGAGGGAGAAGGGAATAGAGGGTTATGCTGATAGACGGGAGGAGGCTCGAGTGGAGCATAAACACTGGCAAGGACTGGTTGGGCCGAATGGCCAGTTTCTGTACTGTATATCCAATGTAATATTTCCTTTAATTCTAATTAATAGGTTTCTATTATCACAAGCCTGAAATATTGTCATATTTGTACTTTTCTGAGCTTATGCTATATGTAATATTTGGATGAATTGAATTTAACCTGTATACTTGAATTACAGTGAATAGATTGGTATGACTGGTGGATTATTGATGACTAGTTAGTTAAGCCGGTAGATTGTCCCTATACCCAAACGCTTTTTACTTGGAAAGTTTTTTGTCAGCTCTTTTTTTCTCTTCTTTTCTTGCTGTGGTGGTCATGATGATCATGTTAACTCCTGAGGTGTGAGGGTAGCAAGTGACCTGCTCCAGAACCTCCAGCAATGCTGCTTTTTGATCACCCACAAGGTAGCAGACAACAGGGAGTCAAATGGAGCCAAATTAGAGCAGAGCAAAATGAGAGAGGGGAAAAAAATGAACCTCAGGCTCCAAACTTCCACAACAATGAGTAGGCCTGCTAAAAGTTCACCCAGACCTGAGACAACAAAGTTCTGCCACCTGCAAATGATGATTGCTGAAAACTCCTTTTTAATGGTGGAGCTGCAGCTGTTACTAAGCAATCCACTTGTGAGGCCGCCAGCATTACCTGGCGTGTTCCAGAGAAGGCGTGTTGGATGGGGGAAATGTCTAAAAATCAGAAAGGCCTCTCAAAATTGGATTATAGAGGTAATTAAGTGGTTGTTAAGGGCCTTAAGGGCCTATTCCGCCTCTTGGAGGCGGGATGGAAACAGGGTCTGAAACCCCGATTCTGGGAAAATTGCTCGGAGGCGGGATGGAGGCGGGATCGGGCCCCCATGCCATTTTTTGCGATTTTAACACCTCACACGCCTCCAATTCCGCCTCCTTAGGCCTGGCAAAATCGAGCCCCATGTCTACTTGTTCAGATAGATGTAAAAGATTCCATGGTACATCTCAGAGAAGAATGGGGAAGGTGCCCCCGTATCCTGGCACATATTCAGCCCTCAATCGGCGGTGCCAAAACAGATTACGTGGTCATTTATCTCATTTGCCTTTTATAGGACCTTGTTGTATGTAAATTGGGTGCTGTATTTGCCTACTTAACAACAGAGAGCACACTTCAAAAAAGTAATTAATTGTCTGTGAAGGACTTAGGGACATCCAAAGTATATAAAAGGTGTTATACATATGCAAGTTCATTTTATTTTCCTGAAGGACGTAAAGGAATCAAAATTTTCACAGTACTTCAAAGTGGATATTTTATTTAATTCCGCAGCATTTTAGTAAATTAATAAATACATTTAGTATTCTTAATAAATAAAACAAACAGAGTGGAAGGAATTGAAGAGAGACAATTACAGGAGTAAAAATGAGGGATAATTTCGAGAAAAAAAAATGAGGAAGGGGCTAACAGAATTAGAAATAATGGCATGAAAAGTTGAATTAAATTTCTTTTGGTGCACATAGTCACTGATTTTCTCAATTACTCGTGTAAACGGGTTTCCTCTGCGAAATTACAGCAGCGGAGTGAGAGCAGCTGGGAGGAAATTCTGGGCCAATATCTAAGGGTAGATTTTTCTGCCTCCACCTTGGTGCCAGACAGGAATAATGAACCTGATGCGTGTTGCTCCTGTCCAGGCCCAAGAGTACTGGGATTTCTTGACTGTGTCATTAACCTCCCTGGTGCAGGTTGCCTCCTGGCAGGGACTAGCTGTGGTAGAAGGGGCAGGAAAGTAATGGACAGCTGTAGCCCTCTCAGGCCTGCTGCTGTGTGTTGGGCATCGTAGGTTGGGTTTTCGTGCGACTGATGGAGCTCAGTAAGGAGTCAGAAAGTTGTGATTGCGTGTGTGTGTGTGTATCATGGACGGTTGTTAAAAAAAATTCAAATTGACCTAGTTTGAAGTCTTTGGCCTCTCCATGGAACCTCTGCAGAAACTCTGACCATCAAGGGTTGGGGCAGGCTACAGCACCATGCTTTTCTGGGAATGCAGCCAGTGATTCTTAATGGAGGCCAGGAACACCCCTTCCTGCCTCATTAATATGGCTCTGACGAGGTTGCTTACTGCAGTTCCAAGCCTACTTCTTCCCCTCCACTGTTGAGGCCCTTGAAATTCTTGACCTTTGCAGTAGAAAGCTAGCATAACTCAAGAGGAACATCCTCTCGATCTGCAAAGACCTATTATTTTTCAATTTAAACGATATACATTGGTCCTGCTTTAGCAATGGGTAATGATTTTAATAAACAGTGCAGACATATGTTCAAAAAAAATTACAAAATATAAAACTGGTACTTAATGCAATTAGTGGTCTGGGCATATTACAATATTTCTCCTTTCACTATTTCAGATTTGCGCTCGAGGAAATTAATCATTCCCTGGGGCAAGGTTCAGAAAAATCCACCCTCTAATATGTGATAAGGCATTTTATATACACAGTAGTTTTACAGATGCTGTGCAATCTGCCGTGTATTGTGTTATTGGAAAACTGTCAACATTTTACCTATTGCTCATATAATTCTCCATGTTAAATAAATAAAATTGAAATAGTGAAGCCTGGAGGTAACAAAAGCATGGATGAGGGTTTCGGCAGCAGGCAGGGTTGGAGATGGGCTGTTACGGAAGTGGAAATAGGTAGTCTTTGTGATGGAGAGGATATGGGTTGGAAACTCATCTCAGGGTCAAATCGGACACCGAGGTTGTGAACAGTCAGCTTCATCACAAGACGGTGTTCAGAGAGGAGGATGGAATTGGAGACAAGGGTACAAAACTTGTGGCGGGAATCAAAGACGTTGGTTTCGGTCTGCCCAATGTTGAATTGGAGAAAATTGCAGCTCATCCAGGACTGGATGTTGGACAAGCAGTCTGACAACACATGCAGTGGAGGGGTCAAGGAAAGTGCTGGAGCGATTAGAGCTAGGTGTTGTCAATGTACATGTGGAACCTGACATGTTGTCAGATATCATTGGATGATGTCACTAAGATTTGCAAGATCCGAAATGTATCTTTAAATTGTCCGTGACTATATCAGACCACTCCTGGTACAGGTATATTGTGTATAAGTATAACAGATTTATTAAGCACGTTACATCCAGTACAAAGAAGTAATACTTAACAAGATGATAGTCGCAATCTGTTCCTTGGAACCCCAACGCGCCCACCGGGTGACTGCGGCATGGTCTCTTTTCTCAGTCTTGCTGTGTTCTGTTGACTGAAGTTTCTCTTCCTCTGGTTTCGCGCTGCCTTCAGTGTTCAATAGCTGTTCCTTTTTTCCCTTTTTTCCCCCTTCAAAATACATAGCAACTTGCAGCTGCTTGGGCTATCTCACCATTCTGACCTTTAATAGTACGGTCTATGATTTCCTCCCTTTTTCTGCTGTGAGCTTTGAGTATGAGAACTTTTACATAGCCAGACTTCCCACAAATTACGGCAGATGTCTTTTGCCTTTCTCATAGCCCATTATCTAGCTTTTCTGAAACTTCAGCGATAAGGGATGTTAGGTGATGAAAACCCCTATTCTACTTTAAAATATAAGTAATATTTATTCTTCACTGGCTTCTTGTTTTTAATATAACAGAAAAATTACACTATTTCAGCACTATTCTTGCAGTTAACATAATGTTGGCTTAATTTTACCATCATGCTTTGCTTCTCAGCCTTGTGTCTTTTTAACTAAGGTTATACATATTGTAACAAAGATTTTATGCTTCTAACATGCATTATTATATATCATAGTAATTCTAAGAAAAGCATTGCATTTAAAACATTATAAAATCATACAGATAAGCTCTATTCTACAATATCCCTACCTTGAGGGCGAGGCATTTTTGCCAATGTCGGATATCATTGGATGATGTCACTGATGGGCAGCATGTAGATGAGGAAGAGGAGGCGATCAAGGATATATCCTCGGGGAACTCCAGATGTAATGGTATGGGAGCAGGAAGAGATGCCATTGCTGGAGATGCTCTGGCTACAATTGGACAGGTAAGAGTGGAACCAGGCAAGAGAAGTCCCATTCAGCTGAACAACGAAGGAGAGACATTGGAGGAGGGTGGTGGTGTTGACTGTGTTGAAGGCTGCAAAAGTGGGTCCAGAAGGGCGAGAAGAGATCGTGCACCAAGGTCACCATCAGAGAGGATGCAATTCGTGACTTTGATTAGAGCCATTTCAGTGCTGTGGCAGTGGCGGAAACCTGGAAAAGATGGACATGGATTTGGGGGCGACAACATGTTCAAGGACTTTAGAGAGGAAAGGGAAGTTGGAGATGGGGTCGAGGGTGTTTTTTTGGCGGAGGGGTTGATAATGGTAGTTTTAAAAGGGGCTGGGACCATACCTGAGGGGAGGAAACTATTTACAATATCAGTTAGCATGGGAGCCAAGAAGGGAAATATAGTGGTCAGCAGTTTCGCAGGAATAGGGTTGAGAGTAGAAGGTGGGTTTCATGGACAGGATAAGCTTGGAGAGGGCATGAGGGAAGATAGGAGAGAAACTAAAGAAAGAGGTGGGTTCAGAGATAGGGCAGGGGAGGACCTTAGGGGAAGTTTGGCTTGGTGGGAAAGGAGAAGCAGGGAGCAAAGACAGCTGAAACGGATGGGTCTCAATCCTAGCAACAAAGATGTACATGGGCCCCTTGCATGTTGTTGGAGGTGAGAGCAAATGGGGCAGGGAAGAGGGGTTTAAGGCGATGTTTTGTAGTGTTAAAAGAAGCCGGGAGTTGTCTTTGCATTCCAAGATGATCCTGGAGCAGTGAATAGTTTTGGCAGAGGGGGGCAGGGCCCAATAATCCTTGATGTGGCCCAGGTAGATCTGGCAATGGATGGCTAAACCAATTGTGTGCCAACTATTTTTCAGTCTGAGCCAATTGGATGAGGGAGTGAAGATGGCAGCCATACCAGGGGGAACAACCAGGATGGGAGATGGTAACAGTTTTACTGGGGATAAGGGCATCACAACCATGTAAAGCTGTCATAGATGACAGGGTCCTGCAGTACAAGCTTTCCGTACCCACACTGTACAAACACTAGGATCGGTACCTGATGAGGATATTTATCAAGGGCATCAGACAAATCTTTAACCTCTTCACCTTAACTCCTCATCAAGGAACCGCCCGTCTAGGGTTTACCACTCAGTCTATGACTAGGAGTGAATGATGCCAAAACATGGCTCACTAAACTGTCTTGCATCAACTAATTGGATTACATTACCAATACCATTAGGATCCACACAGGTTTCTGAGTTAATAAATTAACCCTTTCTTGCCATATCATCAAAGAGAAAGGCAGATAATAAAGTTGTGAACTAACAATTATTTATTAAGCTCAGAATCGTAATTAGCGGTACTTAATCATTGACTATGCAGACTCTTAGTAGAAAGTATTAAAAGACAAAATGAATAACAGAGGCTACAAACACAATTCAGTAATGTAGTTTTTATTTGACAGTTGGTAGTTGATGTGTGATTGGATAGCCAATCTAGTGAGCAATGTCTCCAGAACTTGTACAACTTCACTTTAAGAGCTGGTTGCCTGGCCTTCCTCTGGGATGATGGTTTTAACCTTCTGAGACTTCACATTGATGAAACTCCTTTGTATTGGTGTTTACTAAGGAGGTGAATGCTGACAAAATATCGGTAGCAGTGGAAAAGGTAGAAGCAATGGAAGGGGTGAAAATTGATAGACAGGATGTACTAGAAAGGCTGGGTATGCTTAGAGTGGATAAGTCGCCTGGTCCAGATGGCTTGCATCCCAGATTGCTAAGGGAATTGGGGGAGGAGATAGCGGAAGGGCTTGCCATAATTTTCCTATCTTCCCTAGATGCGGGGGAGGTGCCTGAGGATTGGAAAGTGGCAAATGTGACACCATTATTCAAGAAAGGGTGTAAGGACAATCCTAGTAACTACAGGCCAGTCAGTTTAACATCAGTGGTGGGTAACGTTTTAGAAACAATAATCAAGGAAAACATTAACGGGCACTTGGAAAGGTTTAAGCTAATTAAGGAGAGCCAACATGGATTTGTAAAAGGCAGATCATGTTTGACTAATCTAATTGAATTTTTTGATGAAGTAACGGGGAGCATCAATGAAGGGAATGCAATGGATGTTGTCTACGTGGATTTTCGGAAGGCGTTTGACAAAGTACCACATAGAAGGCTGGTTAACAAAATTGAGGCTCATGGAATAGGTGGGTCAGTGGCAGCTTGGATAAGGAATTGGCTTAAGGACAGAAAACAGCAAGTTATGGTAAATGGCTGTTTATCAGACTGGAGTATGGTAGACAGTGGTGTTCCGCAAGGGTCAGTGCTGGGGCCACTGCTTTTTTTGAAATATATAAATGACCTGGATATTGGAATACAAAGTAGAATTTCTAAATTTGCCGATGACACCAAACTTGGGGGTATGGCAAACAGTGAGGATGATACCAATCGACTGCAACAGGACTCAGAAAGGCTAGCAGAATGGGCAGACAAGTGGCAGATGGAATTTAATACAGAGAAGTGTGAGGTGATGCATTTTGGCAGAAGGAACAGGGAGAGGCAATATACACTTAATGGCACAGTTTTAAATAGTGTGCAGGGACAGAGGGACCTGGGAGTAAATGTGCATAGGTCCCTGAAGGTGGCAGGACATATTGAGAGAGTGGTTAGCAAAGCATATGGGATCTTGGGTTTCATAAATAGAGGTATTGAGTACAAAAGTAGAGAAGTTATGCTGAACCTGTATAAAGCGCTGATTAGGCCACAACTGGAGTATTGCATCCAGTTCTGGTCACCACACTTTAGGAAGGATGTGCAGGCCCTTGCGGGGGTGCAGAGGAGATTTACCAGAATGGTTCTGGGGATGGGGGATCTTAGCTACGAGGACAGGTTGGAGAAGCTGGATTTGTTTTCATTAGAGCAAAGGAGGTTGAGGGGTGATTTGATAGAGGTGTACAACACGGTGATTTGATAGAGGGGCAACACGGTGGCATAGTGGTTAGCACTGTTGCCTCACAGCGCCAGGGACCCGGGTTCGAATCCGGCCTCGGGTGACTGTCTGTGTGGAGTTTGCACATTCTCCCCGTGTCTGCGTGGGTTTCCTCCGGGTGCTCCGGTTTCCTCCCACAGTCCAAAGATGTGCGGGTTAGGTTGATTTGGCTATGATAAATTGACCCTTAGTGTTAGGGGGATTAAATACGTGGGGTTACGGGGATAGGGTGGGATATGTGTCGGTGCAGGCTCGATGGGCCGAAATGGCCTCTATCTGCACTGTGGGGATTCTGTGATACAAGATTATGACGGGTTTGGATAGGCTAGACGGGGAAAGGCTGTTCCCACTAGTTGATGGTACAAGGACTAGGGGACACAGATTTAAGGTTTTGGGCAAGAGATACAGGGGGGACGTGAGGAAAAACTTTTTTACGCAGCGAGTGGTGAGGACCTGGAACTCGCTGCCGATGGAAGTGGTGGAAGCGGACACACTCAATGTTTTCAAGGGGAGACTGGATAGGCACTAGAGGGAAATAAACTTGCAGGGCTACGGGGATAGAGCGGGGGAATTGGACTGACTGGATTGCTCTACTGAGAGCTGGCACGGACTCAATGGGCCGAATGGCCTCCTTCTGTGCCATTATGACTATGACCCTGCTCCTGGGTAAATTCACCTGGTAGCTGTATCTGGACTAGTTGGTTTAAGTCTCCCTTCCCTGATCTAAAACCTGAAGACTTCACTTAGAGTATTGTGTGCAGTATTGAGCTGCACACTAAAGGAAGCATATTGAGGCCGAAGAGAGTGTACAACACTGATTCACGAGAATGCTGCCTGGTACGAGGAAATACAAGTATGAAGAAAAACTTGAAAAATTGTGTCTTTCATTAGAACAATGCAGATTATGGGGCAATATAATAGAATTGTTTAAAAATATGAAGGGATGGGATTGGGTATCATAGAATCACAGAATAGTGCAGCACAGAAGGAGGCCATTCGGCCCATTGAGTTTGTGCTGGCTCTTTCGAAGAGCAATCCAGTTAGTCCCACTCACCCGCTCTTTCCTGATATCCCTGCATTTTTTTTCTCCTTCAAGTATTTATCCAATTCTCTTTTGGAGGCTACTATTGAATCTGTATCCACCATGCTATCAGGCAGTGCATTCGAAATCCTAACCACTATTTGCATTAAAAAGTTTTTCCTCATATCACCTCTGGTTCTTTTGCCAATCACCTTAAATCTGTGCCCTCTCGTTATCGACCCTTCAGGCATTTGGAAACTTCCTGGCTTTTGTACTCTCTGCCTCTATTTATAAATGTGGAGATGCCGGTGTTGGACTGGGGTGGACAAAATTGAGAGGTCGCACAACACCAGGTTATAGTCCAACAGTTTTATTTGAAATCACAAGCTTTCGGAGTTATCGATTGCTCCTTCCTCAGGTGAAGTAAATCTATATATGCTTTGGCGATTCTGTATCTAATTTACTTCACCTGAGGAAGGAGCAATCGATAGCTCCGAAAGCTTGTGATTTCAAATAAAACTGTTGGACTATAACCTGGTGTTGTGCGACCTCTCAATTCTATTTATAAAGCCCAGGATCCCATATGCTTTATTAACTGTTTTGTTAACCTGTCCTGCCACCTTCAAAGATTTGCGCACAAGCACCTCCTCAGTGTCTCTGTTCGTCCACCCACTCTAAAATCGTACCATTTAGTATGCATGGTCTCTCCTCATTCTTCCTTTCAAAATGAATCACCTCACACTTCTCTGTGTTGAAATTCATCTGCCATGTGTCCGCCCATTCCACCAGCCTGTCTATGTCTTCTTGCAGTCTATTACTATCTTCCTCACTGTTTACTACACTTCCAAGTTTCGTGTCATCTGCAAATTTCAAAATTGTGCCCTGTACACCCAAGTCCAAGTCATTTAATGTACATCAAAAACAGCCGTGGTCCTAGTACTGAGCCGTGGGAACCCCACTGTATACCTCCCTCCAGTTCGAATAACAGCCATTCATCACAACTCTCTGTTTTCTATACCATAACCAATTTTTTATCCATGCTGCTACTGGCCCTTTTATCCCGTGGGCTTCAATTTTGCTAACAAACCTAATATATGGTACTTTATCAAATGTCTTTTGAAGGTTCATTTACACAACATCAACTGCACTGCCCTTATCCACCCTCTCTGTTACCTCATCAAAAAACTCAATCTTAAGTTAGGCAAACACGATTTGCCCGTAACAAAAATCCATGCTGGCTCTCCTTTATTAGTCCTCATTTGTCCAAGTGGCTGTTAATTTTCCCCCGGATTATTGTTTCTAAAAGCTCCCCCACCACTAACGTTAAACTGACTGGCCTGTAGTTACCAGGTTTATCCTTCTCCTCTTTTGAACAAGAGTGGAAGATTTGCAATCCTCCAGTCCTTTGGCACCATCCCTGTATCTAAGGAGGATTGGAAGATTGGGGCCAGCACCTCCACCATTTCTACCCTTACTTCCCTCAGAACCTAGGATGCATCCCACCCAGACCGGGTGACTTACCAACTTTAATTATCGCCAGCCAGTCCAGTACCTCCTTTTTATCTATTTTTATCTCATCCAGTATCCCAGCAACCTCCTCGTTTACCATGGCTTTGCCAAAGTCCTCTTCCTTGGTAAACACCGATGCAAAGTACTCATTTAGTACAACAGCCATGCCTTCTGCCTCCACCAGTAGTTCTCCATTTTGGTCCCTAATCTGCCCCAATGCTCCACTGACGACCCTTTTACTGTTACTATACTGTGCATATAGACGACCTTTGGATTCCCTTTTCTGTTAGCCACCAATCTATTCTTCTACTGTCTCTTTGTCCCTCTTATTTCCTTTTTCGCTTCTGGTTTTTACTTTTTATATTCAAATTCTCCCTTGTATTATCAAGCTGACATCTGTCATACGCCCCCTTTTTCTGCTTCATCATGCTCTCTAATTCTTCATCATCCAGGGAACTCTGGCTTTGGTTGCCCTCCCTTTCCCCCTTGTAGGAATGTACGTAGACTGTACCCGAACCATCTCCGCTTTAAAGGCTGCCCATTGCTCCATTACATTTATGTCTGCCAGTCTTTGAGTTCAATTTACTTGGGCCAGATCCCTCCTCAATTCGCTGAAATTAGCTCTCCTCCAGTTTTTTTATTCTAGATTGCTCCTTGTCCTTCTCCATAACTAATCTAAACCTTACAATACTATAATCACTATTCCCAAGATGCTGTCTAACTGTGACATTCTCCACTTGACCCACCTCATTCCTCAGGACTAGATCCAGCAATGCCTCCTTCCTTGTTGGGCAGGAAACATACTGATCCAAGAAAATTCTCCTTAACACACTTCAGAAATTCCTCCCCTGCTCTGCCCTTAACACAATCACTGCCCCATTCAATATTGGGGTAGTTAAAGTCTCCCATTACTCTACTTTCTCATCTCTGTCGTTCTTGCAGCCCTCAGTAATTTCTTCACAAATCTGCTCCTCTATCTCCTTCCCACTATTTGGTGGCCTATAAAATACACCAAGTAGCTAATAATTCCTTTATTGTTTCTCAACTCCAACCAAATAGATTCTGTCTTTGATCCCTCAAGGACATTCTCTCTATCTAGCACTGTAATATTTTTTCCTTAGGCAAAACTGCTACCCCTCCTCCTTTTTTCCCCTTCCCTATCTTTCCTGAATACTTTGTACTTGGGAATATTAAGCATCCAATCCTCCCCTTTTTGTGCCAGGTCTCCGTTATTGCCACTACATCATATTCCCACATGGCTATTTGCCCCTGCAGCTCACCGACCTTATTAACCACATTTTGTGCATTTACACCCTTGCACTCCAAACCTAACTTAGACCTCTTTGTATTTTCGATGATCCCACCTAATTCTGTGTTATTTCTAACTCTAACTGTCTCTCCCAGTCCTCTGAGCACCTTGTTTCTACTTTTTAAAACTACATCCTGGCATAGCATGGCCAAATTAGTTTAAACCCACCCCCACAGCACTAGTTAACTGTCCGCAAGGATATTAGTCCCAGCTTTGTTCAGGTGCAACCCATCCATCTTGAACAAGTCCCTTCTGCCACAGAACTGATCCCAATGTCCCAGGAATCTGACGCCCTTCCTCCTGCACCATGTCTCTAGCCTCACAGTAACCTGCCATATCTTCCTATTTCTACTCTCATTAGCACAGGTAGAGAGAAGCAGACTTTTTCCAGTAGTTGAGGGGTCAAGAACAAGGGGCCACAGATACAAAATTAAATGCAAGAGATTTAGAACAAGAGATTTAGAACAGAGGACAGGAGCAACATCTTTACACAGAGTTGTGAAGCTGTGGAATTCACTTCCAGGGTTAGTGGTTGAGGCAGAAACTACATCAACATTCAATGATAGGTGGATGAAGGAAAAGGGAATAAAGGGATATGAGAGCAAGGCACGTAAATGTGATTAGAACTATTTACTTGTGTGGAGGTTGATTGCCAGCACGGACTGGTTGGGCTAAATGGTTTGTTTCCATGTTGTAACTTGTGTATTTCTATGTTTAAAGGAAATCTGTAAATATAAGTGATATACTTATACTTGGCTGGTACATCTGTACAACCTTAATCTCTTCCTCTCCCACTCCCACTCTCTCCTGTCCGAGGATGAAGGCTGACTTGCCCAGAGATGCTCTTTCTGCCCTTTAAAGAAACATTTCTATATACTCTAAATAAAGAACGTCACTACTATGTAAAGATTAAAGCTAACTGAACATTTATGCACTTCTATTACTACTACAAGAACTACTAACATTTTTAGTGTCAAAACACCATCTTGTATATCCTTTATTCTCGAGGAAACCTCCTTGATTTTATGAACCAATCTGAATGACACATGTCAGAAGGGTTCACTCCTTTTGGTGTCAATAACCTCAGACAGCCATGTTGTTACCCCTGAGGACCTCCGGTTAATGAAGCATCAGTATTCAAACATGCCAGGCCATGCTTGCACTCCCCTAACTTCTCAATTTTTCTTTCAACAAAGAATCTTACACACTTTCAGATGAGCGACATATTTATATCTCCCTAATGAGATGTTTTAGGGCCTGTTGCCTTGATGACTTATGCCCCCCGGTACCAGTAAGGAATTCTTTGTTTCTATAAGTCTTCATGATTTTAATTAGTATTAGTCATTTTGATTTCCCAGCATGAAGCCCGACTACTGACTCCACTTTGAGGACACATTTAAGACAATTCTTTGGATATTTTTCTTTAACTGGGACAATTCTTAGAACATTTTTCTTTAATTAAGGCACTTTTTAGGGAATTTTACCTTCAAAGCTCCCCTCGGTAGGGGCTCTCCAATGCAGGCAGAAACCCGATTGAACCTGGGAAATTTGCTGGGTCACCAGTTCCTCGATTATGCAGGTAGATGTCCTGCTTCACTACACTTACAGCTGTGTAACTGTCACAGAGGAAAATTTACTCCTGATCTTAAATGTCATACAGCTCATTTATTTTCTGTGCAATAGAATGTCTTGCACTCATGTGTCATTCAGAAAATTTAAAGTGATTAGCCCAGGCTGCGAATAAGCTGCAATAGATCAATATATCAACAGTTGTTGCTTTACATAATAAGCGTTCCACAGACAAATTAACTACCAGTTATTGGGGAAAAGTTATGTGAGATTCATGTTCAAAAATTGAAGACCATCAAATTGCAAAGCCACTGAATCATACATCGTATTGTTAAAATTTCAGAGTGAGGTACATTAGAATAGGTTTAGGGGAAGATTTCCTTTGTGCGCTAGGAATAGTGAAATTGTAATCCCGTATATAAAGAACACATTTCACGTAGTGGACAGAGAAAATTTCACACACACCTATGTTTTTAAATCAAAATAAGGAAATCTCAGTCCAAATGAGTGATACGTCTGCTGACCACAGCCATGGTTTTTTAACGTTACTCACCTGAGAAACTTCTTGACTGCAGTTTACTTTAAGATGCAGAGGGAGACACACTGCATACCATCACAGTTGTCTTCTCATATCATGGAGACTCGATACTTTTTAACGCTTCCAAGATCTGTTCTATGTGATGAAGTGAGAAAAAAAAAACACTAGCAATGGTCCTAATGTCAAATATTGCATGCTTGCTTTTTGTAAGCGAGCAGTAGGACTTGTGCAGAATGAGTGTCTGTATTGTGTGTGAATAATTAATGCTGCGATTGTACTACAAATACCTCCTCCAGCCCTACAACCCTCAGAGAACTTTGCATACCTCCAATTCTGGCCTCTTGTGCACTCCCTCCATTGGCAGCCGTGCCTTCAGCTGTCTGGGCCCTAAGCTCTCAAATTCTTTCCCTACACCTCTCTACATTTCTCTCCATTAAGACATTCCTTAAAACCTACCTCTTTGACCAAGCTTTTTGGTCACCTGTCTTAATATCTCTTTATGTAGCTCGATGTGAAATTTTGTCTGATAACACTCCTGTGAAACGCCTTGGGACATTTTACTACATTAAAGGCGCTATATAAATACAAGTTGTTGTTGCTGTTGTACCATTTGAGAGTAGTACCTACTCTTGAGAGAAGTGTTAGCTGGCAGCACTGTGCTATATTACCGGCTCCACACTGTTCTCAAACTGGGGAGTAGCAAAGCACTATGCATGCACATTTTAAAAATGTAAAGTTCTGCTAATCACTGCCTGAATGCAGGGGGAATTTTAGTGTTGGTAAAGGGTTGATTGCTCTTTACTAATATTAAAGTGGTTTTTAAAATTTCAATTTTATTGTATTAAAACTTTAAAGTTCCCATTGGTTGCAATTACACTGCAGCCGATGTTAAGCTGAGGTGGTGTGAAGCTATCTCCTTCAGCTGCACTCGTTTCCAGAGTTAAAGCGTGGACTTGGCTGCAGTGCTTTGTTCAGTATCTGCTGTAAGATCTTAACGATCTCTGAGTTCTTGGACAAGCCACCAATAGGCAGCAGCCAGTATGTTTGAGCAATAGATCAAGATTTATTAAACACACAGCGTAATATACTTAATATTAGGCGATAGTTTTAACAAGTAGCTCGCAGCCCTAGGTCTCTGGAACCTCTCGGACACAGATGACATCGTCTTAAGTCTGTTCCTTTGTCCTCGCAGTACGTCTGTGTGAAGTTGTTGTTTTAGTATCGAGGTTTTAACCCTTTTCTTATCAAAAGTTGGTTTGGCCAGTGTCCATATATGGTCTTTAACAAAATCACCTTTTTTAATTGGTTCTAATGGTCAAAATACCATTGTCACTCAGACTAAGGTAGCATCCCGCCTTTCCAGTATTTTTCCACCAACTTTACCATGTTCAGTGTTATCTTGTTTATAGTTTTTCACCCCATTGGAATTTACTTTATCTCTTTCATTTCTAGCTTCCCTGGTACAAGGCCTTTATACCAAGGGCCCATATCAGCGCTGTTTGACTAGTCTTGAGGTATCCAAACTATCTCACTTTAATCGACCAGATAAATACCTTAACTTCCATGATCTCTCTCATTTTATGTCCTTATTCTAATTATCCTTTAAATATTGTTGCAATTAGTTTTGTTAAGCGAATTCTAAGTTCTACTTAGCATCATAATATGTTTTTTTTTAGCAATTTAGCCTTCACTCGCAGTCTGTGGCTGTTTGTTATCAAAACTGCTATTGACTGTCCTTCACAGCTGCATTTTGAACAAGTCTTAGCTTTCTCGTTACCCAGGAGTAATTATGGGTAATATTATTTGGTCAATGGCTACACTTGAAGTTATACATATATGATTCTTGTCTACTAAATATCTTTAAATATCAGCCTTTCGTACACTGCTATAAAGCAGAAATTGCTTCAAGGCAACCAAAGTATGTAGTATAGCTGGACTAGATGCTAATTTACTCACAGCGCAACATTAAATGGGGGAGAAATTCAGCACTTTAGCGCCTCCGGGGGTGGGGGCGCTAATGGGGCGCTACCGGCTTAGCGACCGGGTGCGGCGAAAGTACCAACGCCCACGAAATTGAAGTGGAGGTTTTCGGCAGCGGTAACCACTAGTGCCACGCTCTCCTGCAGCCGGAGGTCGTGACATCATCTGGCTGCGCAGCACCCCAGCTAAGAAATTCACTCTCGCCCCCTGCCAGAGCCCGTTAGCAACAACAGGTAGAGAAGGCGGTATGCAGTCGGATGAGTGCTGGAGGAGCGCTATATAAAGGCGTCAACATCTGGTTTATTTTTAGTTGGCAAAGAATGCTGCCATGTCAGTTTTACATAGGCAAACCGGCGTTTTGAGCGATTTCAGCGTTTTTCACTTGAAGAAGTCTTCTGCCTCAGAAAAATTATTCACTTTCATTCAGGTGAGATTTTAAAGTGCAACATTTCCATACTTTAATGGGGGCTGTTCTGGCACTGGACTTCGCCCTCCAGCATCAACGTCGGAGGCAGCGGAGGCAGAGAGAAAGATTGCAAAATGTGGCCAAATGGGAGGAGGGCCAACAGGGCTCTCAACAGGATGCCTTACCCTCCCAGGGTATTCCGGCAGCATTTCTCCGACATCAATTTCACTGAGGAACAGTGTCTTAGAAGGCTCCGCTTCACCAAGGACATGGTCACAGAGCTCTGCCACTTCCTGCAGCCAGACCTCGAGCCTCACATCAGGAGTACCATGGCTCTCTCAGTGCCAGTCAAGGTCACAGTCACCCTCAATTTCTACGCCAGCGGATCTTTCCAGTGTGCAACAGGAGATATATCTAACATATCGCAGTTTGCCGTCCATTGCTGCATCGGTGAGGTCACAGATGCTCTCACGATCGCGGCCGGCACCCCTCTTGAGGAGGTGAAAGGGGGAAGGTGCTGGCAGGTGGCCCAAAAAAAATGGCCACCTGGCATCTTCCCTTTAATTAGCTCCACCGCGGCCGCAAAAACGCCATCCTGACCCTGTTGGACATATCGTCCAGCGGTAGGTCAGGGGGCGCGACCAAAGTTTGCGGCCGAGGCGCTGCGCACACCGATGATGTCATCGCCGGAGGCACAACACAGCGGGGCTCCACCGGCTACCGCCGCCGCTAACCTCCCGCTGAATTTCATGGGAGGCGTTAGCGGCACCGCGCCCGGGTGGTAGGTGCTTCACAAAGCAAAGCAACCCAATTTTTCCCCCTTAAACTTAAATAAAGCCAATTACATAGGTATGAGGGGTGAGTTGGCTAAGGTAGATTGGAAAAATAGATTAAAAGGTATGGCAGTAGATAAGCAGTGGCTAGCATTTAAAGAAATATTTCATAATTCTCAACAAAAATACATTCCATTGAGAAACAAAAACTCCACGGGAAAAGTGATCCAACTGTGGCTAACTAAAGAAGTTAAGGATAGCATTAGATTGAAAGAAGCAGCTTATAAGGTTGCGAAGAATAGTAGTAAGCCTGAGGATTGGAAGAGTTTCAAAAACCAGCAAAGGATGACCAAAAAATTGATAAAAAGGGAAAAAATAGAATATGAGAGAAAACTAGCAAGAAATATAAAAGCAGATTGTAAGAGCTTTTACAAGTTTTTTTTTTATTTGCTTATGGGATGTGGAAGTTGCTGGCAAGGCCAGCATTTATTGCCCATCCCTAGTTGCCCTTGAGAAGGTGGTGGTGAGCCACCTTCTTGAACCGCTGCAGTCCGTGTGGTGAAGGTACTCCCACAGTGCTGTTAGGTAGGGAGTTCCAGGATTTTGACCCAGCGACGATGAAGGATCGGTGATATACTTCTAAGTCAGGATGATGTGTGACTTGGAGGGGAACTTGGAGGCGGTGGTGTTCCGATGTGCCTGCTGCCCTTGTCCTTCTAGGTGGAAGAGGTCACGGGTTTGGGAGGTGCTGCCGAAGAAGCCTTGGCGAGTTGCTGCAGTGCATCTTGTAGATGGTACACACTGCAGCCACGGTACGCCGGTGGTGGAGGGAGTGAATGTTTAAGGTGGTGGATGGGGTGCCAATCAAACGGGCTGCTTTGTCTTGGATGGTGTCGAGCTTCTTGAGTGTTGTTGGAGCTGCACTCATCCAGGCAAGTGGAGAGTATTCCATCACACTCCTTACTTGTGCCTTGTAGATGGTGGAAAGGCTTTGGGGAGTCAGGAGGTGAGACACTTGCCGCAGAATACCTAGCCTCTGACCTACTCTTGTTGCCACAGTATTTATGTGGCTGGTCCAGTTAAGTTTCTGGTCAATGGTGACCCCCCAGGATGTTGATGGTGGGGGATTCAGCGATGGTAATGCCGTTGCATGTCAAGGGGAGGTGGTTAAACTCTCGCTTGTTGGAGATAGTCATTGTCTAGCACTTTTGTGGTGTGAATGTTACCTGCCACTTATCAGCCCAAGCCTGAACGTCGTCCAGGTCTTGTTGCATGCGGGCATAGACTACTACATTATCTGAGGAGTTGTGAATGGCGCTTAACACTTTGCAGTCATCAGCGAACATCCCCAAGTATGTAAAAAGGAAGAGAGTAGCAAAAGTAAACGTTGGTCCCTTAGAGGCCAAGACAGGATAAATTATTATGGGGAATAAGGAATTGGCAGAAACGTTAAACAAATATTTTGGGCTGGATTTTGTCAATGGGGACGTGATGGAGGCGGGACTCACACTTTTTGGGTTGTAGTCCCGCCTCCATCGACTTGTGGCCAACCCGCTGTATTTTCCCTTGATTGACCTTGTTAAGCCCGCCCAGTGGGCTTAGCAGGCCAATCAAGGGACCCTTGGATACAGATGATGTCAGCCATTGACATTTCATCTGTCAAGAGCTTTTGACAGATGAAATTTCAGCGTTTGATAGCTCTGTGAAGCTATAAAACACTGACAATATGATTTCTAACTTGAGTCCCTGTACTTAGACTCAGTTAGAAATCAATCCAGCACAGAAAGCAGAGACTGCAGCTTTTGACAGCTCCGCGGCCATTCTGCTTTCTGTGCCGTGGATATGAGGGACTCCCGACACCTTAAGGAAGCTAGCCTGCAGGACAAAGTTAAGGTAAGTAAAAGTTCTTAAAACACTTTACACACACCAAACACACTTACCTCTGCACTCATGCACCCATCACTCACCTGCACACCAGACATCTCGATCCCTCCAAGCCCTCCAGACCGACGGTCCGCCTCGCTAAATCGGCGTGGTTCGGACCTGTCGGGAAGCCCACACTTCAGGGCTAAAAATAGGGATTAGGCAAAAAACTGCCTGTTAACTACCTGTTAACAGGCAGTTTATTGGCACTAATCCCCTTCCCGCCTCGGGGAGGCGGGTCCCAGCACAGGTCGGGTACCCGCCTCCTGGGAAACTGGCATGGAGGCAAGTTGGGGGCGGGATGGGTTCGGGACCCCCGAATCTGCTATTTTCACACCACTCCCGCCTCCAAACCCGCCTCCACGGGCCGGTGAAAATTGAGCCCTTTGTATCTGTCTTCACAGTAGAAGACACAAAAAGCATACCAAAAATGGTGGGGAACCAAGGGTCTAAAAAGGGTGAGGAACTTAACGTAATTAATATAAGTAGAGAAAAAGTACTAGAGAAACTAATGGGACTAAAAGCCAAGAAATCCCCTGAACCTGATGGCCTACATCCTAGGATTCTAAAAGAGGTGGCTGAAGAGATAGTGGATGCATTGGTTTTGATCTTCCAAATTTCCCTAGATTCTAGAATGGCCCCAGCGGATTGGAAGGTCGCAAATGTAACACCGCTATTCAAGAAAGGAGGGAGAGAAAAAACAGGGAACTACAGACCTGTTAGCCTGACATCAGACATTGGGAAAATGCTGGAATCCATTGTTAAGGAAGTGGTATCAGGGAACTTAGAAAATCATAACATGATTAGGTAGACTCAACATGGTTTTATGAAAGGGAAATCGTGTTTCACAAATTTATTAGAGTTTTTTGAGGATGTAACTAGCAGGGTTGATAAAGTGGAACCAGTGGATGTAGTACATTGGGATTTCCAAAAGGCATTCGATAAGGTGGCACATAAAAGGTTATTACACAAGATTAGGGCTCATGGAGTTGGGGGTAATAGAGTAGCATGGATAGAGGATTGGTTAATGGACAGAAAACAGAGAGTAGGCATAAACGGATCGTTTTCAGGTTGGCAGGCTGTAACTAGTGGGGTTCCGCAAGGATCAGTGTTGGGGCATCAGCTATGAGTGGGCAGTAAAGTGGCAGATGGAGTATAATGTAGGGAAATGTGAGGTTATTCACTTTGGTAGGAAGAAAAGAAAAACAGAATATTTTTTAAATGGTGCGAAACTTTCAAATGTTGGTGTTCAGAGAGATTTGGGTGTCCTCGTGCAAGAAACACAGAACGCTAGCATGCAGGTACAGCAAGCAATAAGGAAGGCAAATGGCATGTTAGCCTTTATTGCAAGGGAGTTGGAGTATAAGAGTAAGGAACTCTTGCTACAATTGTACAGGGCTTTGGTGAGACCACACCTGGAGTACTGTGCACAGTTTTGGTCTTCTTATCTGAGGAAGGATATACTTGCCTTGGAGGTGGTGCAACGAAGGTTCACTAGATTGATTCCTGGGATGCGAGGGCTGTCCTATGATGAGAGATTGTGTAGAATGGACCTATACTGTCTGGAGTTTAGAAGAATGAAAGGCGATCTCATTGAAACGTACAAGATTCTGACGGGGATTGACAGGGTAGACGCTGAGAGGTTGTTTCCCCTGGCTGGAGTGTCTAGAACTAGGGGGCATAGTCTCAGGATAAGGGGTAGGCCATTTAAGACCGAGATGAGGAGGAATTTCTTCACTCAGAGGGTTGTGAATCTTTGGAATTCTCTGCCCCAGAGGGCTGTGAATGCTGAATCTTTGAGTACATTCAAGGCTGAGATAGATAGATTTTTGGACTCTAGGGGAATCAAGGGATATGGAGATCGGGCGGGAAAGTGGAGTTGAGGTCGATGATCAGCCATGATCTTATTGAATGGCGGAGCAGGCTCGAGGGGCCGTATGGCCTACTCCTGCTCCTATTTCTTATGTTCTTATGCTCCACTGACCCACTCCCACTCCCCTGGGGCAGCACTTCAGCATCCCTACCAATCTGCTGGAGCACAGATTGGTGGCCTGCTGTGACACCGTGAGATCCCCGGTGGACTGTGGTGGACCCAGCGACGATGGCAGCAGTCAGAGCTTTCATGGCATCAAGCTGAGACTGCATGGGAGCAGTCTGAGATTCGATGCCACCAACCATTGACTGCATGACAGCACTAAGACATTGCGTCGCTTCTGCCTGTGCTGTAATGGAAGCTGCCACATCGCCCATGACACACGTCATGAGGTCTGGATCCGCACGGTCTCTCTGGAGTCCACTATCCTCTGCAAAGTGGAAATGTTGGGCTCCATGGTGTCACAGAGCTCTGTGCAATGTTGGAGGCAGGCTCCTCCATGCTCCTTACCATTGCCGAGAGGTTCTCAGGCACCCTTGCCATTGCACCTATTATCTCGGAGTGCATGGCCATCACCCTTCTTGTGAATGCCTCCCCATCGAGGCCCTCATCTCAGTCCTGTGCAGGAGAACTCGTGCTCGAACTCGCCCTCCGAGGAGCTGGCTCCCGAGCTACCCTTTCCCCCTGGCCTTGCTGCAGCCCCCTCATCCCCAGTGCATCACCCAGTGCAGACCCCTCTACTAAAGTTGCCTCTAAGGATCGTGTAGTGCCAGTATCTGAGGTGGTGCCTGCGGGTGAGAGATGCAGTGACGCGATGCTTTGCTCCTCCTCCTCTTCTCCTTCCTCACTCTCAGTGGGGGGCTCAGGGACAGGCTGGTCATCTGGTTGCTGATTATCTGAAAGCATAAAGGCACAAGACTCATGTTAAGGTGAGTTCAGGGGAGAAGGAAGGGAGCAAGGAATACAGATAGTATCAGGAGCTCAAAAGTGGGAAAGGCTTGTGGTGTGAGGGAGAAGTGGGATGAGAGAAGGCGAGGGGATGAACATACCGTTGTTGCCCCCAAGGGGGTGGATGTTGCCGACAGCCACGCCGCCCACCACGCTGCCCAATGAGTCACAGCACTCGCTCCTCCAGGTCTGAGAGCTGCTGGAGCTGCGCATCACCCCGCCTGTTCTCTGCTGCTCCCTCCTATTGTGAGTCATCTTGGCCTGCAAGAGAAACAAATGTGAGTGAGTCAGAGTCCAGCTATGTGTTTGGGATATATGCTTGCCATAGTTGAATAGCTGTGATTGTAGGCAAGGCATGTGATGTGGATGTGAGTTTGAGTAGGTGCAGAAGCTTGGTGGGTGAGTGGTGGGGGTGTGGTGGTTTGTGCAGTAGGTTCAGATGCTGGTATGTAGGTCCTGGTGAAGCATGTACTCACCTTGACCACCCGAGTGAGATCGTTGAATTTCTTCCAGCACTGTGTCAGGCTGTGTACGACCACACTACTGGCCGAGACCTCCTGGGCCACTTTCCTCCACATTGCCCTGAAGACCTGGGACAATGGACTCCTTCCAGTGTCCGGGAACAGCACTGCCCCTCCTTCACTCCACTCCCGCGATCAATGCCTCCAATGCTTTGTCTGTGAAACAATGAGCTCTCTCCCTGGGAGTGGAATCAGCTATCACGATCAGTGGATTGAGTTGTTAGCAGGTCGCCTTCACAGCCAGCAATGCTGATAATGAGGATCTCCGCAATGATGCAACCTCCCCTTTAAGAGCTGGAAGGGGCCAGTGTGAAGGATCATTCCTAATTGCATATCACCTGAAATTCATATCGCTCTGCTGGTAGCACCCCTCTTAGGTCATTAGCGCTTGATTTAGCGCTCCAGTTCTTTCCAGGAGCGCTAACAGCCAATTTAGGGGCAGCTCAGAGTCATTAGCGCCTGACGCTAATTTTTCACAATTTCAAAAATTGCCGCCCCAAACGAGGTGATACTGAATTTCTCCCCCAGTGTTTCTAAGTTAATAATGTAACATGTTCCACTTTTGACAAACATTACATCTCATAACAGTGGATCCAGCATTTGCAGATTTCAAGGCAAAAGCCAGAGTTCCTGTTCTGTATGGAATCTACAAGCTGCAACTTCCAGATTAGACATTGATACAAGTTTTGTGTGCAAAAATATTGGTATTATTAAACATATTTAATAAGACTATTTCTAATAAAGTATTCTTAGACAATCAATCTCACTGAATCCATACACAAAGATATCTGAAATTGTGTTCCGTGTTAAGCAAAAAATAAGGTTTGAAGTGACCCGATTATTTCAAGTGAAAAACTGTGCTGAAAAAGCTTTAGTATAAATGTGAAATAGTTGTTCATGGTCCTTTACTGTTTGAAGTTATTCTGGGGACAGTCTCCAGGGATCTGTGGCACTCGCAATAGGGCACTTATGCAACACTTTTCCTCGATGCCAACCAGTTTGGCTTTGGATCAATGTAAATGGCACATTGTAATTAAGATTAAGTCACCAGAGAACGATGCAGAGCTGGCAATGAATCTCAAGTCAGCCAGTCCATGTCACTCTAAGAGGATACATGTTTTAAAGGGTGCCCCAAGATGTCAGCCAAACTGTTCTGCAACGTAGGTTGGAGTCAGTTGAATAGTCTTAGAATGATCTATTGTACAGCAGTGGAAAGAAGGAGCCATTCCATTGTGACTTCTAATTTATAGTTCAGTCGTTGGTCGTGAAATTCGGCTCTTTTGCGCCTGCCGTTCGCGCCTCTGGGGGTGCAAACGGGGCACAAAGGGCTTATTGCCCGGGCGGGGGTGCTGATAGCGCGCCCTGAGAAATTCGGCGGGGCGCTACCCGATAGAGGTGCGCCCCTGCAGGTAGCGCCCGGGCCGCTGTGCCACCGGCAATGACGTCATCGCCGAGCGCCATGACCCCTTAGCGCCCCGCGGCAAAAATTCAGCTGGGCCCCATGAGGCTGCCGTGGGCGGTGTCAGCGCCAGCCTCGTGGGTCGCGAGCTGGGCCGACCTCCGCTTGCGGGGCGCTAAATAAAGGGAGGTGCAGCTGCGACCTGCGCCGCCATTTTTGTTTGGCCGACCTCCAGGTCGGCCCTCCGTGGTGACCCTTGGCTTGGTCCTTGGCCGACAGCGTGTTGCCACGGCACCACGCCGCCCTGGTGGGCAAGTGTGGGCCATCGGAGGCCCTGCAGATCTCGCAGCATCCCTCCCCTTTAACAGAAGGGGAGGGGCATTGAAATGCGACAGTACTACATGGAGCGGCCGTGTAGCACTCCGGCGCTACCGCGCTTTGCGCCCCCGACACCGCCCCGAGAGCAAGTGGAGCGCCCGAGATAGCGCTCCGCTTCCTTGCCGAGGTAGTAAGCCGAATTTAGCGGCCGGGGCGGTACTTCCGTGCTGAGCGCTAAATCTCTGGCAATAATTCGGTTACCGCCCCCAAACGGGGCGTAACCGAATTTCGCGACCCTTGTCTTTAACTGGTCCCTGACTATCACTGGGAGCAGCAGAGACTCCTGAGGTGACTTCTAACATCAGTAATATTTGTGCCGTGCTTTCTTCCTCATGGCTCATTATAAATCAGCAATTTATGTCAAATGTATATAAATATAATCAATGCTATTACTGAAACTTTAAATTGTGATTCCAATTGGTTTTTTTTTACTCCCCCCAATCCCCCGAATCCCAAGTGGATTCTTTAGCTGTTGTGTTCATTGTGATTATATAGCTTCCATTGTGTGTTAACCTGAGATATGTTCCTGCATCAGTAGCCATAAAGAAAGAAAGACTTGCATTTATATAGTGCCTTTCACGACCACCGGACGTCTCAAAGCACTTTACAGCCAATTAAGTACTTTTGGAATGTAGTCACTGTTGTAATGTGAGAAACGCGGAAGCCAATTTGCGCACAGCAAGCTCCCACAAACAACCATGTGATAATGACCAGATAATCTGGTTTTTTGTTATGTTCATTGAGGGATAAATATTGGCCAGGACACCGGGGAGAACTCCCCTGCTCTTCTTCGAAATAGTGCTGTGGGATCTTTTACATCCACCTGAGATGAGAGAGCAGACGGGGCCTCGGTTTAACATCTCAGCTGAAAGATGGCACCTCTGACAGTGCAGCACTCCCTCAGCACTGCACTGGATTGTCAGCCTAGCTTTATGTGCTCAAGTCGCTGGAGTGGGACATGAACCCACAACCTTCTGACTCAGAGGCGAGTAGTGCTACCAACTGAACCACAGCGTAAAGTATTGAGCAAGTAAAGTTTATTGGTCAGGATTCCTGCTGGGCTTTATAGAACAACAGACACATTTGTATTTGTTCAGCAAATAACAATGTGGCAAAAGATGTACAAGTGGTGGTGATAAGTAACATATTTCAAACAGACATTTTTCCTTTTCTTTTTTTCCACTTAGGAGATGATGACAAAACTGATAACGGAGACACCTGATCAGCCAATTCCATTTTTAATAAGTCACCTGCAAAATAAGCAAGGAAGTCCCAGCCAGCTACAAAGAACACTTTCAGGCTCAGCTGCTCTGTGGGCTGAAACTGGTAATGACAGAAACTGTCTTCAGTACAGTTCTTCAAACATGTAGAGTATTAACTGTTCTAGTAATCCTTGAATATCTTTCTTTCCTCAAGAGTAAAGTTTAGTTCACACAGCAGCAGGTCACATTACTATCTTATGGCTTTGTTGTGAAATTAAATTATATAAAAGAACACTGGACTAGAAATTCCACACTATCATGAGGCCGAAATCCCGTGTACTGGCAGTGGAGAGACAGGAAATTGAGGCAGAACCCATTTCTGCTGGGTTTCTACAATTTTTGGCACCCATGTGAACTTCTGATGGAAGGCAGGGGTGAATGTTTCTTCTTTCCGGCCCCTTTTGGGGGTATCTGGCAGGATCCTGGGCTCTCCCAGAAATCCTACCAGTTACATCTCCTGCACAACCAGTAAGTACAGCTGCATGAAGCAGGCATACCTGATGTATTGGGCTGGCCATTGAGGCTATTATTGAAGAACTGGAGGGTGTATGCAGGGACATTGGGCTGAAGGAGATCAGCGGTAAGGAGAGGCATTTGAAGGTGATTATAAGAATGATAAAGTTGATTCTGTGAGATGCAGGAAGCCAGTGGAGCTTGATGAAGGTGGGGTGATAGGAACACTGTCCTTACTGTAGCATTTTACATTACTTTTCGAAGCAGGGAGGCCAGCAAGGAAAGTACTAGTGATAAAAACATGGATTCACATTTCAGCAGCAGAGGTGAGAGATAGGGGCAGAGGTAGTGACATTGAGGAGTCGATGGAAAATGGTCTTGGTGACAGATTGGGTATGGGCCAGAATTTTGGCTCAGGGTAGAGCATTGTGCCAATGTAACACCTCACCGGAGGTGACAGCCAGGGAGCGGGATGAAGTCGAAGCTAGATATGCATATGCGTTTGTGGAAGTCAAAGAGAATTGTTTCAATTTATCAACATTAACCTGGAGGAAGTTTTGTTTCATCCACGTTTTAATGTCAGATAGCCAGTTGGAGATGATATGAAGGCAACAGGTGTGGGGTCGATGAAGGAGGTGATGAAGTAGAGCATATACATGATGGCTGACTCTGTACTCCAAGAGATAACATGTAAGTGATGAAGAAGAGGGAGTCAAGAATTACACCAAAGGTGGGCACGGGAGGAGAAACAATTGGAAGTGAAGTAATGTGTACAGTGTGACAGATAGAAATAGATTCAGGAGCGAGCAGTGCCACACAGTGGACTGTGGAAGAGAGACATTCGAGGAGTATGGAATGGTCGACAGTGTTGAACGCAGGCAATGCGAGATTGCAGCCATAATCATCATTCTCATTTTACTAATTTCAAACGTGTGATTAGTAAAACTGTTTTAACAAACGATGTATCTTGCTATTCCTAACTCACCAACTGTATGATAGACTAATTTCACTTCCCTCCATGAACACAACACTACCTTTGCTAATTTACCACAAGAGATCATCATGAAACAATATTTTTGGTTAGTTATGATGGAAAGGCTCATTTCTTTGAATTCTAGTTTCCGCTGCACTGAGTACCTGCCTTTGTCCTATCTCCATATTGTGGCAGAGTATAAAGTGTGGCTTCAATTGGCTTGGTGACTTCAGATGGCTGTCAAATTACTCTGAATCATGCTCAAGTCTAGGAAAGCAAAGCCCAGCCATGTGGAGGAGAAAAGAGGTCACTGGCTATCAATTATGCATGGGAACCCTGGCTTTTTTGCTGCCTAGTCTAACGATGCTGAGGGCAACTTTTATCACTTTTCACTCTGGCTAGCTCAAAGCCGAAGGATTGAAGGACCATCCAGGCCTGTATTCTTAGTATCATTCATGGACTATACAGTATTTTTACCTACTGAACCATAAAGGGAGTGCCATAAGAAGTGCATCACATATAATTAAGCAAGCGTGGCTGCTGCTCATCCATTGCTGCACGTTGGCTGCTTGCTCCAATTGTAACATTTGGAATGCTAGAACTTAATATTGAATGAACTGCAGTTGGCCATTTAGACTGGCACGCAGGGTTAAATTCTGCTCTGCAGTGGAGAATGAGGGAGAATTTGGGCGCTGAAGCCTACCGCCGCCTCACTGCCCTGACCTGGACTTCCCTCCCCTTGTTGAGACTGCTGCTGGCTGTTCCTTCCCGCCCACCACGTTCAAAAGGCAGCAGGGAAACTGATCCAGAGCCCCGGCAGATTATCCTGGCTTCACTTACTGCTGCTTCCCAGGGCAGCCATATGGAAGGTGGCATTGGATTCCGGGAAGGGGTGGCAACAGTTTGAGATCCCCTAGTGGGGAAGAGGGCCTCCTCTCCATCCAGTCGTGCTCCCACTTACCTTCTTTTATAGGCCTTGATCTCTGCTGAGGCCTATAAGGCAGGTAACTTTAGAATCTTCAGGGTTCTTCTGTCCCTTTTAAATGCCTGGCCACCTCTTTTGGTGCTGCAGCAGTAGCATTTAAAGGGGCAGAAATATTTTTGGCCGGCCACTGGCAGGCTCCATCATGGTAGTGGGAATCCCAGCGGAAATCCACCATGCATCTTGATTGACCTCCGACCCCAGAAAATGGCTTGGGGTTGGGTCAGCTTCAGAGGGATAGGTGGATGTCTCCCCTCCAGAGGAGTAACCAGCCCATAAGTTCTGAAAATATCTGATGTAAGGAAGGAATTTTATAATGACATGTAGCTGGAATATTGAACAGTTTGGGGATACAGTTGGCCCCATAAATAATTTTGCATCAAAATTTCTGAGTATAATAAGCATGTATAAATATCCACAGATTACTTATTTAATAAATGGTATATTAGCTTAACCAGCTTCCAGTTCCTTCATGCTGATTTATTGTTTGCTTTTCTTTCAGAAAACAAAGGGACACGGCGAGATTGTAGAGGTTATGATAAACCGTGGCTAACAAATGCCAAAAAACCCAAAAAGTCAAAAAGTGACCTTGCTGTCTCCAACATATCGCCACCATCACCAGAATCAAAGTCCTGTAAGCATGTTTTCATTTAATTGCTCTTCTTTTGGATTGTTCATTTAGTTTCAGTTGTTAGTGCTGCAGCTCTTGTGACCTGTTGTAATCAAGCCTGATATGTCTATATGTCTGATATTTTGGGATTATTGGAATACTATACAATATTGAAAAATAGACATTTCTTGCTACTGGTTATTTAGGGAGGTTCTTCTTTGTCTGGCTGGATTCCAGAACAATTCGATGGTGTGAGCTAGCTTGAAATTACCAATGATGCTGTAGATGATACTGATAGTGAGCCAATTAGGTTATGTATTAGCTGTCATTCAGACTCAAAATTGAATTATATTGTTGATGTTTGAAAACTAGGGCAAGTGACTTCTAAATAAAGCTTCTGAAAATATTATTATAACCAGCAGGATGGTGCTTGAGGTAAAAAGAAGACAATTCGCATAGATGAAATAATGTACATAACCCTGTAAATCAGAAGTTAGATTATCTTTTAGACAACATTCTCCTCTTAATGCAAATATTTACAAGCTTTATGCAAATACATACAGATAGATAAAACTAATTTGAAATCCCATCTTTCCATTTGGGACTGATGTTGCTGACCGTGCATTATTCAGTTAAATTAGTTATTGCAATAGTGTTAAGCAAAGTTAAACCTCTATTAATGAGAAAATATGCATAAATGTCAGTGAGAAGCAATGAGGAAAAGCTGTTGACTGTACTTATATTTTCCTTAATGTTTGCAGTACCAAGGTCAATAGAACATGCTGCATGGGACTGGCGAACAAAACCAGAAAGCCACAACTTTGATGAACTGAATCACATCCTTCAGGAAAGCAAGAAGTTAGGCAAGGCCCTGGAGAACCTCTCTCGTAGTGAGTATTATTTGTTATGATTAGTATAGTGACAGGAAGTCACAACCACCCTTTTTAACAGGAAACCACAATCACCCTATTTGTGTCCTACAAGATTGATTGATACAAAATACTTTTACACTGGGCTGGAGCTTTATTTTAGTAAGATACTGTGATGTTTTTGTGCTTGTTTGTATGCCTGTGTATGAGTGAGAAGGGGGAAAAGACTAAGAATAAGATGGTATTAACCCTGAGCTGGCAGAGAACTCCAGCTTCACCTTCCCCATTCCCTTGATATCCTTCTAGGCAGGGATGTTCAGAAGGATTTACTCAAGGGAATCAAGAGCTTGTAACTTTGGGACCCTTCTCTACTTTGGGTGTTCCCCTTTAGGATGTGCCGTTTTGTCCTGCAAGCAGAGATAGTAGTCTTGAATGTTGTAAATTTAAGGAGCACATGCAGTGATTGACCAACATGCAGCCCATCCTGTGTCTGTAACTGAACATACAGCTAGTATATGCTGCATTAAGTACCTTTAAGATTTCATTGCGACAGTTTTAGATGCAAGTTTCAGCCTGTAAATGTGCCATGCTGCTGCTAAGCATTGAACGGGCTGAGAAAGGTGACAAGCAACAGCTCAAACTTTTACGAAGAGTGAGAAATGTCTCCTTTACTCCCAGGCTAGTCTTGTGGAACTCGAGGTAATAATCTAACACTACAAACTCTATTATTCTACCTGGCCCAACTGTATTCCACAAATGCATTGCCATAGTGCCAGGATCATAGAGCACTTGATTGTCTATGTCTCTATTTATGCCTATGTCCTTTTTCCTAAGGGCCTAATTAACAGAACATCAGCTAGTTTTGGTGGGAGTCTATTTTACTGTTGCTTTGGATCTCTCATCTCACTTGAGAGATGATCATTTTCTACTTGTGCCCTCCAGTTCTGCAACCACAGTTTTAATAACCTGCTTACACCTGGGACAAAGCAGATTGGCTATCCCAGCAAGCGGCTGGTACACTGCTGCAGTAATTTGGGTTTTTATTGAATAAATCAGGATTTAGAGAGCCGCTTAAAACTGGATCCTGCTTCTGCCACATGCTATGGGTTAACATTTTCCGTTATTTATTTAGCTTAAAACTAGTTTTGAGCTTGTTTTTTGATATGTAGGTTCTTTATGTGTCCTGAGTGTGGTCTGATGTCTTCAACAATTCCTTCAAGAATACACCAGGCACGCACATCAGCACACATATAAGGAATCTCACTTGATTTATTGTTGTCACGATAATCAATATTATCAACATTTTATACTAAGCCTGGCCACAATATTGAATACTCTGATTATCTTAATGCTGTTTATTTCAATAAAAGTAATGGGGTCTATGTTAATTGAAGCTGTCAGCAGTGAGACCCATCACTCATCCCATCTCAAACAATATGTAATTCCTAGTGCACAAGTCAGCATCAGAAAGAACAGTCCTAGTGGTTTATTAAAATCAGAAATGTAATAGGAACTTATTAGACAAGTAGAGCTGGATTTTGATACTGGGGCGGGTTGGGGTCGTGTCATCCGCATTTCGTGTTATCCACCCGACTGCAATTGGATGTGGGAGATTGATGCAATTTTCACTTAATTGGGCAATTGAGTTCCAGCATTTGGGAACCCATGAACCAATTAGTGGTTTCAGTCTGAAAGTCGCCTCTGATGATGTCATCATTGTTGGTGCATTGCAGGTCAGAGACTGCCTGGTCTCAGAGATTGCCTGGCCTTTCCTGTGAGAGGACCTGGATGCAAAATGAGCAGCATCTCAGAGAGAGAGAGAGAGAGAGAGAGAGAATTTTTTTTTGCATCCAGGTCCTCTCACAGCAAAGGCCAGGCAGTCTCTGAAGACATTCAATGCAGCAGCATCAGAGGCGACTTTCAGACCTAATACTACTACTACCTTCATCACATCTCCGTTGTAATAGTGAACCTGCAGCTGATAGTCAGCTATCCACTTGTGCTCCTGCCAGGTTTCACTGGCGTGTTTCAGATCAGGCGTGCTTCACGTGGGAAAAGGGTTAAACTAGCTAAAACGTTTCAAAATGGCATTACAGAGCCAATTTAGGGCTTGTTAAGGGCTTTAATGGCCTCTCCCGCCTCTTGGAGGTGGGACGGAGATGGGACTACCGCACACGATTTCATCAAAATTGCGTGGAGGCGGAATGGAGGCGGGATCGGGTCCGCCCGCCACTTTTCGCAATTTTAACCCCCCACACGCCTCCAAACCCGCCTCCACGGGTCTATGAAAATCCAGCCCGTAGCATCTGCTGGTCAGACTGAGAGATTAATAAAGATGGTTATAATCAGAGAGATTGACTATTTAGCTCCTTTACTAATGATTTTAAAAAAAACTGTAATTGGTATTTCTGATGTTTTGCTTGCATACACTATTATTTTCATTAGCTGAGTTATCTAAAGGATTGGCTAGCAATTGAGTGGAAAAAGTCCAGAATTTTGGAACAATAACACCCACTGCATTTAAATAACACTGTCACAATTTTAATTTATGTATTTAATAATCATTATAGTAAATGCTAAAGCATGTATTATACAGAGGAGGCTGGCAATTATGCTTTAATCAGTTTTCAGTCCCCTATTCCAGTGCAAAAATATGGAACTTTCAATGTTCCCATGTTAGAATCATAGAATCATAGAACGGTTACAGCACAGAAGAAGGCCATTCGGCCCGTCGAGCCCGTACCGGCTCTCTGCAAGAGCACTTCAGTTAGTCCCAATCCCTGCCCTTTCCCCATAGCCCTGCAAAATGTTTTCCTTCAGGTACTTATCTTATTCCCTTTTGAAACCATGATTGAGTCTGCCTCCACCACCCTTTCAGGCAGTGAATTCCAGATCCTAACCACTCACAGAGTAAAAAAGTTTTTCCTCATGTCGCCTTTGGTTCTTCTGCCAATCACCTTAAATCTGTGTCCTCTATTTCTTGACCCTTCCACCAATGGGAACAGTTTCTCTCTATCTACTCTGTCTACATCCCTCATGATTTTGAACATCTCTATCAAATCTCCTCTCAATCTTCTCTGCTCTAAGGAGAACAACCATAGCTTCTCCGGTCTATCCACGTAACTGAAGTCTCTCATCCCTGGAACAATTCTTGTAAATCTTTTCTGCACCCTCTCTAAAGTCTTCCCATCCTTCCTAAAGTGCGGTGCCCAGAATTGGACACAGTATTCCAGTTGTGGCCGAACCAGTGTTTTATAAAGGTTCATCATAACTTCCTTGTTTTTGTACTCTATGGGCTGGATTTTGATACTGGGGCGGGTTGGGGTCGTGTCATCCGCATTTCATGTTATCCACCCGACTGCAATTGGATGTGGGAGATTGATGCAATTTTCACCTAATTGGGCAATTGAGTTCCAGCACGTGGGAACCCATGAACCAATTAGTGTTTTCAGTCGGAAAGTCGCCTCTGATGATGTCATCATTGCTGCTGCATTGCAGGTCAGAGACTGCCTGGCCTTTGCTGTGAGAGGACCTGGATGCAAGGGGGGGGGGGGGAGAGAGAGAGAGAGAGATGGACAGAGAACCTGAAAGGCAAAATGAGCAGCAGCAGCAGCCCTACGTCTGCTCCCACATATTTTCCTATTGTAATAGTAGACCTGCAGCTGGTAGTCAGCTTTCGAAATGTGCTCCCGCCAGGTTTCACAATCGTGTTTCAGAACAGGCGTGCTTCACGTAGAACAAGGGTTATAATCACAAAGGCCTTTCAAAATGGCATTATAGAGCCAATTTAGTGCTTGTTAAGGACCTTAACAGCCCATCCCGCTTCTTAAAGGCGGGACGAAGTCGGGACCAGCAGACACGATTTAATGAAAATTGCGTGGAGGCGGGATGGAGGCGGATTTGTGCCCACTCGCCAGTTTTTGCAATTTTAACCCCCCACATGCCTCCAAACCCGCCTCCATGGGTCAATGAAAATCCAGCCCTATGCCTCTATTTATAAAGCTCAGGATCCCGTAACATTAGTTACATATAGAATGTCTAAACCATATACTCCCAATAATTATGAAACATTTTAAGCTAGTCTACTTAAGTATCAATACTTGTGCACAGTATACATTAGAACATAAGAAATAGGAGCAGGAGTGGCCATTTGGCCCTTCGAGCTTGCTCCGCCATTCAATAAGATCATGGCTGATGTTTTATCTCAACTCCACCTTCCTGCACTCTCCCCATATCCCTTGATTCCCTGAATATCCAAAAATCTATCAATCTCTGTCTTGAATAGACTCAACGACTGAGCCTCCACAGCCCTCTGGGTAGAGAATTCCAAAGATTCACAATCTTTTGAGTGAAGAAGCTTCTCCTCATCTCAGTCCTAAATGGCCGTTCCCTTATTCTGAGATTGTGACCCCTGGTTCTAGACTTCCCAGCCAGGGGAAACATCCTCCCAGTATTTACCCTGTCAAGCCCTGTAAGAATTTTATATCTTTCAATGAGATCACCTCTCATTCTTCTAAATTCTAAGGAATATAGGCCTAGTCTCCTCAATCTCTCCTCATAGGACAATCCCCCCCATCCCAGGAATCAGTCTGGTGAACCTTCGTTGCAGTCCCTCTATGGCAAGTATATCTTTCCTTAGGTAAGGAGACGAAAACTGTACACAGTACTCCAGGTATGGTCTCTCCAATGTCCTACATAATTACAGTAAGATGTCTTTACTCTTATACTCAAATCCTTTTATAATAAAGGTTAACATACCATTTGCTTTCCTAATTGCTTGCTGTACCTGCATGTAAACTTTCAGGTACAAGGACACCCAGGTCTCTCTGAATACCAACATTTCCCAACCTCTCACCATTTAAAAAGTATTCTGCTTTTCTATTTTTCCTACCAAAGTGGATAACTTCACATTTCTCCACATTATATGCCATCTTGCCCACTTACTTAGCCTGTCTATATCCCTTTGTAGCCTCTTTGCATCCTCCTCACAACTTACTTTCTCACCTAGATTTGTATCATCGGCAAACTTGGATACATTATACTCTGTCCCCTTATCCAAGTCATTGATATAGATTGTAAATAGCTAAGGCCCAAGTACTGATCTTTGCGGAACCCCACTAGTTACAGCCTGCCAACCCGAAAATGACCCATTTATTCCTCCTCTCTATTTTCTGTCCGTTAACCAATCCTCAATCCATGCTAATATATTACCCCCAATCCCATGAGCCCTAATTTTGTGTAATAACCTCTTGTGTGGCACCTTATTTGAATGCTTTTTGAAAATCCAAATAGACGACATCCACTGGTTCCCCCTTATCGACTCTGCTAGTTACAACTGCAAAAAACTCGAGCAGATTTGTCAAACCCGATTTCCCTTTCATAAATCGATGTCGACTCTGCCCAATCCTATTATGATTTTCTAAGTGCCCTGTTACCATGGCCCTAACAATAGATTCTAGCATTTTCCCTACTACTGATGTCAGGCTAACTGGTCTATAGTTCCCTGTTTTCTCTCTCCTTCCTTTCATGAACACCAGGGCTACATTTGCTGCCTTCCAATCCACGGAGACCGTTCTAGAATCTAGGGAATGCTTGAAAATCAAAACCAATGCATCCACTATCTCTGTAGCCACCTCTTTTAAAACCCTATGATGTAGGCCATCAGGTCATGGAGAATTTGTTGATTTTTAGTCCCATTAATTTCTCTGGTACTATTTCTTTATTCATACTAATTTCTTTAAGTTCCTCATTCACACTAAACCCTTGGTTCCCCACTATTTCCAGAATGTTTTTTGCTATTTCTGCACCTGATCCAATTCCTAGGCCTATAAATCTTAAGCTTAAAACTGAATGATCGAGACCTGAGTAAATTTGAAACTTGTCATCACAGTAAGGGTACTGGAGTCATTCTGTGTATTGGTGCAAATACTGAAAGACCTCAGGGATAGTAAGAGAACCAAGGATTCGAAAAGAACACAGATTAGATGCAAATTAGTGATGATTAACTTTGAAATACATCTTTTGCCGAGACACCTTAATCTTAGTAATGTGCAGTCTGGAATTGGGAATGTATCTGAAAGGGAGAGGGTGGCTATCTGGAAGGAAGCTTTAAGAAAGGACGTGGGGGAGGAAGGTTCTAAAAGCAATGGTGGTAGGGGATTCAATAGTTAGGCGAGCAGACAGGCATTTCTGTAGCCGCAGACGTGATTCCAGGATGGTATGCTACCTCCCTGGTGCCAGGGTCAAGGATGTCACTGAGTGGCTGCAGGACATTCTGAGGGGGGAGGGTGAACAGCCAGAGGTCGTGGTCCATATTGGTACCAATGACATAGGTAGAAAGAGGGATGAGGCCCTGCAGGCAGTTTTTAAGGAGCTCAGAAAGAGGTTAATAAGCAAGACCTCAAAGGTAGTAATCTCCAGATTACTCATGGTGCCACGTGCTAGTGAGTACAGAATTAGGCAGATTGAGCAGATTAATGCGTGGCTGGAGAGATGGTGCAGGAGGGAAGGCTTTAGATTCCTGAGGCATTGGAACTGGTTCTGGGGGAGGTGGGACCTGTACAAGCTGGACTGGTTGCACCTCAACAGGGCCGGGACCAATATCTTCGTGGGGAGGTTTACTAGTGCTGTTGGGGAGGGTTTAAACTAGCTTGGCAGGGGAATTGGAACATGAGCATAGATTCAGAAGGGAGAGAAGCAAAGCTGGAAATGGAAGGCAGAAAATTAGTGAGTGAGTTTGGAAGGCAGAGGAAACAAAGGCTAGAAAATAGACAACAAAGGGTTTGGGCAGTGTTTAATGGTATATACTTCAATGCAAGGAGTCTAGTGAATAAGGTAGATGAGCTGAGGGCACAGATAGACATGTGGAAGTATGATAGCATAGCTATTACTGAAACATCCTTAAAGAAGGGCAGGAATGGCAGCTCAACATTCCTGGCTACTATGTTTCAGACAAGATAGAGAGAGGGATAAAAAGGAGGGGGGTGGGGGGGCGGGGTGTCGCAATATTGGTGAAAGAAACAATTACAGCTGTGAGGAGGGATGATATGTTAGAAGGATCATCAAATGAGGCCATATACATTGAACTGAAGAACAAAAAAGGGTCAATCACACTGCTGGGAGTGTACTATAGACCCCCAAATAGTCAGAGGGAGATACAAGAGTAAATATGTAGGCAAATTTCTGAGACGTGCAGAATAATAGGGCAGTCATAGTGGGGGATTTTAACTATCATATTAACTGGACAAATCAAATTGGGCAGGGCAGACTTGATGAAGAGTTTATTGAGTGTCTTAGGGATGGATTTCTTGAGCAGTATGTAACTGATCCTACAAGGGGGCAAGCAACCTTGGACCTGGTACTGTGTAATGAGTCTGGATTAATTAATAATGTCCTAATTAAGGATCCCCTTGGAATGAGTGACCATAACATGGTTGAATTCCATATCCAATTAGAGGGTGAGAAGGTTGGTTCTCAAACAAGCATACTGAGCTTGAATAAAGGAGACTATGATGGCATGAGAGCAGAATTGATTAAAGTGGACTGGGAAAATAGATTAAAGGGTAAGACGGTACATGAGCAGTGGTGTTCATTCAAGGAGTTATTTTACAACTTTCAAAATAAATATATTCCACTGAGGAAAAAAGGGTGTAAAAGAAATGACAGCCATCCATGGCTAAGTAAAGAAATTAAAGAAAGTATCCAACTAAAAACAAGGACATATAAGGTAGCCAAAGTTAGTGGGAGGATAGAAGATTGGGAAGTCTTCAAAAGACAACAAAAAGTAACTAAAGGATTGATTAAGAAAGGGAAAATAGACTATGAAAATAAATTAGCAAAAAATATAAAAACAGATAGCAAGAGTTTCTATAGTTATATAAAAAGAAAAAGGGTGGTTAAGGCAAACATAGGTCCCTTAGAGGATGAGACCGGGAAATTAATGGTGGGAAACATGGAGATGGCAAAAATGCTGAACAAATATTTTGTTTCAGTCTTTACGGTAGAGGACACTAAGAATATCCCAACACTGGACAAACAGGGGGCTCTAGTGGGGGAGGAGCTAAATACGATTAAAATTACTAAGAAATTGGTACTCAGTAAAATAATGGGACTCAAGGCGGATAAATCCCCTGGACCTGATGGCTTACATCCTAGGGTCTTGAGAGAAGTGGCAGTAGGAATTGTGGATGCTTTGGTAATAATTTTCCAAAACTCCCTGAACTCAGCAAAGGTCCCGGCAGATTGGAAAACTGCTAATGTAACACCCTTATTTAAAAAGGGTTGTAGGCAGAAGGCTGGAAATTATAGACCAGTTAGCCTAACATCTGTGGTGGGTAAAATTTTGGAGTCTATTATTAAGGAGACAGTAACGGAACATTTAGATAAACATAATTTAATAGGACAAAGTCAGCATGGCTTTATGAAGGGGAAGTCATGTCTGACAAATTTGCTCGAGTTCTTTGAGGACATAACGTACAGGGTGGATAAAGGGGAACCAGTGGATGTAGTGTATTTAGACTTCCAGAAGGCATTCGACAAGGTGCCACATAAAAGATTATTACTCAAGATAAAAAATCACTGGATTGGGGGTTATATTCTGGCATGGGTGGAGGATTGGTTATCTAACAGGAAGCAGAGAGTTGGGATAAATGGTTCATTCTCGGACTGGCAACCAGTAGCCAGTGGTGTTCCGCAGGGGTCGGTGCTGGGTCCCCAACTCTTTACAATCTATATTAACGATTTGGAGGAGGGGACCGAATGTAACATATCAAAGTTTGCAGATGATACAAAGATGGGAGGGAAAGTAGAGAGTGAGGAGGACATAAAAAACCTACAAGGGGATATAGACAGGCTGGGTGAGTGGGCAGAGATTTGGCAGATGCAATACAATATTGGAAAATGTGAGGTTATGCACTTTGGCAGGAAAAATCAGAGAGCAAGTTATTATCTTAATGGCGAGAAACTGGAAAGTACTGCAGTTCAAAGGGATCTGGGGGTCTTGGTGCAAGGAAATCAAAAAGTTAGTATGCAGGTGCAGCAGGTGATCAAGAAAGCCAATGGAATGTTGGCTTTTATTGCTAGGGGGATAGATTATAAAAACAGGGAGGCATTGCTGCAGTTGTATAGGGTATTGGTGAGACCGCACCTGGAGTACTGCATACAGTTTTGGTGTCCATACTTAAGAAAAGACATACTTGCTCTCGAGGCAGTACAAAGAAGGTTCACTCGGTTAATTCTGGGGATGAGGGGGTGGACATATGAGGAGAGGTTGAGTAGATTGGTACTCTACTCATTGGAGTTCAGAAGAATGAGAGGCGATCTTATTGAAACATATAAGATTGTGAAGGGGCTTGATCGGGTGGACGCGGTGAGGATGTTCCCAATGATGGGTGAAACTAGAACTAGGGGACATAATCTTAGAATAAGGGGCTCCTCTTTCAAAACTGAGATGAGGAGAAACTTTTTCACTCAGAGGGTAGTGGGTCTGTGGAATTTGCTACCCCAGGAAGCTGTGGAAGCTACTTCATTAAATAAATTTAAAACAGAAATAGACCGTTTCCTAGAAGTAAAGGGAATCAGGGGTTACAGGGAGCGGGCTGGAAATTGGACATGAGTTTGAGTTCGGATCGGTCAAGGCCCTGTGGGTGGCGGAGCGGGCCCAGGGGCCGAGTGGCCTGGTCCTGCTCCTGCTTCTTGTGTTCTTTAGAGTTGAGGTTGGATCAGATCAGCCATGATCTCATTGAATGGCGGAGCAGGCTCGAGGGGCCGATTGGTCTACTCCTGCTCCTATTTCTTATGTTCTTATGTAATCAGTGTAAAAGGCACAGAGGATACAGCATTTTAAAGCGCATTCAGGAGAACTTTTTTAGCCAGTACGCAACAAGTCCAACAAGAGAGGTGGCGGTTCTGGACTTAATTTTAGGGAATGAAGCTGGGCAGGTGGAAGGGGTATCAGTAGGAGAGCATTTTGGTGGTACTGATCAAAATTTAGTTAGATTTAGAGTAGTTATGGAAAAGGACAAAGATAGACCGGGAGTAAAAGTTCTCAATTGGGGAAAGGACAATTTTACTAAGCTGAGATGTGATTTAGCAAACGTGGACTGGAAACAGTTACTTGAAGGTAAATCAGTGTCAGAGCAGTGGGAGGCATTCAAGGAGGAGGTAGTGAGGGGTAAGAGCAAATATGTTCCCACAAAGAAAAAGGGTAGGACTCTCAAATCTAGAGCTCCCTGGATGTCAAGGAGCATACAGGGTAGGATAAGGCAAAAAAGGGAAGCTTAGGTCAGATACTGAGTGCTAAATACTGTAGAAAGCCTAGAGGAGTATAGAAAGTGCAGGGGTGAAATCAAAAAGGAAATTAGGAAAGCAAAGAGAGGGCATGAAAAAATATTGGCAGTAAAATCATGGAAAATCCAAAGATGTTGTATAAATACATAAAGAGCAAGAGACTAACTAAGGAATGAGTAGGGCCTATTAGAGACCAGAAAGGTAACCTGCGTGTGGAGGTGGAAGATGTGGGCATGGTTCTTAATGAATACTTTGCGTCTGTCTTCACAGAAGAGAGAGACGATGCAGACATTGTAGTTGAGGAGGAGTGTGAAATATTAGATGAGATAAACATAGTGAGAGAGGAAATATTAAGGGATTTAGCATCTTTGAAAGTAGGGCAGGCTTAACAAGGCCAATCAAGGGAAAATAGTGTGCGTTCGTCAGATGTCGCTGGGGGCGGGACTGAAACCCGGAAACCAGAAGTCCCGCCTCCATTGAGAAAATCCAGCCCTATGATTCTACATGATCGATTCTGACACCAAAGGATTGCTGTACCATCAGAGGTGACATCTTTCAGATGAGATGTTAAACTAAGGCCACATCTGCGCTCTCAGGTGGACGTAAAAGATCCCATGGCGCTATTGAAAGAAGTGCAGGGGAGTTCTTCCATTGCCCTGGCCAACATTAATCCCTCAACCAACATCTAAAAAACAGATGATCTGGTAATTTATTTCATTGCTGTTTGTGGGAGCTTACTATATGCATATTGGCTGCTGCGTTTCTTACATTACAACAATAATTCCACTTCAAAAGTACTTCATTGTCTGTAAAGTGCTTTTAGCTTAAGCTTCTGTCTTCTTTCTTCATAGCTCAACCCTACTACACTTAGTTGTTTCTCTTCACTGCACATTCTGTTCGACCAGTTTCACTTCACAGGAGAAGCTGGGATAACCCTGCCTCCTAATGGTAATGTTCTCTGATATTCAGTGTCAGATTACAAGAACAACAGACAACAGGGGGTCGTAGCAATAGGCACAGGCCCAATGTATTCATGCAAATGAAGTGGGAGGGAGAATTCCAGTCCTCCTGCTTCAATTTCCTGTCTGTGTGGATCTTGGGTGCTCTAACGCACTGATATCCCTCAAAACTGGCAATGTTGTCTTTTGCCAGGACCCTCCTCAGGGTGAAGGGTCTAAGGGGGCCTGGTAGCAAGGCCAAGAGAGGCTCAAATATAAGTGGGCCTTGTTTTTGAAGATATAGAAGGTTTCTGGCTGTTCTCAATCATCATCCAGAGGCCCTATGGATAACAGGCAGATAGGCCTGCTCCTTTTTCCGGCCTGAATTACCAGTGGAAAGTCCTGATGGGATGGGCCTGTGCCAGGGGTGTGACCAGGTGCAGCCTAGATAAGTACAGTACACTTTATGCTGTCCAGCGCTGGGTAGATGGGGCCAGGAAAGTTGGCCCCCAGGTATTTATTGAAACAAAACTGGCAAATACAATGAATTGGAAGGGAATATGCAGTTAATCCAATGGGAGCGGGTTAGATGCATGAGAGCGAACATGGGAGGATTAGGGGCATGGAGTGAAGGAACAGTATTGGAGATAGATATATATGTAATATTCCTAGCTGTGGCGACTCAAGGTATCAGTAAAAGCAAAGGTGTGGAATTGAGTGTGAGAAATGTAGGAAACTGGAGAAAAAGTAGAAGAACTAAAAAGAACAATGCCAATTTGCAAAGAGAAACAGTAAGTGAGAAATAAAAGAACCAAATAGCAAAGAACAGCCAGGAAAACAAAAAAGCAAAAAGCAAGCAGAGGTGCAGAAGGATGGATATATAACAGGTACTAAATAAGGTCTGATTTTTATTTTTTAACGATTAAATTAGTGTTACCTTACATGTATGAGTGAGAACACATAATGAAAAGCATAGAAGCAGCACTCCTTTATATACTGGAAGAATACTAGAAAATACCCAGGAAAAATTGAACAGAAATAGAGAGGAATAGAGTGTGATTAGCTTGCAGAGTCTGATCAGGATGTACGGGCATTGCTGTTTGCCACTAGGGAGGTCCTTCATTTTGTATCACTCATATCAATGACACTGCTTTAGTCAAGCCGCATGCAGAATTCAATTATTGTCCGATTAATACTGAACAGTAGGTCAAAGTTTTGGTTTCTGTGAATAGGGCAGACAGTGTACATGTTTATGAGCCCTTCACTCAAATTGTGCCTGCAATTTGTCCAGAAAATCATGCCTGTAGGTTTAAGACTTCTCAAATTCAAATTTGCACATTTTAGAATTTTTTAAAAACACCTCACGGTTTGGACAGTGTTGTCGACATTTGAGTACAAAATTAGTTGTTTAGAAAATTACGTTGAACATGTTAAAATAATTGAGGTCATATAAGAGGCTGGTGAAGGTTAGATTTTTCAATACCTGCTCAGTCTTGCTTCATAGTTATCTCTAGCGATACTTGCTTTTTATATTATAAGCCTAGGAGAAATCATTTTCTTGCAGATATTAAGTTTTGTTATAATTGCAGTCCCAGAACATGTGCTAATATATTACCATGTATTTCATAATCAGTTGCTTACTACCTTAAGGATTTTAATAGAAATCAGAATTGTCCTTAATGTTCAAAAAAAATACTAAGGGCCTTTATTTGCGGCCCCTACGGGTGTGTACGAGGTTGGTACTTGACAGATCCAATGTATCCCCGGGAAAAGGGCATCCAAGGGTGGAGAGTTGCGTTATTTGCCCAACTTCTGCCCATCGAATGCCCGTGAAACTCTTCCGCCTGGTAAAAGCAGGCATAAGGTCTGCTTTTACCAGTGTAAGGGGTAAAAATTCAGTTGGTTGCGCCTCCCGTTAGCGCCTTAAATGGGCGCTAATGGGGCGTTAAGGAGCTAACGCCCGGGCGCAGCGCTGTTTGCGCCGCTCGAGAACTTAACTTCAGATTGTGCGGCGGCGCTAAAACTTACCGCTGCGACCACCTGCGCGCGCAGATTGTGACGTCATTCCGTGGTGCAACGCCCTTGGGGCGCCCCGGAGCGGAAATTGAGTGGCGCCCCCTGCCTTACCGCCTGGCGCTTCCAACGACCGGAAGACTGGAACGTTATCAATCGGTGTGGGGCTGGGGGGGGCGCTATTTAAAGGGGGCCTCTTCCTGTCTTTTTCTGTGGTCGACATTTATGCACCACTCGTTCTGAGAGAGAGAGAGAGATTCGGAGAGAGAGAGAGAGAGACTTCTACATTGACTCAACGCTTTGTGAGGTAGTTTTGCCTAGTTCATCCTAACTTTGCTGCTACTTTCGTTGCTGTACCTCATTACTTTTCTGGCAAAGAGAAGATGGGGGCTGCAATGATTGGGGGCGTCATCCTGCTCCAGCTCAATCGGAGGAGAGTGAGACGCAGACAGAGAGTGGCAATGATGGCCAGACGGAGGAGGCCCATCAGGCGCATGTACAGGAGAGCTTACCCTCCCAGGGTATATCGTGAACAGCTCTCCTACATCCACATGTCCGAGGAGCTGTGTTTGCGAAGGCTGCGATTCAGCAAGGAGGTGGTCACTGAGCTCTGCCACCTGCTGCAGCCAGATCTGCAGCCTCAGCTGAGGTCCAGGACGTCTCTGTCGGTGGCAGTGAAGGTCACAGTGGCTTTGAACTTCTACGCCACTGGCTCATTCCAAGCTGCTGTTGGGGACCTCGCCAATATCTCCCAGTTTGCGGTGCATCGCTGCATCCGGCAGGTCACCAATGCCCTCTTCACAAGGAGACGAGACTTCATCTCCTTCCCTATGACCCCAGACAAGCAGCATGACCGTGCTATGGGCTTTGCGAGGGTAGCGGGCTTCCCCATGGTGCAGGGCGCCATTGACTGCACGCATGTGGCTTTGCGTGCTCCGCGAGAAAATGCAGAGGAGTTCCGGAACAGAAAGGGGTTCCATTCCTTGAATGTGCAGTTGGTCTGTGACCACAGACAGGTGATTCTCGCTGTCAATGCCCACTATCCGGGCAGCTGCCACGATGCTTTCATCCTGCGCCAGAGTACTGTGGCAGAAATTTTCGAGGCACCGCATCAGCCAGTTGGTTGGCTTCTCGGGGACAAGGGGTACGCATTGAGCACCTGGCTGATGACACCGCTCCGTGCGCCAAACACCCCTGCTGAGCTGCGGTACCAGGAAAGCCAACAAGCAACGAGGAACATTATTGAGCGCACAATCGGCGTGCTCAAACAACGATTCCGCTGTCTGGACCATTCCGGAGGAGCCCTGCAGTACTCGCCTGAGCAAGTTTCCAAATTCGTAGTGGTGTGCTGCATGTTGCACAACATGGCAATCCTCAGGACGCAGCCAATGCCACCAGGCCTTGCAGCACCACAAGAGGAGGAGGAGGAAGAGGAGGAACAGGCCGAGGACGATGATCAGCAGCAGCACCAAGGCAGGAGGGCGGCCCACAATGGTCAAACTGCAAGGGCCGTCCGTCAACGACTAATAGCAAGCCGCTTCTAGGGCCCCTGCCAGTGCTACAAACACGAATCAACCCAGCACGCAACCCCTAAGCCGGCCAAGGCACCAATAATTCCAACCACCAGCCATGTATATTTTGAATACAGAAACTTATTTATTGTACAAACTCTGTGTGTGTCAATTCCTCATGACAAACTCATAGAAATAAACACAAAAAAACAGTCAATAACATAACTGGTTCTCACAACCTGGAGATAATGTCCAAAACACTAAACAAAAGTTGGGCCATGAACCTCGGCCTTTAATAAAAAAATGACCAGCATTTTGGCACACCTCCTACTTTTTGCCCTTCGAGGGTGATCTCCTTCCCTTGCGCACTTCCCCCCTTCTAACCCTACTGCTCCTCCGTAATGGGACCTCAGTGGCTGCAGCAAGGCTGGTGGAAGGCTGCTGCTTGTCAGACCCTGACACTGCAGATGCCCCTGAAGGACGGCCTCGACCACTTCTGGGCCTGGAGGGCCCGGCTGCAGACTGCACCAACTCTGCATGGGCGGCAGCAGTCTGTCCTACAGGCGGTGGCAAGTGCAGTGGAGAAGTGACAGTGTTGGCAGCAGGAATGCTGTCATTGTGAGAGAGGACAGCAACTCCCTGCTCGCCCGACACACTGGCACTCCCACGGGGCAGCACTTCAGCATCCGGAGCAATTTGCCGGAGAACAGATTGCTGGCCTGCTGCGGCGCGGTGACAGCCCCGGGGACATGTGCACGAACCATCGAGGATGGCAGCAGTCAGTGCTCGCGTGGCCTCAATCTGAGTCTGCATGAGAGCAGGCTCAGATGGGTTCCTGGCAGCCAGTGACTGAATTGCAGCAGTAAGCTTTAGTGTGGCATCCGCCTGTGCTACAGCGAAGTGCTCCACACTCCTTGCCAGTGCCTCAATGCATTCGGGCACCCTTCCCACTGCACCCATGAGCTCAGTGTGCATGACCACCGCCTGGCTGTTCATTTCTGCAATCAGCCGCTCCTCCTCTGCGTCCATTGCATTAGGAGTGTCTGGCATACTCTCCCTCTGGGGAGAAGGCTCCCGTTCTTCCCTCCCCCCCCCCATGGCGTTGCTGCAGCCCGCTGGGTCCTGGAACTTCACCATCATCAGCCCCTTCCCCCCTGCTCCCCCGTTCTTCCCTCCCCCCCCCATGGCGTTGCTGCAGCCCGCTGGGTCCTGGAACTTCACCATCATCAGCCCCTTCCCCCCTGCTCCCCTCCGGGGAAGGCGTGTTCCCAGTGTGGCCATGGGCTTCCTCGGGAGAGGGTGGCACTGATGCTCCGGCTTCCTCTTCCTCCTCAGCTGCAGCATCACTCCCAGTGGCAGCTTCAGGGACCATCTCCTCAGCTGGTGAATCACCATCTGAAAGCAGGGAGGTACAAGAGTGGCTTTAGCGTGAGGACAGGGTGGCAGTAAGGGAGGAATAAGTGCAGCGAGTTAGCAAGTTGGATTGAAAGTGTCAAAGGCTGGTATTGTGAGGGACAAGTGGAAGGACAGAGGACAAAAAGGTGATGACCTTACCATTGCTGTCCACAACGGGGTCGGCGTCTCCAGTGGCGACGGGACCGATCACCCGGCTTGCCACAATCCTGTGGACGCGCTCCTCCAGATCGCTGAGGGGTTGCAGCTGAAGCCGCCCTCCACCCGTCCGTTGCTGCTGTCTCCGATTATGAGCCAGCTTAGCCTGCAAGAAAAAGGACAGCATCTGAGTCAATATACAGCCATGGTCTTGCCTGATGTGCCTCCCATAGGTGAATAGCCCTTACTGTATGCAGCCATGGTCTTGCCTGATGTGCCTCCCATAGGTGAATAGCCCTTACTGTATGCAGCCATGGTCTTGCCTGATGTGCCTCCCATAGGTGAATAGCCCTTACTGTATGCAAAGTGTGGAATGTGTGTGTGTGTTTGATGAAAGGGCCATAGGTGTTGCATGAGTGTTGTGCATTGGGGTTTTAAGACCCTCTGGCCATAGAGTGAGGTTGAGATGGAGGGATGGAGAGGTATTGAGAAAAAGCCACTCACCCTGTCGACCCGAGTGAGGTCGTTGAACTTTTTGCGGCACTGGACATGGGTCCTGGGCACCATGCTCCTGGAGGAGACGCTCTGAGCCACCTCCCTCCACACTCTTCTGAACTCGCGTGGCAAAGGCCTCCTGCCACTCTCCGGGAACAGCATGCATCGTCTGCGCTCCACTGCATCAACCAGAGCATCCAAGGCCCGCTCGGTGAAGCGATGAGCGCGTTCTCTCACCCTCTCCATGCTTGGCAGCAAAATGGATTACAGGTCTCTCCAGGCTGAGATTCAAGGCTGCAATGAGCAGGGTGTGGCTGGGGAGCAAGTGGCCCCCCCCGCTTTAAGAAGTGTCCGGCGCCAGTGTGTCTGTGTTCCCTCGCTAACTGGCAGCAGCTGCGCTGCGCTCGTGCGCTGAGTTAGCGCCTCACTCCTAGGCCTTTGCGCCTTAAGAGAGGTGTGCAGCGCCTAATTTAGCGCTCCACTCACCTCCCGGGGCGGTAAAAGTGAAGTTTCCTGTCAGTGCCGATAATTAGCGCCAGGCGCTAATATTTGCGCGCGGACGATATTTGCGCCCCAAATGGGGCGCGACCTAATTTCTACCCCTAAGAGTTTAAAAAAACATAAAACTAAATTTTTTTCAATCATTTATACATTAAAAAACCTGTACAATAAGGTAAGGTTATTTTTAGCCCCTTTAAAACATTTAAATTTATTTAAAAAAAATTTTTTTTGTTTTAAGTATTTAATTAAATGGCATTATAATTAATTAACAATATGTAATGGTTTTTTAAAATTTATTTGATGTGTAGATGTATTTTTTTGGGTATTCCCATTCATACTTATGGCGTTTCCGTACATACGGAATTCCCATAAGCATGAATGGGGATTCCCTTCTTTCATTCGTTGGGCCAGCCCATGTCATCCCAGGGGCGCTCGCGAACCGCCTGCGCCCCTGTGGTACTTGGGCCTATACCCGCGGGTACCCAGAGAGGCCCAGGACAGCGAATCTCCGTACCTCCTTGACCACCAGGTACGCGGGCATTTTATTTGCGGATCGGAGGCATTTCCCCGCGGGAAGCCTCCGACCACAAATTCAGGGCATTAATGTCAAATTAATGTCAAGATCAACAGGACTGTCATCATCTATTTGCTTTGCAGGGATACCGTTACTGTTTTCATCATATAACAACTTACTTGTAACCCCAAGCATGGAGACCTGGTAGCAGCTTCTGAAAAATTTATCTCATATTTTAGATTCATCCTTTTTACTTCACTCAGGCTTGTTTAAGAGCTGTATTTCTGAACCTTGCCAGCTGACATTATAGATAATTCAGTCAGACCCTTTTCATTTGGTTGAATTTATCTCTGCTCTGCACCTGCCATGTGACTTCTGTTCTATTGCTGAGTGTTTCATACTGTGAGATGCAGTTCAGTGTTCACATTTTATGATATTTGTGATATCTCCGGCAGAAATGAGTGAAGATGTTCAGTGCTTAAATACAGAGGAAATCACAATCCTAAGGATTTAAAGCCCTGCCATGGTCATCAATGTTAAAATCTGAAGCTGCATTGTTTTTTTGTCTGAATCAGACTCTGAACATGAGCTCTTACTGAAAACCAGGTCATGTAATTAGGGACCAATCTTTTGTAGGTTTGTAATAAACAAAAAGGAATTAACGAAAATAAAACACCATGACAACATGTAACAACTAGTGTGAAAATGATAACTAGTTTGAAATGTGGGTACAAACATTTTATTAATTAAAAAAAATAGGTTATTGCAGTCAGTATAACGTTAGTTGACAATCTGGGTTTCAGCTTTGACAGAAAAACAAACGATTCGCAGATTGTGATCTCAAAACACTAGTAGAAATCCTGAAATCCAATGTACTATAAAGGATTTTTTAAATTTATTCAGATGCCTTGAAGCAATGGCCATGGTTAAAATCCTTTATTTAGAAATATTATTATTTTTTTTGTTGCCAGCTTCTTTTGGTCTGTCAGCTTTTTTCACGTGATTCTTCAGCTTTTCGGTGTTTTGTAGGTTGGCATGTATGATGACAGTGTCCCATTCCGTCTTCTCTCCCTCACTATAGGTAACTCTCCCTCACTATAGGTAAGCACCTCCTACCTTCCCTACAGACCAAGTTGGGATCAGTAATTCATTGTGTGAGAAATTGAATAATGGTTGATTCTTAAAAATAAAAGCGAGATGATAGTCCCGATTTTGTTATCTGTCATGCCCTAATTTTAAATGCATATGAATTATAATGAACCAGGAAAGAGGGCAGAAATCACTCCTGCTCTTCCGGGCCCCACTATGGAAAGTATTTTTTAACTTGCCTTGGAGGATCTCGCTGGTTTCCCAACAGGTCCACTGGCGGGGCGGGGTTAGAATGTCATCTGAGTCCCGTGCACATCATGGGATCCCGATCTGTATTTATTAATGAGGCTCTGGCTCCAGAGTCTGGCGGGAACGTTGCCGCCGCTAAAACCAGCAGCGCTAAAGTCACAGATTGGTGGGATTGGAGCGGGAAATTAAGCCGCTTCATTTTAACTGGTTCCCTGCTCCTTTCCCACTGATTGGGGAGAGTTAAAATCAATGTCTGCTTCTCCAAGGAAACAGTGAAAGACCTGTGTCACCTGCTACAGGATGACTTGCAGCCAACCTCCAGTACAAGCACGGAACTACCTGTTGCAGTAAACGTTACTGCAGCTCTGAATATTTTTTGCATGTGGCTACATCCAGGCTGTCACAAAGGCATCAGTAATATTAACTAATCTGCAGTCCCCACAAGCATCAAGCAGGTGATTCATGCCTCCTTTGCAAACGCTAACACCTACATCACTTTCCCCATTGACATCCAAAAAGAACAGGAGAGGGCCCTGGGTTTTTGCAGATTGCAGGATCCAGAGTGACCCAGACTGTGTACATGTTGCCCTGAACACAATACAGTAACCTTCATGAGTCACAAGGAATTCCACTTCATCGATGTGCAGCTGGTCTGCAACCATCTGCACAGGACCATGCTGGTCACTGACCATGCTCGAGGCAGCTGCCATATTGCTTTCATCTGAATGCCAATCATCCAATCCCCCATTATTTGACATAGGACAAGAAATGCGAAGTTTTTCCCTTAGAGACCAGGCTACTCATTGCAGATCTGGTTTATAACATCTATGTACCATCCACATACAGCTACTGAACAGAGGAACAGCGAGGTCCATGCTTTTATGAAAGCTGTTATTGAGCACATGGCAGGAATCTTAAAATAGTGATTCTGATTCCTTGACAGGTCTGGGTTTCCTCTAATACAGTCTAGCTCGAATGTCATGTATCATTGTGTTTCGGTGAATGCTGCATAACAAGCACTCCACTTGGAGCTCCCAGGGGAGGAGGCCTATGGGGATGCTGAGAAGGTTGCTGTGGAGCAACAATTGCCAGCTGCTAGATCCTTGGGGCTTCATTTAATTAAAAGAAAAGAAAGAAAGACTTGCATATATATAGCGCCTTTCACGACCACCTGATGTCTCAAAGCGCTTTACAGCCAATGAAGTACTTTTTGAAGTGGAGTCACTGTTGTAATGTGGGAAATTACTGATTATTAATTCCATAGCTGTCCTAATACACCTGCCAGCCACCTTCTGCAGCACCTGCATATTTGCATCCTTCAAACCACAGCAACAATGACTCCACTACTGCCAAATGGACCATTCATTTCACCTAGCTTTTATTGATTTGTGTATATGGACACCTAAATTCTTTTGCTCCTCCATAGCTCCTAGTCTCACACCATTAAGAAAATATTCCGATTTATCTTTCTTGCATTCATTACATTTTCCTGCATTGAACTCTATCTGGCATAGTTTTGCCACTTCACTTAGTCTGCCTATGTCCCTTTGAAACTTTCTGCTCCCATCCACACAACTTACTGTCCCTTCTAACTGAGTGTCATCTGAAAACTTAGAACTCTCTGGGGGCTAAATTCGGTTGATTTGCGCCTCCCGTTAGTGCCCTAAGAGGGTGCAAATCAGCTAGCGCCTGGACACGACGCCGCTAACACCTCCCGCGAAATTCAGCGGGAGGTAGCGCCGCCGGCAATGGCGTCATCGCCGTGCGCAGTGCCCCACTCGCGCCCCGGCTGCAATATTGGGTGGTGCCCCCCCGGCTTACTGCTGGGCGCTATGTCCGCCAGGGTCAGGGGGGCCTACCTGCGGCTAGGGGTGGCGCTAGTTAAAGAGGAGGTGGCGGGCAGCCATTTTTGTTGCCGGCCGCCTGCCAGCACCTGCCCCCATTGCTGCCCCCGGCCCCCGTGAAGCTCCCCCGCGGAGTGCCGGCTGCTCTCCGTGAGCCCGGCACTCCTCTTGAGTGCTGGGCTCGTTTGCCGGCACTCCCGATCCTTGGTGGCCCAGCTGGGCGCCGGGACGTGCTGCGCCAGGCCACTCCCCTTTAATAAGAGGAGGAAGGCCTGGAGTACTGCGGCACGTAGCGCTGCGATATTGGCTCGCAGCGCCCCCAAGAGGGACGTGAGGCGTTTCCAGTAGCTCCCCTCCTCCCTCTCGGGGCGCTACCTGGGAAAATCGGCCGCGGGGGCACTAACTTCTTCGGGGCGCTAAAATTAGGGGGCGCTACCCAATTTTTACCCCTCTATTCCTTCATCAAAGTCAGTAAAATAAATGGTGAAAAGCTGAGGCCACAGTACAGATCTCTGGGGATTGATCATCAAACCTGCTGACAAGGGTGGCACTGTTGTTGTTTGGCGAACCGATCTCTACCTTGCGGAGGCTGAACGCCAACTCTCTGACACCTCCTCCTACCTCCCCTGGACCATGACCCCACTACCGAACATCAAGCCATCATTTCCAAGACTGTCACTGACCTCATCTCCTCTGGAGATATCCCTCTACGGCCTCCAACCTCATAGTTTCCCAACCCCGCACTGTCCGCTTCTACCTCCTTCCCAAGATCCACAAACAGGACTGCCTTGGTAGACCCATCCTTTCAGCCTGTTCTTGCCCCATGGAACTGATTTCTTCTTAGCTCGACTCTATTTTTTCTCCATTTGTCCAGTCTCTTCCCACCTACATCTGTGACTCTTCTGATGCCCTCGGCCAAATGGCCTACTGCTGCTCCTATTTCTTATTACTAATGTTTAACAGTTTCCAGTTTCCTGGTCCTAACCGTCTCCTTTTCACCATGGACGTCCAATCCTTATACACCTCCATCCCCCACCAGGACAGCCCAACCAGTCCCCATTCACCACTACCCACCTCTGCCTGGCTGAATTTGTTCTCATATTGAACAACTTCTCTTTTTACTCCACTCACTTCCTCCAAATAAAAGGTGTTGCTATGGGAACCCGCATAGGTCCTAGCTATGCCTGCCTTTTCGTGGGATAGTGGAACATTCTTTGTTCCAATCCTACTCAGGTCCTCTCCCTCACCTCTTTTTCTGGTACGTTGATGACTGTATCAGTGCCGTTTCCTGCTCTCGCCCTGAACTGGAAAATTTTATTCACTTTGCTTCCAATTTCCACCCTTCCCTCACCTTCACATTGTCTGACTCTTCCCTTTCCTTCCTCGACTTCTCTGTCTCCATTTCTGGGGATAGGCTATCGACCAATATTCACTATAAGCCCACTGACTCCCACAGCTATCTTGACTACACTTCCTCCCACCCTGCTTCCTGTAAGGACTCTATTCCATTCTCTCAGTTTCTTCCTACCAAAGTGAATAACCTCACATTTCCTCACATTATACTCCATCTGCCACCTTATTGCCCGCTCACTTAATCTGTCTATATCCCTTTGCAGGCTCTTTGTGTCCTCCTCACAGCTTACTTTCCCAACTAACTTTGTATCGTCAGCAAAGTTGGATACATCACACTCGGTCCCTTCATCTAAGTCATTTAATATAGATTATAAATAGCTGAGGCCCAAGCACTGATCCTTATGGCACCCTACTAGTCACAGCCCAGCAATCTGAAAATGATCCGTTGATCTCTACCCTCTGTTTTCTGTCCGTTAACCAATCCTCTATCCATGCTAATATATTACCCCCAACTCCATGAGCCCTTATGTTGCTTAGCAACCTTTTATGTGGCACCTGATTGAATGCCTTTTGGAAATCCAAATATACTACATGCACTGGTCCCCCTTTATCTACCCTGCTAGTTACATCCTCAAAAAACTCTAGCAAATTTGTCAAACAAGTAACATTCGCGCCATACAAGTGCCAAGCAACGACTGTCTCCAACAAGTGAGAATCTAACCACCACCCCTTGACCTTCAATGGCATTACCATCACCGAAACCCCTACCATCAACATCCTGGGAGTCACTATTGACCAGAAACTTAACTGGACCAGCCACATAAATACTGTGACTACAAGAGCAGGTCAGAGGCTGGGTATTCTGCGGCAAGTGTCTCACCTCCTGACTCCCTAAAGCCTTTCCACCATCTACAAGGTCCAAGTCAGGAGTGTAATGGAATACTCTCCACTTGCCTGGATGAGTGCAGCTCCAACAACACTCAAGAAGCTTGACACCATCCAGTACAAAGCAGCCTGCTTGATTGGCACCCCATCCACCACCGGCGTTCCGTGGCTGCAGTGTGCACCATCTACAAATGCACTGCAGCAACTCGCCAAGGCTTCTTCGACAGCACTTCCCAAACCCACAAACTCTACTACCTAGAAGGACAAGGGCAGCAGGCGCATGGGAACACCACCACCTCCAAGTTCCCCTTCAAGTCACACACCATCCTGACTTGGAAATATATCGCCATTCCTTCATAGTCACTTGTTCAAAATCCTGGAACACCCTCCCTAACAGCACTGTGGGAGTACCTTCAACACGCAGATTGCAGTGGTTCAAGAAGCCGGCTCACCACCACCTTCTCAAGGGCAATTAGGGATGGGCAATAAATGCTGGCCTTGCCAGCGACGTCCACATCCCAGGAACAAATAAAATAAAAACTGGAGGGCTCCTTCCGAGCGGTTATGGCAGCGGAACCATTGATTTAGCACCCCGATGGTCAACTCAATGATGTTCCTCGTGGCAGCATGGCTGTTATTATATGAGTGCTGGCCATGAGTGGTGGGGAGCCATCAGCCAGGTGTATAGCGGATAGCCCTTATCTCCGAGCAGCCACCCTCGGGTTCAACATGGTGGCTGGAAGATTGCTGGCACACCGGACTGGCGCAGGGTGAAGGCATCACGACTGCTGCCGGGTTACTAGGTATTCACCATCATGATGCGCTGGTCTTGGTCGCACAACAACTGCACATTAAGTGAGTGGTAGCCTTTGCGATTGCGATACATCTCAGGATTGGTATGCGGCGCCCGCAAAGCTACGTGTGTGGCGCCCTGCACCATGGGGAAGCCTGATCTCCTGGCAAAGAGAGAAGACAATGAAGTCCCTTCTCCTGGAGTACAAACCTCTGTGACCTCCTGGATGCAGCGATGGATGGCAAACTGGGAGATGTTAGCTATGTCTCCTGCTCCTCACTGGAAGGATCCGGTGGCAATAAAATTGAGGGCAACGGTAGCCTTGAGGGCCACTAGGAGATCCGTCATCGGCCTGCTCTGAGGCTGCAGGTCTGATTGCAGGAGGTGGCAGAGTTCTGTAACCACCTCCTTGGTGAAGTGGAGCCTCCTAATACATGGCTCATGGCTTAGGTGTAAATAGGAGAGGTGCTCTGGAAGACCCTAGGTGGGTAAGGCCTCCTGCTGAGACCCCTCCTGCCCCTCCTCCCTCTGCGAGCATCTTGTCCTCTTCTTCGCTGCCTCCGTTCCATCTCCCTGTCATACTCGAGTGCGAGGGATCTGCAAGTAGCGCCACCATGACTGGGAGTAAGTGGTCTGAGCAGAACCCTTTAAATGAGAAGCAAGGCGTTCTCCACTTGCAGCAACACTCCCTGTCACCTCAGCACTTTTAAAGTACTCTAGAAAGCTCCAAACGGTTGCACAAACCACAGAGCCAGTACAAATCAAAAAGCAAGTCAGCTGCAAGTTGTACTGTTGATGATACTTTAAATAGTGCTGCTGGGGGTCCTTCCTGCTGTTGAAAGCATGGTCAGCAGGTCGTGATTAGAGGGCGTTAAATGGAGCGCGACGTCGAAAATGGCAGATCATGCGTCAAATCAGCGTTGCACACTCATTGATGTCATGATCTGCCTCATCTACATATCTGCAGAAGCAAAGGAGCCATTTTTTCTTTCAAACTGTCCTGAACGTCCAGCGCTAAAGGCTCCAATTTCGCGGCCGCAGACTCCAATAGTTAAGCCAAGCTAATGTGAGTGGTGTTGCTTGATTAGAGCACAAATAGATGAATCAGGCGTGGAGGCAGCAATTCACAACACTCCTCTAACTTTCAGTTCATTGATTCTAATGGTTGGAAAATTGAGAGCTCTGTGAATCAGGCAGGCACACTCTGCTCCCCATTCTCCAATCTTCTTTCCTGTCAAGTGAGACTCTGTATGAGGAGTGGATTTTCATAATTTCAGGGTTATAGGAAATAGATCCAATTGCAACATTTAAATCTTTGTTGCAAATGGTTTGAGTCAAGCCCCATGAATATATTAATGATAGCAGGACTCACGGGATAAAACAGCATCACATGTAACTGAATATTCCAGAAACTGGCAGTTGCACCCAGGAGAATGAACAGGCAAAATGCCGAAGGGTTCAAATCTACACATAAAATGAGAATGAAAAATTGATGTTGAAAATATTACTTCAAAATAATTAAGTTTCCTCGTGCAGTGCTTGCAATGCCATAGTAGATCTATTCAATTTTGATAGCTTTAACTGCTAAACAAAATGAGTAAAATAAAACCAGTTTCACCAGTATTATTTAAGTGTGATGTATATTTTAAAATATGTAACTTTGTTCTATTCATAGGTTTACAGAGTACTGGTTGATGAGTTTTTGGGATGATTCAACACTTAAATGATCCTTTACAATGTGTTACTTGGATCATCTTTGCCATAGAAGTGTGAAATTCAGGCCCCATAGTCTCCCCAGAAAGGTGTTCAGTTGACTTGATGGTGCTCTAAATGGCAGCATATTGGAGCAGTGGAGAGGAAATTTGCTGAACTTGTGCGTGTGTGGTGAGCAGATTGATCAGTGAGCCAATCTATTCTACCAATTCTGCCCATTCAAACTGCATACCAAGTTATTGTACACCTGGATAGACTGCACAATTGTATGGACATTGTCAGTGGTCTGATGAAAATTCTTGTAGTTAAGTGCCAGAATCTATCTTGTATGACTGACATGTACCATGGTCTGTGATTGTATAGCCTCAGGTCTGTATAACATATCCCAGAGAAGACCCTAGGAAGGACAGGGTGACAGAGGAAGGATCTTCCTGCTACTTGACAACACAGCATGACTTCCAATCTCTGGATGGTGTGCTTTTGATAGCTGTTTTTGGTTCCCCTAACCCTCTTGAGTCTTGTCACTACTCTTCTCAGATGGTAATTGTTTCAGGGTTGGATTTGGCAAAGCTGGGCAGAGATTTATCTGTCAAGAGAAGAATGGAGTCCAAAATAAAAGTGCAAATATGTCAATTTTTTTCAGAAGCTGAACTCCTTATCCTTGTCAAAAAGTCATCAAACATAATATTGCTTTATTCTGCACAACAAATGTATTATCAACCACAGAAGCCTACACTTCCCCAGCTCCATTAATTACTTTGGACTATCCCTTCAATCACTCTTGAACTACTCCTCAACCCCACTATCCTCCCTCTTCTTTGCTGCACTGTAACTTGCCTCATTCTTAACCCATCATCCTGTCTTATCCACTCACTCTCACTGGGTGGGTGCTGAGGTCAGAATCTCCCTCACCTCAACTCATTTTTCTCCTCCCTCCTACTCTCCCTTACTATCTGTTTCCCTCAGCGAGGCTTTGTTCACTTTCAAAATTCAACTTGTTGCTCTGTCTCTTACACACAGACATACACACATTTTAAAAAACATCGCTTAATGTAAATGTTACCTTAGTGAAGTCGGACTTGGACAACACCCACACTTGGGCTGACAAGTGCAGGGAACATTCATGCCAGATAAGTGCCAAATAATGATAATTTCCATCAAAAATAAAGTGCAACCACTTCTCCTTGGCCTTAATAGCACCACCATTGCCAAGTCATCCACTATCAACATCCTGGGGGGTCACCACAGACCAGAGCTTAATTGGACCATTCATTGCTACAGCAACTGGGTAGTAGCTAGGTACTCTGTAATGTGTGGCTCACATCCTGACCGCTCAAAGCTTCTCCAGCACTGATGAGGCTCAATTCAGAAGTGTGCTGGAATATTTACCACTCCCCTGAATGGGTGCAGCCACAATAAAAATGAAGAAGCTTGATGTCATCCAGGATAAACCAGTCTGCTTGATCAGCACCCCTATCACTGGTCATCATAGCCATTCTCTCCACTACCAGCACACAGTGGGTGCTGTATGTATTGCAGCATCTCACCATCTTTACTTCAGCAGCATCTCCCAGCCCTGCAACTAATATCACCGAGGACAAATGCAGCAAAAGTTCTGACTTGGACATATTGCCATTCCGTCATCATTGCTGGGTCAAAATTCTGGCATTCCCTACCCAACACCACACCATCACCCACCGACTGCAGCAGTTCAAGAAGGTGGCCCAAGCTTCCACCACCACCTCATGGCAAGTAGAACTGTGCAACAAGTGTGGTCTTGTTAGTATCACACACATCCCATGAACAAAAATAAAGCATAGGGGTGCTCAGAGAATAGTTGAGTGTTCTTACCTTTGTAAGTTGTTTGGGGGAAAAATTTGCTTGCTTTGCACCTCCCGTTAGCGCTCTAAGAGGGCGCTAATGGGGCGCAAAGCAACTAGCGTCCGGGCGCGGCGATGTTTGTGGCGCTCGCGAAATTGACCAGACATTTTGCGGCGGCGCTAAACACTACCACCACGATCTCCTGCCCCCGCAGACCGTGACGTCAGTCGAGCGTGCAACACCCCAGTAGCGCCCCGGACCGGATATTGAGTGGCACCCCCTGCCTTACCGCCTGCCGCTAACAATGACAGGTTGAGGGGAGCGTTTTGCAGTCATGAAGGGACTGGGGGAGCGCTATTTAAAGGCGGCTGCTTCCTGCCTTTTTTTGTTGCCGATATTTTTGCACCACGCATTCTGAGAGAGAGAGAGAGACTTCTGGAGAGATTCAACGCTACGTGAAGGAGTTTTGGGTACTGAGCAGCACTTCGCAGGTTCATTTTGACTTGACCTTCCTTGCATTGATTTAGAAGAGACTGTGGGGGCTGCACTCTGAGCTCTTTCCCTGGATCTCTCCATTGTTCTTTCCAGCAGATTTGATGTACAGGTCTCTCCAGGCTGAGATTCAAGGCTGCAATGAGCAGGGTGTAGATGGAGAGCAAGATCGACCCTCCCCTTTAAGAACTGGCCGGCGCCAGTGTGTCTGTGTTCCATTGCTGACTGACATCACATGAGCTTCGCCAGCGCTCTGAGGTAGCGCCTAGCTCCTTGGCGTTAGCGCCTTAAGAGAGGTGTGTAGCACCTGATTTAGCGCTCCAATCACCTCCAGGGGCGATAGAAGCCAAGTTTGCAGTCGGAGCCAATAATTAGCGCCAGGCGCTAAACTTTGCGCCCGGCCGATAATTGCGCCCCAAACGGGGCGATACCGAATTTCTCCCCCTTTCTATTTGACATAGGTTTGGTATTGTCCCAAATTTCTGACATGCAGTATTTTGCCCCCATAATTTCACAGTCATAAAGTTTGCAGTGGTCTCTGTTATAATTTGAGTTCTCTCTAGATACATTTGATGCATGCTTCATGTAAAAGTCAATTTCCATATGCTTCCTATGAACCAAATTTGACCTTGTGTGCGAAGTATCCAGGACAGTAGCCCCCCGAGGAATGAATCCTCTTGCCAATGACTGATAAGAGTAAATACCAGAGTAACTGATCACTAGTTTAGACTAAAACTACTAAATTATGGCCTAGAAATTCAAAGTGTTTGCGCTGGTCTATAAGGTCTGTTCCAGCAAAAAAAATGGCGGCTGCCTCACTTCTGCCCACCTCTGCCACGGGACAGCGCAGCTGACATTTTGGTAAGGGCCATAGCCGCTGGCCCCTAAAATGTAAATGAGCAGAGTGTGACGTGCACGCCAACTTGACGCCACATCTACAAACTTCGACCTTTCATTCTGTTTAATGCTGGGTACTAAGCACAGTCAGAAAAGCATGTGTGAAGCAGCCCTGCACAGACGCTGTCAGCAGTTCTTAAAGGAACACGCACATCTTTCAGGTAAGTTTAGATTTAAGCTTTTGGACTTTTAAAAATATTTTATTGAAGTAATGACTTGATGCAATAGATGTTAAAAGTTTTTAAAGTGTGCAGGGAGTGCTGTTGGATGCTTGCAAGGCTTCAGATGGTAAAGGAAGGCCTCTGAGAAGACAGAAAATGCTGGAAATACTCAGCAGGTCAGGCCACAGCCATGGAGAGAGAAACAGAGTTCACATCTCCGGTCCAGATGCTGCCTGACCTGCTGACTATTTCCAGCATTTTCTGCTTTTATTTCAGATTTCCAGCATCTGCTCACTGAGGGAAGAGGAAGAAGCAGAAGAGGAGGAAGTGGAAGGAATGATGCAACATAAGAGCATAAGACGTAGGAGCAGGAGTAGGTCATTTGGCCCCTCGAGCCTGCTCCACCGTTCAATAAGATCATGGCTGATCTGATCTTGGCCTCAACTCCACTTCCCTGCCCGCTCCCCATAACCCTTGACTCCCCTACCTTTCAAAAATCTGTCTATCTCCACCTTAAATATATTCAATGAGACAGACAGCCCCAACAGCCCCTTTCTGGCTGGGATATCCGGGATGGAATCACCCATCTGCAGTACCAGTGACCACAACCACAATTCCCCTTTCAACATTTGTCCCACACCTTCCCTTCCCTCTATTACTGACCATCACAGCGTCCTCTTGTCCACAAAGCTGAAATAAAAGCCACCACAAAGCAAACTTTCCAATCCACATTTATACATATATGCATCCAATATGTCATCAAGAAATGAACGAATAACCCTTGTGCATTCCCTTAGTGACTGTCTTGCGTGTGCCTTTGCCTATCCTAGTGATGTTATGCAGTGCTACCCCAATGGCTGCAGCATGGCTGGTGGAATGCTGCTAACTTTCAGTGGGGAACACTGCAGATGGCCGTTTAGGATGACCTCGAGGAGCTGGTGGCTGGGTGTGTCAAATCGAGTGACAGTGTTTCTTCTTTTTCTTCTTCACTCTCCTCTCCCTCTTCTTGGTCACCCACTGGCTGGGCAGGCTGGATTTCTTGGGTGTGTGAAATGAGGAAGGTACAAGGGTAGAGTTGTGGTGAGGGGAGGGCGGGAAAGGAAGAGCTGCATGCTTACACCATGCACAGCTTGTAAATCAGAAGATATTGTCGGATGAAAGGGAAGTGGGACGTGAGAAGGAGGATAACGTATAAGGATACCAGCATCTTGTATCCTTTTGGGCCCTACCGATGGCCAAGGGCTCAGCCATGCCCCTGCCAAGAATGGCCAGCACCGTCTCTTCCAAGGGGGTGAGGTGAAGCTAGGAATGTGAGGTGTGCCTCGTGTTTGGTATAGATTGTTGGTAGGTGAGTGATGGGGTGGGGCTTGTGCAATGAACAGTGTGTGAGGCTAGTGGTGCAGTTGGTAGGAGACGGCTTTTGAAGATGCATTCAATGACCTTGATCACTGGTCTGAGGTCAGAAAGCTTCTTTGGGCACTTGGGGGCAACACTGCTGGCAGTGATGGCCTCAGTGATCTGGTCCCACATCCTTCTTTCTGGAGGGCCGCCTGGCCCCTGTGGGTAGAGGACCTCTCTTGCAGTGTTGACCCCCTGTGCCAAGCTGGAGTGTTGTGTGCAAGACCCTGGGTGCCCTTTCCCTGGCTTGTTGAGCCATTTGCGTTGGTGCTGAAGCACTTCTACCATTTTTTTACCTGAGGAAGGCAGTTTAGCTTTAAGAGCTAAAGACTGCTATTTGGGAAATGTTTTTAATGGTTATTTTTAGAAGGCAGTTGAGCTCTAAGGGCTAAAGAATTTCTGTTTTAAAATGATTTTTATTTTTTCATTTTAGAAAGCAGTTCCCCTTTACAGGATTGATACTGCTTTCTAAAATGACAGCCTTGCTTTAAGACAACACTGCTGTTGCTCCAGGGACGCTACGGCCACATTACATTGGGCCTCCTGCTGAGACTACTGCCGGAAAACCAGTCTTGCACTCCAGACTTTGCGCTGTGCTAATTTAAATTAGCAGGCAGCACCAAAAAACTGATGCTGCCTGTGCTATTCTTTCGGGCGGCCGTTAAATTCGGCTTGCGGTGGCACCGGCAGGTTTTCGGCCTACTCCCGTTTCTAGGTCTATGTCTATTAAGAAGTAAGGTTAAACAGAAGCAAAAAATAGAATAGCAGCTTTTGATAGATTGCAATATTTTTCTTAATTTTATTTAATCTGTTATAAAACAATAAAAGCGCCAAGATCTTATATGTTCTCTTCCATAACTTGGACCATGCAACCATTATGTTAAGTTTTATGTGAGACTGAAATCTTATGGAACATCCTATCAGCTCACAGCACAGGAAAATGCTGAAAAGCAAATGTTAACATCCCAGGCTATATGCCTCTCCTCCCTTTGAAAGCTAGTACAAAAGTACCTTCACAATTAATTAAAATTGTCAATCAAAATAGACTTAAAAACCATAACAGTGGCCTCTCAGAATCCTGCCTCAAGCATTCACAAACCTTCAAGACAAAGTAGAACTCTCGCTTGCTTGCATGCCCCCAGAAAGACAGTCTAGTGATAAATATTCATTATTTCTGTCTGCTGTGTGGTCTTTGTGTCTTCTACTACTTGGTAGGCAAGCAACATAAACAGATGTAAGTCATTTCCCTCTTGAAGCAGCATCTGCACACTGGACAGGGCTGCGGATTCTCCATCTTCCCCCAATATAAAGAAACAGAGACTGCAGAAAATCTCTCCCAACAATTAGTCACTTCAAAGTTATAATATTCCTTAAAAGTAAAAATTATTATGATTACAAATATGATGATCCCATGAGTTCCTCACAATCCCAACTGATCAACTGTATATCATAAGGAGAGTAAGAACTTTGCATCAAATGTACTCTATCCCCGCCGCTCCCTCACACACACACGTTATTTCTCATTGGTCATAGATTTCATGTTGCTGTTCTTGCCTCCGAGTAATAAGGTTAAGGCTTTAAGACCCATTACAGATTTGAGCACATAACCTAGGCTGGTACTTCAGTGCCATGCTGAGTGACTGCTGCTTTACCAGGATGCCATCTTTCAGATGAGATGTCAAACCAAGGCCCCATCTGCCTGCGTTAGGTGGGCATAAAATATCCCCATGTGCTATCAAAGAAGAGCAGGGACTTCTCCTGGTATCATTGCCAAGATTTTTTCAACAACCCCATAAAAAGATTAACTGGTCATTTATTAATTTGCTGTCTGTGGGACATTGGCCGCCATGTTTGCTTACATAACAACAGTGACTGCACTTCATAAGTAATCCATTGGTTGTAAAGCACTTTGGGTTATTCTGCAGATGTGAGATAAGGTGCTATTTTAATGCCAATTCTTACCTTTCTTTATCATTTTGAGAACTACTATTTTCCAATATTAGTTCTCCAAACTTTGGAACATTTCTTATATTAAAAGCACTATATAAATACAAGTTGCTCTTTGTGGTTCTCTGGAAAAAAAATGGCAGCCAGCATGGGACACGGTGGCCGCCATTTCGGTAAGGGCCATAGCGCTGCCATTGACAGCGCTGGTCCCGAAATGTAAAGTAGCAGATCGTGACGTCATTGGCGTGCAACGCCTGACTTGACGCCAATCTGCAAACTTTGACTTTCTCGCTCTCTTTAACGCTGGGTCCTAAGCATGCACAGAAAAGCGTGCAATGAGCAGTATGTGAGGCTAGTGGTGTAGTTGGTAGGAGACGGCTTTTGAAGATGCATTCACTGACGTTGATCACTGGTCTGAGGTCATGAAACTTCTTTGGGCACTGGAGCCAGGTCATGGGGGTGACACTACTGACAGCGACGGCCTTGGTGATTTGGTCCCACATCGTTATTTCTGGAGGGCCTCCTGGCCCCTGTGGGTAGAGGACCTCTCATCAGTGTTGACCCACTGCACAAAGCTGGAGTGCTGCATGGGAGCCCCTGGGTGCTCCTTCCCTGGCTTGTCGAGCCATTTGTGTTAGTGCTGAAGCACTTTTACCATTTTTTTATATGAGGAAGGCAGTTCAGCTTTAAGAGCTGAAGACTGCTATTTCGGAATTATTTTTAACGTTTTTTTTCAGAAGGCAGTTGAGCTCTAAGGGCTAAAGACTGCCTATTTTTAAATGATTTTTATTTTTTTCCTTTTAGAAGGTAGTTCCCCTTTAAGGGACCGACACTGCTTTCTAAAATGACAGCTTTGCTTTAAGACAACACTGCTCTTGCTCCAGGGATGCTACGGCCACGCTACATTGGGCCTCCTGCTGAGACTACTGCCGGAAAAAGAGTGTTGCACTCCAGGTTCTGCGCTGCGCTAATGTTAATCAGCAGGCAGCACCAAAATACCGTGCTGCCTGCGCTATTATTACGGGCAGCCTTTAACTTCGCCTCACGGTGGCACCAGCAGGTTTTTGGTCTACTCGAATTTCTAGGCCCGACTATTTAAAGCAGAAGGCTGTATTTTGCACAAACTCATTATGAATTTTTGCGAAAGTAAGATTGATTGATTTGTTTATTAAAGTCCTAAATGGAGCAATATAACATTTAGGTGGTAAAGGGTTTTATTACTGTTACATTGGCTCGTATTTTCCGATGCCTACGGGTGTGTACGCGCTGTCTACACACCCGTAGGGACATCGGAAATGCCGGTTTCAGGCATGCGAAGCACATGGGCTGAAAACCGCCATTTCCGATCTGTCAAGAATGCTCTTGACAGATCGGACGCCTGCCCTAGAGAAGGGCCTCTGCGGGCAGATAATTCCGCTTTCTGCAGAACCTCCGCCCGCTGAAAACACATAAAAATCTTACGCCTGGTAAAAGCAGGCGTAAGGCCTGCTTTTACCAGCATAAGAGTTGAAAAAAAGGAAAATAATAATTTTTTTTCACTCATTTATAATTTAAAAATACTTTTAAAAAAGGTAAGTTTATTCTTAGCCCCGTTAAAAACTTGAATTATTTTTTTCAAAAAATTAAATTTTTGTTTAAAATATTTAATTTAATGTAATTGTAACTCATTTAAAAAATGTGATGGTTTTTTAAAAATGTATTTAATGTTTTAGTGTTTTTGGGGTGATCTCCATTCATATATTTGACAGGTCTATCTGTCAAAAGTATGAAGGGAGATTCCCTTCTCCTATTGGCTGGCCTGGCCCACGTGATCCCAGGGACGCTTGCGAACTGCATGCGCCCCTGGGATACGGGGGCCCTGCGCATTCGACTGTGGAGAGGCCCAGGAGCGGAAGTGTCTGGACCTCGGGACCCCTCAGGTAAGAGCGTAGATTTTATTCTGATAGGAAGCATCCGCATGCAGTAAGCCTCCTATCGGAAATTACGGGCCATTGTATTTTTCTCTATTTCTATTACCATATGCTGTTCCCAGGCCAACTTTACTATTTGCTGATGGAACATAGGTTTGGCTTTTATGATTCCTCCCTTCTGCCATTTTTTCCCATTTGCCCTGTATGTCAAAGTTGCTTTTTCTTTATTGCTTCTTCATCATTATGTTTAGGCTTGGCTTAATTGGTAGAACATTTACTGTAGGATTAGTAATTAATGAGCTCAAGCCCCTTTCCAGGGTTTGAGCTCACAATCTGGCTTAACACTTCAGTTATGTGCAGAGAGGCTGCAATATTATTGGACGAGATGTTAAACTGAGGCGCAGTCTGTCTGTTCCTATGATTTGGGTGGCTGTCAAAGATCCCACGGCACTATTAGAAGACTAGCTAAGTTTTTTGATCAACATTCCTCTTTCAGCTAATACCACCAAAAAACAGACCAATTGGGCATTCACCTGATTGCTGTTTATGGGATATTGCTGGTATAGTATGGTTGCCCATTTACCAACATAACGGTCAACAACAACAACTTGCATTCATATAGTGCTTTTAACATAGAAAAACATCCCAAGAGGCTTCAGAAAGTAATCACAGAAAAATGGATGTTGAGCCAAAGAAGGGGATATTAGAAGGAGTGACTAAAAGCTTTCTCAAAGAAGTGGGTTTTAAGGAGGGCCTTGAAGGAGGTGGAGAGGTTTAGAGAGGGAATCATAGGGATCAGACAGCTGAAGTTACTGCGCTTCAAAAAATAATTCAGTGTGTAAAGAGCTTTCAGATGTTTTGATATAATAAAGCACCATATAAATGCATATACTATTTTATTATATTTTGTGCTTTCCAGTTGTTCTTGTTTATGCCTTTAGTTAGCTGTTGGGTGTGTATATATCTGGATTGGTGACCCCCTCTTGTGGACAGGCACATAGTCTGCTTTGAAAACAGTTGAAATGCTGCTTTTACAAGCCATATACCCACTGCACCTATTACATAGGAACATAGGAATTGCTAGATTAAAAAGAAACAAGGTCCATCTAGTTCGCCTTCTACTATACTGGTAGTTGCATGATACAATGATAATGGAATTGTTGACTAATCATAGCAAACCATCTCTATCAATTATTATACAACAAACTCAGACATGACGTAGTGGAGAACTTTGGGAACCATATGCCCAAAGTCACCTGTTCCTCCCAAGCATGCTACACATACCACATGTTATGCCTCAAATTACTCATGTACTGTATCCCAGAATGTTATTTTCTGAAAGAAATCTATCTAATTTGTATTTAAATGAATCAATACTGTTTCCACTGTCTCACTAGGGAGCCTGTTCGATAGATTGACCACTCGTTCACTGAAATATTGTTTTTGCAGATTAGTTTTGAATTTGAATTCCCCTTCAAGCGCAGGCTGTGTCCTCTGGTTCTACTGTTCTGGACAAGGTGAAATAACTTATCAAGGTCTACATTATCTAGTCCCATCAGAATCCTAAAAACAACAATTATACCAATCATATCCATCAATATTAAAACTAAATTAACATGGCAAAATTATTGGTAAATGTTATTAAGCCCAGACACACCTTATTTGCAAGAATCTGATCTTCAGAGCTCCAGTCATCGACAGAATACATAATAGCACTACAATTGTTGATTCATTCTTCCTTTAGCTATTCACTAGTCCAAGCTTCAGGCTTATGTGCAAATACAGAGATTATGATTGGTTCTTTTTTAATCATAAATCTCAATGTAACCTGACAGATAATTTGTTATTGTTTCTCAAAAAAAGTTTTAATATATGCCAAATAAATGAAGATGTTGAAGGGTTATAGAGACAGTTATCATGAGTCAATACAACTAACGAGCTTAGCTAAAGCCTTGCTTTTCAGCTGCACTAGCTAATGGCAAGTATTCCAAGTCTGCATAATTAGATTTTGCCTTATTTCTGTCTTTGTTTAATTGTGCTTTCCTTTGTAGTTTGTTAATCTTCATAGGAACAGGAGCAGGCCATTCAGCTCCTTTAGCCTGTTCCGCCAGTCAATTGCTGATCTGTATCTTAACTCCATCTACCAGCCTTGGTTCCATAACCCTTAATACCCTTGCCTAACAAAAATCTATCAATCTCAGTTTTGAAACTTTCAATTGGCCTAGTCTCAATAGCTTTTTGGGGAAGAGAGTTCCAGATTTCCGCTACCCTCTGTGTGAAGAACTGCTTTCTGACATCACCCTAAACAGCCTAGATCTAATTTTAAGGTTATGCCCCTTTGTTCCGGACTCTTCCACCGAGGTAATAGTTTCTCTCTATCTACCCTATCATCTCCTTTAATTATCTTAAACACTTCAATTAGATCACCCCTTAATCTTTGATATTCAAGGGAATACAAGCCTAGTCTATGCAATCTGCCTTCATAATTAATCCTTTTAGCCCTGGTATCATTCTGGTGAATCTGCACTGCACCCCCTCAAAGGCCAGTATATCCTTCTTGAGGTGCCCAGAACTGAATGCAGTACTCCAGATGCAGTCTAACCAGGGCTTTGTATAGCTGTAGCATAACATCCTCCCCTTTATATTCTAGCCCTCTTGAGAAAGAGCCCAACATTCCATTACCCTTTTTAATCATTCTACCTTTTTTCCAAGTGAATCTGTCTTCCTTCATTTTTCCCTCATATCCCAAACTGGTATCAGAATGATATTAATAAAGGAATGTTACTGTTATACTCAGCTAATCAGGGAAACACTATCCGCTTACTAGAAAGTCTGTCTCAAGACCCTGCTTTTAAAAACAAGCATCAGCTGCCAGATAGAAGAGTTATGGGAGTTGGTTCTTCCCAGCTGACTGCAGCCAATTTTTGGTTCCTTGTCAGTGTTGAGCACTGCCAGGCATGAATTTTCTTAGGTTTGCCATATTTCGCTGTCATTGTACGAGATGTGGAGATTTCACAGGTAACCCATACAATGCAAGTCATCTAATAAGGCTGTGATTAATGAGGTACTGTTTAAATGCTGAATTATTCAGGATGGGAAGAGTCAACACTTCTTCTCTGATGGAGTAACACATATAGGGATGTGCTGAATATGTTTGATCTTCTCAATATGTTTGTTCTGCTAATGAAGAAAATAAAGTGATCAGGATCCAGGTTTTGTGGAGCTGCTCTTTAGGAACACAAGTAATGCAATTACGCTTAATGATTTCAGAATGCTGGCGATGGTAAATATCACACTTCTGATATTCATGTACTGTAATTCCGTTACTTATTTCTAGATTCTCTAGACTGACATCAGAATGACAACACCTTGAAATAGAATTTTCCAACTACCCAATGATACTTTTTCATTAAGCTTTCATCCAAAATGCACTCTTCTGCTGGCTATGTGGTTAAATGCACTACCAGGTTGGTACTGAGCCATACTAGGAAGGTCACCAGTCTGTGCTGAGTTAGCTGATCTCAGCCATTGCAGAAATGGAGATGCTACAATTTGTTTCAATGGCCCTTGGATGGGAGATGAAAAATCAGTCAGGATTTTCATCTTCTGGTGTCACTTCTGCTGGGTGCCAGAAGCGCCCAATCAAATAAGGACAAGTGTAATCTAACAAGGTGGTATTGATGGAGTGATATCATATGCCATTTTCCATCTTTAATAACACTGGATGCTAGTCATGCCTGTATAAAATTGGGCAACAGGAGAAGCAGTGGCAACTTTATAATAACACAGCAGGCACTTAAAATAAGAGAGGGATGTTCCATTTAAAGTCCCTTACCAGCTGAGGTAAATTTTCAAAATGGAGACAGCTGGATGGGGAACTTCAGGGATTTTGTGTGGCCCTTTAAACAGCTTCTGGCATTTCAATTCTGTAGCCCCAGCTATTGCCCACCCCATCCCTCTTGGTGAGCTCATAAGCTTAGCAACACAGACAAAAAAACAAATGTACCACACAAGAGTATTTCAGAAGTATATCTTTTCAGACCTTGTTAATGGGGTCCTTGAGTTAACCGCAAGTTATTATTCTAGTTGAAATAGCAAGTAAGGCAATCATCAGCAATAGCAATACATCAGGAAACAGTGATGGTAAAATATGCAAACATACTTTATATCTTATTGCTTTTATAATTTAGAACTATAATTTTCTCTCACCTAATAGTGGGGATAGATTAGCTGTTAATCCAGCAGTAAATCCAAAACTGCTCCTGTCCTGAACTACAATGTTCCCAATTAGTTTGTCACTCTTTGTCATCATTAAACTGGTTTAATTTCAGCTTAGTTTAGGAACATAAGATAACATGACTTTTGTTGTGAAATGTTGTTCTTTGTAAAGGCAGGCAAATAGTTTGGGAATTGGTGGGATAGAACATAAAAACCTAAGAACATATGAAATATGAGCAGCAGTAGGCCATTTGGCCCTTTGAGCCTGCTCCGCCATTCAATAAGATCATGGCTGATCTTCTACCTCAACGCCACTTTCCTGCACTATCCCCATATCCCTTGATTCGCTTAATATTCAAAAATCTATCGATCTCTGTCTTGAATAACACAGAAATTCTGGGCTGGATTTTACCAGCCCTGAGGCGGCGTGTCTAGAGGTGGGACTGCTGGGAAAATCCAAAAAAATGGGAGTGGGTCCCAAACCCACTCCCAGCCTGCCTCCAACCAATCTTCCCGGGAGTCGGGTCCCCGATTTGCACAGGGTCCTGACTCCTAGAGGTGGGAAGAGGATTATAGCCACTTAATTGCCTGTTAACAGGTAGTAAGCAGGCAGTTAAGAGGCTTTTTCCCATTTTTCGACTGCTGCTGCGGGCTTCCCGATGTCGGGGAACCCCGCCAGGGTAAGTGAGGCGTGATGTGGGTCTACTGTAATTTTTGTGTATATATGACAGCTGCAGAAGTGGTTTAAAAGATTCAATGGGACACTGGTGAGTATCAGAGCTAAGGAAAAGTTATGAAAGTAATTTTTTATGTGTTTAGATGTTTCTGCAGGTGACAAGCTGTGAAGTGTGTGTAGGCTCATGTCATCGGGAGAAGTGACAGATGGCTTCTGCAATCTCAGCTGTAGCTGCCATCTGTTTTATCCTAAGGAGAGAGTAATTGGAGAGCCTGCGTACAAGGGCTCACCTTTGGACAGTGATTGTCAGTGTTTGACAGCACCTCAATGCTGTCAAACACAGTCAAATCATCTGTCAAACAAGTGTGGTGCATATGCCTTTAAGAAAACTGGCAGATGAAGTGTCATCAACTGACGTCATCTGACACTGGCTTTCCCTTAATTGGCCGGCAAGCCCGCAGGGCGGGCTTAACAAGGCCAATCAGGGCTAAATAGCGTCAGTTCGTCAGACGTCGCTGGGGGCGGGACTGGAACCCGAAAACCAGCAGTCCTGCCTTGAACTCAGCCTTCCAGGTAAGATTCCGCCCTCCGTGTTATTATTAAAGACATTACAATCCCTAATGAAAATCTAATTTAAGGTGTTAAGCCTAACCTTAACCTTAACCCTAATTCTTTGAGTGGTAATATTACCAGAATTAAGAACCTACTAGAAAACAAACAACAAAAATGAATGACTGGCAACAATAATATCGATATGGCAACGACAAGTTAACTATAAAGCTCATAGCATTTTAGAATCTACATAGCTATTAAATAGAATGCAAACTAATGCAACCACTTTATGAATAGCTTTCAAGTAGGAACAAATATCTTTCAAGTGGGAATGGGCAAGCTGGTTTTGAATTCAGGCTCTTGCTTCCCCCACCTAATCCACTTTACAAATCTGAAACCAACTTTTAATCTGGACAGTGATGAAAAATTAGGAACAACACTGGGGAAAAAGTGAAAGAAAACATCAGATAAAGGTGGAGAAATGGAAAGGTTTCAGGAGGGAGTTCCATAAAGTAGCATCAAGGTGACTGAAAGCGCTACCACCAGTGGTGAGCAAATGGAGAAAGGATCACTGGAGCCAGAGGAACAGAGCAATCACGGGGGTGGGGGGGCTTTTGGGCTGGAGGAGATAAGGTGGTGCAAGATCACAAATAGATTTATAGATGAGGACAAGGATTTTGAACTTAATGCTATTTGGAAACGGAGCAATTGCACGTCAGCAAGGATGAGGATAATTGGCAAGTGGGACATATTGAGAGATGGGATACTTGCGGAAGAGGTTTGGACAAGTTGGAGTTTGTGGAGGATGAGAGGTCAGTAAGCAGAGCACTGGAGCAGTTCCGTCTGGAGGTGTTAAAGGCATGTATAATGGTTTCAGTGGCAGAGAGGATGAGGTGCAGGAGAGGTGAGAAATGTTGCTGAGAAAAAGTGAGAAAAATACCAGAAATAGTGAGAATACCAGAAAAAACAAATTAAAAAGATCATATTTTGCTAATTGTTAGTTGTTAAAACCAAAAAACTAAATAAACTGATAGAAACTTTGTCACAACACAACTCTATTTAAATAGAGTTAAATATCAGCACAATTTCAGAAAAGCACACAAGAACAACAACTTGCGTTTATATAGTGCCTTTAGAATAGAGATTGTCAGAAGATACTTCACTGAGGTGTTAGGCAAAAATGGAGGCTGAGCCAACGAAGGAGAGATCAGGAGGGCCAAAAGTTTGGTCAAAGAGGTGGATTTTCAAGAGGGTCTTAAAGGAGGAGAGGTGAAGGGTTTTAGGGAGGGAATTCCAGAGCATGGGACTTGGGCAGCTGAAGGCATGGCTGCCAATGGTAGGGCAAAGGAAGGGGATGCACAACTTGCAACAGGAGGAAGAGTACAACATCAAGCTGTGGCTCTTCCTTGACGCATGTCAAGCATCAGAGAAACAAAGGGGGAAAAATTGGGTGGCGCCCCTTTTGGGGCGCTATCATTGCTGGGGTGCTAATTTTAGTGCCCCAAAAAAGTTAGCGCCCCTCTGCCGTAAATTCAGTAGTAGCGCCCCAAGCAGGAGGTGGGGCGCTACTGGAAGCACTCCCCTCCTTCTTGGGGTGCTACTGCTGAAGTTCGCGGCACTATGTGCAACAGCGCCACGCGTGGCGGTACGTAGCGCCGCGTCATTGCAGGCCTCCCTCCCCTGATTAAAGGAGAGGGGCCAAGTGCTGCACACATCGGGGCCCTGCTGGACCAGCGAGGTGCCGTGAAAACAGCCCGGCCCTCAAGAGGAGGGCCGGGCTGAGCGATTGCGGCCGGCACCCTGCATAAAAAAGGGAAAGGGGTCAGGTGCTGGCAGTCGGCCAAAATAAAAATGGCCACCCAGCACCTGCCCTTTAAGTAGCGCCACCGCCACTGCAAAAAATGCCCTCTGATCCTGTTAGACATATCGTCCGGCGATAGGTCAGAGGGCGCAAGGGAAGTTTGCGGCCAGGGCGCGAGCGGGGCGCTGTGCACATCATCGCCTGCGGTGCAGCACTGTGGGGAGCTACCGGCTACTGCCGCCGCTAACATCCCGAGCGCTAGGGTATTTGCGCCCCGTTAGCGCCCCCCGGAGCAGGTGTGAGGATATGGAGTGATTTGAACTCCAGGATGAGAATGAGATTTGGGGCCATTGTAGGTCACCAAGAACAGGGGTGATCGGTAAGCGTCATCTAGTGTATGAGATAGGGTATGGGCAGCAGAGTTTTGGATGAGCTAAATAAAGAGGGAAAGAAAGGTATAATTAAGAGAGAGAGAGAAAAAAAAAGAGATATAAGACAAAGTAAAGAAAAGACCTGACAAGACATCTTTGAAGTATGCTTTCCTTGAAATTATCTTGGCAGCTGCTAGATGCAAAAGGACTGGAGTCTGTTTGAAGTTGGTTCTTGCAGCAGGTAAAATGCAACAGTTTGGAAGTGGAACAAACCCCAAATTACTTGCAGATCGACATTAATAAATACATGCTGACTAGTGTGGAACACTGATCTGAGTCAGTACTGGCCAAATTAATTCATTTTCCAGGGGAAAATGTTGCCACCAATTAAACTTTGATTAGCTTGGATGTTAGGTTTGGTATTGTGCTCATCTCTGCAATAAAATGCATGAAAGTGGAACAGGTATTAAACTTTATTTGAGCTCTGACGCAGGTTTAAAATCTGACCTATATTTCCCAGTTGCAACACCAGCTCTGCATTGTACCCCAGAATGATAATGTTCCCGCCACTTCTGAATGGCAGGATTTATACAGTTTAATTTAATGTAAGCATTGAGTACAGAAAATGTTATACGTTACTATCCATGGACCCTTTTTGAAATTGTTATTGTGGTACAATCACCTTTTGCCTTGTTTTAAACAACTTTTTCAAAGCTCCATGTTGTAGTCTGTCAACTAATTTACATTGCTTATGAGCTTCAGTAAACTGCAATAAATCTTTGGACTGTGTATCGGAAGGAGAGCGGAGGTGGACTGTGGGGGTGGGGGGGGGAAGTAATTATTTGATGGATACAAAGTTATAGTAGTTTTCAAAAACATTTATAGCTACAAGAGTGCTTGAACAGGATGATGAGAAATGAGCAATAGGTTTGCAGTTTAATTTTAAGAAAGTAAAACCTGTTGCCTTTGATGCTGGTATGAGGTCTCTTCCCAATACTCCAGTAGCTGGGTCTGTGTAACAAAAAGGGTTGAAATATTAATATATTTTTTGCAGGTTCTGGGATCTGTCACTCGTACTTCATCACAGTTTTCCTGTTGACAGTAGGAATCACACAAATGCCACTGACATTGTTAGCAGTTCATTTCAATTTGTTTAATTTAAAGTAAGAATTTTACACATGATTCTAAAACAGTGCAATCTGTTTGTTAAAAGGGCACAACCTTTTAACTTTATTTTAATTTTAATTTTTTCTCTTTTTTTGTTTGGCCAGGTATTGCTACTCCTGATGAATTTGATCAGGTAAGTGCTGGTTTTTGTACTTTAATTTCATAAAACAGGAATAAAATATTGTAAAGGTTCATTATTTTCACTGATGTAATCTAGTTATGTTGCAAACTTTTAAGCATGGATGTTAGTAACTAAATGTTACAAACCAAGAGGACATCTTCATATTTTGACAACTTGTTCGAACTGTACTGATAATACTTTTAAGTGTTGCCGTGGATTATTTTGTGCAGTCTGGGGAAGGGACTGGAATATGTTTAACAGCTGCTAATAAATATGGTTGGTGCTCCAGATTTTACTTTGGCTGGTTGTATCCAACACACATTCAAAAACAGGAATAATAGAAAACTGGCCAGTCATTACGTATACATTTAGGGCTGGATTTTGCCATTGGTGGCGGGTTGGGGGCGAGTCAGGTGGTTGGCAGGTCCCGCTCCCGCCTCCGATGTCAGGCGGGATAATTTCGCTATTTTGCCCTAATTAGGCAATTGATTCCCAGTGTGTGCGCACCCCTGGCCCAATGAGTCTTTTGGACCTGAAACTCGCCTCTGATGACGTCATTTATGCAGCTGCATTTAAGGGGTCCAAGCAGCCTTGGTTCATTTTCTGCCTCAGAACTTTTATTTGCTAATCTCCTAACGGTTTTGTCCTCTTGAAATGTCTAGTTCAAGGTCTAAGGCTGCACCCCGGTTTGATGATGACTCCCTCCATGCTCTGGTGGAGGGAGCCAGTGCTCAGAAGGAGGTGCTGTTTCCTTCCTCTGGGAGGAAAAAACCTCCCCAGCAGACGAAAGCTGTGTGGCTGCAAGTGGCACAGGAGGTCAGTTCGAGATCAATGTGCAGCAGAACCTGGCTGCAGTGCCGGAAGAGGCTTAATGACCTTGTCCGCACAGGAAAAGTGAGTACAACATCCCCATGACCCTCAATCTGCTCCCCATCACCTCTCATCACCAGCACTCTGCATTGTCAACCTCTTCCTCCACATCCCACTTTACCCTTATATCCCTTGCACCCTTAACCATCTGTCTCTCTATGTACAGAATCACTTAACTATTCGACTATGCTGCCCTCACACTCCCTATCACTGTTATGCTATGACAACAACTAACAACACACTGGGAGGGCCCTTGGTCTTGGGACCTCACTCCATTTTTGTGTCCTTCTAAGCATCTATGCTATGGATTCTCTGCACTCACTCCATCATTCTCACTCAAACTCCACTTGTGTCCCTCATTGCAGGAAAAGAGAGCCCACAATAAGAGGGAGAGGGCGAAGACAGGAGGAGGGCCGCCCTCAGTAGCCCAGCTCACCAGCGCTGAGGAGGCGGCCCTAGAGATCGTGGGAGCTGAGGAGGATGTGTAAGTGGGGGACGGACAGATGGGCGCATCAGAGCAAGCTGGTGACAGAATAGTTTTGCATCTCTCTCATTGACATTGCATGAATGACTGATATGGCTTCTGATGCTGAAACAGATTGACTTATGATCATCTGTACAATTCATGTGCATGCAACGTTTATCTCACATGTCTTAACTCATTCCTTTACTCCCCCACAGGACCATTGACAGCCCCTCTCCCCACTGTCCAGGTGGAAGAGCCTGAGCCAGAAGACTCCTCAGAGGAAGCTGCAACCTCTGAGGGCGCAGCGTCAGCAGAATTCAGTGCACCCAGCACCAGCGCAGATACTCACACCTTGGTGAGACCTTTGGGAGATAGAGTAGTGTTGTCACCTGGTGTATCACAGCTCACAAGTGAGCATCAGCAGATGGTGGAGACAGGGACAGCAGTGGAGAGTCCTCGTCGGAGGCCGCAGTGCGCTCCCAGCTCGGCTCAGCTGCATGTCGACCCTGTGCCTCCGGGTCCATCCAGAAGGAGGGCGGTGCTGGAACTCCAGGAACAGGTGCAGGAGTCTCTGGCAGGTTTTGTCTCCAGGGTCACTGCGAGTGTGAGAGGATGGAGGAGTCCATCGCTAACATGAGCAGAGCCTTTGTGGAGGCATTGGCGCATGAACGCATCACCATGGAAAGGATGGCAACCTCTGTGGAAAGGATGGCTACAGTGGAGGAGAGGATGGCTATGGCTATGGAGGAGCTAAGTCGCCAGAGTGTTGAAAACATGGTGATTGTTCAGAATAGACTGACATCTCTGGAGGAGCGATGGGCAGCTATTGAGCAGAGAAACCAGAGCTTCATGGAAGTCCTCTGGAGTAGAACTGCCAGTGCAGATATGAGTCCTCATGGTCCCCTTGAAGTGTAGCAAGGTGCTGTTAAGTCACTTGCTAGCTCTGAAGTGTGGCTGACCCATGAGAGGGATGTTGGTGGCAGACAACAAGGAAGTGGGGGCTCCTCTCCAAGCGCTCACACTCCCATGCCACTGCAGAGCCCTCGGTCAGAGCCCCACCAGAGTCCTCACCCAACTGAGATGGGTGTCTCATCCCCTGCACAGCCGCAGGAGCAGCAGACTGTTGCCGAGCCCGCACAGGCTCGCAACCCCAGAGGACGCCTGCCATAGGTGTCGAGGCAGGAGCAGCATATAAATGAGCAAGGGGCCTCCACATCTGCTGAAGCCACAGGGGAAGCACCACGTAGGAGCATGCGTAAGAGGAAGATAAAGCACAAGTAGTCACAAGGGTAGTCACTTGGATGTTCTGTTGTGTTTAATTGTTAAGTGCCATCCTTTAGTCTATGTAATAAAATGAAGTGACGGCAAACTGTTGAAGTTCTGGGCTGTGTCATTTCGCTAATGAAAGTTCCACATTGAGGGCTCAGGGCGACTTGGATTTGTCATCATGGTGGTCAGAGTGATAGGAAGCCACAGGTTCTTGTCCATTGTCTATGGTGTGGTAAGAAGATGTGAGCCAAATGTGTTTGATTGCGCAACCTAAGCAAATCTGTCCAAGATGAGTGCATCCCTTGCATCCCGGGCAGCAATTTGCTCGCGTCCTGCTGCTACTGGTTGATGCGCCTCGCACAAGGTCTTCGTTCTCGCTCTTCTCCTCATCCTCATCCTCATCTGAGGAGGCTATGCGCTGAGCCACTTGTCCCTCCGGCAGCTGCAAGCCACGATGCTGTGCGAGGTTGTGAAGTGCACAGCAGACCACGACGATTCTGGAGACCCTGGCTGCTGAGTACTGCAGGGCTCCACCTGATCTATCAAGGCATCTGAATCGCATCTTCAGCAAGACGATGGTTTGCTCGATAATGGATCTGGTCAAAATGTGGCTGGAGTTGTAGCGCTCCTCAGCTTCGTTGGATGGGCTCCTCAACGGCGTCATTAGCCACGTCTTCAGGGGATAGCCCTTGTCTCCAAGTAGCCATCTGCAAAGTTGGTTTGGCGGTCTGAAGAGCGGAGGCACACTAGACTGGCGCAGGATGAAGGAGTCATGGCAACTGCCAGGGCACTCGGCGCAAACATGCAAAATTTCCTTCTTGTGGTTACACACCAGCTGCATGTTGAGGGAGTGGAAGCCCTTGCGGTTGACAAAAAGAGCTGGATTGTGATGGGGTGCCAGTCTACGACGCCCTGCACCCTTGGAAAGCCTGCCATATTTGCAAATCCAACTGCATGCATGGTTACACTTGCTTGATCCTTGGAGAAGTTTATGTAATTGTGCGCCTTGGCAAAGAGGGCATCAGTAACCTGCGTGATGCAAGTGTGTGCGGCCGACTGGGAGATGCCGCTGATGTCTGCTGTTGATCCCTGGAATGAGCCTGAAGTAAAATAGTTGAGTGCGGTGGTGACTTTTACGGCCACTGGTAAGGAGTGTCCACCCGCTCCTCTGGGCTCCAGGTATTTGTGCAGCATTGCGCAGATGTCACCCACTACCTCTTGCGAAAGTCTGAGCCTCCTTTGGCACTGCTGCTCAGTCATGTTGAGGTAGCTCATCCTCTGTCTGTAAACCCTGTTTTGGGGGTATCTCCTGCGGCGACGTGCTTCCATGCGCTGGCGCCTTCTGGCCTGTGCAGCTTCAGGTTGGTGCTCCTGTTGTTGCTCCTGCTGTTGGTGCTCCTGTTGTTCCGGGTTCTGCTGCTGCCGCGGCTGGTCTTCGTCCGAATCTGAGGTCCAGGAGGAAAGGAAATAAATGGTTCCCATGCTGCTAGTATATACCTCAGTTGAGGAAGCGCTCAGTTAGTGTGGGGAGAGGGTTTTCCCAGGAGGTCACAGTGGAGATGGATCTCAGCTTCACCACTTCCAAAATCAGTAGACCTGCAAAAAGTTCTCCAAGACCTGAAAAAGCAAAGTTCTGCCACCTGCAACTGATCCTTGTTGAAAACTCCGTTTTTATGGTGGAGCTGCAGCTGTTAGGAAGCCAGCCACTTGTCAACCCGACAAGATTAGCTGGCGTGTTTCAGGAGAAACGTGCAGCACACTGGAAATGTGGCAAAATTTGAAAGGCCTCTCAAAATGGGATTATAGAGGTCATTAAGTAGCAGTTAAGTGCCTTAAGGGCCTATCCCGCCGCTTGGAGGCGGGACCAAAATGGAGTCTGCAAGCCCGCCTTTGGGAAAGTTGCAGGTCGACGGCGGGATCGGAACCCACCGTCATTTTTACAAATTTCCCACCTGACCTGCCTTCAAACCCGCCTCCTTGGGGCTGGCAAAATCCAGCCCTTAATGTTCATCTCATGCTTCTCAAGCAGCTAAATTGGCGTGTAAATGGCGAAACTGGTGAATATTTTGTTCAATAGCAAAATACTGCGGATGCTGGAAATCTGAAATAACAACAGAAAATGCTGGAAACACTCAGCAGGCTAGGCAGCATCCGTGGAGAGAGAGACAGAGTTAACGTTTCAGGTCGATGACCCAATATTTTGTTAATCCGTTTGCTGATTGTGAAAGCTTAAATGGCTTAAGAAAGAGGCCCATTTTATAAACTAAGGGGGCAATTTTTGCTGAATACTTTAGCTGGTAAAGAGCCTCCGAGGTGGCCAAGATGGGGTCTTACGCTGCAACGCCGGATTAGCCCACGTTTAGCGCAAGACTCCATCTTTGTAAAGGAGTTGAAGCCAGCCCCAGAAACGGCCGCCTGGATACTCGTTAAATAACTGATTATGACTTAAAATGCCTGCTAGCGCTCATAAAAGAGGCTGCATGGCATTTTGCTGGCTAGTGCTTCAACTTGAGGTTGAATCTATCTGATTTAGCACAGTGGTAGTGCCCCACAACAGGGGGTGTCCTCAGTGTGACGACCGTACTTCATCTCCACAAGGACTGTGTACTTGAGGTACGGTGGCATAGTGGACTAATAACCCAGAGGCCTGGACTAATAATCTGGAGGCATGAGTTCAAATCCCATCACTGCAGCTGGGGAATTTAAATTCAGTTAATTAAATAAATCTGGAATAAAAAGATATATCAGTAATGGTGACTATGAAACTACTGGATTGTTGTAAAAACCCATCTGGTTCACTAATGTCCTTTAGGGAAGAAAATCTGCCATCCTTACCTGGTCTGGCCTATATGTGACTCCTTTCTTTTTTCTTTCTTATATGTGACTCCAGACCCACAGCAATGTGGTTGACACTTAACTGCCCTCTGGTACTCAGTTGTACCAATCCGCGACAGAAAACAATAATAAGAATAAAACTGGATAGACAACCGACAGCGACCTCGGCTTCGGACACGGCAAAGGAACACCCAGCTCAATCGACCCTGCAAAGTCCACCTCACTAACATCTGGGGACTTGTGCCAAAATTGGGAGAGCTGTCCCCCAGACTTGTCAAGCAACAGCCTGACATAGTCATACTCACAGAATCATACCTTTCAGCCAATGTCCCAGACTCCTCCATCAACACCGGCAGGACAGACCCACCAGAGGAGGTGGCACAGTGGTATACAGTCAGGAGGGAGTGGCCCTGGGATTTCTCAACATTGATTCCAGACCCCATGAAGTCTTAAGGCTTCAGGTCAAGCACGGGCAAGGAAACCTCCTCCTGATTACAACCTACTGCCCTCCCTCAGCTGAAGAATCAGTACTCCTCCATGTTGAACATCACTTGGAAGAAGCACTGAGAGTAGCAAGGGCACCGAATGTACTCTGGGTGGGGGACTTCAATGTCTATCACCAAGAGTGGCTCAGTAGCATCACTATTGGCCGAGTCCTGAAGGACATAACTGCCAGTCTGGGCCTGCAGCAGGTGGTGAGAGAACCTAACACGAAGGAAAAATCTACTTGACCTCATCCTCACCAACCTACCTGTCGCAGATGCATCTGTCCAAGACAGTATTGGTAGCAGTGACCACCGCACAGTCCTTGTGGAGGCGAAGTCCCGTCTTCACATTGAAGACGCCCTCCATCGTGTGTGGCACAACCACTGTGCTAAATGGGATAGATTCAGAACAGATCTAGCAGCTCAAAACTGGGCATCCATGAGGCGCTGTGGGCCATCAGCAGCAGCAGAATTGTACTGCACCACAATCTGTAACCTCATGGCCCGGCATATCGCTCACTCTACCATTACTATCAAGCCAGTGGACCAACCAGTGTGGAAGAGCATGCCAGGAGCAGCACCAGGCGTACCTAAAAATGAGGTGCCAACCTGGGGATGATGCAACACAGGACTACATGCATGCTAAATAGCAGAAGCAGCATGCTATAGACAGGGCTAAGCGATTCCACAACCAATGGATCAGATCAAAGCTCTACAGTCCTGACACATCCAGTCATGAATGGTGGTGGACAATTAAACAACTAACGGGAGGAGGAGGCTCCAGGAATATCCCCATCCTCAGTGACGATGGAGCCCAGCATGCGAGTGCAAAAGACAAGGCTGAAGCATTTGTAATCATCTTCAACCAGAAGTGCTGAGTCAATGATCCATATTGGCCTCCTCCTGAGGTCCCCACCATCACAGAAGCCAGTCTTCAACCAATTCAATTCTCTCCATGTGATATCAAGAAATGCTGAGTGCACTGGATGCAGCAAAGGCTATGGGCCCCAACAACATCTCGGCTATCGTGCTGAAGACTTGTGCTCCAGAACTAGCCGCGTGTCTAGCCAAGCTGTTCCAGTACAGCTACAACACTGGCATCTACCCGACAATGTGGAAAACTGCCCAGGTATGTCTTGTCAACGAGAAGCAGGACAAATCCAATTCGGCCAATTACCGCCCCATCAGTCGACTCTCAATCATCAGCAAAGTGATGGAAGGTGTCGTCGACAGTGCTATCAAGTGTCACTTACTCACCAATAACCTGCTCATCGATGCTCAGTTTGGGTTCTGCCAGGACCACTCAGCTCCAGATCTCATTACAGCCTTGGTTCAAAATTCCAGAGGTGAGGAATGAGTGACTGCTCTTGGCATCAAGGCAGCATTTGACTGAGTGTGGCATCAAGGAACCCTATTAAAATTGAAGTCAATGGGAATCGGGGAAAACTCGTCACTGGCTGAAGTCATACCTAGCACAAAGGAATTTGGCTGAGGTTGTTGGAGGCCAATCATCACAGGCCCAGGACATCACTGCAGGAGTTCCTCATGGCAATTTCCTAGGCCTTCCCTCCATCATAAGGTCAGAAGTGGGGATGTTGACTGATGATTGCACAGTGTTCAGTTCCATTCACAACTCCTCAAATAATGAAGCAGTCCATGCCCACATGCAGCAAGACCTCGACAACATTCAGGCTTGGGCTGCTAAGTGGCAAGTAACATTCGCGCCACACAAGTGCTAGGTAATTACTATCTCCAACAAGGGAGAGTCTAACCACCGCCCCTTGGCATTCAATGGTATTACCATTGCCGAATCCCCCACCATCAACATCCTGGGGGGTCACCATTGACAGAAACTTAACTGGACCAGCCATATAAATACTGTGGCTGCAAGAGCAGGTCAGATGCTGGGTATTCTGCGGCGAGTGTCTCACCTCCTGACTCCCCAAAGCCTTTCCACCATCTACAAAGCACAAGTCAGAATACTCTCCACTTACCTGGATGAGTGCAGCTCCAACAACACTCAAGAAGCTCGACACCATCCAGGACAAAGCAGCCCGCTTGATTGGCACCCCATCCACCACCTTAAACATTCACTCCCTCCACCACCGGCGCATCGTGGCTGCAGTGTGTACCATCTACAAGATGCACTGCAGCAACTCGCCAGTATTTATTAATGACTTAGATGATGGCATAGAAAGTCATATATCCAAATTTGCCAATGACACAAAGATAGGTGGCATTGTAGTCAGTGTAAATGAAAGCATAAAATTACAAAGGGGTATCGACAGATAAAGTGAATGGGCAAAACTGTGGCAAATGGATTTCAATGTAGGCAAATGCGAGGTCATCCACTTTGGACCTGAAAAGGATAGAACAGGGTAGTTCCTAAATGGTGAAACGCTAAAAACAGTGGAGGTCCAAAGATCATTAAAATGTCATGAACAGATACAGAAAGTAATTAAAAAGGCAAATAGAATGCTGGCCTTTATATCTAGAGGACTAGAATACAAGGGGGTAGAAGTTATGCTGCAGCTGTACAAAGCCCTGGTTAGACCACACCTGGAGTACTGTGAGCAGTTCTGGGCACCACACCTTAGGAAGGATATATTGGCCTTGGAGGGAGTGCAGCATAGATCTACCAGAATGATACCCAGACTTCAAGGGTTAAGTTACAAGGATAGATTACACCAATTAGGCTTATATTCCCTAGAATTTAGAAGGTTAAGGGGTGATCTCATCGAAGTTTTCAAGATATTAAGGGGAACAAAAGGGTAGATAGAGAGAAACTATTTCCGCTGGTTGGGGATTCTAGGATTAGGGGGCATAGTCTACAAATAAAACAAGCTAGACCTTTCAGGCGTGAAATTAGGAAACATTTCGACACACAAAGGGTGGTAGAAGTTTGGAACTCTCTTCCGCAAACGGCAATTGATGCTAGATCAATTGTTAATTTTAAATCGGAGATTGATAGCTTTTTGTTAACTAAACTTATTAAGGGATATGGACCAAAGGCAGGTATATGGAGTTAGGTCGCAGATCAGCCATGATCTCATTGAATGGCAGAACAGGCTCGAGGGGCTGAATGGCCTACTCCTGTTCCTATGTTCCTATGTTCGCCAAGGCTTCTTCGATAGCACCTCCCAAACCTGCGACCTCTACCACCTAGAAGGACAAGGGCAACAGATGCATGGGAATAACATCACCTCCAAGTTTCCCTCCAAGTCACACACCATCCTGACTTGGAAATATATCGCCATTCCTTGATCCTGGAACTTTGTCCCTGACAGCACTATGGGAGTAACTTCACCTTACGGATTGCAGCAGTTCAAGAAGGTGGCTCACCACCATCTTCTCAAGGGCAATTAGGGATGGGCAATAAATGCTGGCCTTGCCAGCGACGCCCACATCCCAGGAACGAATAAATAAAAAAGAACTAATGCGTTCTCATAACAGTGAGCAGCTGTTTGGGAGTAAACAGGACGTTGATGTCAATTTCAAGCTCTACTTTAAGGGATACTCACCATTCATGTTCATTGCTGTTGGAGCTGTGAAGAGGACCTCTGAAACACATCGGGAGACTTTCGGCGACACTTTGTCAAGACTTCGCTAACACTCGAGCAACAACTTTTATGGAAATTCTCTGAGGACTTCACCTAAAAAGAGTGAATGCTGTGCTACTCTACCTTATTGGACACCTGATAGGAGTCACCAGAAGAAAGGGAGCGCTTGGTCATGGGCATCTTGGTAGGGTCCCCTTGGTCTGGACAATCAATGGGAGGAGGACATGAGGCCAGGCAGAGCAGCACCAGCTGCTGCATAAGAGAGGGACAGGAGGGCGAGGTGGACTCCTTCCCCCCTGCAGGTACAGGTCAGCCCTTCTTCTCTGGACCTCCTCCACCAAGACCTCCAGTACAGCATCTGAGAACCTGTGCGCCCTCCCTGAGCCATCCTGAAACCTGCTTCTGTGTGCCAGCCAGCACACTTCACACTTTCAATGGAAGTGGGTGGATGGAGCCTACATATACTCCTCATAAATTGCTTCTAATCTGCGCTTGAATGCAGGAATGACTTGTTTGCTCCCTATCAGCTGGTTGCTGTTAGGAAAGGGCGTTAGGTCAAACGCTAGCCACCAAAATGCCATGCAGCCTCCTTAATGAGTGCTAGCAAGCAATTTAAGTGACAACCAGCCCCTTAGTGATCATCCGGGCTGCCGTTCCTAGCGCAAGATTCAACTCCTTTACCAAGATGGCATCTTGTGCTAAATGTGGGCTAAACTAGCATTTTAGCTCAAGACCCCATCTTGGCCACCTTGGAGGCTCTTTAGTGCCTGAAGGAGCCGTTGAAAATCGCTCCCTATATGTCATATGGAATTGTTGACTACCCTGTTTATTTTATGAAAAGATACAACTTGCAAATGACAAAATTTGAAAGTGAGTTATGTGGATCTTATTGAGTGGAATAATTGTATTAACTTGTGTGGTATTCTATCTAAATGTGTTGTAGTTTTATGTTATTTTATTAAAACGTTAAAATAAGCTAAGCTTTTAGTAATGGAATTGTGGTCAGATATGGTCGTCTCTGTTGTGCAATGCAGAGCCAGGATTGCTGTTAATTATGTCAATGGCGGTCTCCTTTGTTGGTGTGAGCACATGCATCAAGGAAGGATCTCCTCTTGACATTGTACTCTCCTCCCTATTGCAAGTTGTCTTTCAAGAATTGTGGAGGTAGGTTAGTGTGAGCCCTGTTAAAGGGTTTTTAAGATGTATGAGGCAGCTTAGCATAGTGTATATGATGAGAGGAAGAAGCAGTAGGTGTGGGGAAGAGGGGGAAGTAGTTGTGAGAACAGCAAGTCGTGAGTGTGCAAGTGCATACAGAAGTAGATGCAGTGAAGTGTCCTGCTGTGATTGCAGAAGTGGCATGGGAAGCTGCGGAGGGATGTATTGGTAGGGACTAAAATAGGGTGGTGCAGGACTGTACAGAGAGTAAGAGGGATGTGAAAAGGAGTCTAACCTTGGCAGTTCTGGTAAGGTCATTAAATTTCTTCCTGCACTGCTGCCAGGTCCTGGGAACAATGCTTCTGGCATTTACATGTTCTGTCACCTCTTCTCATTGCTGCTAGGAAAATTGCCTGCGCACGCATCAACCATCACTGGGGAATACAACCTCTTTTCTGCTGCTCACTTGCTTTATGAGCACCTCCACCATGCCATCTGAAAACCTGAGATCCCTGGCTGCAGTCATCAGCAGAATGTGAAAAATGAGTTCTAGTATCCAGCATATGAAAATTACACCTTTCCTTAAAGAGATGCAGGCTGCTTTTAAATGGAAACATCCCCACCAGATTTTCCACCTACCCAATCAGTGAGCTGACTATAGGGAGTGCGAATAACGCTGGAAATTCACCCTGAATATAATGAGGAACACACATGAAAATGAAACACACCTCCCATTGACTTCATCAGGTAGGCAGAGTGGACAGCTCGCGTACCCCCTGCCCGTGTACGCAAAAGATAAGAAACAATGCCATTATATCTACACTGCAGGCACATGTACAGTGCCCAGTTTTGCCCCATAAGGCACTAATGAAATATTTATTGTTCTGAAATTGCAACTATGATTTAAAACACTCACTAGGTTTACAGAGCGTTGCCTTAGGCCTACAGCTATTTTGTGTTGCAATAATATCATGCCAGAGTGTATTAAGCAGTTTCTTAAGTAAATTCTAATGTTGCTTCTAGCAATAGAAATGCATTTTAAAGAAGAAATTCATGACTAATCATAATACTGGAGGCTGCATTGTGTATACAATGTATGCAAGGCATTGGAAAATGTGAAATTAAACCTATATGTCAGGCTGATGAAATGTTTAAGATCAGGGAAAAGGAGCGGATGCCTGAATGTTAATCCGGGCCTGCATTTGTGCATTCTGAACTCCTCGATTCTAGATTAAGAAAATTCCCAAACAGATTTTGAAATCTGAATAGGAGTATAAATTCATATTTTACTTTCAAAATGATAAATGGAACGTGATCAATTCAAAAACATTTAAATCTTCTGAATATATTAAAGAAAATACTTTATTTCATGCATAATGCTGCAGTAGTTATTGATAATTTTAATAAAATATATGTTATGTCATTATTTTGGACAATTGGGTGGTGTGTGAGTAATGAATATTGATCCATTATATCTTCTGTTAATTGGGTGTCGATATTTATATGAATATCAACAGCAACAAACTGAATACATTTAATGCTTTTAGTGACAGAATTAATTATCTCCCGATGGCTGCTGTGTTTTGTAGTAGTCTCACTTGGCCCTTATGCATGAATAACTTTGACTGAGAGAGATGATAGAAAAATACATAGTAATTCTGCTGTGCATGCAAAAGGAAATATTTGTAAGATTCATAAATGAGCAATCCTGTAAAATATGTAAGAAATATTAGGGCATATTTTTCTGGGTTTAGTGTCTAAATAGTTTCTAAAATATGAGTATTATGCACAGGTAAATCGGGCACTAATCTTTTGCCATTTCTGCACCTAAATAGCACTGCGCCTGAATTTCCTGTATGGCTTTTAGGTGACTGATGAGCCCTCATCAGGCAATGTAAATTACATGCAAATGAATGTCAGGTGCCTTTGCGCATACATTTCCTGTAATAGCGCTGGGTGCAGTTCAGGGGCAGACTGCTTCCAGAAAAAAAAACTGCTGCTACTGTTTCCAGAGCTTCTGTTTAGGTTTTAAGAAACAGGCTGTTCTTTAGAGTTCTGTTTTGAGACCTCTTCTGTTCACTGCGATCATCAATGATTTGGATAATGGGCTAGAGGGAGTGATGTCCAAATTTTCAGGTGATACTCACATAGAAGCTATAGTAAGTAATTCTTAGGACCAAAAGAGGTTGCAAGGGGATATTGATAAGATGGTGGAATGGACAAAAAAGTGGCAGATAGAATTCAATGTCAGTAAATGTGAGGTGGTACATATTGGTTAAAAAATGTTATAATTATACTTAGGGGAAAGCTGGGTGACATAGAAGAGCAGAGAGATTTGGGGGTTCAGGTTTACAAGACATTAAAAGCAACATCTCATGTGGATAAGGCCATAAAAAAGCTAATGGAATACTGGGTTTTATGGTGAATCTATATAAAACCTCGGTAAGACCACAGTTGGAGTACTGTGTGCAGTTGTGGGCACCACACTATAGGAAGGATGTTGAAGCAATTGGGGCGGGGGGGGCGGGGTACAGTACAGATTCACTAGGATGCTGCCTGGTATGAGTAAATAAAAATATGAAGAAAAACTTGAAGAATTGGGTTCATTAGAAAAGATGAGATAAAGGGGTAATTCGATAAGAGTTGTTTAAAATTATGAAGGAATGCTACAGTAGAAAGAAAGAAACAGTTTCCCAGTAGTTGAGGGGACTAAAATATAAAATATTAAATGTAAGAGATTTAGGACAGAGAGCAGGAGAAACTTTTCACAGAGAGTTGCGAGGCTGTGGAATGCACTGCCAGAGACCGTGTCAACATTTATGCATAGATTAGATAGGTGGTTGAAGGAAAGAGGGACAAAGAGATATGGGGACTGAGCGGGCACATGAAAACAGGACTACATTCATGTGGAGGATAGGTACTGACATGGATTGAACAGCCAGTTTCTATGTAATTTACTTTTTAAGTTTATCCTTTCAAAGTTCTATCCATTATTTTGTGCAGAATTTCAGTTTAAATCCTGCATAGTATTTTTTATGGACTTGCAAAAGTTGTATTAGTCTTACCATTCTGTAAACTTACTTGAATTTCACAGTGAGAATAAGGGAGAATGTTGTGTTCATTTGAGTGTTGTTTTGAGTCCAATCTACTTACATGTGCAGAATGGACAGTTACTCCTATGGTAGAAAGATCAGTTTAAGGTATGTTTCCCAATACACCATTCTTAAAGGCATCTTGAATTCCATTATCAAGGCTGGACATGTTAGGTTTGATTTATGTGTAATGATTATATTCAGTATTTAGAATCTCTTTTAAAATGATTGGATAAAAAAGATTTTCAAATAACCCATTTCTATTTCACTGGCTCTACAAATCATAATGCCAAAGGGAAGATAATTCTGGATTGTGCAATAGTTCAGCACAAATGAGAGAAGGTTGTGCAGGCAAGAGGATTTTCATGTTCTTTTGGCCTGTTTTCAAACACTAGAACACTTAAGTTGTAAGTTGCTGTTTAGTTTGAAATCTGAGCATATCTTGTAGTGTCCTTTGTGTTACATAAATGTAATGGATAATGGCTCTAGTTTTATGAGATCCACACAGGAATTTGAGAAAGAAATACTTTTTCTGATCTGCTGTAGTCCAGGAAACCCAAAAATAAAATCCTAAAAGGTGCTAAGGCAACCCAAATAGTAGGCAGATGATGTTGCAATGTCAGCAGTGAACCATGGAAATTACTTTGTGCACGTGTCATGAAATTGCAAGTAGCTAATAAGGGATTTCTTAAAAAGGAGAAAACTTTTATGGTGTTGAATGCGGAGAAGGCATTAAATGCATTAAACTCTCCAACATTGAAGCATTATAGCAATAGTGTGACCGAGGGGTAAATTTGAACTTCGGGGGTTTAAAACTGGCAGTTTTAGATCGGCTACCCATTATACATCCCACCCGACTTTCATTGTGACACAGGCTGTATGTGTGGTAAATGGTAAGTTTGTGCAGACTCGTGACTTTCAATTTATTATAAATATATAACAGAAAGTATATACTTCATGGAATGGTTTCATTCGCTTTTTGATTTTTTTTTGTCAGCTGTGGCACTAAATGCAGATGCTGGTTGTGCATTGTTTCACTGGGGGAATTTTAACCCTAAGAATGGGTGGATTTAGGCCGGGTAGGTAGGTAAAATAAGTAATTTTTAGATCGTGACTGCAACCTGGCTCCAACGCACCCACTTCCTGGTTTAACCGAGGCGCGTTGGATGCCTGCGAGTCCTTAATTAGTGCAGGTAGGCGGGTACTTATCGCAGAAATTAACATCCTTATAAACCATTAATGAGGTCTTTTTGCTTTGAATTTTACTTACCTTTAAATTTAACATTTCGGCAGCTGAAGAGGGGGTACGAGAAGGACAGTATCCAGCGGGTAAATGCTTTTCCAGCACTGCATGTGGGCCAGGAGGAGCAGGAATGCTTCCCCGGTCTCTCAAGCAAACCTGGTTCCCACCCCACGATCGGTCTACCCCACATAGAATCACAGAATCATAGAATTTTACGGCGCAGAATGAGGCCATTTGGCCCATCGTGTCTGCCGGCCGAAAAAGAGCTATCCAGCCTAATCTCACTTTCCAGCTCTTGGTCCGTAGCCTTGTAGATTACGGCACTTCAAATGCATACCCAAGTACTTTTTAAATGTGATGAGGGTTTCTGCCTCTACCATCCTTTCAGGCAGTGAGTTCCAAACCCCCCACCATCCTCTGGGTGAAAAATTTCTCCTCAACTCACGTCTAATCCTTCTACCAATTACTTTAAATCTATGCCCCCAAGTTATTGACTTCTCTGCTAAGGGAAATAGGTCCTTCCTATCCACGCTATCTAGGCCTCTCATAATTTTATACACCTCAATTAAATCTCCCTTCAGTCTCCTCTGTTCCAAAGAAAACAACCCCAGCCTATCCAATCTTTCCTCATAGCTAAAATTCTCAATGATCTACCCCCCACTCCCTGCCACATTCCAACCACAATCTCCCAACCCCGACCTTCCATCCACGATCTCCCCTCGACCTTCCATCCACGGTCTCTCATCCGACCTTCCATCCACGATCTCCCCCCGACCTTCCATCCACGGTCTCTCATCCGACCTTCCATCCACGATCTCCCCCCGACCTTCCATCCACGGTCTCTCATCCGACCTTCCATCAACGATCTCTCCCCGACCTTCCATCCACGGTCTCTCATCCGACCTTCCATCCATGATCTGCCCTCCCCGACCTTCCATCCACGATCTCCCCCCGACCTTCCATCCACGGTCTTTCATCCGACCTTCCATCAACGATCTCCCCCCGACCTTCCATCCATGGTCTCTCATCCGACCTTCCATCCATGATCTGCCCTCCCCGACCTTCCATCCACGATCTCCCCCCGACCTTCCATCCACGGTCTTTCATCCGACCTTCCATCCACGATCTTCCCCCCTGACCTTCCATCCACGGTCTCTCATCCGACCTTCCATCCACGGTCTCTCATCCGACCTTCCATCCACGGTCTCTCATCCGACCTTCCATCCACGGTCTCTCATCCGACCTTCCATCCACGATCTCCCCCGACCTTCCATCCACGGTCTCTCATCCGACCTTCCATCCACGGTCTCTCATCCGACCTTCCATCCACGATCTCCCCCCGACCTTCCATCCACGGTCTCTCATCCGACCTTCCATCCACGATCTCCCCCCCGACCTTCCATCCACGGTCTCTCCCCGACCTTCCATCCACGGTCTCTCATCCGACCTTCCATCCACGGTCTCCCCACCCCAGACCTTCCATCCACGATCTCCCCCCTCCGACCTTCCATCCATGATCACCCCCCTGACCTTCCATCCACGATCTCCCCTCGACTTTCCATCCATGATCTCCCCCCCGACCTTCCATCCACGATCTCTCCTCGACCTTCCATCCACGATCTCCCCCGACCTTCCATCCACGATCACCCCCCCGACCTTCCATCCACGATCACCCCCCCTGACCTTCCATCCACGATCTCCCCCCCCCCGACCTTCCATCCACGATCTCCCCCCCCCCCCGACCTTCCATCCACGATCTCCCCACCCCTGACCTTCCATCCACGATCTCCCCCTCGACCTTCCATCCATGACACCCTCCTCTCTGCTCCCCGGCTGTTGCACACCAGCCCAGGCTAGCCTGCCCAACAGCTAGTCAGCCTCTCAATCTGGATGGCTGCCAGGTGGGATATGGAGAAAATTAAATTAAATTAGGTCCTGCCGTTTAATTTGGCAGGACTTCCGTTTTACCCGCATTTCCAGTTTTCCCGGCTGCTCCGACCCCGCTCCTACCCCATCATCCGTAAATACTGGGGCCATTGTATCCACACTGAAAGATTCAGGACTGTGATTGTCACCAAGAAATAATTTGTAGTTGATAACGATATTCAATCATGTAGTCATATTGTGACAACAACACTGCCCAACATTGCATTCTTGATGCGGCCATTGCAGGGAAGGCAGATTTGGGCCCCAATATTGCTCGGCGTGGTTTGTGATCGGTTATCAGGGTAAACTTTCTCCCAATCAGGAACTGTTGGAATTTCTTGATTCCAAATACTATGGTGAGTGTTTCCTTTTCAATTTGCGCATAGTTCTTTCACTCTTTGTGAGGGTTCACGATGCAAACGCGATTGGTTTCTCTTGGCCGTCATCCATTACATGGCTTATGACAGCTCCCACACCGTAGCTGGAAGCATCACACGCTAACTTAAGCTCACGCTCTGTGTCGTAGTGCACAAGTAGAGCATCGCCAGAGAGACTTCTCTTACAAGCGTCGTAAGCTTCCTGTTGTGCCTTCGTCCACTTTCACTGGACATCCTTCTTGAAGAGCTCGTGCAATGGTCGCTAACTCAGGTAAGAAACGTGCGTAGTACTGGACCATTCCAAGGAAAGATCTTAACTCAGACACGTTCTGTGGCTTTGGAGCATTGATGACAGCATCAACTTTTCCCTTCACTGGTTGCAAGCCATTTGCATCAACTTTCAGACCGAGGTACACAACCTCAGGCTGCACAAAAGCACATTTGCTCCTTTTCAATTTGACGTTGTGGGCATTCAACCTTTGAAGCACTATATCTAACACTTCTAGATTTTCAGCACATCGTCTTGATTGCATAAGCAATTTGGAACTCCTTGCAAAATCTTATCAATCGTAGCCTGGAAGATTTTGGGGGAGGACTTTACACCGTACGGCAGCTTGGTGTATGAGTACAGACCCTTGTGTGTATTGATGGTGAGATACTGCTGACTCTCTTTGTCAACATTCAGCTGAGCGTAAGCCTGTGACAGGTCAAGCTTGGAGAAAACCTTTGACCCAGAGAGTACTGCATACAAATCTTGCGATGTAGGTAACGGGTACTGCTCATCGTCAACTGCTTGGTTGATAGTCACTTTGTAGTCACCGCACAAGCGTACAGTTTTGTCTGCTTTGGGCACTATCACAATCGAGGTAGCCCATTCACTTTTGTCAGTTTTTACTAGCACTCCGTTCTCTCTGAGCTTCACTAGCTCTTCCTCCACCTGACTTTACAACGCATAGGGGACCGGCCTTGCCTTACAATAGACAGGCTTTGCGTTGGACTTGATGCGGATATGCGCGTTATACCCAGTGATGCCCTCATAACTGTCTGTGAACATGCTTTCGTACTTGTTCAGCAGTGTTGAGTTGCTTCTTTGAAGCAGCTAAACTGAAGATGTTTTTCCAGTCTAGTTTTAACTTTCTCAACCAGTCTTTGCCCATGAGAATTGGCCTGTTTTAGCTTGCTACAATAATAGGCAGCTTTACTGACTGACCATTGTGTTGAACTGTACATTCCATTTGTCCACATGTCTCTAGGATTTCTCCAGAGTAGGTTTTTAACTCTACGGTACTTTTTGTAAGTGGTATTTAATTAAACTTACCCTCATATGTATCCTTACTCATGATAGAGCAGTCCACTGCTGTGTCAATACACATATCAATATATTGCTCGTTGATCAAAAGTTTTGTATGGAAGTCTTTCTCACGACTACTATCGTTGCCACTCGTGGCATAGATACTGTAGATGCTTAGTTCTTCAACATCAGGTGTGTTCACTTCAATATCGTGAACTCTTCCCTTTTGTTGTTGCTGCTTTGCATTGCCACTAGAATAGTTCTTACTTCCTGCTTTAGATCTAGCTCTGCAAGCTGTTGAAATATGGCCTGGCTTCTGGCAGTGAAAACACTTCGCATTTCTGTATTGGCAGGACTGTGGTGAGTGATTTCCATTGCAGCGACAACAATTCACTGAACTGCTCTCGCCGACATGCTTTTGACTCGGTCTCTTAGCTTTAGGTTTGGCGGTGGCTTTGTGACTGTAGACCTCAGCTGCACTAGTCACTTGCGTTGAACGGAGCTCCCTAGCATTCTTAGATGCCATCTCCATAGATAGGGCAATTTTGCATGCTATTTCAAACGTTAGGTTCAGAGTGTTCAGTAACTTGGACTGTCTGTGCTCATCCACCAGTCCACACACAAACTTGTCTCGCAATGCACAATCCAAAAATGTCCCTAAGTTGCAATGCAAAGACAGGTTCTTAAGAGCTGCAATGTACTCACTGATGGTTTCACTTTGTTTTTGGTTTCTCGTATCAAACTTATAGCTCTCTGCTATTTCTAACGGCTTTGGGTCCAAATGGTCCTCGAGTTTCTCAACAATGTCTTCAACCGACGCATCCTTCACTTTCCCTGGCACGAGTAGGTTTGTCAGCATTCCATAGACATCTGGCCCGATCTCCGTCAGAAAAATTACTTTTTTACGTTCACAAATTACTTTATTTTGAGCTTGAACATTCTCATCTGCACCTTCGGTCTCAATAATGTTATTGGCCCTAAAAAAAATCTCCATCTGCTCAATGTAAGAACTGAAAGGTTCGCGAGCTCGGTCATACATGCCGAGGCTTCCGATGAATCCCTTAGGCGCAGCCATGATTGTCCCGATCCCGTCGAACAGTGACTCAGCACGCTACCTGTGTACATGTGAGAATCAACGCCACTGTTGCTGTGTATACATACACACGAAGGTGAAGCACAGATGATTCTGCATCAGCATTAACGGTAAAACATCGCAAAAATTCAGTTCAGGTGTCACAAATTCACCTTAAACTTGTCCACTCAAAGGTTGAACACTGTGTCCTTCCATGATCCCTAAAAATGTCTTTTTTGGGATCCCATCTTCGTCGCCAAAATATAATATACTTAGGTAGAACAAATGAAGGACAGAGACACAATGAGTTGCTAGTCCATATGCTTGCTTTATTAGGCCAGAGCGAACTGAGCATGCTCATACCAAACCATGTGATAATACATTACACTTATGTAAAGGAGGGACAGTATAATCATACACTACAATGAGTCAGTATCTTCAGCAGAGGAGGAATGTAAACCACGAAGGGATGGAATTGACCAAATATTGCAGATGTAATCTCTAAGTTAAATACTGAAATACAAAGTCAAAAGGTAATTAGCTTATCCAATGAGTCATTTTGATTTCCTGATGTATCTATTTTCAGTGGAGTACGATTTACCCACTATCTAGGTTATGTCTTTGTGATTGGATAAATCCAGATGAAACCTTTATGGGTGTGATAACCTTTGAATACTTCTAACTAAAGATATTACAGTTGCAGAGCACATATAATGGGTTAACTTTCACAGATTGATTTGGTTTAGTGGCTAGATAGTGAGTGCTAATCTCATTGGCCTTTCTGAAGGCTTATCTTAAAACTGCACCTTAAAGCAGATGAATGCAATCTGTCAATACTTTTTCAGTAACCTCATCGCTGGTATTATATGCAGTATAATTTTTTCATACTTTTATACTAGTACTAGTACTTTATTTTCCTCTGAATATGTCTTTGCTTGCTTTAGCTTTAGAGCAACTCCTCCTCACCAATTTGCCATATTGCTAACTCTGCACTGAGTACATGAATTTATTGGATGAATTCAAATATGTGGCACAGGTTAAGGATACAATAAGAACTTTTTTTTGCAAAGGATTGCATGAGTGAATTTATAAGCATATTAGGAATAATGTTTCATATATAAATGACTACTTCAAAAGGAAATTCTCTTTGATTATAGATTGCTTTTTCATGCTCAATGCACCCATGAGTATCCCACTCACCACTGGCAGCAGGGTTTTAAACCTAATAAAACAAATGAGTCGGAAATTAAATTGTCTGAATCTGCATCAACCTGCGTTCACTTTATCCCACCATGGGACCTCTGACTTTAACTCTGGACTTCCTCCTATTGTCTCCTATCTATTCCCTGTTACTACCAGGAAATATGTATTCTAATCACTGCTACATAACCAGTCCTATATAACTTGCGTTTTCCCTGTGTCTATTCGCATGCGCATTTTGGCTGCCGCTCCGGACCCGAGCCGATCACTTCTATTTCCACATTTTTCTCCCCCTTTTTCTTTCTCTCCAGCCCACCTTGACTGCTCTCTCCTGTCATCATGCCTCCTTTCATTTCTCCTCTCTTCGATACTCTGCCCTCCCAAATCTCTACCACAACCCTTCATTACTCTTCGACCTTCCTACTCTCCTGCCCCCATCTCAGGTTTGACTCCCTCTTAGATAAGCCTACAGCTTCCCTCTGTGCCTCTCTTGGCATCCTCCGAAGGGCCCATCGAGGCACTCGTCACTGCCTCCTCACGAGCAGCAACCCCAACTGTATCATCCTAATCTCTCACCGACCTTCTTGCCCAGTGCACCTGCTGGGGGCTAACCTTGCCACTCTCCTCCCCATCCAACTCACCCCTCGCAGTGCTGACCCTGTGGATTCGGCAGCGGATCAGCTATCACCGCCCCTCTCCGCATCTTCCTCCAGACTGCCCGTTCATTTGTGAACAATGCCCTTGCCATCTATGAGCTTATCGAGGCTGATTGCATCAACATCATGACCTTGACGGAAACCTGGCTGAGTGGTGATGACATCTTACCCCTAACTGAAGCCTCACCACCTAGCTGTGCCATCCACCACTTGCCCCGCCAGACCATCGCGGTGGCGGTGTGGCCCTTATCAGCAAATCACACCTTGGTCTGTCCCCCTACTCCTCTGGCACTTTCTCCTCCTTTGAGCATCTCACCTTGCTCCACCCCTCTCACCTCTCATTTAAAAACCTCGTTCTTTCCTTTTATATTCGTTCCTGGGATGTGGGCGTAGCTGGCAAGGCCAGCATTTATTGCCCATCCCTAATTGCCCTTGAGTTGGTGGTGGTGAGCCGCCTTCTTGAACCGCTGCAGTCCGTGTGGTGATGTTAGGGAGGGAGTTCCAGGATTTTGATCCAGCGATGATGAAGGAATGGCGATATAGTTCCAAGTCAGGATGGTGTGTAACTTGGAGTGGAACTTGCAGGTGATGTTGTTCCCATGCTCCTGCTGCCCTTGTCCTTCTAGGTGGAAGAAGTCGCGGGTTTGGGAGGTGCTGCCGAAGAAGCCTTGGCAAGTTGCTGCAGTGCATCTTGTAGATGGTACACACTGCAGCCATGGTGCGCTGGTGGTGCAAGGAGTGAATGTTTAAGGTGGTGGATGGGGCACCTATCAAGCGGGATGCTTTGTCCTGGATGGTGTCGAGCTTCTTGAGTGTTGTTGGAGCTTCACTCATCCAGGCAAGTGGAGAGTATTCCATCACACTGCTGACTTGTGCCTTGTAGATGGTGGAAAGGCTTTGGGGAGTCAGGAGGTGAGACGCTCACTGCAGAATAGCCAGCCTCTGACCTGCTCTTGTAGCCACAGTATTTATGTGGCTGGTCCAATTAAATTTCTGGTCAATAGTGACCCCCAGGATGTTGATGATGGGGGATTCAGTGATGGTCATGCCGTTGAATGTCAAGTGGCGGTGATTAGACTCTCTCTTTTTGGAGATAGTCATTGCCTGGCACTTGTGTGGCACGAATGTTTCTTGCCACTTATCAGCCCGAGGCTGAATGTCGTTCAGGTCTTGCTGCATTCGGGCATTGACTGCTTCATTATCTGAGGAGTTGTGAATGGAACTGAACACTGTGCAATCATCAGTGAACCTCCCCATTTCTGACCTTATAGAGTTATAGAGTTATACAGCACAGAAAGAGGCCCTTCGGCCCATCGTGTCCGCGCCGGCCATCAAGCCCTGTCTATTCTAATCCCATTTTCCAGCACTTGGTCCGTAGCCTTGTATGCTATGGCGTTTCAAGTGCTCATCTAAATGCTTCTTGAATGTTGTGAGGGTTCCTGCCTCTACCACTCTTTCAGGCAGTGAGTTCCAGATTCTAACCACCCTCTGGGTGAAAAAGTTTTTCCTCAAATCCCCTCCAAACCTCCTGCCCCTTACCTTGAAACTATGCCCCCTTGTTATTGACCCCTCTACTAAGGGGAAAAGTTCCTATCTATGCCCCTCATAATTTTGTACACCTTAATCAGGTCCCCCCTCAGCCTCTCTGCTCTAAGGAAACAACCCCAGCCTGTCCAGTCTCTCTTCATAGCTGAAGCGCTGCAGCCCAGGTAACATCCTGGTGAATCTCCTCTGCACCCTCTCCAATGCAATCACATCCTTCCTATAGTGTGGCGACCAGAACTGCACACAGTATTCCAGCTGTGGCCTAACTAGCGTTTTGTACAGCTCCATCATAACCTCCCTGCTCTTATATTCTATGCCTCGGCTAATGAAGGCAAGTATCCCATATGCCTTTTTAACCACCTTATCTACCTGTCCTGCTGCCTTCAGGGATCTATGTACATGCATGCCAAGGTCCCTCTGATCCTCTGTCCTTCCTAGGGTCCTACCATTCATTGTGTATTCCCTTGCCTTGTTAGTCCTCCCAAAATGCATCACCTCACACTTTTCAGGGTTAAATTCCATTTTCCACTGTTCTGCCCATCTGACCAACCCGTCTATATCGTTCTGTAGCCTGAGGCTTCCCTCCTCGCTATTTACCACTCCACCAATTTTCGTGTCATCTGCAAACTTACTGATCATACCCCCTACATTCATATCTAAATCATTAATGTACACTACAAACAGCAAAGGACCCAGCACCGATCCCTGCAGTACACCACTGGACACAGGCTTCCAGTCACAAAAAGAACCTTCGACCATCACCCTCTGCCTCCTGCCACTAAGCCAATTTTGGATCCAATGTGCCAAATTGCCCTGGATCCCATGGGCTCTTACCGTCTTGACCAGTCTCCCATGTCGGACTTTGTCAAAAGCCTTACTGAAGTCCATGTAGACTACATCAACTGCACTACCCTCATCCACACACCTAGTCACCCCCTCGAAAAATGCAATCAAATTGGTTAGACATGATCTCCCCCTGACAAAGCCATGCTGACTATCCTTGAATAATCCTTGCCTCTCCAAGTGGAGATTAATTCTGTCCCTCAGAATTTTTTCCAATAATTTCCCTACCACTGATGTTAGGCTCACTGGCCTGTAATTCCCTGGTTTATCCCTACTACCCTTCTTGAATAATGGTACTACGTTAGCTGTTCTCCAGTCCTCTGGCACCTCCCCTGAGGTTCTGAAAATTTGTGTCAGAGCCCCTGCAATCTCCTCCCTTGCCTCACACAGCAGCCTGGGATACATCTCATCTGGGCCTGGGGATTTATCCACTTTTAAGCCCGCTAAAACCGCTAGTACCTCCTCCCTCTCAATACTAATTTGTTGAAGTATATCACAATCCCCCTGCCTGATTTCTATGCCTACATCGTCCTTCTCCATAGTGAACACAGATGCAAAATATTCATTTAAAACCTCACCTACATCTTCTGGCTCTACACACAGATTGCCACTTTGGTCCCTAATGGGCCCTACTCTTTCCCTGGTTATCCTCTTGCCCTTAGTATACTTATAAAACACCTGATGGAGGGAAGGTCATTGATGAAGCAGCTGCAGATGGTTGGGCCTAGGACACTGCCCTGAGGAACTCCTGCAGCGATGTCCTGGGGCTGGGATGATTGGCCTCCAACAACCACAACCATCTTCCTTTGTGCTAGGTATGACTCCAGCCAGTGGAGAGTTTTCCCCCTGATTCCCATTGACTTCAATTTTACTGGAGCTCCTTGATGTCGCACTCGGTGAAATGCTGCCTTGATGTCAAGGGCAGTCACTCTCACCTCACCTCTGGAATTCAGCTCTTTCGTCCATGTTTGGACCAAGGTTGTAATGAGGTCTGGAGCCGAGTGGTTCTGGCGGCACCCAAACTGAGCATCAGTGAGCAGGTTATTGGTGAGTAAGTGCCGCTTGATAGCACTGTCAACAACACCTTCCGTCACTTTTCTGATGATTGAGAGTAGACTGAGGGGGTGGTAATTGGCCGATTGGATTTGTCCTGCTTTTTGTGGACAGGACATACCTGGGCAGTTTTCCACATTGTCGGGTAGATGCCAGTGTTGTAGCTGTACTGGAACAGCTTGGCTAGAGGCGTGGCTTGTTCTGGAGCACAAGTCTTCAGCATGACAGCCGGGATGTTGTCAGGGCCCAAAGCCTTTGCTGTATCCAGTGCGCTCAGCGTTTCTTGATATCACGTGGAGTGAATCGAATTGGCTGAAGACTGGCTTCTGTGATGGTGGGGACCTCAGGAGGAGGCCGATATGGATCATTCACTCAGCACTTCTGGTTGAAGATGATTGCAAGTGCTTCAGCCTTGTCTTTTGCACTCACGTGCTGGGCTCCGTCATCACTGAGGATGGGGATATTCCTGGAGCCACCTCCTCCTGTTAGTTGTTTACTTGTCCACCACCATTCATGACTGGATGTGTTAGGACTGCAGAGCTTTGATCTGATCCATTGGTTGTGGAATCACTTAGCTCTGTCTATAGCATGCTGCTTCAGCTGTTTAGCATGCATGTAGTCCTGTGTTGCAACTTCCCCAGGTTGGCACCTCTTTTTTTTTTTAAGTACGCCTGGTGCAGCTTCTGGCATGCTCTTCTGCTCTCCTCATTGAACTGGGGTTGGTCCCCTGGCTTGATGGTAATGGTAGAGTGAGGGATATGCCGGGCCATGAGTTTACAGATTGTGGTGGAATATAATTCTGCTGCTGCTGGTGGCCCACAGCACCTCATGGTGTGCAGTTTTGAGCTGCTAGATCTGTTCTGAATCTATCCCATTTAGCACGGTGGTAGTGCCACACAACACGATGGAGGGTGTCCTCAGTGTGAAGATGAGATTTCATCTCCACACGGACTGTATAGTGGTAACTGCTACCAATGCTGTCATGGACAGATGCATCTGCGACAGGTAGATTGGTGAGGACGAGGTCAGGTAGGTTTTTCTCTTGTGTTGGTTCTCTCACCACCTACCACAGCCCTAATCTGGCAGCTATGTCCTTCAGGACTCGGCCAGCTCAGTCAGTAGTGTTGCTACCGAGCCACTCTTAGTGATGGACATTGAAGTCCCCCACCCAGAGTACATTCTGTGCCCTTGCTACCATCAGTGCTTCTTCCAAGTGGTGTTCAACATGGAGGAGTACTGATTCATCAGCTGAGAGAGGGCAGTAGGTGGTAATCAGAAGGAGGTTTCTTTGCCCATTCTTGACCTGAAGCCATGAGACTTCATGGGGTCTGGAGTCAATGTTGAGGACTCCCAGGGCCACTCCCTCCCGACTGTATATCACTGTGCCACCACCCCTGGTGGGTTTGTCCTGCCGGTGGGACAGGAAATACGCAGGGATGGTGATGGAGGAATCTGGGACATTGGCTGAAAGGTATCATTCTATGAGTATGACTATGTCAGGCTGTTGCTTGACTAGTCTGTGGGACAGCTCTCCCAATTTTGGCACAAGTCCCCTGATGTTAGTGAGGATGACTTTGCAGGGTCAACTGGGCTGGGTGTGCCTTTGTCATTTCTGAAGCCAGTGCCGAGGTCGATGCTGGGTGGTCAGTACATGTTTTTAAAAAAAAATTCTCTTCCACCCACCCAAGTACCATAAAAATGTTCTCACCGTGATATCTTCATTGATTTTCTCCCTCTGCACCGAACGACTTCTCATCCTCGGTGATTTCAACCTCCATCTGAATTCATCATGCTCTCTCTCCTCTGAGTTGACTGCCCTCCTGTACTCCCTTAATCTCTCCCTCCCTGTAAACTCTCCAACCCATATACACGACCTCCCCCTTGACCTTACCATTTCACGTGGCCTCGCCACTCCCATCATGTCAATCACATATAAGGCCATCTCTGATCACATTCTTGTATCGCTCTACACCCACATCCCCCTTTCCCCCCCACCCACCCCCCCCAACCCTACTTCCTTCTGTGTCCGCTCCTGGAAAAAATTCTCACCCAACTCACTTACAACTGCACTTACAAAATCCCAACTCTCTAGCCTTTGGCCCTCCATTCACCATGACATTTCTGCAGTTACCAATCTGCTCAACCACACCCTCACCACCACTTTTGGTGGCCTAGTCCCTATTAAAACCATTACACTCTCTCACCCTGGTTGTTCCCCCGGTACGGCCCTCATCTCCGCTACCTTAAGTCCAAGGGACGCAGGCTTGAACGATATGGTGGACAACTGGTTTAGTCATTCACCGCCAGATCTGGCTGGACCACATAAAGCATTATCTGGTCCTGCTCTCGTCTGCCAACACTGCTCACTATTCCAGGATCATTCTGGAATGCAAAGATACCCCCCGACTTCTTTTCTCTACTGCTAACTGTCTTCTTAAACCCCTCTCCCCTGTCTCCTCCACCCTCACCTCCAATAACAAGTGCGAGGAGCTCATAGACTTCTTTGTCTCTAAGATTGAGACCATCCGATCAGCTGCCTCTGCCACTTCCCTTCATTCCCCGAGCCCACCGGGCCAAACTTTTTCTGAGGTTTCCCCCCTGCTCTAGCCCTGAACGCACACCTTCCTCCAGTTTCTCACCGATCTCCCCTCATGCACTCTCCGAGCTCATCTTGTCCATGAGACCCACTTCCTGCTCCACCGACCCCTTTCCCACTAAACTGCTGACCACCCAACTTCCTTTTCTGACTCCCATGTTAGCTGATATTGTTAATGGTTCTCTCTCCTCAGGTACTCTTCCCCTCTCCCTCAAATCTGCCGTCATCACCCCTCTCTTCAAAAATCAACCCTTAACCCCTCTGTCCTTACAAACTACTGCCCCCATCCCCATCTCCAAAGTCCTTGAATGGGTTGTCGCCTCCCAAATCCGTGCCCATTTTTCCCGGAACTCCATGTTTGAATCCCTGCAATCGGGTTTCTGCCTCTGCCACAGTACCGAAATGGCTTTTATCAAAGTCACAAATGTGACTGTGACAAAGGAAAACTATCCCTCCTCTTAATCTCGGACTGTCAGCAGCCTTTGACACAGTTGACCACTTCATCCTCCTCCAAAGCCTCTCCACCGTCATCCAGCTGGGTGCGACTGCACTTGCCTGGTTTCATTCTTATCTATCTAATCGTAGCCAGAGAATTGCCTGCAATGGCTTCTCTTCCCACTCCCGCATCGTTACCTCTGGTGTCCCCCAAGGATCTATCCTTGGCCCCCTCTCATCTACATGCTTCCCCTCAGTGACATTATCTGAAAACACAACGTCAGTTTTGACATGTACGCTGACGACACCCAGCTCTATGTCACCACTACTTCTCTCGACCCCTCCACGGTCTCTAAATTGTTAGACTGCTTGTCCGACATCCAGTACTGGATGAGCAGAAATTTCCTCCAACTAAATATTGGGAAGACCAAAGCCATTGGGCTGGATTTTGAATGACCATGGAGTCGGGTTTGGAGGCGTGTGGGGGGTTAAAGTAGCAGATTCGGGGGTCCCGACTCCAACACGCCTCCACGCAATTTTGACAAAATGGGTCGCGGGGTTCCCAACTCCGTCCCGCCTCCAAGAGGCGCGAGAGACCATTAACACAATTAACTATCCCTAAATTGGCTCTGTAATGCCATTTTGAAACATTTTAGCTAGTTTAACCCTTTTCTGACGTGAAGCACGCCTGATGTGAAACACGCCAGTGAAACCTGGCGGGAGCACAAGTGGATAGCTGACTATCAGCTGCAGGTCCACTATTACAACGGAGATGTGATGAAGGTAATAGTAGTAGTAGGTCTGAAAGTCGCCTCTGATGCTGCTGCATTGAATGTCTTCAGAAACTGCCTGGCCTTTGCTGTGAGAGGACCTGGATGCAAAAAAAATTCTCTCTCTCTCTGTCTCTCTCTCTCTTCATTTTGCATCCAGGTCCTCTCACACCAAAAGCCAGGCTGTCTCTGAGACCAGGCAGTCAGTCTCTGACCTGCAATGATGACATCATCAGAGGCGACTTTCAGACTGAAACCACTAATTGGTTCATGGGTTCCCACATGCTGGAACTCAATTACCCAATTAAGTGAAAATTGCATCCTTCATCCACATTAATCTGGAGTCGGGGGGGTGGGGGGGCAACACGAAATGTGGGTAACACGACCCGAACCCGACCCCAAGACAAAATCCAGCCCATTGTCTTTGGTCCCCACCATGAACTCTGTTCCCTAGCCACTGACTCCATCGCTCTCCCTAACATCTGTCTGAGGCTGAACCAGACTGTTTGCAACTTTGGTGTCATATTTGATCCTGAAATGAGCTTCCGACCACATATCTGTGCCATAACTAAGATCGCCTATTTCCCCCTCCGTAACATCGCCCGTCTCCGCCCTTGCCTCAGCTCATCCGCTGCTGAAACCCTCATCCATGTCTTTGTTACCTCTAGACTTGACGATTACAATGCACTCCTGCCGGCCTTCCTAGTTGTACCGTCTGTAAACTTGAGGTCATCCAAAACTCTGCTTTCCGTCCTAACTCGCACCAAGTCCTGTTCACCCATTACCCCTGTGCTAGCTGACCTACATTGGCTTCCGGTTAAGCAACGCCTCGATTTTAAAATTCTCATCCTTGTTTTCAAATCACTCCATGGCCTTGACCCTCCCTATCTCTGTAATCTCCTCCAGCCCCACAATACCCCGAGATATCTGCGCTCCTCTAATTCTCGCCTCTTGAGTATCCTAATTATAATTGCTCAACCATTGGTGGCCGTGCCTTCTGTTGCCTAGGCCCTGAGCTCTGGAATTCCCTCCCTAAACCTCTCCGCCTCTCTTTCCTCCTTTAAGACTTAAACCTATCTCTCACCTGCCCTAATTTCTCCTTATGTGGCTCGGTGTCAAATTTTGTTTTATAACACTCCTGTGGAGCGCCTTGGGATGTTTTACTACGTTAAAGAAGCTATATTAATACAAGTTGTTGTTGTTGCATCAAGATGTATTGTGTCCCCAGTCTTCCCTAGCTAGTGCTGACAGAGCCTGGAGGACATTGTTTCAAAGCCAGCAAATTGCAGAATCTAGATCTCTATCAAAATGAAACAACAATTTGTTCTGCTGGATCTCTTTTTCTTGCTTTGTACGACTGGCTGTCATTGCAGCCTATGACTAAGCAGATTGTCCTGCTTTTGGGAACAGCTACTGTAAGCATTAACCTGTGTAGCAAATATCAGTGTAGCACAGGGGTGTCAGACATCTTGCCCGCGAAACAGTTTCATCCAGCCCACAGTTGCGTCACCTGGAATGGGTCATGAATTTCCCGGGCACTGCTTCAAACAGCACAGAATCACTACACCTTTTAAATTTCACACCGCTGCAGCCATTCTCCCCCACCTCCACCAACCCCCCCACCCCCACTCCATGATGGATCCCCCTCATCTGTCGGCACAGAGAGCCAGCAGCCCAGCACTCCCTTAGGATTGATAGGAAACAGAACAGGCTGGTGGTGGGGAGAGTGAGAGACGGAGCAGGGGGATGTGCTGGGTTGTGCCGGAAGAGGGTGAACAGGGACTGGGGGGGTGGCTGGGATTTTGGGGGCTGGGACACAAAGGGTCGGATCTCCGTTGGCGGGGTGGGGGGTGGGGGGGGTGGAGTTTGGGTGGTCGGGAGACTGGGACTGGGGGTTTCAAGAGATTGGAGCTTGGGGCAGGGGAGGGTGACAGGGGACTGGGGGTCGGGGAGAGGGTGACTGGACTGGGGGTCGGGGAGAGGGTGACTGGACTGGGGGTCGGGGAGAGGGTGACTGGACTGGGGGTCGGGGAGAGAGCTTGGGAGAGAAATGAAGTAAATGGGTGTCACGGATGGGGGTTTTTGGGGGGAGGTTAGGGAATGTGGGTCAGGAGACTCAGGCAGGGGAGCGAGAAGGAAACTGGGGATTAGAGGTCGGGGAATTGGGGCTTGGGCGGGGGGGCAAGAAAGGACTGGGGGGTGGGGTGGGGTGGGGTTGGCGTGGGACCAGCATTACCTGCAGAGCCGGGAGCAGCAGCAGACAACATGGTGAGTGGGAGCGGTGCCGAGAGAGGAACAGCCACTAAAGGGGTGAGTGTAACCTGGGGACTTTACTGTGGGTAAACAGTGAAAGATTGTTACCTTGGAGTGCATGTCCACAGATCCCTGAAGGTAGCAGGACAGGTAGATAAGGTGGTTAAGAAGCCATACGGGATACTTTCCCTTATTAGCTGAGGCACAGAATATAAGAGCAGGGAGGTTATGCTTGAACTGTATAAAACACTAGTTAGGCCACAACGAGAGTACTACGTATAGTTCTGGTCACCACATTACAGGAAAGATGGTTGCCAGCGAAACTGGCATGGAGGCGGGTTGGGGGCGGGATGGGTTCAGGACCCCCGAATCTGCTATTTTCCCACCCCACACGCCTCCAAACCCGCCTCCACAGGTCAATGAAAATTCTGCCCGAAGTCTCTTCTAGCAAGAGGTGCACCAGGTGAATGGGTTTCAGCAGTATGAAGCCAGGATGTAGTGAGAATGGATGCACAGAACAAAAAATTACCCTCGTTGGGCACTAGACAGCTGATTCTACAAAATTGTATTTCCAGTGGGGTATCACGCCTATCAGAAAATCACATTAAGAAATCATTACCTTTAATGAATGGTAAGTAATGGAGAGCATACCTATGGTTTCCTCTTATTTAGTCCCTGCGAGTGAGGCTCTGTGCTAGGAGCATTCATTTGGAAAGTAGTTCATTAATTAAGAGAATGCTGCCAATATAGCAGTAAAAGGAGGAGGCAGTAGCGATATTGGATAGGATGAAAATGGATAAAGAGGACGTACTTAAAAGGTTGACAGTCCTCAAAGTAGAAAAGTCACTTGGTCTGGAAAGGCTGCATCCTTGGATACTGAGGGAAGTAAGGGTGGAAATTGCAGAGGCTCTAGCCACAATCTTCCAATCCTCCTTGGATGTGGGGGTGGTGCCAGACGATTGGAGTATTGCAAATGTTACACCCCTGTTTAAAAAGGGGAGAGGGATAAACCCGGCAACTACAAGCCAGTCAGCTGAACATCTGTGGTGGAGAAACTTTTCGAGACAATAATCAGCAACAAAATTAATTGGCATCTGAAAAAGTATAGGCTAATAAATGAAAGTCAGCACGGATTTGTTAAAGGCAAATCATGTTTGACAAACTTGATTGAGTTATTTGATGATGTAACGAAGAGGGTTGTTGAGGGTAGTGCAGTTGATGCAGTGGTGTAAATGGACTTTCAAAAGGCATTTGACAAAGTACCACATAATAGACGTGTTAGCAAAATTAAAGGCCATGGGATTAAAGGGACAATGGCAGCATGGATACAAAATTGGCTGAGGGACAGAAAGCAGAGAGTAGTGGTGAATGGTTGTTTTTCAGACTGGAGGGAAGTATACAGTGGTGTTCCCCAAGGGTCAGTATTGGACCAACGTTCCCTCTGCCTGCTGGTCCCGTGCAATTTTGTTGCTCCGCAAAACTTTGAATAGGCCGCGCAGTCCGTTAAAGGGACCGTGCACCCAAATTTAAAATTAGGGGGAACATTGATTAGGACCACTGCTCTTTTTGATATGTATTAATGACCCAGACTTGGGTATACAGGGCATAATTTCAAAGTTTTCAGATGGCATGAAACTCGGATATGTAGTAATAAGTGAGGAGGATGGTAACAGACTTCAGGAAGACATAGACAGACTGGTAAAATGGGCAGACATGTGGCAGATGAAATTTAACGCAGAGAAGTGTGAAGTGATACATTTTGGTAGGAAGAATGAGGAGGGTCAATATGAACTAATGGTACAGTTTTAAAGGGGGTGCAGGAACAGAGAGACCTGGGGGTGTATGTACACAAATCTTTGAAGGTGGCAGGACAAGTTGAGAAGGCTGTTAAAAAGCATATGGGATCCTTGGCTTTAGTAATAGAGGAATAGAGTATAAAAGCAAGGAAATTATGATAAACATTTATAAAACCTGGTTAGGCCTCAGCTGGAGTATTGTGTTCAATTCTGGACACCACACTTTAGAAAGGAGAACAAGGCCTTGGAGAGAGTGCAGAAGAGATTTATTTGAATTGTACCAGGGATGAGGACTTTCATTACGTGGAGAAACTGGAGAAGCTGGGTTTGTTCTCCTCACAGCAGAGAAGGTTAAGAGGAGATTTGATAGGGGTGTTCAAAATCCTAAAGGGTTTTGATAAAGTAAATAAGGAGAAACTGTGTGCAGTGGCAGAAAGGTCCATAACCAGAGGTTACATGAGGAAACATTTTTTTGCGCAGCGAGTTTTTGAGATCTGGAATGTACTGCCTGAAAGGGTGGTGGAAGCAGATTTAAAAGTAACATTCAAAATGGAATTGGATATCTACTTGAAGGGGAAAAATTTACAGGGCTATGGGGAAAGAGCAGGGGAGTGGGATTAATTGAATAACCAAAGAGCCGGCACAATGGGCCAAATGGCCTCCTTCTTTGCTGTAACATAATATGGGGGAAAAATTCGGTTGATTTGCGCCTCCCGTTAACGCCCTAAGGGGGCGCTAACGGGGCGCAAAGCAATTAGCGCCTGTGCGCGGCGCCGCTAACGCCTCCCACGAAATTCAGCGGGAGGTTAGCGGCAGCGGTAACTGTTAGCACCCCACGGCGCTGCGCCGCCGGCGATGACGTCATCGCCGTGCGCAGTGCCCCGGCCGCGATCTTTGGTAGCGCCACCTGACTTACCGCTGGACGCTATGTCCGACAGGGTCAGGGGGGCCTACCTGTGGCCAGAACGGCGCAAATTAAAGGGAAGGTGCTAGGCGGCCATTTTTGTTGCTAGCCGCCTGCCAGCACCTGCCCGCTTTGCCATCCCCGGCCTTCTGTGAAGCCCCCCCGTGGAGTGCCGGCTGCGCTTCATGAGCCCGGCACTTCTCTTAAGTGCCGGGCTCTTTTGCCGGCACTCCGATCTCTGGTGGCCCAGCTGGGCCCTGGGTCACATTACGCTAGGCCCCTCCCCTTTAATAAGGGGAGGAAGGCCTGCAGTACCGCGGTGCAACGTGCCGCAGCGCATGGCGCTGCGGCACATAGCGCCATGATATTCATTCGCTGCACCCCAAGAGGGAGGCGGGGCGCTTCCAGTAGCGTCCCGCCTCCCTCTTGGGGCGCTACCGCTGAATTTCGGGCACGGGGGCGCTAACTTTTTCGGGGTGGTAAAGGTACCGCCCCGGCAAAGTTATCGCCCCAAAGAGGGCGTGACCCAATTTTGTCCCCCTATGATTCTATGAATTAGCAATCTGTGAGGCCATAGGATGGTTGGTTTGGGAAATGAAAATTAAATTCAACGCTCACTGATGTTTGTGAAATGGGCTTGGGTTATCTCAACCCATCGCTGAGTAGGATAGGCCCACCTCACAAAGTTGTTACTAAAAGTAGCAAACTCATTCAGCAGGAAATAATAATGGCGAATGTGCGAGATCAAGGAAAAGGATATTGCAGTTGATGTGTATATGGACTGTGCAGTTGATGTTATGTATATGGACTGTGCAGTTGATGTTATGTATATGGACTGTGCAGTTGATGTGTATATGGACTGTGCAGTTGATGTTATGTATATGGACTGTGCAGTTGATGTGTATATGGACTGTGCAGTTGATGTGTATATGGACTGTGCAGTTGATGTTATGTATATGGACTGTGCAGTTGATGTGTATATGGACTGTGCAGTTGATGTGTATATGGACTGTGCAGTTGATGTGTATATGGACTGTGCAGTTGATGTTATGTATATGGACTGTGCAGTTGATGTGTATATGGACTGTGCAGTTGATGTGTATATGGACTGTGCAGTTGATGTGTATATGGACTGTGCAGTTGATGTTATGTATGTCGACTGTGCAGTTGATGTGTATATGGACTGTGCAGTTGATGTGTATATGGACTGTGCAGTTGATGTGTATATGGACTGTGCAGTTGATGTGTATATGGACTGTGCAGTTGATGTTATGTATGTCGACTGTGCAGTTGATGTGTATATGGACTGTGCAGTTGATGTGTATATGGACTGTGCAGTAGATGTGTATATGGACTGTGCAGTTGATGTTATGTATATGGACTTTCAAAATGTATTTGATAAAGTACCACATTCTAGGCTTGTTAGCAAAATTGAAGCCCATGGGATAAAACGGGCAGTAGCAGCATGGATACAAAATTGGCTGAGGGATAGAAAACAGAGAGGTGTGGTGAATGGCTGTTTTTCGGACTGGAGGGAGGTATACAGAGGCGTTCCCCGGGTTCAGTACGAGGGCAACTGCTGTTTTTGATACACATTAATGACTTGGACTTGGGGGTACAGGGCACAATTTCAAAATTTGCAAATGACACGAAACTTGGAAGTGTAGTAAATAGTGAGGAAGATAGTAATAGACTTCAAGAAGACATAGACAGGCTGGTGGAATGGGTGGACACATGGCAGATGAAATTCAACGCAGAGAAGTGAGAGGTGATACATTTTGGTAGGAAGAATGAGGAGAGACCTTACACACTAAATGGTACAATTTAAAGGGGGTGCAAGAACAGAGAGACCTGGGGGTGCTTGTGAACAAATCTTTGAAGGTGGCAGGACCGGTTAACAAAGCAGTTAATAAAGCATATGGGATCCTGGGCTTTATAAATAGAGGCATAGGGGGAAAAATTCAGCTGCTTGCGCCTCCCGTTAGCGCCTTAAGAGGGCGCTAATGGGGCGTAAAGCAGCTAACGCCCGGGCGCAGCGCCGCCCACGCCTCCCGAAAAATTTAGTGGGAGGTTAGCGGCGGCGGCAGCCGGTAGCGCCCTGTGGCGCTGCGCCGCCGGCGATGACGTCATCGCCGTGCGCAGCACCCCGCTCGTGCCCCGGCCGTGATCTTCAGTCGCGCCCCCTGATTTACCGCCAGACGCTATGTCCGACGGGTTCAGGGAGGCGTACGTGCGGCCGGGGCGGCGATATTTAAAGGGGAGGTGGCAGGCGGCCATTTTTGTTGCTGGCCGCCTGCCAGCACCTGCCCCCGTTGCTGTCCCCGGCCCCCGTGAAGCCCCCCCACCGTGAAGTGCCGGCTGCGCTCCAAGAGCCCGGCACTTCTCTTGAGTGCCGGGCTCTTTTGCCGGCACTCCCGATCCCTGGGGGCCCAGCTGGGCCCCGGTTCGCGCTGCGCAGGGTCCCTCCCCTTTAAGAAGGGGAGGAAGGCCTGCGTAGCGCCAGGATATTCACTCGCAGCGCCCCAAGAGGGATGCGGGGTGCTTCCAGTGGCGCCCCGCTTCCCTCTTGGGGCGCAACCACTGAAGTTCCGGCGCGGGGCCGCTAATTTTTTCGGGGCGCTAAAAGTCGCGCCCCGGCGAGGTTAGCGCCCCAAATGGGGCGCGACTCAATTTTTACCCCATAGAGTACAAAAGCCAGGAAGTTGAGCTAAACCTTTATAAAACACTAGTTCGGCCCCAGCTGGAGTATTGTGTCCAATTCTGGGCACCATACTTTAGGATGGACGTGAAGGCTTTGGAGAGGGTACAGAAGAGATTTACGAGAATGGTTCCAGGGATGATTAGATTAATAGCAGTTGTATGTTTCTGGGTGTTTCGCAGTAGTTGTGCAATCTAATTGACAGTACTATCAATACTTTAACAATATAATTTTCAAAAATCAATTAAACAAATTTAAATTAATTTTAAAATTGTAATTTTCTTGTCTAATTTGAAATGTATTTGCTCCATCACAATGAATACAAAGGCTGACTGGAAAGAGTTACTGAACCCAGCAGGGAGGGAGATGAATATATAATCATTAACCCAGGATGTTTCCGTGATCTTGACATTTCATATGTGAATGCGAAATCAACTCTATCAAAGGTGCTAAATTAACTTGTGCATGTGAAATAACTATCACTGAAATAGCCTGGGTTAATGACTGTACATGCTCAGATATTCAATTTCCTCCCTGCTGAGTTCAATGACTCCTCCCAGTCAGTCTTTGTTCAAGCATAGTGAATGCCAAACATATTTTAATTTTGATAGGAGAATGAAAAGGTTGTTAAAATGAATTATAACTTGTTTTTAGCTTCGTCAGGTTGGGTCATCCCCTTCAAGTCCAGCCCATATTGATAATATAAATGAATATGGTAAAATGGATTAAATGAGCGGGCGGAACTGTGGCAGATGGAGTTCAGTGTGGGGAAGTGAGTGGTCATCCACTTTGGACCTAAGAAAGATAGATTGTGTCGAGCTTCTTGAGTGTTGTTGGAGCTGCACTCATCCAAGCAAGTGGAGATTATTCCATCACACTCCTTACTTGTGCCTTGTAGATGGTGTAAAGACTTTGGGGAGTCAGCAGGTGAGATACTTACCGCAGAATACCCAGCCTCTGACCTGCTCTTGTAGCACAGTATTTATGTGGCTGGTCCAGTTAAGTTTCTGGTCAATGGTGACCCCCCAGGATGTTGATGGTGGGGGATTCGGTGATGGTAATGCCATTGAATGTCAAGGGGCAGTGGTTAGACTCTCGCTTGTTGGAGATAGTCATTGCCTGGCACTTGTGTGGTGCGAATGTTACTTGCCACTTATCAGCCCAAGCCTGAGTGTTGTCCGGGTCTTGCTGCATGCGGGCATGGACTGCTTCATTATCTGAGGAGTTGCAAATGGAACCGAATACTGTGCAATCATCAGCGAACATCCCCCCTTTTGACCTTGTGATGGAGGGAAGGTCATTGATGAAGCAGCTGAAGATGGTTGGACCTAGGATATAGCCCTGAAGAACTCCTGCAGCGATGTCCTGGGGCTGAGATGATTGGCCTCCAACAACCACAACCATGTTTATGGGGTATGGCAACATAGTGGTTATGTTACTGGACTAGTAATCCAGAGGCCTGGACTAATGATCCGGAGACATGAGTTCAAATCCTACCATGGCAGCTGGGGAATTTAAATTCAAATAATTAAATAAATCTGGAAGAAAAAGATAGTATCTGTGATTGTGGGGACCTCAGGAGAAGGATGCGATTGATCATCCACTAGGCACTTCTGGCTGAAGATGGTTGCAAACGCTTCAGCCTTGTCTTTTGCACTCAAATGCTGGGATCCGCCATCATTGAGGATGGGGATGTTCATGGAGCCTACTCTTCCCGTTAGTATTTTAATTGTCCACCATTCACTACTGGATGTGGCAGGCCTGTAGAGCTTTGATCTGATCCGTTGGTTGTGGGATCACTTAGCTCTGTCTATAGCATGCTGTTTCTGCTGTTTACCATGCATGTAATCCTGTGTTGCAGCTTCCCCAGGTTGGCACCTCATTTTTAGGTACGCCTGGTGCTGCTCCTGGCATGCTCTTCTACACTTCTCATTGAACCAGGGTTGGTCCCCTGGCTTGATGGTAATGGTATAGTGAGCAATATGCCGGGCCATGAGGTTACAGATTGTGGTGGAATACAATGCTGCTGCTGATGGCCCACAGCGCCTCATGGATGCCCAGTTTTGAGCTGCTAGATCTGTTCTGAATCTATCCCATTTAGCACGGTGGTAGTGCCACACAACACGATGGAGGGTGTCCTCAGTGTGAAGATGGGACTTCGTCTCCACAAGGACTGTGTGGTGGTCACTCCTACCAATACTGTCATGGACAGATGCATCTGCGACAGGTAGATTGGTGAAGACGAGGTCAAGTAGGTTTTTCCCTCGTGTTGGTTCTCTCATCACCTGCTGCAGGCCCAGTCAAAGTAACGTTGCACATGAATAAACATTTTCAAAAGAATACTATTAAATTGCACCAAAAATATGGATTGCTTTTTATTTTGCTCATATTGTAAAATTTGCAAATTATGTGATTCTTCAAGTGCTTTTGTATACTGTTTAATATCTTGCATACCTGTATACTGTCAGGGCTCAGTTGCAACAACAACAAGTTGTATTTATATAGCGCCTTTAATGTAGTAAAACATCCCAAGGCGCTGCACAGGAGTGTCATAAGACAAAAAATTTGACACTGAGCCACATAAGGAGAAATTAGGGCAGATGACCAAACGCTTGGTAAAGAGGTAGGTTTTAAGGAGCGTCTTAAAGGAAGAAAGAGAGGTAGAGAGGCGGAGAGGTTTAGGTGGGAATTCCAGTGCTTAGGGCCTAGGCAACAGAAGGCAAGGCCACCAATGGCTGAGCGATTATAATCAGGGATGCTCAAGAGGGCAGAATTTGAGGAGTACAGATATCTCGGGGGGTTGTGGGGCTGGAGGAGATTGCAGATATAGGGAGGGGCAAGGCCATGGAGGGATTTGAAAACAAGGATGAGAATTTTGAAATCGAGGCGTTGCTTAACTGAGAGCCAGTGTAGGTCAGCGAGCACAGGGGTGATGGGTGAACAGGACTTGGTGCGAGTTAGGACACAGGCAGCCGAGTTTTGGATGACCTCACTGCGGGCCAAGAATGGAGAGGTACTCATCAAGGGAAGATCTCCTTAACCGAGACTCTGTTTTCGACGTGAGTGTCCTCAACTCCATCCCGCAGCATGCTACCCGCCACCATCTCAGCACAACCCCAGCCCGGCATGAGGTTGAAAAGGCCATCCGACAACTGAAGAACAGCAAGGCCTCAGGAGCAGATGGAATCCCTGCAGAGGCACTAAAGCATAGTGGAGAAGCACTACTGGCGCGAATTCATGAACTAATTTATTTTATCTGGAAGGAGGAGAGCATGCCAGGGGATCTCAGAGATGCCATAATTGTGACCATCTTCAAGAAAGATGACAAGTCCGATTGCGGTAATTACAGAGGGGTTTCCCTGCTGTCTGCCACAGGGAAAGTCATCGCAAGAATCCTCCTCAATCGCCTTGTCCCAGGCCGAAGAGCTCCTCCCAGAGTCGCAATGCGGATTCCGCCCACTAATGGGCACAATGAACATGATCTTCACCGCGCGTCAATTACAAGAGAAATGCAGGGAACAGCACCAACCGCTGTACATGGCCGCCTTTGATCTCACAAAGGCCTTTGACACTGTCAACCGTGAGGGATTATGGAGTGTCCTCCTCAAATTCGGCTGCCCTCAAAAGTTTGTCACCATCCTCCGCCTGCTTCACGACGACATGCAAGCCGTGATCCTGACCAACGGTTCCACCACAGACCCAATTTACGTACGGACCGGGGTCAGGCAAGGCTGTGTCATCGCACCAACGCTCTTCTCGATCTTCCTTGCTGCAATGCTTCATCTCACCCTCAGTAAGCTGGAGTAAGCTAATTTACAGAACAAACGGGAAACTGTTCAACCTCTGTCTCCTCCAGTCCAGATCCAAGGTCGTCCCATCCTCTGTCATCGAATTACAGTAAGCAGATGACGCTTGCGTCTGCGCTCATTCGGAGGTCGAACTCCAAACCATCGTCAACACCTTCACTGAAGCGTACGAGAGCATGGGCCTTACACCAAACATCTGTAAGACAAAGGTCCTCTACCAACCTGCCCCTGCCACACAGTATTGCCCCCCTATTATCAAAATCCACGACAAGGCCTTGGACAATGTGGACCACTTTCCATACCTCGGGAGCCTACTGTCAACAAGGGCAGACGTCGATGACGAAGTCCAACACCGCCTTCAGTGTGCCAGTGCAGCCTTCGGTCGCCTGAGGAAGAGAGTGTTTGAAGTCCAGGACCTCAAACCCGGCACTAAGCTCATGGTCTACAGAGCAGCAGTGATACCCGCCCTGCTGTATGCCTCAGAGACATGGACCATGTACAGCAGGCACCTCAAAGCACTGGAGAGGTACCACCAACGCTGCCTCCGCAAGATCCTGCAAATCCATTGGCAGGATAGGCGCACCAACGTCAGTGTTCTCGCTCAGGCCAACATGCCCAGCACCGAAGCTTTGACCATGCTCGATCAGCTCCGATGGACGGGTCACATCGTTCGCATGCCCGATACAAGACTCCCAAAACAAGCGTTCTACTCGGAGCTCCGACATTGCAAGAGAGCCCCAGGTGGGCAGAGGAAACGCGTCAAGGACACCCTCAAAGCCTCCTTGAAAAAGTGCAACATCCCCACTGACACCTGGGAATCCCTGGCCCAAGACCGCACAAAGTGGAGGAGAAGCATCCGGGAAGGCGCCGAACACCTCGAGTCTCTTCGCCGGGAGCAAGCAGAAGCCAAGCGCAAGGAGCGCACGTCAACCCAAGCACCTCACCCACCTGCCCCTTCAACCACCGTCTGCCCCACCTGTGACAGAGACTGTAGGTCCCGCATTGGACTCATCAGTCACCTGAGAACTCATTTTTAATGTGGAAGCAAGTCATACTCGGTTCCGAGGGACTGCCTAAGAAGGAGAAGAGCCGAGTTTTGGATGACCTCACGTTTCTGAAAAGGCCAACTTCTCCGTCTTTCCTCATAGTACAGAGGTCAGCTTCCTAGCTCTTCTGTGAATTGTCTCTGATATTTGAATGTCTCACTTGCCCGTAACTGAAGCCTCCTCACCTGGCTATACTTTCCACCACCTGGCCTGCTCAAACTGGTACGGTGGCAGCATGGCCCTTATCACTGAGTCACATCTTGGCCTTTCCCCTATTCCTCTGGCACCTTTTCTTCCTTACCTTTAAAATCTCATTGTGTACCACACTCCAAATTCCACCCCACGTTTCTCAACATGATATCCTCCCTTCTTTTCTGTCCCGGCTTTGTACCAAGCAGCTCCTCGCCTCGGTGGTTTAATTCACCACCTCAGCTTTTCTTTCCCCCTCTCCTCATCCTCCCTAAACCTGCCCCGCCATATAAATTTTTCTACCCACATTCATGGCCACCCCTTCAACCTCACCATCTCCCGTTGCCTCAATCACTGACAAAGCCATCTCCAACTATTTTCCTCATACCCCTCACCACTCACATCCACACTTCCTTCTGCATCTGCTGTTGGAGAAACTCTCCCCCTATTCACTTACGTTCATGAACCCAGTATTACTTAGCTTTTCGCTCGCCATTTGCTACAATACATCTGCAGCTGTTGATTTGCTCAACCACTCCCTTTTAGAAATACATACAAATACATTGAAGTTACATTACAGAAATAGGCCATTCGACCCAACAGGTGTGTGTCAATGGAGTAAATAGTTTAAATCACAATTAGAATCTGTTCCCATATTCTTCCCATTTTTCTTCATCCACCTATCCAATTTAATCTTTAATCTTGATATAATTTCTGCCTCAACCGTTAACCCTGGAAGTGAATTCCATAGCCTCACAACGCTCTGCGTGTCGAGGTTTCTCCTGCCCTGTGTTCTAAATCTCGTACAATTAATCATATGTCTATAGCTCTTTGATCATGCCCCCTCAACTCTTGGAAACTGTCTGCTTCTATCTACCCTGTCCGCCACCTCCACCTCATCCCCAGAAAAAACTTCACAATTTCTTATCCGAGTCATTCCCCAGCTTCCTTCCTTCAAGTCTTAGGGGTACAAACTTGAGCATACCTGGCTTAGCCATCCATCACCAGAACTGACTCAAACACATTAAGCGCCACTAGGCCTCGATCTCATCTGCAAAAACTGTCCACGACTCCAGTTTCATCCTGGCGGGCAATGATAACCTCAGACTTCTTCCAACCCTCAACTCTAACAATATGTCCAAGGAACTCATGGATTTCTTTGTTACCAAAATAGAGGCCAGCTGACATTACTGTCCACCACCCCCCCGCCCCCCCACCCTTACCCCATTGCCCATCAAGACAAAGCTCTCCCCAATTCTCCCTAATCTTTAGTCCTGAAACCCCATCTCTTTCTAGTAGCCCTCATCACTCACATCCACACTTCCTTCTGCATCTGTTCTTGGAGAAACTCTCCATTCCCTGTTCAAGCTTATCTCATTAATGATATCTACCTCCTGCTCCCTTAACTCCATTACCACTAAATTCCTAACCATCAACTTCATTTCCTTGCCCCTGTAAATGTTTCCCCCTCTTCAGGGAGTGTCCACCTCTTTTCATCATCAGCCCCCTCCTCCAAAAATCCACCGTTGACCCCTCTGTTCTTGCTAATGACTACCCCAAATCTAATCTTCCTTTAATAATAATGATGCAATTCAACATTCTGAATAGTTGGTTACTCAGTTGTTCATGTACAAGGTTGCCTCTTCATCTGGCAGTGCATGTATGAGGATGCTTCATTTATTTACCATTATGAGTAAGTGCAATTTATATATTTGTTGGAAGCTGATAGACAGTTGCCATTTGCATTAATACCAGCATTGTGTAGGTAATTTTGCTCCAGTTGATTAAATTGAGCAACTATTTCAAATGTTCCATTGTAAGATAATGGAAGCACATATTTTGGCCTCAATTTTGAATCCCGCTGCCTGGTGGTAGCCCGGTGGGGTAAGTTAAATGGAGATGGGGACTTACCCACTCCTTTCCTGTCCCGATCTGGCTGTCTGCAATTTTAAATTGCTGGAGGCTAGAACACCTGCCCGAAGCTGGCAGGGTCCTCTTTAAAAATGCAGGTCAGTCTCCATTGGGCCCCGATCTGCAATTTTAACCTGAGGCCTGAGCGGGGGAGCAGTGGTGGCTTCTCTGCCAAGCCAAACCTGCCAGTTACAGGAACCAGAGCCAGAAGAGGCCCAGTAAGATAAGTTATTTATTTAGTTTTAGTTTCTTTGTGGGCCAGGAGGAGCAGGAATGTTGCTCCAGGCCACACGAGGAAACCTTGGGCCACCCCTGCTCCAGGATTCCTCCACCCCCCACGTATCGACTTACATTATTGCCGGGGAACGTTCCCGCTGGACCCCACCGAGTGCCTCCGACTGGCACGATTTTAACATCCAGGCAGTAGCTTCCTGCCAACGTCCCGGCCATTTTGGTCAGGAAGTCAGCGAGCAGTATGCCATTAAAATTGGCCAAGCCTGCTTGCTGCCTATCCTGGACTGGCATGCTGCTCACTTTGCTGCGTTCCCACCCAGGAGAATAAAAATCTAGGCCTTTGTGATGGCACTGTAATATTGTCGATTTCCTGTGTATCCTATTGTGCAGCCTATTGTGTATGTCATTATATTGGTAAATGTTGCAGTTTGAAAATGCAATATCAATTGCATATATGAATGCAATCTGATTGCATGGGTAAAAGTGCAGTTGTCGACACTGGTGCGTAAAAATATGGATGACACGCTAGGGTGGGAAACAGACTCCCTTGTTTCTAAGATGCAGAAAAGTGTAAAATGGAGGACAATTATCATGAATTTCAAAAATATTGATTCTCAAAATGAAGAAATCAAAAGTTCTTCAATACAAACTAAAAGCTTTAACTTACAGCTATTATATGTTAAAAATCTTAGTTGACTTAATTATACAATTCATTTATCAGAATAATATGAAAGATGAAAAATAGAAGGCTGAACAAGTAAAATGTGAGGACTGGATGTTGCATTGAATTTGATACACTGATGTTTCACTTTCGATACCTAGGTTTAAATCCAACTAAGACCAGTGGAAGTCTCTTCTCTCTGTTAGCTGTAAGGGTCCTGTGTGAAATGAGATTTGGCCTTTATTGACTCAGTAAACGCTGTAGTGGTGTTATCAGCATTACTCTTCTCAGATTGGATATAATAGCCCTGTTGTATTGTTAATCATGAGGCTAATTATCGCCTCCAACTGCAAAATCCACCTCTATCGCCTCTGGAGGTGATTTGAGAGCTAAATCAGGCACTACACACCTCTCTTAAGGCGCAAACGTCAGGAAGCGAGGCGCTACTTCAGAACGCTACCGAACTCAGGCGATGCCAATTACCATGGAAGCCAGACAGACTGGCTCCATCCAGTTCTTAAAGGGGAGGGGCCATCTTGCTGGCCAGCCACACCCTGCTCATTGCAGCCTTAAATCTCGGCCTGGAGAGACCTCAAAAGCAAGTGTGTGGAAGCACTAATGGATAGGCCCAGGAAAAGAGCTCGGCACTTAGGAACCTCAAAAGTGGTGCTGAGGGCCAAAACTCCTTAAGACAGCATTAAAACCAAAAATGTTGCCGACAAGAAAAGGTAGGAAGCGCTCGCCTTTAAATAGTGCTCCCCCAGCCCCTTCCCAACTTGAAAACATTCCCCTCTACCTGTCGTTCCGAGCGGCAGGCGCTAAGGCAGGGGGCGCGACTCAATATCTGGTCCGGGGCGCTACTGGGGCGTTGCACGCTTGACTGATGTCACGATCTGCAGGCGCAGGAGATTGTGGTGGTAGTGTCTAGCGCCGCCGCAAAACGACTGGTCAATTTCGCGAGCGGCACTAAAATCGCCACGCTCGGGCGCTAAGTTCCTAGCTTTTTCCCCCCAAGTGAGGTGCACTAAATAAAACTGGATTGTACTTCCCACTCACATCACTTTCGCTTCTACTGAAACTGACATGACTATTATGCATATTCAGGCATGTATGAACTGTGTCATTTGTTGTATGTGTACTCTTGCATGCACAGTGCTGCTCTGAGTTTCAGAGGGAGTCAGAGCTCCCAATTGTGCATGGCCATTGTATAAGCGAATGTAACTTCTTTATTCAAAAAGGGAGGGAGACAGAAAGCAGGAAACTACAGGCCAGTTAGCTTAACATCTGTCATAGGGAAGATGTTAGAACCTATTATTAAAGACGTTATAGCAGGGCACTTAGAAAAGTTCAAAGTAATCAGGCAGAGTCAACATGGTTTTGTGCAAGGGAAATCATGTTTAACTAATTTATTGGAGTTCTTTGAGGAAGTAACATGTGCTGTGGATAAAGGGGAACCGGTGGATGTACTGTACTTAGATTTCCAGAAGGCATTTGATAAGGTGCCACATCAAAGGTTATTGCGGAAAATAAAAGCTCATGGTGTAGGGGGTAACATATTGGCACAGATAGAAGATTGGCTAGCTAACAGGAAACAGAGTGTAGGCATAAATGAATCATTTTCTGATTGGCAAGATGTAACGAGTGGTGTGCCACAGGGATCAGTGCTGCAGCCTCAACTGTTTACAATTTATATAAATGACTTGGATGAAGGGACCGAAGGTATGGTTGCTAAATTTGCTAATGACACAAAGATAGGTAGGAAAGTAAATTGTGAAGAGGACATAAGGAGGCTACAAAGGGATATAGATAGGTTAAGTGAGTGGGCAAAGAACTGGCAAATGGTATATAATGTGGGAAAATGTGAAGTTGTGCATTTTGGCAGGAAGAATAAAAAAGAAGCATATTATCTAAATGGTGAGAGATTGCAGAGCTCTGAGATGCAGAGGGATCTGGGTGTGCTAGTGCATGAATCGCAAAAGGTTACTATATAGGTACAACAAGTAATTAGGAAAGCTAATAGAATGTTATCGTTTATTGCGAGGGGAATTGAATACAAAAATAGGGAGGTTATGCTTCAGTTATACAGGGCATTGGTAAGACCACATCTGGAGTACTGTATACAGTATTGGTCTCCTTATTTAAGGAAGGATGTAAATGCATTGGAAGCAGTTCAGAGAAGGTTTACTAGACTAATACCTGGAATGGGCGGGTTGTCTTATGAGGAAAGGTTGAACAGGCTAGGCTTGTATCTGCTGGAGTTTAGAAGAGTAAAAGGTGACTTGATTGACTTGATTGAAACATATAAGATCCTGAGGGGTCTGGACAGTGTGGATGTGGAGAGGATGTTTCCTCTTGTGGGAGAATCTAGAACTAGGGGGTCAGTGTTTAAAAATAAGGGGTCGCCCATTTAAGACAGAGATGAGGAGAAATTTTTTCTCACAGAGGGTCGTGAGTCTTTGGAACTCTCTTCCTCAGAGGGCGGTGGAAGCAGAGTCTTTGAATATTTTTAAGGCAGAGGTAGATAGATTCTTGGTAAGCAAGGGGGTGAAAAGTTATCGGGGGTAGGCGGGAATGTGGAGTAATCGGATCAGCCATGATCTTATTGAATGGCGGAGCAGGCTCAAAGGGCCGAGTGGCCTACTCCTGCTCCTAATTCGTATGTTCGTATGTTCGTAAGTACCAGCATTGTAACATCATGGCCATCATTCTAGACTGTTGTACTAGGACCAGCTGTTGTACCACATGCAACCTTTCAACTTGGATGGTCTTTGTGGAGTCAATACACCCAAAGTACAGTGGAATATGGCAGCTTTACACTATCATCGTATTACAAGTCTTTTGGATTGCCTGTTGGAGCAGAGTATATTGCGTGTTCTGTGGTTGTCCAGGCCATTTCTGATACCTGCTGGAATGCAAGAGAACACTATGAAGGTGGCTAACCCAACATTCTACTCTGCCACAGGAAATGCAGTAGGGTGAGACGTCCAGCTATTGGCTGCTCAGGATGTTGGAGCCCATTCAAGTTGAAGGGACAGGATGATTTTAATATTCAGGGCAAACGTCCCACAACTGTAGAGGCACCAGCTCCAAAGAGATGCCAGAAAATCAGAGTGGCACCCTGCCAGAAACCCTTATCAGGCCAAAGATTAATAATAAAAGTAATAGCCAGTGCTATATTTCCTGCCCTTCTTATTTTGAGCAGCGCCCTTGGTTGTGCAGGTGCCGCTGTTAGTCAGAGAGGACATTTATAGAGGCAGAGAGGGAGGTGAGAAGGCAAAGAGATCTAGGGAGGGAATTCACTGGCTGAAGATTAACTGAGTTCTGCAGCCATTTGCAGTAGCATTTCTTACTGGGGCCATCTCTTTGTCCATTGTTAAATTTGAGTCTACGTTTTTGTACAATGATCAAAAAAACCATCACTTAACATTTCCATCTTTTTGTTTAAGGATCTACGGGCTTATAATTCATCCCTTGTCAGACCCAGAGTGGTTGGAGAGTGGGTTGGTCGTGAGGAAACTGATGCTGATCCTTTGGCTGCAGAGATGCTGCAACCTCCAGTACCCAGAGTTAAAGATGAAAATGAGGAGGGCCACAGCCCAGGAAGGTAAACACCAGGGAATATGTTAGCAAGGCCGCCAGTGCATTCTTGTTTAATCTTTTAACTGCCAGTATTTTGTTGTTATAATGCCAATAAACATCATTAATGTAACAAGTTTCTATAGATAATTTACTAAACATAGCGGAGGCAAATGCTTTAAAGTGCATTGAGCACCTTGTGGACTTCTTTAGCATAGTACCAAAATATCCATGTATACACTGCACACTATGTCAAGGAGATGTGTTTACATTAATGACTATTTCATAGTTATATGTGATACTGAAGTTTATTTTATTCCATGGGCTGTATTGTTCAGCCTGTGATATAACACGCCATGAGATATGATTTTATGCTTTTAGACTGTATTGTCTCCTATGACGTCCCTTACTGTTATCAGACCTTCATCTGCAGTATGTATGCCTAAGTTTTACTATTATCTTTTCCCACATTTTAAACTTTTATTTGTTTTTTTATCTATTTGGACCCATGGTGTAAACATGTTAGGAACATCTTAGATGCTTCATTACTTGTATATAATTTGGTTGTCATTGCCTAGTTAATAAGTAAAATATTCAATGTGTCACTGATGTCTCTTCTATTAAATTTATAGCTTAAAACACTATTTAGTCAGCCATGAGGTTTTGTGTTTTAAATATACTTGCATTTGTCCCCCCCTCCCCACCCCGGCAGTGAACATTTAAAGTGTAGGACGTGCTGAATAACCCCTCACCCCGTCCAACGGGTTATAGAGTTCGGACTTGAGACTTATGAGAAATTACACCAGACACAATGGGCTGGATTTTGAAACTGGGGTCGGGTTGGGGTCGGGAATCACACATTCTGGCTTGTGAACCCGCCTCCATCGAGATGTGGCCAACCCACTGTATTTTCCCTTGATTGACCTTGTTGAGCCCGCCCAGTGGGCTCAGCAGGCCAATTAAGGGCCACCTGGCAACAGGTGACGTCACAGACTGACATTTCATCTGTCAAGAGCTTTTGACAGATGAAATATCAGCGTTTGACAGCTCTGTGAAGCTGTCAAACACTCACAATATGATTTCTAACTTCAGTCCTTCCTCTCAGGCTGAGTTAGAAATCATTCCACCACAGAAAACAGAAGGCTGCAGTTTTTGACAGAACCACGGCTTTCCTGCTTTCTGTGCCGGTGAGATTTCTAACTCCCGAGAACTGAAGGGCTGACACCTGCAGGAGGAAGTTAAGGTAAGTAAAACTTTTTCCAACACTTAGCACTTACCTTACACACTTACCTCTGCACACATGCACCCATCACTCACCTGCCCACCGGACATATCGACCCCTCCAACCCCTGCAGACCCACGGCCCGACCCGATAACTTGGCGTGGTTGCCACCTGTCGGGAAGCCCACACTTTTCTTTTTAAAATAGGGATTATGCAAAAAACTGCCTGTTAACTACCTTTTAACAGGCAGTTAATTGTCACTAATCCCTTCCCGCCTCGGGGCGTCGGGTCTCAGCACAGGTCGGGTACCCGCCGCCAGAGAAACTGGCATGGAGGCGGGTTGGAGGCGGGATGGGGTCGGGACCCCCGAATCTGCAACTTTAACCCCCCCCGCCGCCGCCTCCAAACCCGACTCCATGGGTCATTGAAAATCCAGTCCAATGATTCTGTCTTTAACCTTTTATTGTTCCTAAGACAGATTTAAAACCCCAACCACTATTCGAGCAGTTCACCAATAATGTTACAGGAAATCATACATACAACCACCCGCAGATGATCAGTCCAGCATTGATTGTTGGCCACCTCCTTTCGACTGCAGCTTTTCGAGTTGAGACGATCAGCCAGGCCCCTCCTTCCAACTGCAACTCTTCGCCTTGAGACGATCAGCCAGGCCCCTCCTTCCGAATGCAGTGACGATATTTTTTGTCACTGGTTTTTATACAGTTTTCCTTGTTTTTACTGTCATTCAGAAATGTTCGATCTGAGTTGTTTGAGCTGTCAAACTTTCACACTCACACATCCTGTGTGGCTATCCATTAGTTGCCTTTATCAAAGCCCAAAATTGTTCATTCACTCATAAAGTTTACAAAAGTGGCAGAAAACCACTTGGTTGCAGTTCATGTTTTACGTCGTATCCTGCATTTCAAAATGTCAAAGGTTTGACTCCTCCCCTTTAGCCACCAAAAATCATTCTACAATCTTGTAACCTATTTTGTTGTAGACACGATGGGGGCGATTTTGCTGGCGCTCAGGGGTCGGGTTTGGAGGCGGGACTGCTGGCAAAATCAAAAAGATTGGCAGCGGGTCCCGAACCCGCTTCCAACCCGCCTCCAATCAATCTTCTTGGGAGTTGGGTCCCCAATTTGCACATGGACCCGACTCCTAGCGGCAGGAAGAGGATTATAGCCACTTAACTGCTTGTTAACAGGTAGTTAACAGGCAGGTAAGAGGCTTTTTCCAATTTTGACACTTCTACTGCGGGCTCCCGACGTCGGGAAACCCCGCCAGGGTAAGTGTGGCGTGCTGTGGGTCTACTGTAATGTTTGTGTATAGATGACAGCTGCAGAAGTGGTGTGAAGGATCCAATGGGACACTGGTGAGTTGCAGAGGTAAGAAAATGTTGGGAAAGTCATTTTTAACGTGTTTAGAATTTTCTGTACGTGACAAGCTTTGAAGAGTTTGTGTAGTCCCACCTCATTGGGAGAACCTCTCTCACCAGTGACAGATCGCTTCTGTAACCTCACCTGCAGCTGCCATCTGTTTTAACCTAAGGAGAGAGTCACTGGAGAGTCTGGGTGCAAGGGCTCACCTTTGTACAGTGATTGTCAGTGTTTGCAGCACCTCAATGCTGTCAAACACTGAAAAATCATCTGTCAAAAAGAAATGGTGGTGGCCCCTTTAAGAAAATCAGCAGATGACGCGTCATCAACTGACGTCATCTGACACCGGCTTTCACTTAATTGGCCGGCAAGCCCACAGGGCGGGCTTAACAAGGCCAATTGACGCAAAATAGCGTCTCTGCGTCGGACATCGCTGGGGGCGGGATTAGAACCCAAAAGGCAGCAGTCCCGCCCCCAACATGCCTCTTCAGGTAAGATCCCGGCCGATGTCTGCAAATCTAAGGGGGTTTGTTTATCTCTATTGTCTATGACTAACCCCTACAGTCACAACCATGTTTGCTGCCTTTTAGTAAAGCACATCAAATCACATTCCAGGTCCACTTATCAGTGAAAGACCGTCTGTTACAACTTTATTTCACTTTGAAAAAAACTTTTTGTCCTGGCAAAGCATTTCAATATAGACCAAAATTTAAAATTAAGGGTCTGTGTATGTCTACAAAAGCAATTTATGAAACAGAAATACAATGCCTTTTTAGGTACATATTACAATTAGCATTTTTCAAGAATAAAGCTCATATAGATCTTATCAAGATCTGTTGCAGAAACTAAGATGTCAGTAGCATTCTCCCATCACGTTAACAACTATTTTGCGTTACCTAATGAGGAAGTGTAACTATTATTTGTTTAACAGAGTATAGGATCTTATAATAGTCAAAGATACAGATAGTCCAATTTATACAAACATCAACCACCATCTTCTCAAGGGCAACTAGGGATGGGCAATAAATGCTGGCACTGCCAGCGACGCCCTGATCTCATAAACGAATAAAATAAAAAATTAATACTACTGCAAACTCTTGTTATGCTGCAATACCAGGATCTACATCTTGATGTGGCTGAGGAAGCCCTAACCTGATTGCTCATGTTATTCTGGTAGAGATAACTTTCAGCCTCAAACATAAGAAATAGGAGCAGGAGTAGGCCATTTTGGCCATTCGAGCCTGCTCCCCCATTCAATAAGATCATGGCTGATCTTCAACCTCATCTCCACTTTCCTGCACTATCCCCACATCCCTTGATTCCCTTAATATTCAAAAATCTATCGATCTCTGTCTTGAATATACTCAACGACTGAGCCTCCACAGCCCTCTGGGGTAGAGAATTCCAAAGATTCACCACCCTCTGAGTGAAGAAATTTCTCCTCATCTCAGTCCTAAATGGCCGACCCCTTATTCTGAGACTGTGACCCCTGGTTCTAGACTCCCCAGCCAGGGGAAACATCCTCCCTGCATCTACCCTGTCAAACCCTGTAAGAATTTTGTATGTTTCAATGAGATCACCTCTCATTCTTCTAAACTCTAGAGAATATAGGCCTAGTCTACTCAATCTCTCCTCATAGGACAATCCCCCATCCCAGGAACCAGTCTGGTGAACCTTCGTTGCACTCCCTCTATGGCAAGTATACCCTTCCTTAGGTAAGGAGACAAAACAGTACACAAAACTCCAGGTGTGGTGTCACCAGGACCCTCTATAATTGCAGTAAGACGTCTTTACTCTTATACTCAAATCCTCTTGTAATAAAGGCCAACATACCATTTGCTTTCCTAATTGCTTGCTATACCTGCATATTAACTTTCAGTGATTCATGTACATGGACACCCAGGTCCCTCTGAACACCAACATTTCCCAATCTCTCACCATTTAAAAAATACTCTGCTTTTCTATTTTTCCTACCAAAGTGGATAACTTCACATTTCTCCACATTATATTCCATTTGCCATGTTCTTGCCCACTCACTTAGCCTGTCGATATCCCCTTGAAGCCTCTATGCATCCTCCTCACAACTTACATTCCCACCCAGCTTTGCATCATCAGCAAACTTGGATATATTACATTTGGTCCCCTCATCAAAATCATTGATATAGATTGTGAATAGCTGAGGCCCAAGCACTGATCCTTGCGGTACCCCACTAGTTACAGCCTGCCAACCCGAAAATGACCCGTTTATTCCTACTCTCTGTTTCTGTCCGTTAACCAATCCTCAATCCGTGCTAGTATATTACCTCCAATCCCATGAGCCCTACTTTTGTTTAATAACCTCTTGTGTGGCACCTTATCGAATGCCTTCTGAAAATCCAAATACACCACATCCACTGGTTCCCCCTTATCTATTCTGCTCGTTACAACCTCAAAAAACTCTAACAGATTTGTCAACCACGATTTCCCTTTCATAATCTGTGTTGACTCTGCCCAATCCTATTATTATTTTCTATGTGCCCTGTTACCACGTTTGCAATAATAGATTCTAGCATTTTCCCTACTACTGATGTCAGGCTAACTGGTCTGTAGTTCCCCGTTTTCTCTCTCCCTCCTTTCTTAAACCTTTACAAGGTTCTCTCAAACTTGAAAGAGATGTTGCTATATCTGTAAACAGTTACAAGCAATACCATTTGATTTTGAAGGACATAGGAAGTCTTGAACTGAGTTGAGTCATAGTATAGAAATTTAAACTAGATTGAATGTTATAATGTGCCTCCTGGCACTTCCAATATTTTCTGCTCAAACTGACGGGTGTATAATACATCTACCCAAATATAGGGGAGTATACGATATTGAAAGGTAAATGACGGGAATACATCATACAACGTTTTTCCCATCATTTCTGTTGTAACAACATTGAGCCTATGAGCCACAGAGAAGGGGAGGAGTTAAATTTAAAATACCAGTTTCCTCAATGTGGTTGATTGTAGAGCAGCTTGAAGATTAAGGAAACTGCCATACTTGAACATGAGCACATTTTTCAGGTCCCGAATACCTGGGGGTGGCGTGTCTCAGTGTAAATGCCAAGGTGCACCCGCCCTGATCTCTGCTGCTGACCCTGCCAAAGTTTGCGGGGTCAGAGGGAGGCCCCATTATTTAAATGTCTTTGGTGGACAAAGAGTGCATCTTGAGTGCACCGGAGGCCTTAAAGTCTGGCCAAGACATTTCTGCCCCCCCCTCCCTCACACCCTCTGGAAAGAAAAGTGTAGGTACCACTTCACAAATTTGAAAATAAATCGTGGCCAGATCTTCTGGAGTCCAGGGCTCAATCCCAGCTTGGACTTCCCAGGTGGGCCATACATCCCTCCTTAATCATCTGGCACATCTGGGCTCGAGGCATACTAGTTTTGACCATACACCAGATCACAAAGAAAACCTGAGGCGCAGAAGCTCTGACTTTTGAAGTTCCCGGCCCCATCCCCCTTTACACTAATAACCTTGTAAGGGACAGGCGCAAGCTCTGCCCCCACAAGGCTATCCTGGAAACGAGGATGCAAGTCTCGGGCCAGGCCTATCTGGGTCCCAGTCTAATTGTGGCAGACTCCCACTGAAGTTACAACAGAAGTCTGCTAGATCGGCCATAGATTTTCTGGGCCTCAATTTAAAAGAAAATCTTCAGCCAAAACCATGGGCCAACTTGCTCTGTGCCAACACAACACAACAATTTCCCTCCCCCTGCCCCCACCTGAGGTACGTGCCCCAGCAGTGTTGTAAATGGCTCTGGCATCCACCAAAAATATTTAAGTGCCCTTAACGCTGGCAATTGGGCCAGAGTTAGGTGCACAATCAAGGGGTGGACAGAAGACAAGTCTTTCAGCATCTGTTGAGTATCTGCTGCCATTGTGGTCTCACAAGAATTTCTAAGCCTTGGCCTCACAATATGTCCCCATTTATGATATTTTCTGCTAATTTGGGCTGACTGCAGCCATAACTAGCATGCTCCCACAACTAATTGTCACTCCTGAGTTTTCAGCACCCTCGTCAATCCAATAACCAGTGCACCAATAGCAATTACCATAAGGCTCATATTTTGCTGAAAAGTTATTCAAGAATGAATGTTTATTTTGTTTTTAATTCAAATGCTGTCTCCATGTTGACATTTTAAAAATTAACGCAGTTTTTCATGCTTTCATCGAAACAGTTAAGTCAAAAATTGTTCATTGTGATTATCACTTAACGGTTAATTTGGACTGCATGTTGCGGGTATACAGCATTATCATTCCAAATTGACAAGTTATTCCAAAATGTTCTTGCAGCACAAAATTGGAGCAGAAGAGTAAAGGTTTAAGACAACAGCAGCAGCAACACAAGAAGCTTTTAGCTGCAATGCTATCCCAGGATTCCTTTGACTCTGTGCACAGTAATGCACCATCTGCGGCAGAAGAAGACATAGAGGATGAGGACGATGCCATGGAATTACTGGGTAAGACACCTGGTACTATCATAACACTCGATATAGGACAACATTCACAAGTGTCAAATTACAAGTTTTATTCAAGGTATTCCACATAACCTTGTGTAGAAAAGTTAAGCTCTGTGATCCACAAGCACTACATTCTTACTGCTCTGTAAGAGGATATCTTTCATCTCAGCATGAGACCGTGCAGTATAACACAGCACTTCTTACTTATGGTCTTCTCTAAATCATCTGTGGTCTAAGATTATTATGAAGTTTATAAAAAATTTGAACGTGCTGGAATTACATAGCAAGTCCCATCAGCATCTGGAAAGGGAAAATACAGGTTAATATTTTGGATGGAGGTGTTTCATCAGAACTCTTGCAGGAAGGCAGGAGAGGCCCCTTTTAAAGCCTGAGCAAAGCAAAGCAGAAAGGAGAAAGCAGTTCAAATTGACAAGTAGAGCGATGCTAATTGCAGTATTGCCAACTCTTGTGATTCACATGCGAGTCTCACAATTAGCAGAATTTTTTTCAATGCCTGCGATTCATGTGAGAAATTTAAATGTAGCTTTCTGCATATTTAATTTCCCACATGAATCACCGAGTTAAAAAATCTTTTACAAATCATAGGAATTCTATGATTCTGGGTTAATAGGCAGTCAGCATTTAAAGGGTGACCCGTTTTATTTTGAGAAGAATCTCCAAATTGGGCATTTTGCTTTAGCTTTCCGTTGGTTATTGCACTGGGTGTTACTTTCAGTGATGATTTTTGTCTGTTTGCTTTTTGAGGTTTTTGGACAAGAGTTTTGGCTGGAAATATTTTTAGTTACTGCAATTATAATTTTAAAAGCTGCATACCCTCTCCTTTTTTTGTGTGTTATTTGGAGAATGAAGAAGACAATGAAAAAAAAGGGATATGAAACAGGCCATATTGTAACAGAGGCAGAGTGCCTACACTATCATTATTGAAGAAGATGTATTTATCGGCAGAGATGCACTAAATGTGAAAGTTGCAACAAAACTGCTTCTTAGGGAGCTAGTGACAGAGTCGTGGTATCGCCCAGAATCTGACCTCCTGAATTTTCATGCAATTGGGAGGAGGCTGTATCTTCATTCCAAGCTACCACAGGGAGAATTAGCAATATCAGCTAATCTGTAGTCCATAGATGTATCCAGCAGGTGACATGCATTTTTGCAAGGGAAAAAACAATTTCATCATTTAACCCCATGGCACTATTTTACTCTCCATTTGTTCCAAATGTCCACAGGAAGTTGGGGGGCATGATCTTCAAACCTCCAGCTATCCAGGGGCTGGCCAATTAAACAGGCTACCAACCCCCTCCCCCCATCCTGGGCAATGGCCCCTTTGAAACTAGTTTTTGCAAAGCCTAAAAGGGCTTTTCAATCCTGAATGTGTGAATGTTTGCGATGTTTTTAAGAGCCTCCATTGTCTGAGGCCATCTTGACAGATGCCTCATCTGACTTCTGATCTGTATCCCTGGCATGTGACTGCCCTATGAACCTAACCTATTGAAAGAAAACTTTAAGTTGAAAGCAGATTTTAATCTAAATAACACCAAGCGTCTTGTTGTCTAGCTGCCTGCAGCCTTCCTTATCACTCCCGCTCCTCCGGTAAGTTGTGTTATTAACGTAGCACACTCAAGCTAGGCTGAATTAAATAACTAGATTTCATCACAGAAATTAAACAAGTAGAACATCTCTACCTATAGTCAAATTTTCTGGGATTTGATTTCAGCAGTGGAGCCTCGCATATAGCAGGTAGCTTATCGAAAAATCGCAGGCAATGCACTTACATTTTTCTGATAAGCTACCTGATGTGTGTGAAACTCTGCTGGTGGCACAGGATCTCAGAGAACTTTTCCCATACAAAACAGCATGATACCAGAAACTACTAGATCTTTTAAAACTAAGCTCGACTTCTCACTATAGTGATTGTTGTGAGAGTTTCATTATTAACACGCTCCAGCATTCGCTTTCAGTTTCATGTCGGACCATCCCTGTTCCCACTCTTTCATGGTTCTCTGTCTCCGCCTCTCTTTCTTTCTCAGATCAGAGGGTTAAGTGTTTCATTAACTTTTGAACTGAATGGACTCCGCTGAATTCCAGGCAGACATAAAATAATGCACAAAGCACTTAAAGCCATTGCCAAATCGAATGATCCACAAGGGGGTGGTGTTTGCACCTCCCAAACAAAGGGGGCGAAATTGGATGCCTTTGCGCTTCCCGTTCGTGCCCTCGGGGGCCGCTAACGGGGCGCAAATGGCTTTGCAATTGGGCGCGGCGCCGACATATGGCAGGAGTTTTGCGGCGGCGCTACAGCGTTGCGCCCCAATCTCCTTCGTCCAGAGATCGTGACATCATTGCCATGCGTATCACCCTAGTAGCGCCCCGGACCCGAAATTGACTTCCGCCCCCTGCAGCAGCACCGGGTGAAAACACCGACAGCTGCAGGAGGCGTGCTTCGGGCGGCTGGCCACTTCGGGGGCGATGATTAAAGGCAAGGTGGCCGAGGTAAGTAAAAAAAAAAGTACCTTTCTTGTTCCGCTTTTTTCCGTGTGTTCCTGCCCGCAATCGATCAGCCCAGCACTCTGCTTGAGTGCCGGGCTGATCACATGGGATCGCGGCTGCATTGGTGGTCCAGGTAGGTAATTTTCCTATTGCAGAGCCTGCAGCGATGGCCCTTCCCTTTAAGGGTGGGAAGGAGCCTTTGAATGCGGCAGCGCTGCACGGCTACTGAAGTCTCCGCCCTGCCTGCTGCCGACTGCGCTCCAAGAAGGAAGTGGAGCGCTTGATTTAGTACTTCACTTCCTTCCTGGAGCGCAAAACCGATTTTTTTTTAAAGTTTGGAAACATTAGCTCCTGGTGCTAATTTTCCAAACTTTTAAAATTTAGCGCCCCAAACGGGGATATCATGAATTTTCTCCCCCATGATCTTTCTGGCTTAATTGAAGCTGAAGAATAAAGCCACCATCTGGAATCCAGATCCAATGGAACATGGTGGCCATTTTATATCTTCCCCAGCCTTGGCTTTACAGTTATTCAGGGAGAATGTATCAATTATATTTATAAACAAAGCTAGTCCTGCTTCTATCTGCCTATATATGATGACAGTGACATGAAATTAATCATAGTAGTCTTTCAAAATACGCATAGCACATTCAGTACTATTATCTCCAATAACAGTGTATCTAATGTTTTTTTTTTGTCAACTCCTAGTTCTTAAAACAATATTGGGGGAAATTTTAAGCTAACTCGCCCAACGGGAAACTGATGGGATCCAATCGGCTGATCGTTTTACTTGCCTGATTTTACTTTCCATTGACTTCAAAATGTAAATCTTATGCAAATGAGGCAGCGATACAGTGATACAGATCTTTTTCCTATCTCCTGTCCCTCACACACATGGAACTGGCACTGATGGGTATTAGGGACATGGAAATCAGCCTGCTGTGCTTTAAACTGATAGCCAAGTTCCGCACCCATGAGGACGGCCTCAACCGGGATCTTGGGTTCATGTCACGCAACATGTAACCCCACCTGACGTAGAGTCATCCAGACTTGAGTCGTCATTGGCTTGTTCTCTCTACACAGATGCGGCCGGACCTGCTGTGAGTTCCAGCAAAAAAAGTTTTTTGTTTTCCATACAGACCCCAACATCTGCCACATTGTCTTTGATGTAATGTTTTCCTGACTGACCTGTTTGGACACCATCCACACCTTTGATTGCCGTGATTATCTCTCTGCTGAGGTGTGATAAAGGGCAGTTGGAAAGATTAACTGTAATCATCTGGCAGTGTTCTCTGACTATATATGCTGTGCCTATATGCATCTCTTCACTTCACCTGATGAAGGAGCAGCGCTCCGAAAGCTTGTGATTTCAAATAAAGCTGTTGGACTATAACCTGGTGTTGTGCGACTTCTCACATTTGTCCACCCCAGTCCAACACCGGCATCTCCACATCATGCTTTAAACTAGGAGGACATGAGTTTGTGCCCATAATGATCGTCAGTGTGATTCTTTAATCAGTCACCAAAGAAAGAAATATTCTGAAATTTAAAAAAAGGGATGGGGCAGGAATTCAGGTTTGTCAGTTATGCCAGAAACTTTTGTGCACTTCCTGGTAGCTGATTCAAGAGCAGTAATGATGCAAGTTTGAGAGTACGTCCTCTGTTTTCTCCCTTGCCCAGTAAACAGTATGCAACCTGGAGAGAAGACAGGGGGAAAATAATTTCAAAATATGGGCAAAATATTTTAAAGCAATTTTTAAAAAACCATGTTGGATTGAAATTGGTAACATGCTATGGTGTCGCTTTCTTTCACTCCTTCTTTCATATGGTACATTTGGGAAATAAGCATTTTGTTTTCAATACAGTAGGTTTTTCTGTGCCCAGTAAAAATACTAGATTTATGCATCCATTGGTGCTCAGACTGACACTTTCATGTTCCTTTGATATAAATTTACAGCACTGAAACAGGCCGGTGTTTATGCTGCCCACGAGCCTCCTTCTACCCTACTTCATCTCGCTCGATCAGCATATCTTTTTTGCATATTATTGTTTAAAGAAGCCATACACATTATTTATTATTTAAGTGAGGGTACAACAATGATGAATTTTGGTCACATTTCTAACAGTAAGAAAATGTATGGGGGTAATTTTAACCTAATCGCTCAACGGGGATCTGCCACAACCGGATCAGCCGCCCGTCCCGTGCCCCACCGATCCAACCCTGCATTGAAGTCAAAGGGAAATTAAATCAGGCAGGGTGCAAAACGGATGCCTGATCCAATCCCGTCAGCTTAGATTGCACTGAGCATTCTTACTTTTGGAAATAATATTAAAAATACACATAACAAACAACTTACAAAGTTATCACAACAATTTTTCAAAGCAAGGGGTGATTCTGTTGCAGAGGCAGCAGGATCACATGACACTACCGCACTGACCTGGCCCCCACCCAAGTTCATGAGTTCAGGCAGTTAATTGATTAGAATGTGCTCCCTGTACACATTGGCACAGATGCGAGGAACGCACTGATGGAGGGGATGGAATATCTCAATTCTCAATATGTCCTTCCTTCATGCAAAACTCTCTGCTGGGAGCACTAATTCTTAAAACCTGCTCCAATGAGCTGTCTTCTACACCACCCTAAGTCTGTACAACATTCTTATGCAAATTCTTCTCCCGTACACATTTCAAGGCAAAGCTCCCTGGAAAATTGAATAGAATCTATATAACTTAATTAAAAATCTTATATCTGCATGCACTGCCTGTCAACTTTTCACATTATAATTTCCTATTTCCATACTTACAATGGAAATTACATGCTATAATTACACTCTCTTGCCAGTGGTGGCACTGCAGGGTGTAATTACAAAGTGCCACGTTTATATAGGCAGTTTTCATTATAGGTCTAGACATAGATATTTCTAATGGAAAAGGTCGATAGAAAGTGCAAGATGTAAAATCTTTAATATATTGTAGATTATAATATCAAATCAAATATTACATAAAAATAAGGACAGACACATGACCTTAAAACAGGGAGTTGAGTTTTTGGTTTTAACTAAGTGATGACAATTGTTGATGTCTATCCTATTTCTGTTCCTGATAAATAATAATATCTAGGACTGTAGTTCCTTGCAGCAATATAAAGATTGAACTCCCTTCTCCTGACACATCTCAAAAGGCTTTTTAAATGAATTGTTTTGAAGTAAGTCCCTTAACTCCTCGGTTATACTGTAGTAGAAATTCATACCCCTGTTATGATGGGGGAGGAGGGGGTAAGCTCATTCTGCAAACATGGTAATGCTAGTAACTGCCATGGGATTCCCAAATCTTGTTTTAAATAGCAAAAGTGAGGGCCACTCACTCAGTCCCCTCTGTGTGTAGACCTACACTAGTGTGAGTCAGTGCCTTCAGAGGAGGGGTCGAAGCAAAGAATATTGAAGGAAAGAAATAATTGCATCCAAGAAAAGAGATTATTTGGTCATGTTCTTTGTATGTATCAGCAAACTTTCCTTCCTTAAACAATACAGCAGTTTAGCCGCATTTGTAAAGCTATTTTAGCAAAGTTGCAAGCTAAGGTAGAAGCTGCTTATAAAACTCAGAGTTTCTCTCTTCCAGATGATTTACCAGATTGAAGTTTCTGAGAGCCTTCGTGTATGTTGAACATCGATACTTTATGCTCACAGTCACCTCTTTGGGATCCCAGTCAGTGTGTCAACATGACTCGGGCCCTTTTATCTATCCAGCTGCAAGTCCTCTCTTTCCTACTGCTTCCTGAGTTCCCACTCGCCCATGAGCTTCCCTACGCCTCCATAGTTCACTGTTAATGGGCTGGACTGGAGCCCCTATCTCATCAACATCACTAATGTAGTGATTCCAGCTGCTGCATACTGTAGCCGGGAGTTCTCATGAAAAGAGGACTTCCTGCCCACAGTATACAGTGGCAGGTATCACTACCATTAGCCAGGCTGAGGAAAGTGGGGCACTGATTTTACCCATTAGCAATGGACTTAGGTGGAAGCAAGGAAGGGTGGGAATGGATGACAATAAGGAGTTGGAAATGGATGGCAATGAAGGGACAATGGATAACATTAAATAGGGAGTTGATGGCAATGAAGGAGGAAATGGATAACATTAAATAGGGAGTTGATGGCAATGAAGGAACAATGGATAACATTAAATAGGGAGTTGATGGCAATGAAGGGACAATGGATAACATTAAATAGGGAGTTGATGGCAATGAAGGGACAATGGATAACATTAAATAGGGAGTTGATGGCAATGAAGGGACAATGGATGGAACTAGAGGGGAAAAAGAATGGCACTGAATATGGGCAATGGATGGGAATGAAGAAAGTAGATGGTAATGAAAGGAGAAATTAAGGGAAGAGGGAAGCAACACTTTCAGGTGGGGAAGGAAGGAGAATGCTAGATTAAAAGGGGAGTGGGTAGATAGTGTTGGTATTAATGGAAGGGGGAAAGAGTGGCAGCATAATCTCGGGGGTGGGGGGTGCGGTGGTAGTAATAGTGTTGACATGAACTGAAGGGTGGAAAGGAGCATCAGCACGAACTGGGGGGAGGTGGAAATGAGTGCCGTCTTGAACAGAGAGTAGGCAGGAAGAGTGCCAGCTTGAATTAGGAGGGCATGGAAGTTGAGTACCAGTCTGAAATGGGAGGGTGGAAGAGGAGAGGGAATGGGGAGTTGGATGAGGTACAGTGCCTCAGTGAACTGGGTTTGGAGAGGGTAGAACATCTCTTTGAACTGGGCGTAGGTGAGACTTTGTGCGAGTATGACTCGATAACTTTAGGGTGCGCAATGGTTTAGTTGGTCTGTTGAAAATCTAAATGCATCTTTGTTTTTCTTTTTTTAGATTCGAAATCTATTCATTGTGAAATAAAAAACATGCTTATAATGAATCAGAATGCATTATTTTTAACATAAAAAAATCAAAATTTTCCAGCAAAATGTTTTGCAGACCCACCTAGAAATACATCACAAACTTGTGCCTTCAGCATTTGTTGTCCCACTTTAGGCTTTCATGTTCTTCTGCTGTTTTTTCAATACAAGTAAAGGAATAATATGCCTATCTACAACTTAATGACAGAGCTTGTGTAACTACTTGTTTTTACACGTCTAGGCCTTAAAATCAGGGCCATTCTTGTGGTTATAAATACAAGTTGTTGTTGTTGTTATTATTTCAGCTTCTTTGAAGTTGTTGGTCATCTGTTAGTTTTCTAGCTTGGCATGTATGAACTTCTTTGATCTCCTGTGTAGTGATGCGCGCATAGAACCATCCTGCAGCTGTTTCTTACACTGGTGAGGGGCAGAAATGTTTATTTTCTGGGGCCATGTCTTTTTTTTCTGGGGTACAGTTTTTCCTAATGAGCAGAAAAATCTAGACCTAATACCTCCAAAAACACACCATCAACTGTGTACTACTGCACACTCTGCCGGCGGTTATGTGTATCAGTAGCAATGGCTGCAGATTATCTGTCAGGCCCCACTGAAATTAATGGCGCTGCTCTGGGGTGCAAGCTCCATAGGACAGCAGTCACTGCAGCAGGCATAGAGACAAGAAATTCCTCGGCAGAAATGATAGACTCAGTGGGCAAAAGCAAAGTTATTGTGATAAGGGCAATAGATATATTGTACTGCACTGAAGTAATTTTGTGGGGCGCCACTGACGGTGTTGAGCTTCGCTACTGACGAGCATAGATAGTAAAATGGGGGCATGGTGTTTCATCCTTATCTCAAACCATGCTCCTGGTCACAGCAGAGCCTCGCAAAATTACCCCATATATATTGTTCAGATAGAGATGGGTAAGGACCACTTTAAACAGAAAGTACTTCCCTAGGTTTTAGTTCCCGTTTTTAAAAACAACACCAATTCTGACAGTTGCTCCCAGCTATTCTACATACTAAGACAGCAGAATATAAGATGGTTTTCCAGACTTATCTCCAATCCATTCTCTTTTCTTTTCTCATTTTTTAAATTCAGGCTTAATATAGACAAATTTAAGAATAACTGTGTTTCAGCTGATTTTTTAAAAATGCCAATGACTGGATCTATTGCTATTTAGTTTCCCTTGAAGAATACATCCCCTGCAGCCATATATGAACACCATTCCAAGGTTGTCTGAAAATTTCAGCAAATCATATTCTAGTCCAAGGATATAATTTTTAAAAAATATTTGCAAAATGTGTTTCAAATAAAGATAAACAGTTTGGATTTGGGAACCAAGTACTCTGATCTGGCTGCTTTGATCTAAAAATAGTATTGCTTCCTATTTTGAAAGCCATAAGATAAGCTCAAAGCATGCAACTCAGAGGACTTGCTCCTTGTAAAGGGCACCTTGTATTACAATTGTTTAGCTTTGCTGCAAAAAATAGAAGAAATCTACAGCAGAAAATTGCACGGTTATACTGGATAATAAGAGCTATAAGCAGCCTGCTTGTTTGAGTATGTAACCAAATTCTCCACAATAATTTTCAATACTTTTCTCAGATGCACACTTTAGTGCACCTCTCATAATTTTTGTCAGTGTTTGTTACTCCTCCTTCCCCCTTATTGGGATGCTTTGTTAAAGGTGGTATGTAAGTTGCTGTATTTAATAGAATTGAAATGTACCACAAAATGGAGATATAATTTCTTCAGGATATTAGCTCTGATGATGTGGAATCTGTATGGGTAGAGCTGAGAAATACCAAGGAGCAGAAAATGTTAGTGGGAGTTGTATATAGACCCCCCAAACAGTAATGCTGAGGTTGGGGATGGCATTAAACGGGAAATTAGAGACGCGTGCAATAAGGGCACAGCAGTTATCATGGGTGACTTTAATCTACATATAGATTGGGCTAACCAAATTAGTAACAATACTGCGGAGGAGGAATTCCTAGAGTGTATACGGGATGGTTTCCTGGACCAATATGTCGAGGAACCAACTAGAGATCAGGCCATCTTAGACTGGGTATTATGTAATGAGAAAGGATTAATTAGCAATCTTGTTGTGCGAGGCCCCTTGGGGAGGAGCGATCATAATATGATAGAATTCTTCATTAAGATGGAGAGTGAAGTAGTTGACTCAGAGACTAGGGTCCTGAATTTAAATAAAGGAAACTATGATGGTATGAGGCGCGAGTTGACTAGGATGGATTGGGGAGCGTTACTTAAAGGGTTGACAGTGGATAGGCAATGGCAAACATTTAAAGATCGCATGGATGAACTACAGAATTTGTTCATCCCTGTTTGGCATAAAAATAAAACAAAAAAGGTGACTCAACCGTGGCTAACAAGGGAAATTAGGGATAGCATAAGATCCAAGGAGAGGATATATAAATTGGCCAGAAAAAGCAGCAAACCTGAGGATTGGGAGCAGTTTAGGATTCAGCAAAGGAGGACAAAGGGATTAATTAAGAGGGGGAAAATAGAGTGAGAGAGTAAGCTTTCAGGGAACATAAAAACTGACTGTAAAAGCTTCTATAGATATGTGAAGAGAAAAAGATTGGTGAAGTCAAGCGTAGGTCCCTTGCAGTCAGAATCAGGGGAATTTATAATGGGGAACAAAGAAATGGCTGACGAATTAAATACATACTTTGGTTCTGTCTTCACAAAGGAGGACACAAATAAACTCCCAGAGATGTCGGGGAACATAGGGTCTAATGAGAGGGAGGCATTGAATGAAATCAGTATTTGTAGGGAAATGGTGTTCGGGAAATTGACGGGATTGAAGGCCGATAAATCCCCAGGGCCTGATAATCTACATCCTAGGGTACTTAAGGAAGTGGGCCTAGAAATAGTAGATGCATTGCTGGTCATCTTCCAAAATTCTATAGACTCTGGAACAGTTCCCATGGATTGGAGGGTAGCTAATGTAACCCCACTATTTAAAAAAGGTGGTGGAGAAAAAACGGGGAATTATACGAATTATAAGCCTGACATCGGTAGTGGGCAAAATGCTAGAGTCCATCATAAAAGATGTAATAGCAGAGCACTTGGAAAACAGTGACAGGATCGGACAAAGTCAACATGGATTTACAAAAGGGAAATCATGCCTGACTAATCTACTGGAATTTTTTGAGGATATAACTGGTACAATAGATAAGGGAGAAACAGTGGATGTGGTGTATTTGGACTTTCAGAAGGCTTTCGATAAGGTCCCGCATAAGAGATTAGCGTGCAAAGTTAAAGCACATGGGATTGGGGGTAAGGTACTGATTTGGATAGAGAACTGGTTGGCAGACAGGAAGCAAAGAGTTGGAATAAATGGGTCTTTTTCCGAGTGGCAGGCAGTGACTAGTGGGGTACCACATGGATCGGTCCTAGGACCCCAGCTATTCACAATATATATTAATGATCTAGACGAGGGAACTAGATGTAATATCTCTAAGTTTGCAGACGACACAAGCTGGGTGGGCGTGTGTGCTGTGAGGAGGATGCAGAGAAATTCCAGTATGATTTGGACAGGTTGGGTGATTGGGCAGATGCATGGCAGATGCAGTATAATGTGGATAAATGCGAGGTTATCCACTTTGGTGGCAAAAACAGGAAGACAGATTATTATCTGAACGGCAATAGATTGGGAAAAGGGGAAGTGCAACGAGATCTGGGAGTCCTTGTGCACCAGTCGCTGAAGGTAAGCATGCAGGTGCAGCAGGCGGTTAAGAAGGCAAATGGTATGTTGGCCTTTATAGCGAGAGGATTCGAGTACGGGAGCAAGGATGTCTTGCTGCAGTTGTACAAGGCCTTGGTGAGACCACACTTTGAGTATTGTGTGCAGTTTTGGTCGCCTTATCTGAGGAAGGATGTTCTTGCCATCGAGGGAGTGCAGCGAAGATTCACCAGACTGATACCTGGGATGGCAGGAATGACGTATGAAGAGAGATTGGGTCGATTAGGCTTATATTCGCTAGAGTTTAGAAGAATGAGATGGGATCTCATTGAAACTTATAAAATTCTAACAGGACTAGACAGACTAGATGCAGGAAGGATGTTCCCGATGGCGGGGGAGTCCAGAACCAGAGGTCGCAGTCTAAGGATAAGGGGTAAGCCATTTAGGACTGAGATGAGGAGGAATTTCTTCACCCAGAGACTGGTGAACCTGTGGAATTCTCTACCACAGAAGGCAGTTGAGGCCAATTCATTAAATATATTCAAGAAGGAGTTAGATATATTTCTTAAGGCTAAAGGGATCAAGGGATATGGGGAGAAAGCAGGGACAGGGTACTGAATTTGGATGATCAGCCATGATCTCATTAAATGGCGGAGCAGGCTCGAGGGGCCGAATGGCCTGCTCCTGCTCCTATCTTCTATGCTTCTGTGTGTAACCTCAAAAGAAAATTTATTTTACTAATCTTAGTGATATAATTTTCTCTATCTTCACACACAAAGGAAACTTTTAGGGGGAATATTGCACTTTTTGCTTCTGATGCAGAACTTCTTGCTGGAAGTGCATATTAGGCAGCCTGCCAGATTTTCCATCCGTTTAAATTAACGGACAGGAAGTTGTGCATGTGTCTAACAGGCACATGTTCCTCTACGCCCAATATTCTGATATGTATTCTTGACATGAGATGCTCTGTGACCTGAGTGCAGAAGCGAAAATCCGCTCTTTGCTGCCATGACTTTATAAGAAATAGCTTCAAGTTTTACTGTTCACAGTGAGGTCTATCTGTAGTGACCACAACTTCATATGGTCTTTGCAGGGGTGGTTTCCTAATACATGTTCGTCTCTTAGCTCATTAATAAATTATTGAGGCTTAACTTTAGATTTTCAATGTAAGTTTTTGTTAGAAAGAAAATAAATATATATTTCAAATATAAATGTGTGTATAGATATATATATATATATATATACATAAAATATATTTTATAGTAAATCTAATTATTGCAGATCCTCTGAGTTTAAAACAAATCAGGGCCTACATCTTCTGCTTGAGTTAGGCTGTTTCCCTGTCTCTACCACATTCTACATTTTGCATTGTAAATAATGTCATATGAAGTATTCCCATCAACTCTTCTGCATGTCTCTGAGCTGTGGAGGATGAAATTTAATTTTAAATCCGCCGAAAAGAATTGAATCAGTTGGAGGTGATAAATTAAACTCCCCAGCCCCGCAATTTGAAAAAACATAAAAACAAATCTCTGCCTTTTTTCAGCTGTTTCTTGGACATATTGTAACCATTCTCCAGCTGCTCCCAGGCAGGTGCAGTACAGAGGGAGTGCTGCACTCTCGGAGGTACTGTCTTTCAGATGAGATGTTAAACCGAGGCCTCATCTGCCCTTTCAGGTGGACATAGAAGATCCCATGGCACTATTCGAAGAAGAGCAGGAGAGTTCTTCGGGTGTCCTGGCCAGAAATAATCTCTCAATCGACATCACTAAAAAACAGGTTATCTAGTCATATATCTCATTGCTGTTTGGAATCTTGCTGTGTGCAATGACTACATTTCTTACATTACAACAGTGACTACACTTCAAAAATACTTAATTGACTGTGAAATGCCTTGGGATGTCCAGACCAGGTGAAAGATCCTATATAAATTCAAGTTCTTTCTGTTGCCTTTCTATTGCAGGACTACTTCAAATGAAAGTGTTTTGATAATATTCTGAAGCTGTTGGTTCTGTGAAATGGTAAATGGCCTAGAATCCACAGCACTATTGACAACCTACACAATTATTTGAGAGTTGTAAGTTCAACCCATTGGCTGGACAAGGTCTGTAATAGTCAGTTAGGATCTGGTGATCCCTGCCCTGGTGAGCTGAGCTCGTGTGTGGACCACAACTAGAAACATTAACAGCCACATTGCTGGCAGAAACATTTATATTTGTGAATAGAGGCATTGCTACCTCTTGAAGCAGCTCTTGTTGCATCTTGAATCAGCAATGCCTCCTTATATAGTTTACAGTGGTGCTGCTGAAGTCACAATTGCTTTTAGCACTAGTGGAGTAACTTAAAGGGTTGTTACTTCCATTAAGTAATCGAGTTGTAACATGAAGGAGTTTCACTTGAACCAGAATTATTTCATCGAACAGCTGAGGTGATGTGTAAATGACATTGCTAATGAGGCTGATGTAGCAGACTCTCAATATTCAGGTAAGAGGCTGATTACTGATAACCGGACAGTTTAAGACATTTTATGACTAGAATGTAATCCTTTTAGGCTTTTCCTAAATTGACATCACTAAAAAAAAGATTCTCTGTCATTATCACATTGCTGATTTGTGGGAGCTTGCTGTGTGCAAATTGGCTGCAGCGTTTCCTACATTACAGCAGTGACTACACTTCAAAAAGTACTTAATTGGCTGTAAAGCGCTTTGGGACGTCCGGTGGTCATGAAAGGCTCTATATAACTGCAAGTCTTTCTTTATTTTCTTTCCAACAAATGTTCCTAACAAGAGTCAACAGGCATGCTTGTCAGGGATTTATTCAGTTTTCATTTATTTATAGGTTAATTACTACCTTATACTTCACAATGCTTTTGGGGCTCAGTGGAGATGAAACTAATCTTTGTGTTCACACTGGACAAATTGCATTGGACAGTAGGTTCTTTGCAGCTCAGTAATGGGCTACATACAGCTCTTCTGTTGCTGAAAAGCAACCCTTTCAATATGATTAATGGTAGTGCAGCTCTCTGATTGGGCAGTTGCAGCAGACAAACAAGATTCACTCAGACATTGGGAAGCAGAATTTTTTATGGTCCAGAGTTTTCAAGGGAGTGGGGCTGGAGCTTCGATGGGATGGGGCCAGCACTTATGAGCAAGACTGCAGCGGAACTGGCATTTTCTAAAGAGGGGAAAGCATCAGTCAATGTGCTGATCAGGCAGCAGCATCAAGAGAGTAGCAGCATTGAGGGAGGAGCAGCTAGCAAACCAGGTAATTTTGCTATGGATCAAGGTTTATAAATCACTGGTTAGGCCTCAACTGGAGTATTGTGTCCACTTCTGGTCACCACACTATAGGAAGGATGTGAAGGCATTGGCGAGGTTGCAGAGGAGATTTACTGGAATGGTACCAGGGCTGAGGGACTTCAGTTATGTGGAGAAATTAGGGAAATTGGGAATGTTCTCCTTAGAGCAGAGAAGGTTAAAGGTGTTAGGGAGAAATTATTTCACTCCAGTCTGTTGATAGGTAAAAGCAAAAACAGTTTATTTAATATTCAGAGATCCCTGGGAGAAGCGTCACAGACCTTGCTCAGCCTGGTGACTACAACTTCTCGACCTCCCGTTGTCAATGACAACCTTTTATTGAAGAGTTGTCCAATCACATAGTTACAAAATATCACATGATTACAAGTATGTCAATTCAAACTTAAACAATTAATTTGTTATATTCTAAACAATTTATGTCAGTTCAAACTAAATCATTAATTCGTTATATTTCAATTCAAACTAAATAATTATGTTGATTCAAACTAAACAGTTATGTCGATTCAAACTAAACCATTAATTCGTTATATTCTTATCTCTGTCAGTTACAAACTAAAAGCATTAATGACGTATATATGCAGTCTGTGTAGAGGCCCTGTGTCTGGCTTTTACAGTCGTCTATTGTATTATGGCCTTGGATGTTGCTAAGTATCACAACTCTCAACCAGGCCTTATCTTCCACCTGGGCTCTTCTATTTCATACAGAAACGAGAAATTATTTGTTTTAATTTAACATGAGTTCAAATTAACTCTTTCACTCCCCATTAACTCTTTCACTCCCCTACATTCCCTCCTTTCGGTCCCGTACCAAATTAAAAATTCTGGTCAGGGATACCGACTTCTTTCCCACATTTATCATCCCCGGATTATATCTGTGTTGATAAATTCGCCTCTCCCTTCTATCTATCCTTGGTGTCGGGTGTCTGTATGAAAAGAAAAGAGCTTTACATATAGATACCCTGTAGTGGCTGTTCATTGCTTGGTTCAATAGTGACTACAGCAAGCGGCATCATTCTGTCCATAGCTGCCTTACAACATGCATTTAAAATCATCAATGTAACACAGAATGCTATTCCAATTACAAGAATAATTATCAGTCCATGCATCAAATATGAAACGGAGCAAGTTCGAGCAAGACTTCTTCGCTGCACAGGACCTCCAGCCAACGCTGTACACCAGATACATCGACGACATTTTCTTCCTTTGGACCCATGGCGAAGGATCACTGAAAAGACTACACGATAACATAAACAAGTTCCATCCCACCATCAAACTCACCATGGACTACTCCTCAGAATCGGTTTCATTCCTGGACACACGAATCTCCATCAAAGACGGACACCTCAGCACTTCACTCTACCGCAAGCCCACGGACAACCTCACGATGCTCCACTTCTCCAGCTTCCACCCTAACCATGTTAAAGAAGCCATCCCCTATGGACAAGCCCTGCGAATACACAGGATCTGCTCAGACGAGGAGGAACGCGATGGACACCTACGGACGCTGAAAAACGCCCTCGTAAGAACGGGATATGACGCTCGACTCATCGATCGACAGTTCCGACGGGCCACAGCGAAAAATCGCATAGACCTCCTCAGAAGGCAAACACGGGACACAACCAACAGGGTACCCTACGTCGTCCAGTACTTCCCCGGAGCGGAGAAACTACGCCATGTTCTTCGCAGCCTTCAACATGTCATCGATGACGACAAACACCTCGCTAAGGCCATCCCCACGCCTCCACTACTTGCCTTCAAACAGCCGCCTAACCTCAGAAGTACCATCGTTCGCAGCAAATTACCCAGCTTTCAGGATAACAGCGACCACGACACCACACAACCCTGCCAAGGCAAACTCTGCAAGACATGCCAGATCATCAACACAGATACCACCATCACACGTGAGGACACTAACCACCAGGTACATGGTACATACTCATGTGACTCGGCCAACGTTGTCTACCTCATACGTTGCAGGAAAGAATGCACCGCGGCATGGTACATCGGCGAGACCATGCAGACACTGAGACAACGTATGAACGAGCACCGCGCAACAATCGCCAGGCAGGATTGTTACCTCCCAGTCGGGGAACACTTCAGCAGTCAAGGACATTCAGCCTCGGATCTGCGGGTAAGCGTTCTCCAAGGCAACCTTAGAAACACACGACAACGCAAAATCATCGAGCAGAAACTGATAGCCAAGTTCCGCACTCATGAAGACGGTCTCAACCGGGATCTTGGGTTTATGTCACGATACATGACGTGATCCGGACTCGAGTCGTCGTTGGCTTGTTCACAGATGTGATTCCCAGTAAAAAAGTAAAAATTTTCCCAGTAAAAAAGTAAAAATTTTAAAGCTTTTCGTTTTACATACAGACGGCAGCTTTTGACACGTTAGAACCCCTGCGACTACACCTCATTGTCTCAGTTGTATCTTGCTATGTCTTTGATGTGGTACCTTCCTGGCTGACTTGATTAACTTTATCACACCTCGGCAGATAGTCAGGATGATTTAATTTAGTGGTCTGCAATTGTAAGGTACACATGCTTTGTTCTCTATCTATATATGCTTTGGCGATTCTGTATCTAATTTACTTCACCTGAGGAAGGGGCAATCGATAGCTCCGAAAGCTTGTGATTTCAAATAAAACTGTTGGACTATAACCTGGTGTTGTGCGACCTCTCAAATATGAAACCCATGATCCCCCAAACAACCATTCCCACCAGTTTGCTCCTGCGGTTTCGTTTAACTTCCGAACTTCCCTCTGTATGTGCTCAGCCAAATCAGTTATATTTTCTGAACTGTCAGGAATGTATGTACAGCACTCTGTCCCAATCAATGCACATGTTCCCCCTTTTTCTGCTAGGAGGTAATCAAGTGCCATTCGGTTCTGTAGCGTCAATGTTCTTATCGCTACCATCTCGGCGTTAATGTCTATTAGAGCTTCTGCTGTATCATTCCCAACCTGTTCTAAAACCTCTGCCAACAACCGTATCTCTTTAATAGCTCTCGCGACTCCGTATGGGGGTAGATAGATCGCGAAGTATCTTTCAGACTCAGTAATCTCTCGTTTATAACGATAGGCTGGGTGTTCCTTGAGGTTTAGGCAGTGATGTACAAAGGGTACGACATACCCCAATGAAGTAAGTGTTATTATAGGCTTCATACCTACTCCATATGTTATTCATTATCATGATTTTACCCTTCCATGGCCCCCCCCACTGGTCATGTTTGGAATTGTTTCCGAGATTCCACGTCCCATCCGTGAAGGTTGCACCACCGTACCCACTCCTGGTCACCTTTAATTCATATTTCTGCTCGCATTTACTCCAACCCAATGTGAAGCAAATCAGAATGATGCATAATGCCCAGACCAATCCCCTTACCCATTCCCATTCTGTATACGGTATCCACTCTTCCTCACTCCTTATACCCGGTGTTTGTTTTGTTGCGTCCATTTCTACACTGGTGAAGGGTTATAGGTCTTAGCTGGGTCCAGTGTTTCCACCTTCCCATTCCCTTTTTTATCAATACAGGCACACATGTCTCCACTGATAAGGGCTTGATAAGGACCGGACCACCTTGGGGCAAACCCCTGCTTTGCAGGCAGGACCTTAACCATTACTTTCGTTCCTGCAGAGGGAACGTTTGTTAACGCAGTCAAGTCTAAATTTTTATCCTTTTCTTCCTGTCTTTCTCTAACCTGCTGTCTCATTTCTTTTAACTGCTTGCTTAATTCAAGGACATACCGGCGGATCCTGTCCTGTAAGGGTCCTAGTTCCTCTCCTCCCGTTATGGTTCCATGCTCGCCCTGTCATTAATTCAGAGGGAGATAAGCCTGTCGTTCGATTAGGGATAGCTCGTAATTTCATCAGGACTGCGGGCATTGGTAGGGGTCCCGTAAAGTATTTGTTTTGTTTTCCCAGGGACCCCTTACTCAAATTCAATTCATTGTTCCGGTGTTCCAATTCTGCCCCGCCTGGGGTATCCTCTGTTTCTTCTATCTTTCCTGATGTTACCCCGCCTGGGGTCTCCTCTACATTGCTTTGGATCTTCTCTTTTGGTGTGCTCAATTAATTTGTTGGTGCTGGTTAGTCATAGGCATGAGTACCCAATTGGCTTACGTATCTTACTACATAGGTTAGATATATCAAATACACTATCATTACAAGTTGGAGAACTACCAGAGCGTGTGAAATAATACAAATCTAAGGGTGTGCTGATATATTAAGCTCAATATCCCACCAGTGTGAGTTGTCCTCTATGCTGTCAATTTCAATATCTATTCTCGAGTTGTCTTCCTCCAAAACATAAAAATGCTTTAGGGAGGAGTTCAGTCGCATCATGAGCTCACTGGTACCCTTAGACAACAGGGGAATGTAGTATCCGAATTGTGCCACATAATTGTGTAGCTCATATTTAAAAACGTGTTGGTTGATGGGACAGGTCCTGTTAGACCCATAAAGCATGGTAATTGCGGTAGTGGTGACACAGGAGGCACCACCAAAATCACCTCATACTGGATTCGTACTGGTTTTCCCCACGCTCTGTTACCTACAAAACACAATTATTACAGTCACAGTTAAATTCAGTCTTACAATCATTTCAAGCGACATTACAGTTTAACATCTAGTCAACAAATCATGGACTTAAAAGATTCTCCAGATCTCTCTTTTACTCATATCCATCTTGTGGATAATTCTTACTAAACATGATTTCTCCTTAGCCCTCAATTGTCCCAATCCAGATTCCATGTAACTCTCCACTTCAACTTCAATTTCAATCCCTCTAACAGGTACCAGTGTATTTAACTCTATTCTGATTGTTTCATTAATTAGATAGTTTCTCGACGGAGTATGTGTCAATGCTTTAAAAGTTGTCTCGCTCTCCTGAACCACATTAACCATTTCATGTTTTGCTGTTATCAAGTAACTGAGCATGTCTGAGACCCGTTCTTCAGTGCAGATTCAACATACATTCCCGGATGGCAACTGCCTCACGTAACAAATCACATTTGCACACTCATATCGGTATCTCCACATCATGCCACATGTGCCTTTCTCGGGCTTTCAGGTATCTTATCAAAAGATTGTCTGGAGGTCTTTGTTCATCTTCCTCTGCATGGTCCCGATGTCTTGGATAGTGGCCAGGCTATCAAATTCAGGTTTCTTAAAAACACTGATGTCACTGCATGACAGCAGTCATTGAGATTGGATGCCACCAAGCATAGACTGCAATTCAGCACTAAGACGTTGTATCGCTTCCGCCTGTGCTGCAATGGAAGCTGCCAGATCGCCCATCACACGCGGCATCAGGTCTGGGTCGCCACGGTCTCTCTGGGAGTCTACCATCCTTTACAGACTGGAAATGACGGACTCCATGGTGTACGTAGAGCTTTGTGCAATGTTGGAGGTGGACTCCTCCACACTCCTTATCATTGCTGAGAGGCTCTCGGGCACCCTTACGATTGCACCTATCATCTCCGTGTGCATGCCCATCACCCTTCCTCTAAATGCCTCCCCATCGAGGTTCTCATCTGTGTCCTGTGCAGCAGAACTCACGCACGAACTTGCCCACCGGGGAGCTGCCCCCCGAGTTACCCTTTCCCCCTGGCCTTGCTGCAGCCGACTCGTCCCCAGTGCCTCAACCTGTGCAGATCCCGCTACTATACTAGCCTCTAAAGAACGCGTAGTGCCAGTATCTGAGCTGGTGCCTGCGGGTGAGACGCGGTCTGTTCTTCCTCCTCCTCTTCTCCCGCCTCACTCTCTATGGTGCCCTCAGGGACAGGCTGCTCAGGTGCTTGCTGATTATCTGAAAGCATAAAGGCACAAGAGTCCGGTTAAGGTGAGGGGAGGGGGTCAGGAAGGGAGAAATGCATGCATACAGCATGATTAGCTGGAAAGTGCGAAATGCTTGTGGGGTGAGGGGGAAGTGGAATGTGAGAAGAAGGAGTAGGGATGAACATACCATTGTTGTCTGCAAGGAGGTCAACGTCACTGGTGGCCACGGCGCCCACCACCTGGCGCCCAATAATTTCCAGCACTGTATTTTCCAGTGCAGACTGTGGCTGGGTGTCAGCTTGTCCCCCGCCTGTGCGCGTCTGCTCCCTCCTGTTTTGAGCCACCTTGGCCTACAAGAGAAAGGAAAGTGTGTAAGTGTGGAGCAATGTGTTTGGGTGATGTGCCTGCCATAATTGAATAGCTGTTATTGTGTGAAAGGTGTGGGATGTGGGTGTGAGTGTTGGTAGGTAGAAATTATTGGTGGGTGAGTGCTGGGGGTGTGGTGCTTTGGGTAGTGTATGAAGACTGTGGTTCAGATGGTGGTATGTAGCATTTGTTGAAGCATTGACTCACCCTGACCACCAGAGTGAGGTCGTTAAATTTCTTCTTGCACTGTGTGTGGGTCCTGGGGACCACAGTGCTGCCCGAGATGTGCTGCGCTACCTCCCTCCACATGGTGCAGAAGACTTGCGGCGAGGGCCTCCTGCTACTTGCCGGGTAGAGCACCGCCCTCCGTCTCACCACTGCAAACACCAACGCCTCCAATGCTTGATCGCTGAATCTGCGGGCTCTCTCCCTGGAGCGTGGATCTGCCATGAGTACAGCTGCTTCAGTTATCCAGGTTCTTCTCCTTGACCTGCTGCTGCTTGCTGAGGCAACTGCACAGCCAGCAATGCTGAGAATGAGGTTCTGCAGCATCAATGAACCTCCCCTTTAAGAACTGGAAAAAGCCTGTGGCAATCATGACTTGCGATTAGACTGCACCTGATATTGGTCCACCCTTTGAGTGTAATGACAATGAGCTTGGGCTTAAAGACTTGAATTAGCGCTCCAATCATTTCTTTCAGGAGTGAGGATATAGTTCAGGTACAGTTGAGGTACATTCGCACTAGGGGGAAAGGTAGGGCAACTAAAGTCAGGGCTCCCTGGATGATGAAAAAGATAGAGAATATGATGAAGCAGAAAAAGAGAGCATATGACAGATGGCAGGTTGCAAATACATCTGAGAATCAGGCTATACATAGAAAGGTCAGAGGAGAAGTGAAAAAGAAAATAAGAGGGGCAAAGAGAGGGTATGAGAATAGAATGGCAGCCAACATAAAAGGCAATCCGAAACATAGAAGCTAGGAGCAGGAGCAGGCCATTCAGCCCCTCGAGCCTGCTCCGCCATTCAATGAGATCATGGCTGATCATCCAAATTCTGTACCCTGTCCCTGCCTTCTCTCCATATCCCTTGATCCCCTTAGCTTTAAGAAATATATCTAACTCCTTCGTGAATATATCTAATAAATTGGCCTCTACTGCCCTCTGTGATAGTGAAGTCCACAGGTTCACCACTCTTCCTTATCCTTAGACTGTGACCCCTGGTTCTGGACTCCTCGGCCATCGGGAACATCCTTCCTGCATCAAGTCTGTCTAGTCCTGTTAGAATTTTATAAGTTTCAATGAGATCCCCTCTCATTCTTCTAAACTCCAGCGAGTATAAGCCCAATCGACCCAATCTCTCTTCATACGTCATTCCTGCCATCCCAGGTATCAGCCTGGTGAATCTTCGCTGCACTCCCTCCATGGCAAGAACATTCTTCCTCAGATAAGGCGACCAAAACTGCACACAATACTCAAGGTGTGGTCTCACCAAGGCCCTGTACAACTGCAGCAAGACATCCTTGCTCCTGTACTCGAACCCTTTCGCTACGAAGGCCAACATGCCATTTGCCTTCTTAACCGCCTGCTGCACCTGCATGCTTACCTTCAGCGACTGGTGCACAAGGACACCCAGGTCTCGTTGCACTTCCCCTTCTCCCAATCTATTGCCATTCAGATAATAATCTGCCTTCCTGTTTTTGACACCAAAGTGGATAACCTCGCATTTATCCACATTATATTGCATCTGCCATGCTTCTGCCCAATCACCCAACCTGTCAAAATCATACTGGAGTTTCTCGGCATCCTCCTCACGGCACACACTCCCACCCAGCTTTGTGTCGTCTGCAAACTTGGAAATATTACATCCAATTCCCTCGTCTAGATCATTGATATATATTGTGAATAGCTGGGGTCCTAGTACCGATCCCTGCGGTACCCCACTAGTCACTGCCTGCCACTCGGAAAAAGACCCATTTATTCCAACTCTTTGCTTTCTGTCTGCCAACCAGTTCTCTATCCAAGTCAATACCTTGCGCCCAATCCCATGTGCCTTAACTTTACACGCTAATCTCTTATGCGGGACCTTATCGAAAGCCTTCTGAAAGTCCAAATACACCACATCCACTGGTTCTCCCTTATCTATTTTACCAGTTACATCCTCAAAAAATTCCAGTAGATTAGTCAAGCACGATTTACCTTTTGTAAATCCATGTTGACTTTGTCCGATCTTGTCACTGTTTTCCAAGTGCTCTGCTATTACATCTTTTATAATGGACTCTAGCATTTTCCCCACTACCGATGTCAGGCTTACTGGTCTATAATTCCCCGTTTTCTCTCTGCCACCTTTTTTGAATAGTGGGGTAACATTAGCTACCCTCCAATCCATGGGTACTGTTCCAGAGTCTATAGAATTTTGGAAGATGACCAGCAATGCATCTACTATTTCTAGGCCCACTTCCTTAAGTACCCTAGGATGTAGATTATCAGGCCCTGGGGATTTATCGGCCTTCAATCCCGTCAATTTCCCTAACACCATTTCCCTACAAATACTGATTTCTTTCAGTTCCTCCCTCTCATTAGACCCTATGTTCCCTGACATCTCTGGGAGGTTATTTGTGCCCTCCTTTGTGAAGACAGAACCAAAGTATGTATTTAATTTGTCAGCCATTTCTTTGTTCCCCATTATAAATTCCCCTGATTCTGACTGCAAGGGACCTACGCTTGACTTCACCAATCTTTTTCTCTTCACATATCTATGGAAGCTTTTACAGTCAGTTTTTATGTTCCCTGAAAGCTGACTCTCATACTCTATTTTCCCCCTCTTAATTAATCCCTTTGTCCTTCTTTGCTGAATCCTATACTGTTCCCAATCCTCAGGTTTTCTGCTTTTTCTGGCCAATTTATATGTCCTCTCCTTGGATCTTATGCTATCCCTAATTTCCTTTGTTAGCCACGGTTGAGTCACCTTTTTTATTTTATTTTTATGCCAAACTGGGATGAACAAATTCTGTAGTTCATTCATGCGATCTTTAAATGTTTGCCATTGCCTATCCACCGTCAACCCTTTGAGTGGCATTCCCCAATCAATCCTACCCAACTCGCGCCTCATACCATCGTAGTTTCCTTTATTTAAATTCAGAACCCTAGTCTCTGAGTCAACTACTTCACTCTCCATCTTAATGAAGAATTCTATCATATTATGATCGCTCCTCCCCAAGGGACCTCGCACAACAAGATTGCTAATTAATCCTTTCTCATTACATAATACCCAGTCTAAGATGGCCTGATCTCTAGTTGGTTCCTCAACATATTGGTCCAGGAAACCATCCCGTATACACTCTAGGAATTCCTCCTCCACAGTATTGTTACTAATTTGTTTAGCCCAATCTATATGTAGATTAAAGTCGCCCATGATAACTGCTGTGCTCTTATTGCACGCTTCTCTAATTTTCCTTATAATGACATCCCCAAACTCCGTATTACTGTTTGGGGGTCTATACACCACTCCCACTAGCGTTTTCTGCCCCTTGGTATTTCTCTGTTCTACCCATACAGATTCCACATCATCAGAGCTAATATCCTTCCTTACAATTGTGTTAATCCCCTCTTTAACCAGCAATGCTACCGCACCTCCTTTTCCTTTTTGCCTATCTTTCCTGAATATTGAATACTCCTGTATGTTGAGTTCCCAGCCTTGGTCACCCTGGAGCCATGTTTCCGTAATCCCAATCATATCATATTCGTTTATCTCTATTTACGCAGCTAATTCATCCACCTTATTACGAATGCTCCTCGCATTAAGACACAAAGCCTTCAGGCTTGTTTTTTTAACACTCTTAGACCTTTTCGAATTATTATTTACTGTGACCACGTTTGATTTAAACCCTTGATTTCTCTGACTGACACCTTTGTTTTTTTCCTTCCTGACTTTTGCTTCTATCCTTGTTTCCCTTTCCTCTGTCTCCCTGCTCAGGTTCCCAACCCCCTGCCATTTTAGTTTAAACCCTCCCCCAGAGCACTAGCAAACACTCCCCCAAGGACATCGGTCCCGGTCCTGCCCAGGTGCAAACCGTCCGATTTGTACTGGTCCCACCTCCCCCAGAACTGGTTCCAATATCCCAGGAATTTGAATCCCTCCCTCTTGCACCATTCCTCTAGCCACGTATTCATCTGAAATATCCTTCTATTTCTACTCTGACTAGCACGTGACACTGGTAGCAATCCTGAGATTACTACCTTTGAGGTCCTATTTTTTAATTTACCTCCTAACTCCCTATATTCAGCTTTTAAGACCTTATCCCGTTTTTTACCTATATCGTTGGTACCTATATGCACCACGACAACTGGCTGTTCACCCTCCCCTTCCAAACTGTTCTGCAGCCACTCTGAGACATCCTTGACCCTTGCACCAGGGAGGCAACATACCATCCTGGAGTCTCGTTTGCAGCCGCAGAAACGCCTATCTATTCCCCTTACAATAGAATCCCCTATCACTATATCTCTACTCCTCTTTTTCCTCCCGTCCTGTGCAGCAGAACCACTCCTGGTGCCAGGAAGTTGGATGCTGCTGCCTTCCCCTGATAAGCCATCCCCCTCAACAGTATCCAAAGTGGTATATCTGTTTGAGAGGGGGATGTCCACAGGGGACTGCTGCACTACCTGCCTGCGCCTACTACTCTGCCTGGTGGTCACCCATTCCCTTTCTGCCTGTGCAACCTTTACCTGCGGTGTGACCAACTGGTTAAATGTGCTATCCACGAGGTCCTCAGCATCGCGAATGCTCCAGTATGTATCCATTCGCAGCTCCAGCGCCACAATGCGGTCTGCCAGTAGCTGCAGCTCGACACACTTCCTGCACACATGGTCGTCAGGGACACAGGAAGTGTCCCCGATTTCCCACATAGCGCAGGAGGAGCATACCACGGCGCCGAGCTGTGTTGCCATGACTTACCCTTTAATTAATTGAGCTTAAATTAAATCAAATCAATCCCACCAATTATACTATAATTAAATGATATAGGGCCCTTGTTTACCAACTGTCCCCGCTACACCACAGAGACCCTAGAAACTATAAACCACAAAATTTAAGTTTGGAAAAAGGAGAAAAAGATAAATACTCACCAACCACTCACTTACCTGCTTTCTGGTGACGTCACACTTTGATTATTTTTTACTTCTCTCTCTCCCGCTCTCGGGGCTCAGATTGGTAAGCCTACCTGGTCACTGCCACCTTTTATTGCCGCCGCCTCGCCACTGTCGCTCCACCCAGGTCCGCCGCCTCTTCTACATGCATATAAATAGTAAAGGGGTAGTAAGAGGAGGGGTGGGGCTGATTAGGGACCAAAAAGGAGACCTATACATGGAGGCAGAGGGTATGGCTGAGGTACTAAACAAGTACTTTGCATCTGTCTTCACCAAGGAAGAGGATGCTGCCATAGACATAGTGAAGGAGGAGATAGTAGAGACACTTGATAGGATAAAAATTGATAAAGAAGAGGCTGTACTTAAAGTAGATAAATCACCAGGAGCGGATGGGATGCATCCTAGGATGCTGAGGGAATTGAGGGCGGAAATCCGGGAGGCAATGGCCATAATATTCCAATCCTCCATAGATATGGGGATGGTGCCAGAGGACTGGAGAATTGCAAATGTTACACCATTGTTCAAAAAAGGGTGTAAAGATAAACCCAGCAACTACAGGCCAGTCAGTTTAACCTCAGTAGTGGGGAAGCTTTTAGAAACAGTAATCAGGGACAAAACTAACTGTCACTTGGATAGGTGTGGATTAATTAAGGAAAGCCAGCACGGATTTGTTGAAGGCAAATCGTGTTTAACCAACTTGATCGAGTTTTTTGACGAGGTAACAGAGAGGGTTGATGAGGTAATGCGGTTGACGTAGTGTACATGAATTTCCAAAAGGCGTTCGACAAAGTGCCACATAATAGGCTTGCCAGCAAAGTTGAAGCCCATGGAATAAAAAGGACAGTGGCAGCATGGATACAAAATAGGCTAAGTGACAGGAAACAGAGAGTAGTGGTGAACGGTTGTTTTTCGGACTGGAGGAAGGTATACAGTGGTGTTCCCCAGGGGTCGGTTCTAGAACCACTGCTTTTCTTGATATATATTAATGACTTGGACGTGGGTGTACAGGGCACAATTTCAAAATTTGCAGATGACACAAAACTTGGAAGTACAGTGAACAGTGAGGAGGAGAGTGATAGACTTCAGGAAGACATAGATAGGCTGGGGAAATGGGCGGACACGTGGCAGATGAAATTTAACGCAGAAAAGTGCGAAGTGATACATTTTGGTAGAAAGAATGAGGAGAGGACATATAAACTAAATGGTACAATCCTAAAGGGCTTTCATGAACAGAGAGACCTAGGGGTGTATGTGCACAAATCGTTGAAGGTGGCAGGGCAGGTTGAGAAAGCAGTTAAAAAGGCTTACGGGATCCTGGGCTTCATAAATAGAGGTATAGAGTGCAAAAGTGTGGAAATTTTGATGAACCTGTATAAAACACTGGTTTGGCCCCAACTGGAGTACTGTGTCCAATTCTGGGCACCATACTTTAGGAAGGATGTGAAAGCCTTAGAGAGGGTGCAGAAAAGATTTATGAGAATGATTCCAGGAATGAGGGACTTCAGTTACGTTGATAGACTGGAGAAGCTGGGATTGTCCTTGTTGGAGCAGGGAAGATTGAGAGGAGATTTGATAGCGGTGTTCAAAATCATGAGGGGTCTGGACATTGTAGATAGAGAGAAACTGTCCCATTGGCAGAAGGGTCGCGGACCAGAGGACACAGATTTAAGGTGATTGGCAAAAGAACCAAAGGCGACGTAAGAAAAACTTTTTTACGCAGCGAGTGGTTAAGATCTGGAATGCACTGCCTGAAAGGGTGGTGGAGGCAGATTCAATCTTATCTTTCAAAAGGGAGTTGGATAAGTATCTGAAGGAAAAAAAATTGCAGGGCTACGGGGAAAGGGCAGGGGAGTGGGACTAGCTGAGAGTTGGCATGGGCTCGACTGGCCGAATGGCCTTCTTCCGTGCTGTAACCATTCTATGATTCTATGAGCATGAATTTCGCGTGCAGTCTAAAGCATTAATGCCAGGTGCTAATTCTCCAACTTTTCTAATTATACCACCCATTCCTGGGCTATAATGAATTTCTAGCCCATGAGATGATTGAAGTCAAAACAGTTAATCTCAGCAGACAAAGAGGATAAAAACTGCAGGAACATTTGCACGTTCAGCAGTAGAGAATTTGTATTTACATAATTTGAATACTTCAGCAAAACTTTCAATGCCTAAAATGTTAATAAACATATAAACACCAAGAAAAATGTGTGTTTGACACCCACACGTTAATCACTTATGATAATGTGTTATGTTTAAATGAATACAATTATGCCATTCTGAGTTAATTATATTTAATGGTCTTCCATTCCCTAGCATGATATCACTGTCATTATCATCTCATTTAAATATGCCCCCCCATATTATGAATGCCAAAAAATCTGACTCAAAAATGGGGTTGGATCCAGCATAACAGAATCCTGACCCATTTTCCACCACCGCCTGCCCCCCTCCTCCTCCCTCCTGCATCACTGGAAAACTGGCATAAAAGTAGTCGAACATTTCAGCCATTATGTTTTATGTGATCTGTGTTTTTCTATATTTGTCATGACCACAGTGTCCTGAGATTAGTACTTATTTTGTTGAATCTTATATAATGAACATAACCTACCGAAGACCGTTAAATACAGTTCACGCAAGCACATAAGAGCACTTAGAGCAATGCATTTATGTGCCAATTTGAGATTCAAAGAATAATTGAAAGTGCAAGTAATGTTGATTAGAAGTGGGTTTTCTTCAATTATACTTTATATACATTTCATGCTGCAAAAATGACTGAAGTGACAGCAGAATTAATACTTGGAAGAACAAATACTAAAATAATTCAAAGCCACAAATTTTAGTCCTTACATTTATGCTGTGTGAATATCAGTGTAACAACCTTTTAAATATTTGTATCAACTTCCTTTTTTCACTATTTAACAGAGGTTTTAGTTCATTTATTTCATTCATGCAATACAATATCAAGCCCTTATTAGGTTAGATTTCCTGATCCTTATTACCAGTGGTGCCAGAGTGGAACAATGGGGGCCTGGAATCTGGGGCAGATATTCATCTTGCCTCATCTATGCCATTCTTGAATTGCATGTCATCTTGCAGCTGGCCTTTAAGGTCAGGCTACAGTGCTCTTACCTAAATTGCATGAAAGCTTAATTTAAATGTAATAATGCAGTGTAAAGAGATTGAATTGAGTACAGGCATGATTCCCTGCTGCTCTCGCCAGCAATGTGCTGTGTATTCACTTTACCCATATTTAAAGGGAAGGCAGGTTCTGGACTGACAAGATGTCAATGTTTAAAAGGGAACCAACAGGACTTTTGTTTGGAGCACAAACGAAAGTGGACTTCATTTTGTGTTTTTGGACCTGAAATTTTCTGTGTGTTTCTTTAGAGCAGCTTGTTTATTTGTGGAGATTTTTGACAGCAAGATTTATAATTGCCGCTATTACCAGTCTGTACTTGCATCTACTTGTCCTGCAGTCATGGTTTAATTTTAAATAGTGCTCAGGATTAACCTTTCTATTCCACTTAGCATCTTGTATACCTCTGTAAGGTTCCTTCTAAATCATCTGCTACATCATTTACTTTAAAGGCTGATGAGTCTAAATTTTTCTAACCTTTCCTCATAATTCAGTTTCCTAGGACACTAGGGATCATTATTGGCTTTTCTTTGTACTGATTCAAGCACTTGGATGTTTCCATTATGCCTCAGTAACCAGGACATGAAAGACGTGAAGGTACAGCTTGATCAGATAACTATACAGCTTCAGCATGCCGCCCTTGAACTTAAATATTACTGATTCAGCAATGTCGCTCAGCATTGCTTATTTTGTTAATTGCTCCTTTGCAATGACTGGACATAGTTGGTATTGAGTCTACAATCACTGCCAGATCTCTTTCAGACTCTCCCCGAATTTATTCAGCATCATTCATTAAGTAAGTATATCCCTCAATTGTTTTCCAATTTATAATACTTACCTATTAAATTTCATCTCTCATAGTTCTGTCCACTTGCAACTATTATCTAGGTCCTTCATCAGATTCTGCTGTTTAGTATTATCTGCAAATTAAACCAACTTGCATTATTTTTCTGAAGCTAGGTCATTTTTGTATATTAGAAAGAGTCGGATCCCCAGCACTGATCCTTGAGGCACTCCACCCAGTGCATTGCCCCAGCCTGACTTTAATCCCCTAAATAGTACCCACTACCACCTCTTTTCCAGGCAATTCTTTATACACCTTCAAATTTCATCTACCATACCAACTCCATTCAGCTTGTGTAGCAGCCTTTCATGTAGAACCTCATCAAATGCTTTGTGGAAGTCTAGGCACACAATATCATAGGACATTCTAACGTCAACTGGAAGTCACTTTCTGAACATAGTCAAGGAGGTTGGTCAGGTAGGATCTGCACCTTCAAAAATGATGTTGAGTACCACTTAAAAAGAAAGAAAGCCACAGCCCTGAATATTTATTTCTCTGGCTCATTCAAGTTACCGCAGGGCACAGCAGCAACATCAATAAATTCACTGCATGCAAATGCATCCAGTAGGCTAGTGATGCACTCCAAGGAAAACACATTCATAATTTCTCCCAAGAAAACCAACCATGGAATGAGATAGTTTTTCAATTTTTCCATTTCTAAGATTCTCTAGATATATGAGGGTTGATTGATGTCATCCATATGCCATCTTGACGTCTACACAGAATTCCATGATGTTCATGAACTGCAAAGGCTTCCACACTATCAATGTCCCACTGGTCAGTGACCAGCAAATAAAAGCTGCATCTAAGGCAGCTGTCATGACTATTTTAAGACAATCTTGTATGTGGGGACTATTTGAAGGAGAAGGAAGATCGCACGGCTGTCTTCCACCTACTGTCTTCAACCTTGGCTCAAAAATTGTCATGAACTTCAGTGCAACAAACTTTTAACCCACTAAAGGCATCTTGGAGCAGCACTTCTAGTCCCTGGACATTTCATGATGTCTTGCTAGATAGGCCTGTCATTGTCTCCAAGGTTATGTAGTCTGCCACACACACAGATAAATTATTTGTGATGGATAGGGTTGGTAGTGTCAGCTGTGGCTCATGTGGTAGCACTCTGAGTCAGAAGATTGTGGGATTCTCACTCCAGAGACTTGAGTACGAAATCTAGGCTGACACTTTAGTGCAGTGCTGAAGGAGTGCTGTACTGGAGAAGGTGCCGTCTTTCGGATGAGGTGTTAAACGGAGACCCCATCAGCCCTCATGGGTGGGCGTAAATAATCCCAAGGCACTATTTGAAGAAGAGCAGGGGAGTTTTCCCCAGTGTCCTGGCCAATATTTACTACTCAACCATCACTAAAACAGATTATCTGGTCATTATCACATTGCTGTTTGTGGGAGCTTGTTGTGCACAAATTGGCTGCCACGTTTCCAACATTAAAACCCTTCAAAAGTACTTTATTGGCTGTGAAATGCTTTGGGATGTCCTGATGATGTGAAAGGTCCTATATCAATGCGAGTTCTTTCTTCTAGCCCCAGAGGACATGCATACAAAATATTTAAGCAAAGAGAGGGAATGGATGCCAGGAAACATTTATTTTCACAGAGGTCCATTGTCTTCTGGAACATAGAAACATAGAAAAATAGGAGCAGGAGTGGGCCATTCAGCCCTTCGAGCCTGCTCCGCCATTCAATATGATCATGGCTGATCCTCTATCTCAATACCATATTCCCGCTCTCTCCCCATACCCCTTGATGTCTTTTGTGTCTAGAAATCTATCTATCTCCTTCTTAAATATATTCAGTGACTTGGCCTCCACAGCTTTCTGTGGTAGAGAATTCCACCGGTTCACCACCCTCTGAGTGAAGAAATTTCTCCTCATCTCAGTCCTAAATGTCCTACCCCGTATCCTGAGACTGTGACCCCTCGTTCTAGATCTCCCAGCCAGGGGAAACATCCTCCCTGCATCCAGTCTGTCTAGCCCTGTCAGAATTTTATATGTTTCAATGAGATCCCCTCTCATTCTTCTAAACTCTAGTGAATACAGGCCTAGTCGACCCAATCTGTCCTCATACGACAGTCCTGCCATCCCAGGAATCAGTCTGGTGAACCTTCGCTGCGCTCCCTCTATGGCAAGTATATCCTTTCTTAGGTAAGGAGACCAAAACTGCACACACTACTCCAGGTGTGGTCTCACCAAGGCCCTGTATAACTGTAGTAAGACATCCTTGCTCCTGTACTCAAATCCTCTTGCAATGAAGGCCAACATAGCATTTGCCTTCCTAACTGCTTGCTGTACCTGCATGTTTGCTTTCAGTGACTGTACAAGGACACCCAGGTCCCTCTGTACATCAACATTTCCCAATCTATCACCATTTAAATAATACTCTGCCTTTCTGTTTTTCCTACCGAAGTGGATAACTTCACATTTATCCACATTATACTGCATCTGCCATGTATTTGCCCACTCACTCAACTTGTCTAAATCGCCTTGAAGCCCTTTTGCATCCTCCTCACAACTCACAGTCCCACCTAGTTTTGTGTCGTCAGCAACATGTAGATGTTCAGAGTCACAGCAGCCCTTTGAAAGGAAATTTGACAAGCTCCTGAATGAAAAGGAAATTTCCAATTATGGATGGTGATTAGCTGGGATGATGATCAGTAATGGATTATCAACACAAATGCAAAATACTGTGGATGCTGGAAATCTGAAATAAAAACAAAATGCTGGAAATACTCAGCAGGTGAGGCAGCATCTATGGAGAGAGAAACAAAGTTAACGTTTCAAGTCGATGACCTTGCATCAGAACTGGAAAAAGTTAGAGACGTAACAGGTTTTAAGCAAGTACAAAGATAGGGAATGAGGGAAGGGAAGGAAAGAATAAAAGGGAAGGTCTGTGATAAGGTGGAAGGCAGGAGAGATTAAATGACAAAAGGAATGATGGTGCAAGGCAAAAGGCGATGGTAATGGGACAAGTAAAGAAACAAAAGATGGGTCTAGAGGAGGTGTAAATGGCAATAGCAGGATCATTACCAACAGCTCTTGTCCAAATAAATGGGAGCAGTGGTTATGATCTGAAATTGTTGAACTCAATGTTGAGTCCAGAAGGCTATAAAGTGCCTAATCGAAAGATGAGGTGCCATTCCTCGAGCTTCTGTTGAGCTTCATTGGAACAATGTAAGAGACCGATGACAGAGAGGTCATAGTGCGTTGGAGAATTAAAATGACAGGCGGCCGGAAGCTCAGGGTCACGCTTGTGGACTGAACAGAGGTGTTCTGCAAAGTGAGCACCTAATCTGCGTTTGGACTTCCCAATGTAGAGGAGACTTCATCGTGAGCAATGAATACAGTATTAGGATTAGGTAAATTATGTCTGTGGTTGTATGATTTCTAAATGGGGCGGGATTGATGGACATGATGGTCTTTTCTCATTCTTATTTTCGTACTCCTGCACCATTGCCTCTGGAGTCTCCCAATGATCTACCCTTTGGCGATATCATCCAAATTCACAATATCAGGTTCCACATGTACGCTGACAAAACTCAGTTATATTTCACCACCACCTCTCTTGACCTCTTCACTCTCTCTGATTTGTCACACTGCTTGTCTGACATCCAATATTGGATAAGCAGAAATTTCCTCCAATTGAATATTGGGAAGACTGAAGCCATTGTCTTTGGTCCCCGCCGTAAACTGTGTTCCTTGACTACTGTTCCCTGGCAACTGTCTGAAGTTGAGGGAGACCATTCGCAAACTTGGTGTTGTGTTTAACCTCGAGTTGAGCTTCCAATCATTTATCCTCTCCATCACCTACTTCCACCTCTGTTACATCGCCCGACTCTGACCCTGCCTCAGCTCATCTGCTGCTGAAACCCTCATCCATGGCTTTGTTAACCTCTAGACTTGACTATTCCAATGCACTCCTGGCCAGCCTCCCACTTCCACCCTACAAACTTGTGCTCATCCAAAATTGTGCTGCCTTTATTTTAACTCGCACCAAGTCTCGTTCACCCATCACCCCTGTGCTTGCTGACCTACACTTGCTCCCGGTCTGACAACGCCTCAATTCTAAAATCCTTATCCTTGTTTTCAAATCCCATGGCGTCACCCCTCCTTATCTTTGTAACCTCCTCCAGCCCTACAAACCTTCGAGATTTCTGCGCTCCTCCAATTCTGGCCTCCTGCGCATCCCCGATATTAATCGCTCCGCCATTGGTGGCCATGTTTCAGCTGCCTTGGCCCTAAGCTCTAGAATTCCCTCCGTAAACCTTTCTGCCTCTCTACCTCGCTCTCCTCCTGTAAGATGTTCCTTAAAACCTGCCTCTTTGACCAAGCTTTTGGTCATCTGTCCTAATATCTCCTGTGGCTCGGTGTTAAGCGCCTTGAGACATTTTGCTACGTTAAAGGCGCTATATTTAAATACAAGTTGTTGTTGTTTTATGTTTGCATGCTTCACTTTACCATTTAGCGAGGCATGACCATGGAGCATGTTGAGGAGGAGCAACATCATATGAAGCCTAGAGCAATGAACCAAAAACATATATTCCTGCTAACAGTCTTCTGCAGGCAGCAACAGTCATACAGCAGGCCCTCATAGATTACGTCTTTTGTCAAATGCCATGCTGATCCAATGCACTATACCGGTGGACAGTGCAATATCCCAATGCACCTTTTGCAACATTGGCCACTGCACTAACCTCACGATCATGGATATTAGTCCTTTGATCTTTAGTACTTTGTTCTACACCACCAGAAGAAAACTCTCTGGACTCAGTTGAAATAAAGTGCAACCAAATTTAATCACCCTCACGTGAATTGTGCGCATGTCTAATATGATTTTGCCCTGATGTTTCTCTTTGGTGAAAATGTATGTTTTATGTATCCTTTTGCTACTTCTAGGCGCTGTCCTAGTGGAAGGAGTGGGCTCGGTGGCTAGCTGCTGGATGTCAATTGGAGCTTCTTGGAACTAAAGTGGCCCTCTGGCTCCTTGTGCTGGTTCATGAAATGGTTGTGCAACTGCTTCTGCCATGTCCGCTTCTGCAGTGGCTGCCTTGGCTGCCAACTTTCTGGCACATCTTCAGTCTTTTGAGTGGACTAGCTGGAATGGTGTCAATGTGCCTTTGCCCTAAGAGGCAGCAATCTCATCTGTGCCTGTTGCAGCTAAGCCCTGTTCATGGGCACTACTGCAGTATGTCCAGTGGTCTGTGTGAAAGGACTCCTCTGGCCACCAACAAAAGCAGAGAGGCCCTGCAAATTAACTCTGTCCATCTGATCCCTAAGGAAGTTAAAGTCTTCTGGCGACTGAGTTCAAGGTTACTGGATAGCAGCCAGAAAGCCCCGATTGCAGCGGCCATTACCATCACTACAGGCCTGCAGCATTTCCATACCCTTTCTCAAGGCTCTGCAAAGGTGGGCCTGCTCCTAGTGTGCACTGGGCCTATGCTAATAACCTGGGTTCAGGTCAGGGCAGGCAGAACACACTTTGGGTGTAGGGGCCAGAGGAAAATCAGCCTCCCTGTGTGAAGGACCTCTCTGACTGGAACTCCAGTGCAGATGCCTGTGGAGTTACCATGCCCTTCAGGTGAACAGCTTCTCAGCTAAGTGGTCATGCCTGACTGCACAGATGCAGGTAGTAGATTCCTTCACACTCACAACCATGCTTTTCAGGGTGCTTGGCACACTCATTAATGATTGCAGCAAATATTGGCACTCTGATAACAGCCGTCTTTTAAATGAAGGCCCCATGAGATCCAAAATTCATGGCCGCGAATTTGCCGGCGCTCAGAGGGCAGGTTTGGAGGCGGGTCCGCTGTCAAAATAGCAAAGATTGACAGCGGGTAGGAAACCCGCTGTCAACTCACCTGCACGCGAGTTTCCCAGGCGTCGGGTCTGTCAGCGGAGAACTGACCCGACACCAAGCAGGCGGGGATACAATTAAGCTAATTAAATGGCTTGTTAAGAGCCAATTTAATACTATTTTGAGGCTTCCTTCCAATTTTATGTTCTCCCCCACGGGTTACCCGCTGCTCGGGGAACATGCCAGCTCACCCTGGTGTGAGTTGAGTCTGCTCTGATGTTTCTGATAAGCTGACAGCTGCAGAAGTGGTGTAAAGGATGCCATGTTGCAGATGGTCAGTTTCAGAGCGCAGAAACATTTGGTTACTTCATTTGTAATACTTATAGAGATTTCATTAGCTTGCAAGTGTTTAGAGGCAACTGTATGTCCAGTGCCACCTCAGTGGAACAACCTCTCTCACCATTGACAGATCGCTTCTGTCATCTCACCTGCAGCTGCCATCTATTGCAGCAACATCGGTGCCCTTGAAAAAATCAGACCTTGGTTCTCTGAATCCTTCCACGATCAGCCCCAACACCAACATCACCAACAACATCGCCAACCTTCTCCGCCATCACCTGATGCTGCACAGGGCCTCAGCCCCTGACAACATTGCTGCGCGGGAGGCCAGCGATGGCATCACCATGGCCAGATTTACTTCACTTGACGCTGTTAACCCTGGCTGCCACATGATGCACCAGGTTGACACCATCCCGCACCAGCACCGTGAAGCATCCCTTTAATGTCCAAGCCATTCCATGCACACTCATCACTATAGCGGGCGGGGGGGGGGGGGGGGAGGGGCACGGAAGTTATGTCTCAACATTCACTGGAACTCAGTAAGACACTTCTCAAGCTGCGCTCTGATCTGTCCAATAAGGGGCAGTGTTGGAAAAATAGATTTCACTGTATGACAACACATTACCAGAAACTTCACATGGACATTGGCTAAACCTCTCAAGTGCCTACCCATGTGTGTTGTTAGTTGGTATGCTTGCAGTCGGATGAGGGTAAGTGTGAGGGGTGGTTAGTGAGATGGGGAAGTGATAAAGTAGATAGAGAGGGTTGGGTGGAGGTGCAAGGTACGTTGGTGTGAGAAAAGATGTGCAGGAGTACGGTGTGGAATGCAGAGTGATGGGAATGTGTTGAGTGGCACAGCAGGGTGAGTTTGAGTGTGGCTTTGCAGTAATGTTTCGTGATCCACTGAGATCATTGAAAGGTTGGTGCCACTGCAGCCAGGGACCCCTGACGACATCCCTGCTTTTGCCCTCCTGTGCAACGTGCAACCAGGCTGCGTTGGTCTCCTGTGGAGGTCTCTTCTGGCCTTGGAAGGGAAGAGAACCTCACTGCGTGCTGTGACTCCCTCCATAAACATATGGAGGGAGTCATTTGAGAGCCTGGGTGCAAGCGTCCACCTTTGTGCAGTGCTTGTCAGTGTTTGCAGCACCTCAATGCTGTCAAACACTGACAGAACAACTGTCAAATTCAATGTGGCCGTGGTCCCTTTAAGGAAACCGGCTGATGTCGTGTCATCAAATGACGTCATCAGACCCACTTCCTGTTAATTGGCTGGGAAGCCCGCAGGGCGGGCTTAACAAGGCCAATCAAGGGAAAATCCCTTTGACAGAGCGGCTGCAGCCAGGATCGTGACTGGAACCCGGAAACCAGCTCTCCCGCCACCATCACGACACCGATGATAAAATCGCGGCCCATGACTCTGCAGCTAAGGAAGAATGCAAGCTGGTTCCTGCTGCTGCACTGCCACCAGCTGTGCCTGTTCATTTATGCACTGTATTTTACCTGGTGCACCATCTTCAAACTGCTTATCTAAATCCCCAGGGTTGATGTAGCTTTGCTGACACGTGTTTGGGCAAACACTCCTTTGCTGCATGTCCTGCAGCAGCACCTCCAAAGCTTCATCAGGAAATCAAAGTATTCTAAGACACACCTCTGCCATTATAAGGTTTCTGCACTGCCATTATTCAGTACAATCCATATACTTGTAGTGATTACAAACATTATTATTCTCCTTGAAATCTCAAAACAACAAAGACAGTTCTGCTGTGCCAACCCTGAACATATAACTGATCTCTGAGAGACATTCATTCAGTTCTTACATCACAAAATGCTATCATGGAGCCTCCGCAAAGCCCAGTATCCCTGCTGACTACAGGCTGATTGGTGAGCTGAGCACAGGCAGCCAAATATAAGCCTATAGTCTGAAGCCCCTGGCCACAGAGCTGTCCATTAAAAGGACTGCAAAAAAATCAATGTCCTTGCCACTCTCACTGACCCCAACCACACCTTTACCCCAGACACCACTGTCAATCAAACCCATTACCCCAAAAAGACTCCCAGGATGTTAACTACACAGGATGTTTGTCCAAACCACTTTGCTTGACCTATGACTGCTGGAAGTTAATGTGTTACCCAGCTAAATATCAAGGACAATACTCAACTTGACACCAGTGACTTTGTGTTAAACCCCCTTTAATTTGACAAGAACCAGGCAAAGATGCACATGAATGCTTTTGAAATACCAGACTGGAATACAGCTTGAAAAAACAGCTTGCAGTAATGAGTGTAACCCTGCCGTAACCAGCAAGGACAGTTACTTACTGAATTCTAACAAAGACAAAATAATGCTTTATTTTTGATCTAGCCAATTGCCAGGTCTCAGACAGATTGAAGCAGCTCCAGTTCTGAAGAACTGCCCCTGTCTTCTATTTCCTGTACCTGCTGACAGTGAACTCCCAATGGTAGACCCAGTCCAGGGCAGGAGCTCACTGTGTATACTTGATGATGCTGACCTTGCACAAAATCCAGCACAACCTCCATGAGTGCAAAGTTTGCTTTTTTAAGCTCCAGGACTGGAAAATCTGCGAGTATTTTACTGTATCAACTTTATATTGAATCTGCATACAGTATATAAGTATGGTCAGAATATGTAGATATTCTAGCCAAGCTGCATAAAGCTAATAACAAATGACAGCAGTAGTATTTTTTCAGTCTCTTCTCAGCCATAAAAGTTAATTTCTGCAGGAGCCTCATCAAGGAAGATGTGCCAACTCTTGGGAGAGGAGATGCAGCTAGGAACAACATCAGCATTGAGCTGCCAGCAGCAACAACAGTAACAATGACATTTAACATTTTTGTCACAGGGCCCTTCCAGACAGTGGCAAGAGACTTGTCAAGGATCAGCTCACTTTGCTGATTTTTGCCTTTCACTGCAGTATTACTAATGTAACATCGCCCTGTTCTGACATACAAAAGAAAGTAAGAAAGAAAGACTGACTGACTTGCACTTATATCGCGCCTTTCACAACTTCACAGCCAATGAAGTACTTTTTTGATGTGCAATTGCTGTAGGGTAATGTAGGAAACACAGCAGCCAATTTGTGCACAGCAAGGTCCCACAAACAGCAGTGAAATACATGACCAGATAATCTGTTTTAGTAATGTTGGTTGAGGGATAAATATTGGCCAGGAGATTAAATTCAGCACTGGGATGCAGCAGCAGCTGGCTCACAGGGTTTTATGAAAAATATGACATTACAGGGCTCAGTGCGCCATTGACCACACTGAGGTGGCCATTCAAGCTACTGTGCAACATTCAATGATGTTCATCGATAGAAAAGGATGTCTGTGTATCCTAATAGTCTGCACTGCTACCAAAGAATTCTCCATGGCATTTTAAAAACATTTTTTCCCCTCCCTTTGCTGAGTATTTATTTCCTCTCTTTGTGCTCTCCTACATAGGAACAGGAGTAGGTCATTCATCCCCTCGAGCCTGTTTGGCCATTCAATTAGATCATGGCTGATCTGTATCTTAACTCCACCTACCCACCTTGGTTCCGTAACCCTTAATACCCTTGCCTAACAAAAATCTATCAATCTCAGTTTTTAAATTTTCAATTGACCCAGCCTCAACAGCTTTTTGGGGAGAGAGTTCCAGATTTCCACTACCCTATCAATCGAACTGGTCAGGTGGGCAGAAAAGTGTCAAATGAAATTCAATCCGGAGAAGTGTGAGGTAATGCATTTGGGGAGGGAAGACAAGGGAATACACAATAAATGGTAGGATACTCAGAAGTGTAGAGGAACAGAGGGACCTTGGAGTGCATGTCCACAGATCCCTGAAGGTAGCAGATCAGGTAGATAAGGTGGTTAAGAAGGTATATGGGATACTTTCCTTTATTAACCGAGGCATAGAATATAAGAACAGGGAGGTTATGCTTGAACTGTATAAAACAGTAGTTAGGCTGCAGCTAGAGTACTGCATACAGTTCTGGTCACCACATTACAGGAAAGATGTGATTGCACTCGAGAGAGTACAGAGGAGATTTACGAGGATGTTGCCAAGACTGCAGAATTTTAGCTATGAGGAAAGATTGGATAGGCTGGGGTTGTTTTCTTTGGAACAGAGGAGGCTGAGGGGAGACTTAATTGAGGTGTATAAAATTATGAGAGGCCTAGATAGAGTGGATAGGATGGACCTATTTCCCTTAGCAGTGAGGTCAACAACCAGGGGGCATAGATTTAAAGTAATTTGTAGAAAGATTAGAGGGGAGTTGAGGAGAACCTTTTTCACCCAGAGGGTGATGGGGGTCTGGAAGGGTGGTAGAGGCTGAAACCCTCATCACATTTAAAAAGTACTTGGATGTGCACTTGAAGTGCCGTAACCTACAAGGATACGGACCAAGTGCTGGAAAGTGGGATTAGGCTGGATAGCTCTTTCTAGGCCAACACAGACATGATGGGCCAAATGGCCTCCTTTTGTGCTGTAAATTTCTATGATTCTTTGTGTGAAGAAGTGCTTTCTGACATCACCCCTGAATGGCCTAGCTCTAATTTTAAGGTATTTCCCCTTGTTCTGGACTCTTTTCTACCAGAGGAAATAGTTTCTCTCTATCTTATCAAATCCTTTAATAATCTTAAACATGTCAATTAGATCACCCCTTAATCTTCTATATTCATAGGAATACAAACCTAGTCTATGCAACCTGTCCTCATAATTTAACCCTTTTAGCCCCTGTATCATTCTGGTGAATCTGCGCTGCCAAGGCCAATATATCCTTCCTGAGATGCGATGCCCAGAAATGAATGCAGTACTCTCAATGGAGTCTAACCAGAGCTTTATATAACTGTAACATAACTTCCCCTTTATTCCAGCCCCCTTGAGATAAAGGCCAACATTCCATTAGCCTTTTAAATTATTTTTTGTACCTGTCCACTAGCTTTTAGTGATTTCTGTACTTGGACCCCTAAATCTCTCTGCCCATCCACATTTCCTAAGTTCTTGCCTTTTAGAAAATACTCTGATGTATCTTTCTTATTCCAAAATGTATGACCTCACAGTTTCCCACATTGAACACCATCTGCCATAGTTCTGCCCACTCACTAAATCTATCAATGTCCCTTTGCAACTTTCTGCTCCCATCTGCACTATTTGCTGTGCCACTTAACTTAGTGTTATCACCAAACTTAGGTTTACAGCCCTCTCTTCTTTCATCCAAGTCAATTATAAATATAGTGAAAAGCTGTTGCCCCAGTAGAGATCCTTGGGGGACACTACTAGTCACATCCTGCCAATTTGAGTACAAACCCATTAACAATATTTATTCTCTGTCTCCTACCTCCTAACAAATTCCCTATCCAAGCCAATAAGTTGCCTCCAAAATCATGAGCTCTTATTTTTGTTAACAGTCTCTTATATGGAACCTTGTTGAATGACTCCTGGAAGCCCATCTAAATAATATCCATAGACACTCCCCTATCTACAACGTTAGTGACCTCAAATAATTCATCTATGTTCATTAGACTTGACTTACCCTTTACAAATCCATGCTGGCTCTCTCTGATATGCTCACATTAGTCCAAATGCTCATTCACTCTTTCCCTAATAACAGATTCTAGTAATTTTCCCACAACTGACTTTAGACAAATAGGCCTACAATTTCCTAGTTTATCTCTCTTATCGTTCTTAAATAGTGGAGTGACATTGGCAATTTTACAATCCAAGGGACAATTCCTTTCTTATCCTTTGCCCTATCTCCTTATTTCTTGGCCTTTTTAAAAATTAATTTCCTTCATGCTTTTATTAACAATATTTACTTTCATTGACATGTTTATTTTCATTAGAATTTACATTTCTTAAGTTAAAAACAATTAAATATGTATTTATTGGCTAGAGGTTTGCTGAAGTATGCATTAATCTTAGCTAACCATTTATTCTTTATTTATCTCGTCTTCTGTTCTATTTTCAACTTTGGTGTCTTGCACTATAAGACTTAACCCTTCATCAAGCTTTGTTAATTAAAAAAACCCTCATCAATTGTAGATAATGCTAAGTATTATAATTAGACATTATGCTTTGAGTGTGGAACAATTAAAAGGCATATGCTATTTAGTTCCCTCCTGATGGAGTAAAATGCATGGTTGCTTTCTGCTTATCAGCTGAAGGTGCATCGAAATGTAATTCATCCATTATACATCTGGTGTCAGGACAAATTGAGGTCAAGTAGGCACCATGCCAAAGGCATTGCTTTGCAACTGTGGTATTACTCTCACAGTATAGTCTTGGTCTACCCCCTAACCTTAGAAAAGCATTCACCTTCTCTGGTATTAGTTGCCTTTTCATTCTGCACACAATAAAATAACAGTCTGTGAAACTGAAGATTATTTCTGTGTTAATCACCCGAGGATAGAGTGAAACTGCAAGTTTATTACCCTCGTGATTCTTAATGACTCCCGGAGAAGGGAGATTGTTTAGTTTTTGTTCCTGAATTTATTTTATTTTTATAGGAGAGATGTCTGCTTAAAACATACTGGATGTGTCATTTGACAGATACTTTACAAGTGCATTTTGGCCACATTATAAGTCAATAACATTATAATTATTATATATTAGTAGTTGTCCCATGGTGTTGCTAATAGTAAATCATTTTCTACGTTGAGATTTGTGTCCCACTGCTTGTTGTTTTGACATTTTTGTTTGTTATTTTTGGTCTTGATTTCTGTGTTTGTGTTTATATTGTTCTCTTGGTGTGATGTTTTGTGTTAGAAAGAAAGACTTACATTTTTATACCGCCCTTCACGACCTCAGGATGCCCCAAATCGCTTTACAGCCAATGAAGTACAGTCACTGTATTTTAATGCAGGAAACGCGGCAGCCAAGTTGCACACAGCAAGCTCCCACAAATGACCAGATAATCTGTTTTAGTGATGTTGATTGAGGGATAAATGTTGGGCAGGGCACTGGGGATTCTCCCCTGCTCTTCTTTGAAATAGTGCTATGGTATCTTTTACATCCACTTGAGAGAGCAGAAGGGGTTCGGTTTAATGTCTCATCCAAAAGACGACACTTCCGACCGTGCAGCCACTCCCTCAGCAATGGAGTGTCAGCCTAGATTTTTGCGTTCAAGTCTCTGGAGCTTAACCAACAATCTTCTGAGACGAGAGTGCTACCAACTGAGCCACAGCTGACACTGTGTTATGTGGTATTGGTATCTTTCTGTGTGTGATCTGTATTTTTATTTGTTTTGATCAGTTTGTTGCCTTTCAATTGTTCCACACTCAAGCATAATGTCTAATTATAACGCTTAGCATTATCTACAATTGATGAGGTTTTTTTTAATTAATTCTTTCTGTGAATTTATGCCTTTGATCTCTCTGCAGCATCTGTGATTTGCTTATGTGTTAAAGTGGTGTGCTATGCTATCAATGTGATTGATATATATATTGGTGGTTGGCCGTGATATGTATTTTTTTGGTGTGATTTCTCTAACAGGGTCAGTGTGTAATGTGTTTTGCTGGTGTCTTTATAGTTATTTTTATATCTTGATTTGCTGATGTTTCCTGCTATCTCTATGTTGGCCATCTGTAAATGTATCTTTTTGAAGGTATTGTGTGGCTGTTATTCTGTATGTCAATGTATTGATTTATGTCTGTGTCTATTTCTGCTCCATTTGTCTGTGCTCCTATCTGTCCGCTCTGTTTTACCCCTTCTGCTTATCTATCTGATGTGGTTGTTGGACCCTCTTATGTGTCAGGATATTTTTTGCATTCATTGGGTTGAACTATAGGGTAGAGCAGTATGATATCTTCATGAATGGAGATCTCTCTTTAGAAAGGTGCCCAATGTCTGTAGTGTGGGTAATGATATGTTTGGTGTTGGGAGGTAGGAAGGAGATGGAATGGTAACATTTTAAATGGAGGCATTGGAGTTCAGGAGAAACTCAAATTGGGTGAATAGTGATGCAGGTGGTGGTAATGGGGGAAGGGGAAGCCTGTGAGCAGGTGAAGAGGAATGTAGGTAGCAGCAATGTGGGTAGAAAAGGACTGCAATCAAGTGAAAAATGGGGTAGGCGATGGCGATAGATTGAAGGAGATGCCTCGAGTGGGTGAAGTGGAGTTGGAGCAGGAAGACACTGGGCTCTGTTTTGACTTTTGGGCACCCAACCGGCAGAGCATGCTGGTGACTGACTACCTTGTAGACCTATTCCTTGTTGAGCATTATATTTAATTCAGTAAATGGGCTTATCCCCAGAAGTATTTAGGTTGGATTGATTACAGCACAGAGGAGGCTATTCAGCCCATCTGAAAGAGCTGTTCACATCCCCTTTAAAAGATATTATGGACTCGTACTACCACACAATCCATGTCTTAAAAACTCACTACATAAAAAAATTCCTAACCTCTCCCTTCATTTTTTTGGTGATGATCTTAAATTTATGCGATCTATCTACCGACCAGTGGAGATAGTTTTTCCAATTTACTTCATCAAAACCTTTCAAAATGTTGAAGGCTTCTACCAAATCTCCTCCTAACCTTCTTTGCTCTAATGAAATGAGCCCGTTTCTCTTGTCATCCCTGGTATCATCTTAGTGAATTTCTTCTGAACCCTCGCCATTGCTTTTGACATATTTCCTAAAGTAAGAAGCTGCACAGTGTCCAGGAGCTTTAATGGAGAGCTAAGGAATTACGTAGTTTCTACTTCCACCATCCCCTTTATGGCTATTCAGAATCCCATTGCTCATTTGCTACTTGGAGGAAGGGAGAGAGCTACCAGGAAGAATGATTGGATGCGTGAGAAGTGTGGCATTCATCACAGGAGGAGAGCTCCTACCTATTGTTACATGGATAATCAAATATTTTGTGTGAAAAGGAATTATTTGGACCTCACAGAGGAGTAATGCCTTCAGAGGCAGTGACAAAACCATGTGACATGCTGCAGTAAAATGTCAGGGCAGGTACAGCACTGCTAGTGGAACAGGAGATGATAGCTTCCTTAATTTTTTTTTTGTCATGACGTCTGATTACGTGACATCTACAAATGTTATTGCATTTACCTTCAAGAGGTTGAAATCCCTGTAGTTGAGTATCTTTGCTCATAGTTTAGCGCCAGCATTTGTTGTGCGATAATTTCCGAGAACCAGGAAACCACCTGTGAGCAGGTGAAGAAGGGAGATCAAACTTGGGAAAAAGGGGAAACCAAGGGTGGGGGCACGATTCGCAGGGGAAAACCAGAGATGGGAGAAAATTTGATTCCACCAATAACTAATAGTAACTCACTGAAAGTGTACCGATAACTAATCGTAATACTGGTAAAATTCAGATTCACCTCATAACCAATAGTAATATAATAACTCACTGATAATCTATATGTAACTGGTAGTAAAAGATGTAACGCCCCAGTATCCTACGTGTAACTAGTAGTAATCCTAAACCCACTGATAGTCACCCTGAAACTACAGCCAGAGTCCCCCTGCACTGCACAAGGTCTGGTCAGTCTTTGGTTTCACTCAGCCTTTTACCAGCTGCTCCTCTCATGGTGCTGCTCCTAGTCACCACATTGCTGCTGCTCTTGGCTCTGCAGAAAATATTGATCCCCACGTCCAACCCATTCACCTGTGTGTCTCTCTCTCTGCCCCTCCACCCCCCGCCCCCCCCTCCCCAGCTTCAGCCCCAATCCCATGGTCCACAGTCTCACTCGCTTCCCACTCCCCACCACCAATCCCATTCTCTTCCCCTGAGCCCCATTTCCCAACACCCAGGGGGCGATTTTGTGAATGGGGGTGCGTTGGAGGCGGGACTGCTGCTTGTCGGGTCGATGTCCCGCCTCCATCGATTTGTGGCCAACCCACGCTATTTTTCCTTGATTGACCTTGTTAAGCCCACCCAGTGGGCTTAGCAGGCCAATCAGGAAAAGCCGGTTGCAGAGCTCGTCAACGTATGACGTTTCATCTGTCAAAAATTTTTTGACAGATGAATTGTCATCGTTTGACAACTCTGTGAAGCTGTCAAACAGTGACATTCTCCGCAGTTTGATGAGGTCTTGCATACAAGACCTCATCAACCTTCTTTCTTTTACAGAAATGAGATAGTTGTTGCATATGAGAATGCAACGACCATCTCTCATCTGCAACACGGAGGTCCAAGAGTTCAGCAAAAAAGGACCAAGAGATTGATTAAGAGGGGAAAAATAGAGTATGAGAGTAAACTTGCAAGGAACATAAAAGCGGATTGTAAAAGCTTCTACAAGTATGTAAAAAGAAAAAGATTAGTGAAGACAAATGTTGGTCCCTTACAGTCAGAAATGGGAGAATTTATAATGGGGAACAAGGAAATGGCAGAGCGATTAGACAAATACTTTGGTTCTGTCTTCCCGGAAGAGGACACAAATAACTTCCCAGAAATGCTAGGGCACCAAGGGTCTAGTGATAAGGAGGAATTAAAGGAAATTAGTATTAGTAAAAAAATAGTGCTGGAGAAATTAATGGGACTGAAAGCTGATAAATCCCCAGGGCTTGATAATCTGATCCCAGATTACTAAAAGAGGTAGCCATGGAAATAGTGGATGCATTGGTTGTCATCTTCCAAAATTCTATAGTTTATGGAACAGTTCCTGCAGATTGTAGGGTGGCAAATACAACCCCACTATTTAAAAAAGAGGGAGAGAGAAAACAGGGAACTACAGACCGGTTAGCCTAACATCAGTAGTAGGGAAAGAGGACCTTTGTCTTACGAATGTTTAGTGTAAGGCCCGTGCTCTCGTACGCTTCAGTGAAGGTGTTGACGATGGTTTGGAGTTTGACCTCTGAGTGAGCGCAGACGCAAGTGCGTCTGCATACTGTAATTCGACGACAGAGGATGGGACGACCTTGGATCTGGACTAGAGGCGATGAAGGTTGAACATTTTCCCGTTTGTTCTGTAAATTAGCTCCACTCCAGTGGGGAGCTTACTGAAGGTGAGATGGAGCATTGCAGCAAAGAAGATCGAGAAGAGCGTTGGTGCGATGACACAGCCTTGCTTGACCCCGGTTCGTACGTGAATTGGGTCTGTGGTGGAACCGTTGGTCAGGATCACGGCTTGCATGTCGTCGTGAAGCAACCTGCCCCCGCCACACAGTACTGCCCCCCAATTATCAAAATCCACGACAAGGCCTTGGACAACGTGGACCACTTTCCATACCTCGGGAGCCTACTGTCAACAAGGGAAGACGTCGATGACGAAGTCCAACACTGCCTTCAGTGTGCCAGTGCAGCCTTCGGTCGCCTGAGGAAAAGAGTGTTTCAAGACCAGGACCTCAAACCCGGCACTAAGCTCATGGTCTACAGAGCAGCAGCGATACCCGCCCTGCTGTATGCCTCAGAGACATGGACCATGTACAGCAGGCACCTCAAAGCACTGGAGAGGTACCACTAACGCTGCCTCCGCAAGATCCTGCAAATCCATTGGCAGGATAGGCGCACCAATGTCAGTGTTCTTGCTCAGGCCAACATCCCCAGCATCGAAGCTTTGACCACGCTCAATCAGCTCCGATGGACGGGTCACATTGTCCGCATGCCCGATACGAGACTCCCAAAACAAGTGCTCTACTCGGAGCTCCGGCACGGTAAGAGAGCCCCTGGTGGGCAGAGGAAATGCTACAAGGACACCCTCAAAGCCTCCTTGAAAAAGTGTAACATCCCCACCGACACCTGGGAATCCCTGGCTCAAGACCGCACAAAGTGGAGAAGAAGCATCCGGAAGGCGCCGAACACCTCGAGTTTCTTCGCCGGGAGCAAGCAGAAGCCAAGCGCAGGCAGAGCAAGGAGCGCACGTCAACCCAAGCACCCCACCCACCCGCCCCTTCAACCACCGTCTGCCCCACCTGTGACAGAGACTGTAGGTCCCGCATTGGACTCATCAGTCACCTGCGAACTCATTTTTAATGTGGAAGCAAGTCATCCTCGGTTCCGAGGGACTGCCTAAGAAGAAGAGTAGGGAAAATGCTAGAGTCTATTATAAAGGATGTGATAACAGGACACTTAGAAAATATCAACGGGATTAGACAAAGTTAACATGGATTTATGAAAGGGAAATCGTATTTAACAAACCTACTGGAGTTTTTTGAGGATGTAACTGGTAGAATAGATAAGGGAGAACCAGTGGATGTGCTGTATTTGGATTTTCAGAAGGCATTTGATAAAGTCCCACATAAGAGGTTAGTGTGCAAAATTAAAGCACATGGGATTGGGGGTAATATACTGGCATGGATTGAAAATTGGTTAACAGGCAGGATACAGAGAGTAGGAATAAATGGGTCTTTTTCGGGGTGGCAGGCGGTGACTAGTGGGGTACCGCAGGGATCAGTGCTTGGGCCTCAGCTATTCACAATATATATCAATGATTTGGATGAGGGAAACAAATGTAATATTTCCAAGTTTGCTGACGACACGAAACTAGGTGGGGTTGTGAGGAGGATGCAAAGAGGCTTCAAGGTGATTTAGACAAGTTGACTGAGTGGGCAAATATATGGCAGATGTAGTGTAACATGGATAAATGTGAAGTCAGCCACTTCGGTAGGAAAAACAGAAAGGCAGAGTATTATTTAAATGGTGCTAGATTGGGAAATGCTGATGTACAAAGGGACCTGGGTGTCCTTGTACACCAGTCACAAAAAGCAAACATGCAGGTGCAGCAAGCAGTTAGGAAGGCAAATGGTATGTTGGCCTTCATTGCAAGAGGATTTGAGTACAGGAGCAAGGATGTCTTACTACAGTTATACAGGGCCTTGGTGAGACCACACCTGGAGTAGTGTGTGCAGTTTTGGTCTCCTTACCTAAGAAAGGATATACTTGCCATGGAGGGAGTGCAGCGAAGGTTCACCAGACTGATTCCTGGGATGGCAGGACTGTCGTATGAGGAGAGATTGGGTCGACTAGGCCTGTATTCACTAGAGTTTAGAAGAATGAGAGGGGATCTCATTGAAACGTATAAAATTCTGACAGGGCTAGACAGACTGGATGCAGGGAGGATGTTTCCCCTGGCTGGGGGTGGTCTAGAACGAGGGGTCACAGTCTCAGGATACGGGGTAGGACATTTAGGACTGAGATGAGGAGAAATTTCTTCACTCAGAGGGTGGTGAACCTGTGGAATTCTCTACCACAGAAGGCTGTGGAGGCCAAGTCACTGAATATATTTAAGAAGGAGATAGCTAGATTTCTAGACACAAAAGGTATCAAGGGGTATGGGGAGAGAGCGGGAATGTGGTATTGAGATAGAGGATCAGCCATGATCATATTGAATGGCGGAGCGGGCTCGAAGGGCCGAATGGCCTACTCCTGCTCTTGTTTTTCTATGTTTCTATGTTTCTCCGCATACAAACCGACTGTAGCCTGCAGGAAGAAACAAAGGTAAGTACACTTTTAAAAACACTTTGCACTTACCTCAGATACTCACCTCTACACTCTTGCACCCATCACTTACCTTCACACCACACTTTTGCACCCCCCTGACCCCCGCAGACCCAGTACTCACCTCGCTGAGCTGGCGTGTTTTGGAGCCTTCGGGAAGCCTGCACTTGTGAGGGCAAAATGGTGATCATCCTATTTTCTTCCTGTGAACTACCTGTTAACAGGCAGTTAATAGGCTTTAATCCCTTCCCGCCTCCAAGGAGATGGGACCCGGCGCGGGACGGTTACCCGCCTCCTGGGAAGATGGCATGGAGGTGGGTTGGGGGCGAGTTGGGCACCCGCCCCCAAATTCTGCCATTTTCCCAGCAGTCCCGCCTCCATACCCGCCTCCCCAGGGCTGGCAAAATCGCCCCCTCCAGTCTCCCTCTCTCCCCGATTCCCGACTCCAGACTCCCAAAGCCCCCAGATCCTCAAATCAATGTAATCCAATTCAGTGCAATGCTTTTAGTGGGGAAAAAAATCATAGGGCTGGATTTTACCAACCTCAGCAAGTCCGTGGCGGGCGACGTCGGTGGCCCGCTGTGTTGAATGAATTTACCCTGATTGGGCTTGTTAAGTCTGCCCAGCGCGTTTGCCGGTCAATTGAAGGAAGCGGGTCTGTTAACATCATTTGATGACGTGTCATCAGCCAGTTTCCTTAAAGGGACCATGGCCAACTTTAATTTGACAGTTGTGCTGACAGTGTTCTGCAGTATTGAGGTGCTGCAAACACGGACAAGCACTGCACAGAGGTGCACGGCTGCACCCAGGCTCTCCCATGACTCTCTCCATATGCTGATGGAGGGAGTCACAGCACGCTGGGAGGTTCTTTTCCCTTCCCATGGGTGGAGAAGACCTTCCTAGAAGATCAACGCAGCCTGGTTGCACGTTGCAGAGGAGGGCACAAGCAGGGGAGGAGGACCTGGGTGCAGTGCCGCAAACCTTTCAATGATCTCAGTAGATCACGAAACATTAGTACAAAGCCACACTCAATCTCATCCTGCTGTGCCTCTCATCACATTCACATCACTCTGCCTTCCCTACCCTACTCTTGCACATCCTTACTCACACCAACTTACCTTGCACCTCCACCCATCCCTCTCTATCTACATTATCACATCCCCATCTCAATAGCCTCCCCTCACACTCGCCCTCATCCTAGTCCAATCAAACCAACTAACAACACACAAGGGTAAGCACTTGGGGGTGTTTTATGCAATGTTCATGTAAAGTTTCTGTTAATGTGCTGTCAAACATTGAAACCTTTATTTTCAACACTTTGCTTTGTTGGACAGATTTGTTTGCACCTTTGGAAGTGTCTTAGTGAGTTGCAGTGAATGGTGAGACATAACAGTACCCCCACAATGGTGATGAGTGTGAAAGGAATGGCTTGGTCATTGTAGGGATACTCTATGGTGTTGGTGTGGAGTGGTGCCAACCTGCCGCATCATGCGGCAGCCAGGGTGACAGCGTCAAGTGAAGTAAATCTGGCCATGGTGAGGCCATCCCTGGCCTCCCAGGCAGCAATGTGCTTGGATGCTGATGCCCTGTGTCCTGTGCAGCATCGGTTGATTGCAGAGAAGGTTGGTGTTGTTGTTGGTGCTGCTGGTGTGCCTGGTGCTGCTGGTATTGGGGCTGATTGTGGTGGGATTCTGAGGACCAAGGTGAGAGAGTATAAAGGGCACCGATGCTGATGGAATAGATGGCAGGTGAAGCAGAGATGACAGAAGCGATCTGTCAATGGTGGGAGAGGTAATGAAGTCAAACTGGATGGAGATTTGTTTATTGACTTGCAGCATTCTGAATCTGTAGTGGAAATGCAGTTTAGAGAAGCTAGTGGCTAAGGGATCATTTCTCAATCAGCTGGGAGCTTTGACTTGACATTTGAAGCTGTCAACTCATCAGCTGAAACAATGGCAAGTGACCTCCCGCCTCAACTTCACAGACGAGGTCTAGGCACAGCAGGAAACCGGTGGGCGACCTGTCAAATTCAAAAAGCTGGGGAAAAAAGCATTGTTAAGTGGCTGTAAACAAGCCAATAATGATTTTAATTGCCTCCCCCGTCGCTGCGTGTCGGGTCTGCTCAGCGCTGACAGACCTGACATTTGGTAAAGGCGCGTGGCGGCAGGTTGACAGCGGGTCCCGATCCGTTGTTAAAAAAAAAAAGTCCTACCCGACCCGCCACCGATCGCGCCCGCTGACTCCCACCCACGAAAATTCCCCCCAAGCTGTGCCTTTTGGGGGTTATTTTGGTGAAAGAGTGAAAACAGGCGCTAAATGGGTGCTGTGCTAATAAGACACACCTGTCTAAAAGTCTGGTTTTAGCCTGCAATTTTGGTCCTAATTGCTGTTTGTCATAATTTGAACATGCCTGGAGTTGCTAAAACAGAGACACCAGCAGGTTTTGCACTCAAGCGCTGATTAGACCCCTAGGGGGACCCCTAGCAAGATGCTGATGACCAAGATAGAACAGGTGGACATGACATTGGATGATTGATGAGATTAGTAATGAGATAAGTGCATTTAAAATTAAAAAAGGGGATATATTAAATAAATTAATCAAACTCAAAGAGGATAAACCCCCCTGGTCCGGATGGATTGCATCCACGCATTTTAAAAGAATCTAGGGAAGAGATGGCAGAGGCATTACTACGCATATTTAATAATTCGTTAGAAAAAGGTGTAGTGCCAGAGGACTGGTGGATAGCAAATGTAATACCGATATTTAAGAAGGGGGATAGAACATGTCCAGGGAATTATAGACCAGTCAGCTTAACATCGGTGTTAGGAAAAATAATGGAATCCCTACTAAAGGAGAAAATAGAAGAACATCTAGAAACCAAAAATATAATAATGAATAGTCAACAGGGATTTCAAAAGGGAAAGTCTTGCTTGACCAACCTTATTGAATTTTTTGAAGAGGTAACAAAGAGAGTAGACAATGGTAATGCAGTAGATGTAATTTATCTGGATTTTCAAAAGGCATTCGATAAGGTACCCCATAATAGACTGATGAACAAGGTCAGAGAATGTGAGTCAGGGGACAAGTAGCAGAATGGATTGCTGGCTGGCTTCAGAACAGAAAGCAGAGAGTAGGAGTAAAGGGTAGCTATTCACAGTGGCAGAAGGTGGGTAGTGGTGTTCCACAAGGATCAGTGCTGGGACCATTGCTGTTCACAATTTACATTAACGATTTAGACTTAGGAATCAAAAACACAATTTCTAAATTTGCGAATGACACCAAATTGGGGGGGATAATCAATACTGAGGAGGTCTGCAACAAATTACAGGAGGACATTAATAAACTTGCAGGATGGGCATATAATTGGCAAATGCAGTTCAACACAGATAAATGTGAGGTGTTACATTTTGGTAGGAAGAATAGGGAGGTCACTTATCACTTGGAGGGTGCAAGTCTAGGTCGGGTAGAGGAACAAAGGGATCTAAGAGTACAAATACACAAATCACTAAAAGTTGCGACGCAGGTTAGCAAGGCCATAAAAAAGCAAACCAAGCACTCGGGTTTATTTCTAGAGGGATAGAATTGAAAAGTAGGGAAGTTATGCTAAACCTGTATCGAACCTTGGTTAGACCACACTTGGAGTACTGCGTACAGTTCTGGCCGCCATATTATAAAAAGGATACAGAGGCACTGGAGAGGGTGCAGAGAAGATTTACAAGGATGATACCAGAAATGCGAGGGTATACATATCAGTAAAGGATGAATAGGCTGGGCCTCTCTTCTCTTGAAAAAAGAAGGCTGAGGGGTGACCTAATAGAGGTCTTTAAAATTATGAAAAATTTTGATAGAGTGGATACAGAGAGAATGTTTCCACTTGTGGGGAAGAGCAAAACTAGAGGCCATCAATATAAGATAGTCACCAAGAAATCCAATAGGGAATTCAGAAGAAACTTCTTTACCCAAAGAGTGGTGAGAATGTGGAACTCGCTACCACAGGGAGTGGTTGAAGCAAATAGTACAGATGCATTTAAGGGAGGCTAGACAAGCATATGAGGGAGAAGGGAATAGAGGGTTATGCTGATAGAGTTAGATGAGGAAAGACGGGAGGAGGCTCGTGTGGAGCATAAATGCCGGCATGGACTGGTTGGCCCGAATGGCCTGTTTCTGTGCCGTATATCCTATGTAATCATATGTAGACGCAATTTTTGTGGAGCAGTGTATGTGGGTTCCATGCACCCACTTCCCATGAAGCTGGAGTGTGCTGGCTAACACCTAGCGACAGGTTTCAGGATGGCGTACAGATTCTTGGACGCGGCACTGGATGTCCTGGTAGACGAGGTCCAGAGGAGGATGGATGTCCTGTACCCACAGGGGAGAAGGAGCCCACCTCAAGCTCCTGTCCCTCCTCTCCCTCTCCTGCAGCAGCTGGTGCTGCTCAGCTTGGCCTTACGTCCTCCTCCCATTCCTCCTGCAGACCAAGGGGGACCTCTAGCAAGATTCCGATGACCAAGCGCTCCCTTTCTCCTGGCGACTCCTATAAGATGTCCAATAAAGTAGAGTAGCACTGCACTTACTCTTTTTAGGTGAAGTCCTGAGAGAATTTTCAGAATAAATATTGATAGAGTGTTGGTGAATTCTTGACAAAGTGTCCCAGAAAGTCTCCTGATGTGTTTCAAAAGTCCTCTTGAAACCTCCAGCAGCAAGTGAACAGTAAAAGGTGATATACCTTTAAGTAGCGCTCAATATTCACTGCAGCGACTAGTTTACTCCCCATCAGCTGGTCGCTGTTAGGAGAGGGCGTTAGGTCAAGTGCTAGCCACTAAAATGTCGTGCAGCCTCGTTAATGAGTGCTAGCAGGCAATTTAAGTAGCAATCAGCCCCTTAACGGTCCTCCGGGCAGCCATTCTAAGCGCATGCTTGAACTCCTTTACCAAGATGGCATCTTGCACTAAACGTTGGGCTAAACCGGCATTTCAACTTAAGACCCCATCTTGACCACCTCGGACGCTCTTTAGTGCCTAAAGTATCCGAGGGAAATCGTACCCTATGGGCTGGATTTTCATTGACCCGTGGAGGTGGGTTTGGAGGCGTGTGGGGGGTTAAAATTGTGAAAATTGGCGGGCGGGCACCATCCCGCCTCCACGCAATTTTCATTAAATCGTGTCTGCTGGTCCCGACTCCGTCCCGCCTCTAAGAGGCGGGATAGGCTGTTAAGGCCCTTAACAAGCACTAAATTGCCTCTATAATGCTATTTTGAAAGGCCTTTGTGATTTTAACCCTTTTTCTACGTGAAGCACGCCTGTTCTGAACCACGAAACCTGGCGGGAGCACATTTGGATAGCTGGCTGGCTGGATGGATGGATGGATGACATATCTGGGAGTGGTGGTGGATGGGAGACATATCTGGGAGTGGTGGTGGATAGGAGACATATCTGGGAGTGGTGGTGCAAAAATATCTGGGAGCAGACTTAGGGCTGCTGCTGCTCATTTTGCATCCAGGTCCTCTCACAGCCAAGGCCAGGCAGTCTTTGCAGACCTTCAATGCAGCAGCAATGATGACATCATCAGAGGCGACCTTCAGACTGAAAATACTAATTGGGTCATGGGTTCCCACATGCTGGAACTCAATTGCCCTATTAGGTGAAAATCGCATCAATCTCCCACATCCAATTGCAGTCGGGTGGATGACACGAAAAGTGGATGACACGACCCCAACCCGCCCCAGTATCAAAATCCAGCCCTTTATCTTTGTACCTGTACCGTTACATTCAGAAAATGTAAATTAAATTTGAAATGCTGGCAAGTAATACTCCAAAAAGGAACTGCTATGGTTTTAGAAGGCACAGCGTACCTGTGCGAAACATATTAAATGGTGAGTAAGGCAGCAATTCATTTGAAACAATTGCTTGTGTTTGGACACAAACTCGAATTGCTAACAATCTGTCCTCATCCAATCCACAGCAACTCCACCACATGCTTTAACTGCTCCTGGCTTGTGCACTCAGCACACCCAGGCAGCAGCTTCCTCCAATACAAACTTCTAGAGTTCTGGAAGTGCGGAAAGCAGGCGCAGGGAGGGGGAGAGGGGTGGGGGGAGATGAACAGCTGATTGGCTGTTACACCATTTAAAAGCTTCAGCCCGGCGACCTTTGAGCCTCTCTATCTAAATAAAATAACCTGCAACAAAGGGTAGGTCAGCACCGAACAAACTTTTCTCCTGTGTTGCCAGCAGCAGTGCTCGGCAGACGAAGCACCGATTTGGGGAGACTCCAGCGGGAGGGTTGGGAACCCTGTATTAGATTGACATCATCTTGGCAAGTGGATGAATCCTTTTGTGAAGGAGAAAATCCAGCCACATGAACACAGAGGTAGGGATGAATGCCCCCCACGCTCCCATGCAGAAAGGGTCTGCGGAGAACAATACAATCCACACTTACAAATTCATTCAACATTAAAAAAAAACTTGATGCTTGAAGGTGCAAGTTAAATCCTGCGATTTGATTAATCTTTTAATGCTGCAATCCTGTTATTATATGTGATTGGTCGACATTTTTCATAGCATAATAGCAGTCAATATACGGGCCAGAAATTCGGGTCCCCACGGGTGAGTACGCGCTGTGTACTCACCCGTAGGGCCACCGGAAGTGCCGGTTTCGCGTATGCATGGGAAACTGGAACTTCCGGTCTGTTGAAGGAAGGGGTTCGCGGGTCAACCGCGTGCGCGGGAGAGGCAGCGGGTACGCAGCGAACTTCGGCTTTTTTTACAGGTTTCTCCGTGCCGATAAGTCCCTAGCAGCTGCGCGTGGAAAAAACATCGCAAGGCCTGCTTTTAACAAGGTAAGAGGTGAATTAAGTAAAATTGAAACATTTTTTCCACAGGTTTATCATTTTTAAATACTTTAAAGAAAGGTAAGTTTATTTTTAGCCCCGTTAAAAACTTTAATAAATTTTTTCAAAAATTAAAATTTTTGTTTATAGTTAATTTATGTAATTTATAGTTATTTTAAAAATGTGATGTTTTTTAAAACATTTATTTGAAGTTTTACTTAGGTTTTGGGGCCGATCTCTATTCATAGATTTGACAGGTCTTCCTGTCAAATCTATGAATTGAGATTCCCTGCTCCGATTGGCTCCCCATGGCCCACGTGATCCAGGGGACGCTTCGGACTAACTGCGCCCCTGGGATACGCGAGCACTGCACACCGGCAGCTGGAGGAGGCCCAGGATCGGAATCCCACGCGGGCCCACAGCACAACGGCAGGCGCGCTATGTAAGTGCACCCGCTATGCTTGCACCGGACATGCGCTGCCCACCATATTGGATTAAGATAATCCATAGGCGTCCAGAGCGTGTGCCAAAATAATTTAAAAGCCTAATTATCATATTTAAATGCAGCCACCAAATATCAGAAAATCACCTGGCAGTCCACCCATCATTTTCTGATAAAAACTGGTTATATGCAAGGTCGTCTGCTAGCACAGGGCCTCGCAAAATGCACCCTCATATGTAAAAATGTCCGAATTTGCACAATTCATTTTATCTTCTCTAAAAAGTTACAATGTAGAAGCACAAATACTTTTTAATTTAAAAAGTAATAATGAATATTGGATTTGTAAGCTTCAACTGATGTAATACATAAATCCCACTTCCTACATAAACATTCCCTCAATGTTTATGGCCTTGGTTTTGGCACATTGACACCTCAGATACCTGATACACAACTAAAATCTCACAGTTGTACGGTGATTTTTAATTTAACAGTATTCAGTCGTAAAAGATTATCACTTTACGGTAGATCTTATAATTATTGACCTCTCGGGAAGCACTGATATGATCCAGAAACCAGTGAAATAAACAGCAGTTTACAACCTATCAGATAGAAGTTGCCATGCTGACTGACCAGACTGAAGTGTTTAGTTATATTAGCAGTGAACTAGCTTCCTCTGGTGGTAGTGTGTGGAATGACAGCAGTGTTTAACTTCTTCAAAGTCTCTTTGGGCTTGAATTTTAGAATGTTTCTAATCACAAGATAGTTACAGATGAGGAGGGCTAAGTTACACAGGTGCCCTTTAGCAGCATTACATGGAATACTTTACAGTTTGATCATTAGCTCCTCTGACCTGTATTCTACTGTTTTGGTGATGTTCTTCAACTTCGTTTTAGCTGTGTTGATCGTTGTTTTGCATTGGTTAGACATGTTTAGCATCAAGTCTACAAAGACTCCTTGGTCTTTTTCAGCTTTATTCTTAACTATTTCAACCCAATCATGAAGTACGGGTGTCATCTATTTTCCCTTTCTGTGTGTAACATTTTACATTTTTCTCCATTTAATTTCACTTGCCATCGTTCTTGTGTATTTTGTCCAGCTCATTCTGTAATTTCTGAGCTGCTTCTTCCAATTTCACTGTCCCTCCTCATTTGGTAACATTTGCACATTTGACTACTTTGCATTGAGTTTCTGAATCAAGTTCATTTACGGAAATTAGAAATGGTTGTGGTCTCAACAGTAAGCCTTGAGTACTCCACTGAGTAAGTCCTGTTAGCATTAAGGAACAATAGAGGAGCTGTTACGTTGCTGGGGGTATACTATAGGCTACCAAATAGTGGGAAGGAGTTAGAGGAGCAAATTTGCAGGTAAATTGCAGAAAGACGCAAGAACTATAGACTACTGATAATGGGAGACTTCAATTATCCTAATATAGACTGGGAAAATAACAGTGTAAAGGGCAAAGAGCGGGAGGAATTCCTGAAATGTGTACAGGAGAACTTTATTGATCAGTATGTTTCCAGTCCAATGAGGAAGGAAGTAGTGCTGGATCTAGTTCTGGGGAATGAAGTGGGGCAAGTGGAGCATGTTTCAGTGGGGGAGCATTTGGGAAACAGTGATCACAATATAGTACTTATGGAAAAGGACAAGGAAATGTGAAAATACTCAGCTGTAGGCGATCTAATTTCAATGAGTTGAAAAGGGATCTGGCTCAGGTGGATTGGAATCAAAGATTGGAAGGTAAAACAATAAAGGAGCAATGGGAGGCCTTCAAAGAGGAGATAGTTTGGGTATAGACTAGAGATATTTCCATGAGGGGGAAAGGAAGGGCATCCAAAGGTAGAGCTCCCTGGATGACTAAAGATATTGCACTAAAAATTCAGGGATTTAGCGCCACCCGTTACTGCTAGATTCGAGGGGAAAATGGCGGCTGCTGCACCTACGCCCACTACCAGCCGCCATTTTCGGCTGAACGGCAGCGCTGCCGATGTCCGCGCTCATGTAAATTATGTAGATTATGCAGATCGTGACATCAGTGAGTGTGCAACTTCGCCGCTTCACTTACCGGCATGACTTAACTGCTACCAGCTGAGCAAGTGTTGACAAGCAGGAAGGAGGCTCCAGCAGCGTTATTTAAAGAGATCATCAGCAACCACTTACAGCTGACATGTTTCTGCAGATTGAATGGCTCTGTGGAACTTTATGCAATTCCAGCAGCTTTCTAAAATTCTTCAAGGTCCTAATGTGACAGGGAGTGTTGGGGCAAGTGGAGAACGTCTTCATTCTTATTTAAAGGCTTCTGCTTACAACACTTGCTCACAGTCATAGGGGCTCTAGTTGCAGTCCACCTCGCACTTGAGTATCTTCGCGAGAGGGAGCGGAGGCAGCGAAGAAGAGGAGAAGATGCGCGCAGAGGGAGGAGGAGGAGGGCCAGGAGGGCGCTCAACAGGAAGCCTTCCCCACCTAGGGTCTTCAGAGAGCACTTCTCCTATATCCACTTAAACGAGGAGCAGTGTATTAGGAGGCTCCGCTTCACCAAGGAGGTGGTCACAGAACTCTGCCACTTCCTGAAACCAGACCTGCAGCCTCAGACCAGGGCGACCACGGCTTTCTCAGTGGCAGTCAAGGTCACCGTTGCCCTCAATTTCATCACCAGTGGATCCTTCCAGTCTGCAGCAGGAGATATAGCTAACATCTCCCAGTTCACCGTCCATCGCTGCATCCGAGAGGTCACTGAGGCTCTCTACACCAGAAGAAGGGACTATGTTTTCTTCTGTCTGAACAGAGAGAGGCAGGGGGAGCATGCATGTGGCTTTGCCAGGATAGTGGGCTTCCCTATGGTGCAGGGCACCATCGATTAACCCACGTGGCTTTGCGGGTGCCTCATAACAATCCTAAGATCTTCCGTAACCGCAAAGGCTACCACTCAATGTGTAGTTATTGTGTGCTCACGCCCAATGCTTCCTGATGGTCCTGCTTCCCGCTATCCTGGCAGCAGTCATGATGCCTTCATCCTGCGTCAGTCCGGTGAGCCAGCAATCTTTCAGCCACCACATCAACCCTGAGGGTGGCTGCTCGGAGAAATGGACTATCAGCTCGACACCTGCCTGATGACTCCCCTCTGCAACCCCAACACACGTGCCCAGCACTCATACAATGAGAGCCCTGCTGCCACCAGGAACATCATCGAGCAGACCATCGAGCTGCTGAAGTAACGGTTCCGCTGCCTTGACTGCTTGGAAGGAGCCCTCCAGTACTCAGCAGAGCGGGTGTCCCATTTCGTGGTGGTCTGCTGCATGCTTCACAACTTGGCCATCATGAGGGCGGAGCCCTTGTCACCAGGGATTGCGGCACCACCTCAGGAAGAGGACGAGGGAAAGGAGGAGGAGGAAGAGGAGGAGGATGAGGAGGAAGGGAGGAGGCAGGCAACAAATTAGCCTTCGGCATGGGCTGTCCGTGAACGCCTCATAAGACTCCGATTCCAGTGAATGAAACCCCAGATCCCTGTTGATCACCACATCTCCATCAACCACATCCCCATCATATCATCCCTCTGTCACAGAACATCACAGCATCCTCCTGGGCACAAAGCTAAACTGAGACCCACCACAAAAGATTCCTAACAAAATTATTAAATTCATCAACAATCAATTTACACATACTATATCAACTAATCAACTTTGTGCAATCCCTTAGTGCCTGTCATTCGGGTCCCCTTTCCTGATCTAGTGCTACTACGAAGTGCTCCCCCAGTGGCTATAGCATGGCTGGTGGAAAGCTGCTGAGTTTCCGTGGGGGAGACTTCAGATGGCCTTGCAGGATGACCTCGAGCAGCTCTGGCCCTAGATGGCCCGGCTGTAGATTGCACCACCTTGGCATGGGTGGTAGCAGTCTGGGCTGGCTGGCTGACAGGCAGCAGCAAGGGCAATGGTGGAGTGGCAGTGGTGGGAACAGGAATGCTATCATCCTGAGAGAGGGCAGCAGGGTCCTGCTCCACTGACCCACTGCCACTCCCCCAGGGCGGTGCCTCAGCATTCCTAACAATCTGTTGGAGCACAGATTGTTGGTCTGCTGCGACACCCTGCAAGCCTCGGTCAGCAGTGGTAAATGCAGCCACAATGGCAGCAGTCTGAGCTTGGGTGGCAACAAATGAGACTGCATGAGAACAGTCTGATCTTGCATGGCAGCAAGCTGGGACTGCAGGACAGCGGTCTGCGCTTCCACTGCAGCACTAAGACGTTGGGTCACTTCCGCCTGTGCTGCAATGGCAGCCGCGACATCGCCATCACACGCAGCATCATGGCTGGGTCGACACGGTTTCTCATTTCCAGCCTGGAAATCATGGGCTCCAAGCTCTGCGCAAAGTCCCATGCAATGTCAGAGATGGACTTCTCCATGCTCCTTGACATTGCCAAGAGGCTGTCTGGCAGGCTTGCCATTGCACCTAGCAACTTGGTGTGCATGCCCATCACCCTTCTTCTGAAGACCACCCCAACGAGGTCCTCATCTGAGTCGTGTGCAGCAGAACTCACTCACATATTCGCCTTCTGCGGAGCTGGCCCCCGAGCTACCCTTGCTGCAGCCCACTTGTGCCCGGTGCCTCAACCTGTGTAGATCCCGCATCTACACTACCCTCTAAATTATGCGCAGTGCCAGTTTCTGAGCTGGTGTCTGTGAGTGACAGATGCAGTGACTCTGTGTCTTCTCCCCCTCGCTCTCCTCCATCGCCTCGGGGACAGGCTGGGCTGGTGCTTGGTCTTGATTATCTGAAAGCAGAAAGACACAGGAGTCGGGTTATGGTGAGGGGCTGGGGGAAAGCAAGATATGCAGCACTGACACTGACCCACCTATTCCATGAGCCTCAATTTTGTTAACCAGCCTTTTATGTGGTACTTTGTCAAACGCTTTCTTAAAATCCATATAGACAACATCCACTGCATTCCCTTCATCAACCTTCTCTGTTACTTCATCAAAAAATTCAATTCGATTAGTCAAACACGATCTACCTTTTACTAATCCATGCTGGCTCTCCTTAATTAACTTAAACCTCTCTAAGTGCCTGTTAATTTTTTCCCTGATTATTGTTTCTAAAACCTTACCCACCACTGATGTTAAACTGACCAGCCTGTAGTTACTAGGATTGTCTTTACACCCTTTCTTGAACAAGGGTGTCACATTTGCCACTTTCTAATCCTCTGGCACCTCCCCCTTATCTAGGGAAGATTGGAAGATTATGGCAAGCCCTTCCGCTATCTCCACCCCCACTTCCCTTAGCAACCTGGGATGCAAGCCAGGCGACTTATCCACTCTAAGCATATCCAACCTTTCCAGTACATCCTGCCTATCAATTTTCACCTCATCCATTACCTCTACCATCTCCGCTTCTACCGATATTTTGTCAGCATCCTCTTCATTAGTAAACACCGATACAAAGTACTTATTAAGTATTCTAGCCTTGCCCTGCACCTCCAAGCATATATCACCTTCTTTGTCTCTAATAGGCCCCACCCTGCCTCTTACTACTCGCTTACTATTTACATGCCGGTCGAAGATTTTTGGGTTCCGTTTTATATTAACTGCCATTCTATTCTCATATTCTCTCTTTGCCAGTCTTATTTCCTCTTCACTTCCCTTAGCAACCTGGGATGCAAGCCATCCGGACCAGGCGACTTATCCTGGTTCTCACTTGAAGAATTCACCTGACATGCATCATACATCCTCTTTTTTTGTTTCATCATATTCTCTATCTCCCTCATCATCCAAGGAGCCCTTGCTTTGGTTCCCCTACCTTTCCCTCTTGTTGGAATGTACCTAGCCTGTACCTGAAACATCTCCTCCTTAAAGATCACCCATTGTTCCGTTACAGTTTTTCCTGTCAATCTTTAGTTCCATTTTACCCTGGCTAGATCTCCTCTCATCCCATTGAAGTTAGCCCTCTTCCAATTTAGAAGTTCTACTTTAGATTGTTCCTTGCTCTTCTCCATTACTAATCTAAACCTTATGATACGATGATCACTCGTACCCAAGTGTTCTCCCACAGACACTTGGACGACCTGGCCCACCTCATTCCCCAGCACCAGATCCAGCAATGCCTCCTTCCTAGTTGGGCCGAGAACATACTGGTCAAGGAAGTTCTCCTGAACACATTTCAGAAATTCCTCCCCCTCCTTTCCCTTTACCCTAGCATTATCCCAATCGATATTTGGGTAATTAAAGTCCCCCAATATCACCACTCTATAGTTCTTGCACATCTCTGTGATTTCCCTGCAGATTTGTTCCTCTCTCTCACTATTTGGAGGCCTATAGAATGCCCCCAATAGTGTGATCATACCCTTTTTGCTTCTCAACTCTAATCAAATGGATTCTGTCCTTGCCCCCACAAGGACATCTTCTCTTTCCAACATTACAATGTCTTCCCTAATCAGTACTGCCACCCCACCTCCCATTTTTCCTTCCCTATCTTTTCTAAACACCTTGTACCCATGAATATTAAGTGCCCAGTCCTGACCATTTTTAAGCCACGTTTCCGTTATTGCCACTGCATCATATTCCCACATGGCTAATTGTGCTTGTAGCTCACCAACCTTATTCACCACACTTTGTGCATTTACGTACATTCTAAACCTGTCTTTGTATTCCTCGTAGTCCTTCTTAGTCTGCTCCTATCTAATATGGTACTCCTTCCTTCTCTAGTATTATCCAACACTATCCCTCCTTTATGCACCTTATTCCTCTTTTCTACTTCTATATGCTGGTGCCCACCCCCTGCCAATTTAGTTTAAACCCTCCGCAACCACACTAGTGAACCTCCCCGTGAGGACATTGGTCCCAGTCCTGTTGAGGTGCAACCTATCCCTTTTGAATAGGTGCCTCCTGCCCCAGAACTGGTCCCAATGCCCCAAGAATCTGAAGCCCTCCCTGCTGCACCATGCATCAAGCCACACATTGATCCTCCCTATCTTCCTATTTCTACTCTCACTGGCGCGTGGCACTGGGAGTAATCCAGAAATTACTACCTTTGAGGTCCTACTATTTAACTTCCTCCCTAGCCCCTGAAAGTCTGACTGTAGTACCTCAATACTTGCCCTCTCCATGTCGTTGGTACCGATGTGTATCACAACTTCTGTCTCATTCCCTTCCCCTGCAGAATATTCTGCACCCTCTCTCGTGATGTCCTTTACCCTGGCACCAGGGAGGCATGGTCTGGACTGAACTCCTTCAAGGTGTCGTCACTCCCAGCAGTCTCTAATGCTGTTTACCGGTTTGAGAGTGAGACTCACCCCGAAGACTCCTGCACTTCCTGCCTCTTCCTACTCTTCCGGATGGCCACCCATTTACTATCCTGAACTCTCTCTGCCTGTGGGATGGCCACCTCCTGGAACATACAGTCCAGGAAACTCTCAGTCTCCCTGATGCCCCTCAAGCTCGGAAACCCTGAGCTCGAGCTCAAGCAGCTGGAAACACTTCCTACACACATGGTCCCGAAGTTCCTACATGGTGCAGGAATTGCAAGCAACAGGTATCAGCTGCCCATTCATGATCTAAAAAATGTCTATTCCCTCTTTCAGAAGTTAATTAGTATCTTGTTTAAACTATTAATTATAATTAATGTCTCTAAATCTGAACTCTCAGGTATCGCTGTCTCACGGTCCCTCTCTCAGACCGCTCCTTGTTTTTTAAAATACCAGAACAGCACCACTTCCCTCAATGCACCAAATTCCCTCACTCACCAAATTCTGAGTTTAGTACGCTGTAGAAGCAGTACTCTGTTGAACTGGACTCCATGCTACTTACTTGCAATCTGAGCTTGCATGACAGAGATCTGAGCTTCCACTGCAGCACCCAGACGTTGGGTGGCTTCTGTTTGTGCTGCAATGGAAGCTGAGACATCGGCCATCAGACGCTGCATCATGGCTGGATCCACAAGTGCGCTTAAGGAGCTGCCCATCACTTTAATGTTGGAAATGATGGGCTCCAAGCTCTGCGCAAGGTTGGTGCCGGACTCCTCCATGCTCCTTGACATTGCACTTAGGCTTTCTGACAGGCCTGCCAATGCACCAAGCATTTGGCCCAGAAATTGATCTTGCTCTGTTCCCGCGGGGGTAAGGCTTCCCCGCGATCTCTCACTCCGCTTGTGCTTTTTCAGATCCAGCTCGCATGAACTTGATGTTCCAGACATCAGCTGGGCAGTGCTTGCGTATCCCACCGGCGTAGTGAATTCGTGCGAGCTGTGGGATCACGTGACTCAGTTAGAGCCAATGGCAGCACACCATCTTCCATTCATAAGTTTCACATACGTGCTGTGAAATCTATGAATCTTACACCCCCCCAAAATAACAGCTAAACCTCAATTAAATTAAAAAAAAACCATCACATTAATAAAATAAGTATAGTTAAATAAATTAACCATTTTAAATAAAAAATTAAATTTTTGAAAAAATTTAAAATCTTTTAAAAAGTTATAAAAATAAACTTACCTGTCTTTAAAGTCTCTAAAAAAGATATACCTGTTAAAAAAAATTCAAAAAAATACTTAATTCACTACTTACCTTGTTAAAAGTGGGTCTTACTCCTCCTTTTTCCATTTCTAAAATCTTCCGTACTTACCTGCGCGTCCAAAGCACGAAGTGCACAGCGTGCGCGCAGCCTGTAGCGCGCACGCGATGCACCGAGGAACCGCCCCCTTTTCAAAAGACCAAGTGCCGGTTTTCAGCGCATGCGCAGGGCATGCAGAAAACCGGCAATTGGAGTGGGAATACGCGAGAGTACGCAGTGCGTACTCTCGCGTCGCGGGATGAATTTTTGGCCCATTGTGTATACCCATCAGCCTTCTTCTGTAGGCTGCCCCATCGAAGTCCTCATCTGAATCCTGAGCAGCAGAACCCGTGTGCTACCTTGCCCTCCGGGGAGCTGGCACCTGCAGTACCCTTTCCCCCTGCCCTGGCTGCAGGCCACTCATGCCCGGTGTCTCACCACGTGCAGACCCCACGTCTAACCTATCCTCTAAAGTACGCGGAGTGTCAGTATCTGAGCTGGTAACTGGTGGTGTGAAATCGAGTGAATGTGCATCTTCAGCATCACTGCCTTCTTCCTCTTGCAGTTCCTGCTCCTCCACCACTGCCTGGCCAGGTTGCAGTTCTTGGCTATCTGAAAGGAGAATGGCACAAGGGTAGGGTTGCGGTGAGGGCGGGGGTGCGGGGGGGGTGTGGGGGTGGCGGTGGGGGTGCAGGTAAATCAGAAGAGATTGTGGGATATGGGGTAAGTAGGATGTGAGAAGGAGGATTAGGTATGAGGATACCATCATCTTGCATTGTTTGAGCCCCACTGCTCACCACGGGCTCAGTGATGGCCGCTCCAATAATCTCCAGCACTGTCTCCTCCATTGGGGTTAGGTCATGCACGCGTGCCTGTCACCCTGTGGGTACACCTTGCTGCTTCTGGTTCTGAGCCACCTTGTCCTACAAGAGAGAGGAAGTGTGTCAGTGAGTGTGGTGCAATGTGTTTGGGTGATGTGCCTGTCATGGCTGAATAGCTAGAAGTGTGTGCAAGTTGTGAGATGTGGGTGTGAGGATTGATGCAGTGCTAAGTGTGTGAGGGTGAGGTGAAGCTATGAATGTGATGTATGAGTTGTGATTGATAAAGATTGCTGGTTGGTGAGTGAATCGGGGTGCTGAATTGAGCAGTGGCTGAGGCTAGTGGTTCATTTGTAAGGATATGGCATTTGAGGATGAATTCACTGACCTTAGCCACTCGTTTGAGGTCATTAAACTTCTTGCAGCACTGCATCCAGGTCCTCGGGGCTACACTGCTGTCATTGACCGCGATGGCTATCTGCTCCAATTGCCTTCTCAGAGTTTGTCTGGAGGGTCTCCTGGCCCCCTGTGGATACAGGACCTCTCTCCTCCTTTCCATCTCCTGCACCAAGGCCTCCAGTGCTGCATCAGAGAATCTTGGAGCCCGCTCTCTGCCCTGTTGCATCATCAGTATGTCTTCTTCTTGCTTATGCTCTCTTCCACAGCATTTCCAGCACCTGCTGCAGCCAGAAGGGACCTCCCCTTTAAGAGGTGCAGGCTGCCTTTAAGTAGTGCAGGCTAGCTTTAAGTGGTGCTAGCCACGCATGAACTTGGGCCTCCTGCTGAGGTGTATAGCCACTCAGCAGCGCGTTCAACGCTGGACTGCACGCTACTATTATTTAAATTAGCAAGCAGCACAAAGGTTGCGTCAGAAGGAACGGGCGCGGGTTGATTGTGCATCGCAATCACCGTGCTCGTTTTCAGGTCTTGTCCAATTTCTAGGCCTCCATATCCCTTAATATTATATTCATTATATTCATTTCCATCCTCAGGACGTAGCCATGTTTCTGATATTCCCATCACATCATAGTATTACTGCCATAAAAGGCTTCAGTTCTGACATCTTATTTCTAATGCTCCCAGAGTTCATGTATTTGCATCTTATTATAGATTTGCCTCCTCTCACATTCCCCCGTGTCAGCTTATTTGTGGTCTCTGGTTTATATAAGTCTTTCTGACACCTTTGAGGAGGTCCAGTGCTCCCAAATACACAGCAGGATAATGAGCTGTTTCTTTGGTCATATAGATACTGAACATCAAGATAATGTGCACATTATTTGTGACTGCTAGTAGAGAAGGTATTTTGTTTCTGTCAGTAGTGAATGTATGGAGAAGTAAGGTTGATTATTAAAGGTTGATTACCAGATAAGAGAGATTGTATTTGTATTGGTACATATAGGGCCATATTTTGCGACCCCTACGGGTGTGTACGAGGCATGCGAAGTGCATGGGCTAAAACCCGGAACTTGCAATCTGTCAAGAATCTTCTTGACAAATCCTCCACATCCCTGGGAAAAGGGCCACTGCGGGTGGAGAGTTGCGCTATTTGCCCAACTTCCGCCCACTGAATGCCCGTGAAATTCTTACACCTGGTAAAAAAAATTAAAAATAGAAAAATAAAATGTTATCACTCATTTGTACTTTATAAACCCTGTCCAATAAGGTAAGTTTATTTTTAGCCCCATTAAAACATATTAAAAACATTCAAAAAATAAAATGTTTGTTTAAAATATTAAATGGCATTTTAATTAATTTTAAATATGTCATTTTTAAAATTTATTTCATGTATTTTTTAAGTGATCCCCATTCATACTTATGGGGATTCCGTACGTATGGAACTCCCATAAGTATGAATAGGGATTCCCTTTTATTGGTTGGGCTGAGCCACGTGATCCCAGGGGCGCTTGCAAACCGCCTGCTTCCCTGAGATACGTGGGCCTCTGCCTGCGCGGACCCGGAAAAGCCCATTATCGCAAGTCTCCATACCTCTGGGCCACCAGGTAAATGTGTAGATTTTTTACGGGTTGGAGGCATGCACCCGCGGTAAGCCTCCGATCGCAAATTTTGGGCCATTAAGTGAGGACAGTGCATGAGTTAGCTCTAATTTCAGTGTAGTAGATAAGTATTAGTATGAATTATATAGAAATTACAACATGGAAACAAGCCTTTTGGACCAACCAGTCCATGTTGGTCCTCCACATGAGCAGTAGTCCTAATCCTATAGAAAGAAAGAAAGAAAGACTTGCATTTATAGAGCACCTTTCATGATCACCTGGACGTCTCAAAGCACTTTGCAGCCAATGAAGTACTTTTTTTTGAAGTGGAGTCACTGTTGTAATGTGGGAAACGCAGCAGCCAATTTGCGCACAGCAAGGTCCCACAAACAGCAATGTGATAATGACCAGATAATCTGTTTTTGTTATGTTGGTTGAGGGATAAGTATTGGCCAGGACACCAGGGATAACACCCCTGCTCATCTTCGAAATAGTGCCATGGATCTTTCACGTCCACCTGAGAGAGCAGACAAGGCCTTGGTTTAACGTCTCATCCGAAAGCCGGCACCTCCAACAGTGCAGCACTCCCTCAGCACTACACTGGAGTGTTAGCCTAGCTTTATGTGCTCAAGTCCCTGGAGTGGGACTTGAACCCACAACCTTCTGACTCAGAGGCGAGTGTGCTACCAACTGAGCCACAGAGCCTATGTGCTCACTCAGGTTCCATATCCCTTTATTTCTTTCCTTTGACCACCTATCTAACCTATTTTTAAATGTTGACATGGGTCTGTCATTTCCTCGAAACTACTCCTGCCAAGCCACTGTAACTTCGCCAGATATGCAGGGGGAAGCCCCATTTACGTACATAGATAGGGTTTCTGCTGCACTTACAGTGAAATTCCGGGCCATGGTCTCTGCTTGAATCCACAACTTCACAAAATAGATTCCCCTCCTCTCTGTCCTAAATCTCTTACATTTAATCTTATGTCCCCTTGTTCTAGACCTCTCAACCACTGGAAACAGTCTCTTTCTATCTACTCTGTATCACCCTTCATAATTTCAAACACCTCTATCAAATCAACCCTTAATCTCCTCTGTTCCAATGAATAAGTCCCAATTTTTCAAGCCTTTCTTTGTATTTGTATTTCCTCATACTAGACAGCATCCTAGTGAATCTGCACGGAACCCTCTGTATATTCTCAACATCCTTCCTATAATGTGGAGCCCAAAGGTGCACACACAAATCTAACTGTAGTCTTCCTAAGATTTTATATAGATTCACCATTACATCTTGACTTTTATATTCTATACCTCTTTCCATAAAACCCAGTATTCCATTATCTTTTTATGTCCTTATCCACTTGAGGTGCTGCCAGCTTTCACCCATTCAAAGTATAATTATTACTTTTTTAAAACCAAAATTACATTTACTGACATTGAATTCCATCTGCCACTTTTCCGTCCAATCCTCCATCTTATCAATATCCTCTTGCAGCTTCCTTTGTTCTTCAGAATTAATTACTATGTCTCCTATTTTAGTATTGCCTGAAAATTTGGACTTTGTTCCCTCTTTATATCCAAATGATTGCTGTACACGTGAACTGAAACAGTACCAGAACAGAATCGTGTGGGACACCCCTACCTGCTTCCAAACACTCTGAGAAACTGTCCTCTCTGTTTCCTCCCTTCTAACCAGTTTTAAATCTAATTTTCTACCCTCCCCCTAATTTCTTACCCCTTAATCTTCTCCAGTAGTCTCCTGTGTTGTATTTTGCCAGTCACTTTCTAAAAGTGTACACCACATCCACTGCATTTAACCCATGTACCATATCTGTCATCTTCTCAAAGTTTTTCAAGTTTGATGTTCCTTTCTGAAAGCAATGTTGGCTGCTTCTACTTATTTTCTTTTCATCTCGATATTTAGTAATTACATCTTTAAACAAAGACTCCAAAAAGTTCTATACCACAGATATCTCCCTTTTTGAAAATGGGTATTACATTGGCCACTCCCCAGTCCTCCAGCACACATCCACTCTTAATAGAACGCTAAAATATAATTTCTAGGGCCTCTGCTATTTTTTTCCAGATCCTTGGATGTGTCCTGTCAGGTCCTGGGACTTTGTCCTCCTTTAGCTTAACTAACTTTTCCAATACTTATATTTTTTGTCTAATCTTACTTTTAACCAATTCAGGATTTACCTCCTTCCAATATCCTCCTCTTTTGTAAACACTGAAGTGATGCACTTGTTAAGTATCTCTGCCAATTTCCATTTCTCCTTTACTAACTCACTATCCTTCCTCTCAGGGATTACATCTCTCATTTAACAATTCTCTTTTTACTGGTATATTTGATTTCCTTATACCTTTCTCAATCTTTTTCCTATTTTTGTATTCTTTCTTATTTTTAGCATTTTTATCATACTTATTGGCCTTCTTCAAATTTATTTATCCATGGCATTCTGGAACTTGAAGTAGTCGCGTTTTTAATGGTATATATTAATTCTGAAACTTTGCCATTTCCTTTTTTTAAATATCCCATTGATCTACAGTCCTGTGTGCCAATTTCTCTTTTCCACCTCACCTCAGCTAGCTCACTCCTCCACGGAGAGGAAAATCGGGGAGGGTATATAATGTGTAGCTGATTCATTACCACCAGTTTTGTGCCCCTACCAAAGCTAAATTTTGTCCCAGTGAGTGGGTAATTAAAATTTCCTAGAACAATAATTTTGTTATTCCTACTCATCTCCCTGATCTGTCTATAGATTTACTCATCTATTTCCCTCCCACAATTAGGGGGTCTGTATTACAACTGACTAATGTAACAATCTCTTTTTTATTTTTGATCTCTAACTACATTGACTCAGTCTGAACCTCTTTGTGTACATCGGTCCTCTCTACAGCATCTATTCCCTCCTTCACCATTTTGCCATTCCTTCTCCTTATCTATTCTGTTCCTCCTAAAAATATAATAACCTAATATGTTTATTTTCCACGCCTGCCCAGTTTGCAGTCAAGTTTCTGTTAGTGTTATTTAATCTGTATCTTCCTGTGACATAATTGCCTCCAATTCTCCCAGTTCATTTTCCACACTCTGAGCATTGCAATAGATGCACTTTATCTTTTCTTGTTGGTATTTAAAGCTACTCCTTTTCCCTAGTTTCTTTTGTTGAAACTAACTCCCTAGAAATGGTGCCAATCCCCATAAAACAGAAACCCTCTTCCTGACATGCCCCTTTAGCCACACATTTAGCTCTCTAATCCTCCTATCCTTCCCTATTCTAGCACGTAGCTGAGGGAGTAATCCAGAGATTACCACCTTTGAGGTCCTGCTCCTAAACCTGTTTCCTAACCTCCTAATTCCTTTTGCAGGAATTAAGACCTTTCTTATATTATTGGCTCTTACATGGACCATGATGACTGGCTGCTATCTCTCTCCTTCCATAATTTTTTCCTGTTTTTCCAAAATGTCCATTACCCTAGCACGTGGGAGGCAACAATTATCCAAGACTCCAGGTCTGGTCTGCAAAAGATAGCGTCCACTCCTCTAACTATCACTATCTTATTACAGTACTACTACATTCCCAACTGAATTGCTAATCTCCCTCATCCTCTTGAGCCATCTCTTGTCTTTTGTGCCATTGTAATCCATTTGATGGTCCGGCACAGAGTCCTCATCCTCCCCACAGTAAGCTAGAGCTTCGAACTTGTTGGAGAGGCTAATTTGGTCTGTGTGTCCCTGTGCCTATATCCATTCAACCCCTTTTACTGCATTCACCGATCCAATCTAATCTTGAATGTTGACATCGTTTCTGCCACAACCACTAAGCTTAGAAGTGAATACCACAGCATCACAACTCTCTGTAGAAGTAAGTTTTTCTTTCTCTCTGTTCTAAATCTCTTACATTTAATCCTGTATCTATGGCACCTTGTTTTTAGCTCTACAACTACTGGAAACAGTCTGCTTCTATCGACCCTGTTCCATCCTTTCATAATTTTAAAGCCTTTATCATATTGCCCCGTAATCTACATTGGTCTATCAAAAATAGTAGGATAAGTATCATTTGTGCTGACAGCCCTTTGTAACATATTGAAGCAGTTGCAAGTAGTATGAAAATAACCGCAGAATATTGCAGTCCTCCATCTGATCCTTTGAAAATATGTGTGCAATGGACAATGTCACAAGGCTGATTGCTAACTAATTTGTGAGTCTCGTATATCCTTGTAATTTTGCAAATCTTTTCACTGTCAGTTGCGGTAGTTCTAACCTCTTCCCAAAAAAATACAAATTGAGGAGAGCGATTTAAGTTCTGAATGTGCATCTGTCACTTTTCAAATAAATAAAACTCCTCACTAACTTTCATCCCATTTCTTTGATGAATTATCTCTGCTTATCAGAATCTCGGTTCCTCTTGAAATACAAACTCAATCGTGGGAATTACAGAAAACCAGTTAATCACAACACACCTGTAACAATATTGCTTTCACAATTCTCAAGCATCTAAATTGCCACCTATTTGTTATAAATATGGTTAATATTTTACTCTTCCAGCTGTGGCAAGAGAAAACAAAATGTTGTAGTTATGACTAAGTTGGCACCCAATTTATTTGAGCCAGATGCAATGATTGGGACATGGAAGCGTTATGAAATGGTGCATTGCAGAATATAGGCCTGGATTTTAGCCCGGAGGCGAGTTCTGTGCTGGGGCGCTGTTGTGAGGTTCAGAAACCCGAAAGAACAGGTTTCTCGAATGTCCTGCAGAATTTAACTGCATGGCTCCTTTAAGTGGGGTTCCCACTCACAGGCACCCTGATTGACAGGCTGGAGGCCTATCGAATGGGAAGTCTGCTTCACAAGGCTGAAACATTCGAGAGCAAGTAGGTGTATTGGGGGAGTGAAAGAGATCGTGGGGGGGGTCCGGATCGTGGGGGTTCTCAATTGCAGGGGAGGGGTCCATTGGTAGTCTGGGGGGTCCTGATTTCGGGAGGGGTTCCAATGGTGATCTGGGGGGTCCTGATTGTGTGGAGGGGGGGGGCGGGTTCCGATGGTGGTCTGGGGGGTCTGATGGTGGTCGGGGGGTGCAGGCACATTGCAGGGAGGGGATTTTACTGGGTAGCTTCTTGGGCCTGGAGGAAACACTCCTGCTCCTCCTGGCCCAGAAACAGTGCTGTAAAGGCACTTACCTCATGGATTCAGCGCTTCTTGCCTTCTTGCCAGCTGCCAAGTTTCCCGAGGCCTGGGAAATCCGGCCACCTGCAGCTAAAAATAGAATCACTGTTAAAATGAAGGCAGGCAGCCTCATTATAATATTTAAATGCCCAACCCACTTCCTGTGAGCAGATTGGTCGCCTGCCCCTTATGTCCGGGTTTTCTGTATCCTTTCCCAATGTTCGACGTGACTCCAATATGGTACAGTGATATTTTATTCAGTATTACACAAGGGTCATCACCTATATGTGCCTTAGCAGTAGTTTACAGTACAGAATGAGAATTATATCACCCGTGCCGTCCTGGATAGAGTTCGTGCCCACTTGCTAGCAGTCTTTAAGGAAGCTTCCACCCCGTCTGGGGTCTCTTCCGCCCAACCCTGCCTGGGGTATCCTCTGTTCGTTGGCCCTTGCCTTGGCCTTACCCCGCCTAGGGTTTCCTCTGTTCGGATCCGGATCCTCTTCACGTGGGCCATTGCTGTCTGGTTCCTTTACAGGGTCAGCCTTTGCTCCTGGTGCTCTGCAGCCTAACTCTCATAATTGGTCTCCCTTTTATGCCACTTTTGAGGGTGGTTACAGGGATCAATATTGACACAGGTAGCTACCCTATTGCCGTCTTTCCAAAGGGTGTGGTGGCCATTAGGGTGTCGAGTATCTTTCAGACAAATGGAAGAAGAGTCAGCCCACACCTTATCTCTACCTTTGATAGACAAGGGGTGATTGAGTGGTCCTCAAGATGCCATACCTCTTTGGCTGACCAATCATCGGCCTACAACACTGAAAAGGGCTGTTTCCCCATCTTATCTGGTCATGCTTTAGTCAGCAACTTTGGGCCCGTTATCTCACATTCCTTGGTCTCAGGCTAATAATTGTGAGGCCCTATTGTCATTAGAGACAGTTCCTTATCTTGTGGCCACAACTGAATAACTTTGATTACAGTTACTGCTATGTTAGCAATGTCACATTTTGTTAATTGCATTAAGGCAGAATGTTTCTTGCTACCTTTCATGCCTACCTAACGGTTTTGTAAAACTTGACAGATTCTAGGTTATATGGTGCCAAACACCCTTGTAGATTAGTTACTGTATATTTGTTTGATTAATACAAAAAGGTGATCATATAAAGATAGTAAAGATAACGTATCAAAAACACATGTGGTACAATGAGTCAAGGTACATGTGAGGTTATAGCAATGCCTACAATCTTTAATAGTGATCAGGTACATATTTGATTAATACAAAGGTGATTTCACAAAATACATATTCGATACAGATTTAACATGTGGCAGACTAGTCTTTCTATCGTCCTGCCTCCATTAGAACTGGAAGTGGGCGGATTCAGTTCCTGTTCCAGATTTTTTGCATTTTAACCTCTGACATGACCCCAACCCACCCATTTTTGGGAGTTAAGATTCAGCCCATAGTTTACCCCCTCCCCACACACATGCAAACAAATAAACACAGAGTTCTCAAGACTTACACAGACAGTTCTCAATTCTCAAAGATTAGTACAGGTTTACTTGTGGTTTATTCAAGAAATTGTTTAAAAAATATATTTTCTGGCACCTCTTGCAAGCTATTTAAATACAAAAAAAACAGTGTCCGCTCTCTTTTTAAGAACAAATATGTCCTCTCTGTGAATTCAGGATGTGGAAGTGTTGGTACAATGGAACCTGCAGCCAGTCACCTTGATTTTGTTTTGCTATATCACCCCAAATCAGGTGGTATAATGAACCAGCCATTTTGAAATCATGAGGATGAACCCACGTTGTACCAACCTGTGGCACAAAGGGTTGGCATATCACTGAACCACCAGGCTTCCTTAGAAAGACCAGTTTGGCTGCTATGATGATTATATTGTGCTATAACAAAAGTCATCTCTGATGTGTTAATGCATGTTCTTTGAAAAAAAGTTAAGTTCCATATTATTTTCATTTTAATAATTCTTGTAGTTCTAGCTTTTCCCCAAATCTCTGAGAACATTTAAATGATGATTTTTGCTGCCATAGCTTACACATAAATGGTAAAACCTTGCAGGGTGAATTATTGATTATAACAATTCTTCTCCCAGTTCTCATAAACTGTAATTGCTTGTGTAATGTATCAAATTTGCTCTCAGTTGCCCCAATGGTCTTCCCATCAATTTACCTACACTACTGCTGAGAACAATTATTTTTTTTAATAAACTTGCCTAAGAATGTAAAAAGAATTTTAGAGTGGTTGGACAATTGGTATTTGTAGATTCCTTAGTGAGAACAGTTGATTTCAAGAGGCACATAAAGATCTAAAAGAACTGATATTACCTCACTGAAGTGTATGTTAAATGCTCCCAAACCAATCAAAGTGCTCAAATCTAATCAGCACTTTTCATTCCCTTTCTGCAGAAGCAACATAATTACTGCAATTCTAAACTGAAGTTTCTCATTTGTTTTTTTTTGGCCTTGAAAGTATTTACAGGTTTATTTTAGATTCCCACTTCATATAATGAAAGACATTGAAAAGATATTGCAGCTCTGCAAAATGAAAGTTCTAATTTGTAATTTGTCAAAGAAACAGAATCAAAAACTGGTTCTACAAAATTTCAACTTCTTTACTTCTGGGTTTTGTTGAGTGAAGAGAAAAAGCAAGGAATGGAAGGTCATGGAGGATAGTTTAGTGCCAGAGGTCTCCCCTCCATATGACTGATATCCCCAAGTCCAACGGAAACCATGGAGTTGCAATAATTAAGGAAGTGCTCCATATTTCTCAGACACAGAGTTTTGAAAGTGCCAAGTGGCACTTTATGAAGGAAAAGACCAGAAAATGGGACGAGATGCTTTACAAGTGCCTTATATACATTTATTAGAATAGGCAAGAGATGCAGGATGCATTCCAGCAATTTGTGACATTTTTTTCTCTCTTCGTCCATGGTTCCATACCAGGTAGAAATGCAAAGTGGAAAATATTCACAGGCACAAAATCTAATTCTCCAACCCCAGATCCCAAGAGAAAGACTCTTGCCATCTTGAACTTGAACTCTTGCACTTTCAGAACTCAGACCAGGGCTGCTTTGCATCGCTATCTACCAAGTGGGTGAATTCAGTGCACACCTTACAATATAATGGAGAAACTACTTGCACATAAAGAAGAGGTAGACTGCCAACATTTACAGACTTTCTTGGATGCTATGATGTGGTGTACCACTAGGCTGCCAGTTTTCATATCTGTAATTAGCTCAGAATATTGTAGATGCCACACAAATTACAGCCAACTGTGGGGGGAGGTCTTTCTGTCTTTCTTTTGACGAGGTACAAACTTATTGAAGAACCTATTGAACTAGCCGAAATAACCAATGCATTTAATATATTGTAAGCGGCGCCTTTGTAATTGCTCCTATAGTAATGGTAAAGGGTTAGCACCATTTGTCCAATATAGGCAGCTGCCTATGATGAGCATGGGTGGCATAAGTGGTAGGGACTGTTTTCTTCTTGGTTACAGGCTCTTATTCTTGCTAGGGATTAATATGAACTTGAGCAGTCCTGTGCTCAGTTCTGTACTGGTTCCTAGTCAGACATGTCCCCCTCTGAAGTGCTTATGGAAGTTGCCCATGTTACCCTTAGCAATGGATGAAGGTGTAGTGGCCATTATTCTTTGAATAAAAGTAAACTCTACACAGCAGTTTACATTCTGCTTCTGATGGAATGATCTATTGTGTAGATTTCAGGTTTTAACTGTATCCCTAGCTTGTGTGGAATGTTGATTCAATATCACTAGTTTGAAGGGTCATTGGGAAAGCATTCCTGGGCTGAAATGGAAGATTTGTATTTATATATAGCACCTTATCATGTCCCATGGAAATGTCTCAAAACATTGTACAGACAATTACGTTGACGTGCAATGACTGTTGTTATGTAGGCAAATTGTGACAGCCATTTTACACACAACAAAATCTCATAAACAGCAATGAGATGAATAATCAATTAATCAAGCTGGTTGAGGAAGGAATGTTGACCAGGACAACTCCCTCCTGTTCTTCAAATAGTGCAATGGGATCTTGAATGTCCACCTGAACCAGCAAAGGATGACACCTCCAAGAATCCAGCACTCCCTCATTACTGCACTGAAGTAACAGTTTAAATTATGTGCTCAATCCTTGGAGTGAAGTTTGAACCTGTAACCTTCTGACTTCGAAGTAACAAGCTGACTGACAATCAAAAGGGTGCAGATGGATATGCTCTATAAATATTCAGAGAAATGGATACGCAGCTTCTCTCATACCCGAGCACCAAAAAATAGACATCAATGGATCCAGATGCAGTGATTGACACTAGACAAGATGAATTTAGAGAGAATGGAGGAGCACATCTTCACAAAACAAATATAAAACAAGATCACTGCTTTTCAGCTATTGCACCATCACTGGATATGATACTGCCAACATGGTAGTACAATGCACAGAGAAAACACAATAAGACATGAAAATCTACATAAATCTGGTGACAATGGTGTAACTTGATTAACAGAAATGTGATGGTACAATTTAATGGTTATCTTGGATCATTATGGTATAAGCTTATAAAGAACTGCACGAGCCATTTAATAGTGAATTAAATTTAGTGCTTCATTGCATCGAAGTTCAGGAAAATAGTTTCCGTCAATAAATAGGTTTTGTGGTCTTAAAATTCAATGGTCTAGAAATTCGATATCCCTCGAAAACGGGCGCGGGGATCGCGATGAGATAGCAACCCGCGCCTGTTCGGAGAACTGCCGGCAACACACAAAATTCGTGCTGCCTGTTAATTTACATGATTATAGTGTTCATCCCAGTGCTGAACGCACTGCTGAGTGGCTGAATGCGCTGCTGAGTGGCTGAACGCGCTGCTGAGTGGCTGAATGCTCAGCCTGGGGCCCAAGTTCGTGCGAGGCTAGCACCAATTAAAGCTAGCCTGCACTACTTAAAGGCAGTCTACACCGCTTAAAGGGGAGGTGTCTTCTGCCTGCAACAAGTGATTGAAGTGGCTGGGAAGACAGTGGACAAAGTTGTAATGATGGCACAACAGGGGAGAGTGCGTGCACCTAGGTTCTCTGATGTAGCAGTGGAGGCCTTGAAGAGGTCCTCTTTCCACAGGGGGCCAGGCGGCCCTCCAGGCAACAGACCAGAGTGCAGTGGAAGCAGGTAGCCACTGTGGTAAATGCCAGCAGTATAGCCCCGAGGACCTGGAATCAGTGCAGGAAGAAATGTAATGACCTCACACGAGTGATCAAGGTCAGTGAATTCATCTTCAAATGCCATATCTCACCATCTGCACCACTAGCCTCACACACTGCTCAATGCACCACACCCTCATTACTCATCTATCAACAATCTCTATCAAATACGACTCACACCTCACATTCATAGCTTCACCTCACCCTCACACACTTACCACTGCTGCAAGCCTCACACCCTCATCTCAGCTTGAACATACTGTCAGCTATTCAACCATGACAGCCACATCACCCAAACACATTACACCACACTCACTGACACACTTCCCTTTCTCCTGCAGGAAAAGGTGGCGCATAACTGGCACCAGCAGAACTTAACCGGTGGGGGACAGGCTCACCTGCATGACCACACCCCCATGGAGGAGACAGTGCTGGCCATTCTTGGCAGGGGCATGGCTGAGCCTGTGGCCAGTGGCGTGGCTGTAAGAATACAAGATGCGGGTATCCTCATACATTAACCTCCTTCTCACATCTCACTTCTCCCTCATCCCACAATCTCTTCTGATTTACAATCTGCACATGGTGTAAGCATGCATCTCTTTGCTTCCCCCCCCGCTCCCCTCACCACAACCCTACCCTTGTGCCTTTCTCATTTCAGACACCCAATAAATTCAGCCTGCCCAGCCAGTGGTTGAACAAGAAGATGGAGAGGAGAGTGAAGAAGAAGAAACGCTGTCACTCAATTTCACACTCCCAGCCACCACCTCAGATACTGACACTCTGCGTACTTTAGAGAATAGGTTAGACACGGGATCTGCATGTGTTGAGACATGGCATGAGTGGGCTGCAGCCAGGTCAGGGGGAAAGGGGAGCGCAGGTCCCAGCTCCACCGGGGACGAAGTCGCACATGAGTTCTGCTGCACAGGACTCAGATGAAGACTTTGATGGGGCGGCCTACAGAAGAACGCTGATGGGTATCCCCAATGAAATGCTTTGGTGCATTGGCAGGCCTGCCAGAAAGTCTGAATGCAATGTCAAGGAGCATGGAGGAGTCCAGATCCAGCCTTGCACAGGGCTTTGGGCAGAACTTGGAGCCCATCCTTTCCAGCGTGGAAGGGCTGAGCAGATCCATTAACGCACTTGTGGACCCAACCATGGGGAGACCAAACGCAGTATGGGTGACCGCTTTGCGGAACACCTCTGTTCAGTCCATAAGGGTGACCCCCAGCTTCCGGTCGCTTGTCGCTTTAATGCTCCGCTCCACTCCCACTCTGATTTCTCCGTCCTCGGCCTCTTACACTGTTCCAATGGAGCTCAATGTAAGCTTGAGGAACAGCACCTCATCTTTCGATTAGGCACTTTACAGCCTCCTGGACTCAACATTGAGTTCAACAATTTCAGACTATAACCCCTGCCCCCATTTTTTCAGGCGGCAGCTGTTGATGATTCTGCCATCTCCATTTGCAACATTTAATCTCTCCTGCCTTCCATCCTAGTACAGACCGTCCCTTTAGTTCCTTCCTCCCCTCCCCCCCCCACCCCTCTTTCCCTGCCTCTGCACCTGCTTAAAACCTGTTATATCTCTAACTTTTTCCAGTTTTGACGAAGGGTCACAGACTTAAAACGTTAACTCTGTTTCTCTCTCCATGGATGCTGCCTGGCCTGCTGAGTGTTTCCAGCATTTTCTGTTGTTATTTCAGATTTCCTGCATCCGCAGTATTTTGCTATTGTATCATGCAGCATCTGATGGCCGAAGTCTCAGCTTTGATTGCAGCACAAGCAGAAGCCACCCAATGTCTGAGTGCTGCAGTGGAAGCTCAGGCTGAAGTCATGCAAGCTCAGCTTGCTGCCACTCAAGCACAGACTGCTGCCATCATGGCAGGGTTTACAACTGTTGAAAGTGGCTTGCAGGGTCTCACAGCAGTCCAGCAGTCTGTACTCCAGCAGATTACTAGGATTGCTGAGGCGCTGCCCTGGGGGAGTGGCAATGGATCCGTGGAGGACGACCCTGTTGTCCTCTCTCAGGATGACAGCATTCATACTCCCACCACTGCCACTCCGCCAATGCCCTTGCTGTTGCCTGTCAGCCAGTTAGCCCAGACTGCAGCCGCCCATGTCGAGGTGGTGCAGTCCGAAGCCGGGCCTACTCGGTGCAGAGCTGCTCGAGGTCATCCTGCAAGGCCATCTGCAGTCTCTCCCACTGAAAGTCAGCAGCCTTCCACCAGCCATGCCATAGCCACTGGGGTAGCGCTGCATAGGAGCACTAGGATAAGCAAAGGAACACGCAAGACAGTCACTAAGGGAATGCACAAGGGTGATTAATTGATTTTTTGATGTAATATTGGATGGATAGATGTATAAATTTTGATTGGAATGTTTGCTTTGTGGTGGCTTTTATTTCAGCATTGTGGCCAAGAGGATGCTGTGATGATCAATAACAGACGGAAGGTAAGGTGTGGAACCACTGTTGAATGGGGAATTGGGGTTGCGTTCACTGGTACTGCAGGTGCATGATCCGATCCCGGATATCCCGGCCAGAAAGGGGATGTCTGAGTTGCTTCCTACCTTCCGCTTCTGCCTCCTCCTCTTCCTCCTCCTGCTCCTGAGCTGGTGGCCATATCCTGAGTGGCAAGGGCTGTGCCCTCATGGTGGCCAGTTTGTGGAGGATATAACAGACCACCACGAATCGGGACATGCTCTGGTGAGTACTGTAGGGCTCCTCCAGAGCAGTCCAGGTAGCGGAACCATTGCTTCAGCATCCCAATAGTCTGCTCTATGCTGTTACGTGTGGCAGCATGGCTCTCGTACGCATGCTGACCACATGTGCTTGGGTTGCAGAGCGGAGTCATGAGCCAGGTGGTCAAGGGATAGCCCTTGTCGCCCAGTAGACACCCTCTGGTTTGTCTTGGTGGCTCAAAGACTGAGGGAACTGTGGGCTGGCACAGAATAAAAGCATCATGACTGCTGCCAGGATACTGGGCATTCACTATCATGATGAGGATGGTCACACACCAACTGCACATTCAGGGAATGGAAACCTTTGCGGTTGCGGTACATCTCAGCATTTAGAAGTGGCGCCCGTGCGAGCAGTTGATGGCGCCCTGCACCATGGGGAAGTCCGCTATCCTGGCAAAGCCACGTTCTCGCTGTGTCTGCTTCTCTCTGGTCAGAGAGAAGACAATGACGTCCCCTCTCCTGGCATAAAGAGCGTCTGTCACCTCTCTTATGCAGCAGTGGATGGCAAACTGGGAGACGTTACAGATGTCGCCTGCTCCAGCCTGGAAGGATCCCGACCTGAAGAAATTCAGGGCCACGGTCACCTTCACAGCCACTGGCAGCGCTGGCCTTGTCCTGGTGTGAGGCTGCAGGTCTGGTTGCAAGAGGTGGCTGAGTTCTGTGAGCACCTTCTTCGTAAAGCACAGATGCCTCATGCACTGCTCCTGGCTCAGGTTGAGGTAAGGGAATTGCTCTTGGAAGACCCTAGGTGAGTAAGACCGCCCATGAGAGCCCTCCTCCTCCTCCCTCTGCGAGCAGCTTGTCTTTTTTGCTGCCTCTGCTTCATCTCCCTGTCATACTGCAGGCCAAGGGGGATGACAACTAGAGCACCCATGATTGGGAGCAAGTGGTCTGAGCAGAACCCTTTAAAGGAGAAGCAAGGCCCTCTCCACTTGCAGCTCCACTCCCTGTCACCTCACCAACTTTAAACAACTCGAGAAAGCTCTAATCACTTCCACAAACTTGCACAGAGCCATTAGAAATCATAAAACAAGTTACCTGAAAGTTGGTGACGATCCCTTTAAGTAGCTCTGGTGGGGGGTCCAGCCTGTTGCCGAATGCATGTTCAGCTGTGAGAAGTTAAGAGAGGGCATAAGCTCCAGCGATGACAATGAAAATGGCAGCACTAGCGACAAATCAGCGATGCGCGCTGATTGACGTCATGATCTGCCTACTTTCCATACTTCCTGTGCACGCCCCTAACGGCCACCCTACCGCCCTCACCAAGATGGTGTCTGGCACGGCCCACACCAGAAGTGTGCACGCACTGCTTGGATGCCATTTTGGCCCCAATTCAGCACCTGTAGCGCCTAATCAACGGGCGCTACGCAACCGACTTTTAATATTCATGACAAATTTATTTAGTGTAATGAGGACAATTACAAAGTGGAAGTGCTGTAATATTCCTAATATGTCACATGAGCTGATTCCTGTCTCTGCGCGATAACTGCCTGGCATCTTAAAAATCATAATGGTGTCTCAGTTTTATTTTACCATGAATCTCAAAACTAACGAAGTTTTAGCTTAAGAATCAATGGGGAAAATTTTTACTTCCCAACACGCTGGGAGCGGGCGGGGGTGGGGGCGGATTTGGTAGCACTCGGGAAACCCGGAGGTCTGGGCTTCCCCGCATGTTGTGAAGATTTAACTCACAGCGACAACTCTTGGCCCTGACAGGTTCCCTGCCCGGAAGTCAGCCTCATTGACAGGCTTGGCTTCCAGTCGGGCGGGGAGGACTCCGGAGGAGGCCGCAGGACCAGGTAGGTCCGATCCCCAACCCTGGGGTGGGAATCAGATCCTAAGGGGCTCCGATCCCCAACCCCGGGGGGGGGGTCCAATGACTGGCCCCTGGGGTGTCCAATCCCGGGGGGGTGTCCAGTCCCTGACCCCGGGAGGGTGTTTGTATGGGGGAGGGCGGGGGGGGAGGACTGATTCTGAGGGAGCTTGTGGGGCCAGGAGGAAGAATGTCTGCACCTCCTCGCCAACAAGGAGTGCCGTGAAGGCACTTACCTTCTCCTCGAGGCTGTCCTCGCCTCGCTGCAGCTGCCGGGTTTGCCGAGGCCCGGGACACCTGGCTGACCACAATAAAACCTGCAAAGCAGGTTAAATCCAAGGCTTCCAGCCTCATTAACATATTTAAAATGCCAGCCCGTTTCCTGGGAGTGGGTTGGCTGCCCGCTCCTTGTCCCACCTCAGTAAAACCTGTAAGTCAGCGAGTTGGAGCTGGCTTCCTGACACACTTGGAATTTTTGCTCATTTAATCCCTCCCCTGCATCCACTCCCACCCACTCACCCATGTTAAAATTCCCCAATATGTCACATTTGCCATTACTCTCAACTATATATATATATATATACAGCAGGCTAAAAGTGTATTTACCCAATCATCTCCATTCTGGCTGGGAATAGTGGTGTTACTATATGCAGCCCTGTAACTCTGGTGCAAGACCCATGGAAACCCCAGAAACCATTTTTTCAGGCTTTCTGTGGCCCTTCCGCCAAAGTAGTGGCGACTGAGTGAGAGAACCCCTGTGGAAACTCACCTCCCAACACCTCTAACAACCAGGACATCCAACTCTATGGGGATTGCTCCTTCCTTCTATTGGACCATGACCCTTCTATCATCAAGAGGCTGTGTCAGACAGTATGTTCCTGGGTCACAGTTACAAGACATGCATCCAGTCTTCTCTCTCCCCTCTTTCGTCAGGGAGGATGTTAGAAGCAGTAAACTTCAATTATTATATGATAACTTTGAATCAAAATCTTTTAGCGATGTTATCCAGGAAAAATGTTGAAAAAAATCTAACTGGTCAGAGTATATTTCTCTGTCTGTTTATATTTTCATATATGAACGGAAATCTATAGAAAAGCCAACAAGTGAACAAAGAGAACAAGTGTCATGTCCGGGAAAACTAAGCAACTTCCATGGACAAAATGTTGTTTTTCTTGGGAAGTCCCTTGATGCATGAGTAATTACACTGCAAGACATGGTACTGATCCATAGAGGGTAGAAAGGTCCCTGGTATAATCATCGGTATACTCGAAGTTAAATTATCTCAGTTATGGTGTGATGAGGGCACCTCATTTACTGACATCATCTCTAAGCCAGGGAGGTGGAAAAAAATCAGCCAGGGTTCCTATTCCTGATTACTCTCCACTAATCCTGCTGAAACGGACATATGCGTGGACGTAAGGTGATTGGCTTCTGCACTGATGTCCTCCACAGATGAATCTCCTCCAGCTTCTCCTTGGTTAGGTTCACACATTGTTTAGGTTTAAATGCCCTAAGGTAGGAGCCCAGATTACCACTTCTGATCACTATTCAGTGACCCTAACTGAAAAGCATACGTGTGTGGACGTCAAATGATGACAGATTGGGCTTGATTATGATGCCCTGCCACACACAAACCCACAGTTTAATAGCTCGTTAATGCTCATTAGGCTCACGTATATGAATAGCCGCTTGCATGAGGTACCAGAAGATGGTCAGCATCCTCTGTACCATAGTCCAGTCTGTGTCTACAGGAGAGGATGGGTGAAAATTGGCAAATATATATGAAAAAAATGGCCTCTTGACTGAGGTAATAGGTTATCATCATCTGTGGATCCATTTTCAAAAGCAGAGGGGCAAGGAAAGAAACTTCAGAGGAAAGTAACATCCTGATCCTGTTAATTTTCTTTTTAATTGTCAGTAAAGTGTAGTCATTCCTTCTCGGGCATCTGACATAAAGTTGCCAGTGGAAGTGCTGTAATCCCATCAGAATGAGGCGTCTTACATTTTTATCGCAGTGGTATAATCTTTCTGTTGCTAAATCAGGTGCTGCTGATTACACAATTATCCCCTGAAGCAATAGCTATTAACACTGCAGGATCTTATGCAACTTTTGTGAGGTAATGCTTAAAGGAATTCATTAATCTACAACACAGGCCAGAAGAATGACACACTGAAAATGATGGGGGGGTTTTAATTTCAGTTTGTAAATCCTAGGTTCTTAGTCACCTGGGAGTAGATACAGGATTTACAGTAGCCTGGTTGTCTTTGTTTCTGCCTGAGCTAAGCATATTTAATAAAGGTGAACAACCACCTTACTCTCTGGAGAGTTGTACCAGCACAATCTTCACAGAGTGGAACTGTGATTTAGTAGCGCAACTGTCCAGAATCAGATACGTGGTGTGTGTGATTGCAGTTCTGCAACAGTCCATCTAACTGGAGCCCTAACAGCACTGACTGAAAAGTATTACACATTCAGATCATGTAGCATGTTACATATTACGTACTGATAATTTTCTCAGTATGTTAAAAACAATCTATGATGGTAACTGATGAGAACATAAGAACTGACTGTGTGAGTGCTCTAGTTTTAGTACAGGCCCATACCTAGCACAAGTGCTGTTATGCACGTCATGAGAATGAAACAACATTTCCGATTGTAATCACATTATATGTAACTGCGTTTCTTTTGATCAAAGAATTCCCTTTTGCCAGTATCTGTATATTAGTAGCACTGTGATTGGTTAACTGCAACACTGTACTTACAATTAATGATTAGGTTATTGCACCTAAACAGTACTGTACTTGAGCTAGGAATGCTGAGTCTTACCAGCAGAACTCAAATGGAATCATATGATTGTAGATAATGAGCTGTGCAACTAATATTGTGGTATATATTACAAAGGTTTGGCTGAAAATCTATAGAATTGAAACTCCCAATGAATAATAATTCAATATAGATTGTTGAAGAAAATGATCTCCTATAGCAGCAGTCCACCAGTGGTAACAAATACACACATGCAGTCGTACTCCAAGCTTTAGAGTAAATGGGACAATCCAGTGTATGTGGCCTGTATAACCTAACCATAAGAATCACCTATCTATCCACCAGCATACTGTCTACTGATCCTAAAGAAATAGGTCTTGTGTTGATAGATAGCTAGAGATTGTGTAATGTGCATTGTGTTCACAAGGATGAGAGAGAGTGAGAAAAAGAAACACAAGAAAGGGAATCATAGAATCATAGAAATTTACAGCACAGAAGGAGGCCATTCGGCCCATCTTGTCCGTGCCGGCCGACAAGGAGCTATCCACCCTAATCCCACTTTCCAGCCCTTGGTCCATAGCCTTGTAGGTTATGGCACTTCAAGTGCATATCCAAGTACTTTTTAAATGTGATGAGGGTCTCTGCCTCTACCACCCTTTCAGGCAGTGAGTTCCAGACCCCCACCACCCTCTGGATGAAAAAGAATTCTCCTCAACTCCCCTCTAAACCTGCGACCAATTACTTTAAATCCATGCCCCCTGGTTATTGACCCTTCTGCTAAGGGAATTGTTCCTTCCTATCCACTCTATCTAGGCCCCTCATAACTTTATACACCTCAATTAGGTCCCCCCTCAGCCTCCTCCATTCCAAAGAAAACGACCCCAGCCTATCCAATCTTTCCTCATAGCTAAAATTCCCCAGCCCAGGCAACATCCTCGTAAATCTCCTCTGCACCCCCTCTAGTACAATCATATCCTTCCTGTAATGTGGTGACCAGAACTGCGTGCAGTATTCTAGCTGCGGCCTAACTAGTATTTTATACAGTTCAAGCATAACCTCCCTGCTCTTATATTCTATGCCTCGACTAATAAAGATAAGTATCCCATATGCCTTGCTTAACCACCTTATCTACCTGTCCTGCTACCTTCAGGGATCTGTGGACATGCACTCCAAGGTCCCTCTGATCCTCTGCACTTCTCAGTGTCCTACCATTTATTGTGTATTCCCTTGCCTTGTTAGCCCTCCCCAAATGCATTTCCTCACACTTCTCCAGATTGAATTCCATTTGCCATTGTTCTGCCCACCTAACCAGTCCACTGATATCTTCCTGCAGTCTGCAGCTTTCTTCTTCATTATCAACCAATTTTTGTATCATCTGCAAACTTCTTAATCATACTTCCTACATTCAAGCCCAAATCATTAATATATACCATAAAAAGCAAAGGACCCAGTATTGAGCCCTGCAGAACCCCACTGGAAACAGCCTTCCAGTCACAAAAACACCCTTTGACCATTACCCTTTGTTTCCTGCCTCTGAGCCAATTTTGGATCCAACTTGCCACTTTGCCTTGGATCCCATGGGCTTTTACTTTCGTGACTAGTCTGCCATGCGGGACCTTATCAAAAGCCTTGCTAAAATCCATATAGACTACATCAAACACACTACCTTCATTGACCCTCCTTGCTACCTCCTCAAAAAATTCAAGCAAGTTAGTCAGACACGACCTTCCCTTAACAAATCCATGCTGACTGTCCCTGATTAATCCGTGTCTTTCTAAATGTAGATTTATCCTGTCCCTCAGAATTTTTTCCAATGATTTTCCCACCACCGAGGTTAGCCTGTAATTACTCGGTCTATCCCTTTCTCCCTTTTTAAACAAAGGTACCATGTTAGCAGTCCTCCAGTCCTCTGGCACCACACCTGTAGCCAGAGAGGATTGGAAAATGATGGTCAGAGCCTCTGCTATTTCCTCCCTTACTTCTCTTAATAGTCTGGGATACATTACATCCGGGCCTGGGGATCTATCCACTTTCAAAGATGCTAAACCCCTTAATACTTCCTCTTTCACTATGTTTATTTCATCTAATATTTCACACTCCTCCTCCCTGATTGCAATGCCTGCATCGTCCCTCTCTTTTGTGAAAACAGACGCAAAGTATTCATTAAGAACCATACCCATGTCTTCTGCTTCCACACACAGGTTAACTTTATGGTCCCTAATAGGCCCTACTCTTACTTTAGTTATCCTCTTGCTCTTAATGTATTTATAAAACATCTTTGGGTTTTCCTTGATGTTACTTGCCAATATTTTTTCATGCCCTCTCTTTGCTTTCCTAATTTCCTTTTTAATTTCACCCCTGCACTTTCTATACTCCTCTCGGCTTTCTGCAGTATTGAGTCCTTGGTATCTGTCATAAGCTTCCCTTTTTTCTTTATCCTACCCTGTGTGCCCCTTGACATCCAGGGAGCTCTAGATTTGTTAGTCCCACCCTTTTTCTTTAAGGGAACATACTTGCTCTGAACCCTCACTATCTCCTCCTTGAATGCCTCCCACTGCTCTGACACTGATTTACCTTGAAGTTTCTGTCTCCAGTCCATTTGGCTAAATCACCTCTCAGCTTAGTAAAATTTGCTTTTCCCCAATTGAGAACTTTTATTCCTGGTCTGTCCTTGTCCTTTTCCATGACTACCCTAAATCTAACTGAATTATGATCACTACCACCAATATGCTCTCCCACTGATACCCTTTCCACCTGCCCAGCTTCATTCCCTAAAACTAGGTTCAGAACTGCCCCCTCTCTTGTTGGACTTGCTACATACTGGCTAAAAAAGTTCTCCTGAATGCATTTTAAGAATTCTGATCCTTCTATACCTTTCACACTAATTTTATCCCAGTTAATATTAGGGAAGTTGAAATCCCCTACTATTACTGCTCTATTTTTGCACGTTTCAGAAATTTGCCTACATATTTGCTCTTCTATCTCCCTCTGACTGTTTGGAGGTCTACAGTACACTCCCAGCAGTGTGATTGCCCCTTTTTTCTTTTTCAGTTCAACCCATATGGCCTCATTTGATGATCCTTCTAAGATATCCTCCCTCCTCACAGTTGTAATTGATTCTTTAATCAATATTCAACCCCCCCTCCTTTTTTATCTCCCTCTCTATCTCATCTGAAAATCCTGTAACCAGGAATGTTGAGCTGCCATTCCTGCCCTTCTTTCAGCCATGTCTCAGTAATAGCTATAATATCATACTCCCACATGTCTATCTGTGCCCTCAGCTCATCTGTTTTATTCCCTAGACTCCTTGCGTTGAAGTATATACCATTTAGCACTGCCAAACTCCCTTGTTGTCTATTTTCTAGCCTTTGTTTCCTCTGCCTTCCAAACTCGCTTACTAATTTTCTGCCTTCCATTTCCAGCTTTGCTTCTCTCCCTTCTGAATTCACTCTCAGGTTCCCATCCCCCTGCCAAGCTAGTTTAAACCCTCCCCAGCAGCATTAGCAAAACCCCCCGCGAGGATATTGGTTCCGGTCCTGTTGAGGTGCAACCCATCTGGCTTGTACAGGTCCCACCTCCCCCAGAACTGGTCCCAATGCCTCAGGAATCTAAAGCCCTCCCTCCTGCACCATCTCTCCAGCCACGCATTCATCTGCTCTATCCTCCTGTTTCTGTACTCACTAGCACGTGGCACCAGGAGTAATCCAGAGATTACTATCTTTGAGGTCCTGCTTTTTAATCTCTTTCCTAGTTCCCTAAAATCTGCCTGCAGGACCTCATCCCTCTTTCTACCTATGTCGTTGGTATCGATATGGACCACGATCTCTGGCTGTTCACCCTCCCCCCTCAGAATGTTCTGCAGCCATTCAGTGACATCCTTGACCCTGGCACCAGGGAGGCAACATACCATCCTGGAGTCACGTCTGCGGCCGCAGAAACGCCTCTTTATTCCCCTAACTATCGAATCCCCTACCACTATTACTCTTCCACTCTTCTTCCTCCCTGTCTGTGCAGCTTAGCCACCCATGGTGCCGTGGACTTGGCTCTGGCTGCACTCCCCAGAGGAACCATCGCCCTCACCAGTATCCAGAACTGAATACTGGTTAGCGAGCGAGATGCACTCAGGGGACTCCTGCACTACCTGCCTGGTCCTCCTCTTCTGTCTGGCGGTCACCCATTGTCTCTCTGCCTGCACACTCTTAAGCTGTGGGGTGACCACCTCCTGAAACGTGCTATCCACGTAACTCTCAGCCTCACGGTTGCACTGCAACGACTCCAGCTGCTGCTCAAGCTCCGAAACCCGGAGCTCGAGCTGCTGTAGCTGGCGACACTTCCCGCACACGTGGTCGTCCAGGCCACGAGAAGTGTCCAGGACTTCCCACATGGCACAGGATATGCATTCCACGGGACAGAGCTGCCATGCCTTTACTTTGTAGCCTATTAACTAGAAACTAGAAACACTTACCAGCTACTCACCAATCAGCTCCTTTCCTTGTACCAACCTCACTTTTTAATTCTAACATCACTCTTTCAAATTCTGCCTTTGTTGAGTTGCTCCCGCTCAGGTCCGATGCCTCCGCTCTCGGGCCTTCCTCTGCTGCGCTCTTTATTTTCTCCGCCTCCACTCTCGCTCCCCCTCAGGTCCGATGCCTCCGCTCTCGGGCCTTCTTCTGCCGCGCTCTTTATTTTCTCCGCCTCCGCTCTTGCTCCCGCTCAGGTCCACTGCCTCCACTGAATACATTTAATGTGGCAAAAAAAATCACAGTGCTACTATTATACAGTTATTGGTGACCAGAGCAGATTGCAACTGATTGCTCCTACCCAGCCTCAACTGGTATTTTTCCATAGGTGGATGCAATATTTTTCTCTCAATCCACCTGATCAACTCTTGCTGGATATGTGATAACCTAGAAAACTAGCAAAAGCTAGACGAAAAGTTTCAAAAGAGCTGAAACAGGCCCCAAAAAACTGACAAGTGAAGAACAACCCTAATTATAAGCCTATAGCATTTGAAAACTGGTAGTTACATGGCCTTTGCTTTCATAAGCTGTACATATACTCAATAGTTCTTTGTTCGAATTAGAAGAAAGAAACTAAGTACATGAAAGCGTAAATGGGAAAATCCAAATATTAAAGGCACAAAATTGGCAGTGTATTTCTGTAGTCCCCATAAAATTTTGGTGCATTCGAGTTAATTTTGTTGGGGTAACAGTCGACAATTGACTGAACAGTCTTAATTAAGTCCTAAAAATGAAATGATCCTTTTAAGGGTGTCCCACAAGGCATCTATTAAAGCAGTTGTAGCTGTAATTCCAGAAGCCAATACTGTCCTTAGAACTTTGTTCTCCTGTATCATTTTTTTTTGAAGACTGGAACCCTGAGATCTGGGTCCCAAGGTTCTTGAGCCAAGGGTAGGCATTTCTCCACCCTCCATGGTGCAATGCCTTGCACCCCCTCCCAGCTCCTGCTCACTAGTGCTTCACCCAGTAATATTCCTTCTGACTCGATAATCAAATCCTCCCAAGTGGGTTTATCTGAGCTAGCACTTGAGTACTTAAGGTGCATGCGAAACGGGTAAGGCTGGGGCTGGAGTTGTTGCGCTCGATGTGCCAGGCTGCTCTTCCCAGCATGTATCATCTTGTTCATGAGATTCTTTTAGGAGGGTAAAGAAAGGAAATTATTTTTCAGATTGACTCTTGCATATCACTTTGAAGATGTTGCAGCTCAGTATAAGATCAGCTATAGACTTTGAACATCTGAAGATAGCAACAGTCTACTGTACTGTTCTGTGTCCCTGCCTTTACCAAACCATTCTTTGCAGCTTGCCTCCTACTTTCCCATCTCCCACTGATTCCCCTGTGTGTTGGGGTAGAGTTTCCGCTCCTTTACGCCAGTAATATCAGTGCAATCCAGGTGGAATAGGCCAAACCAGTGCAAAACATCAGGGAATTTTAAAGTAAGTGAGTTACGGCCAAAACCATTCACGCTCGAGTTTTCACGATCTTTTGTACTGGTTCAAGATCAGTTCAGCCAAATCAGGCCCTGCCCACAAAACTGGCCACGCCCCCACTGATTGCACTGGTTCGGGAAGGTTTTTCAAATTGCATTAATTTTTTCCATATCAAAATATATTTAATTTACTCAGAAACCGACTAGTATACACCAATGAAGATAGTAAATGCTTTAGTAAAGCTTTTTTAAGTCATTTTCAGTGATTTTAAATCAGGTTACTCACAGGTGGAGGACTGGACACTCTGATTAAAAATGCTGTATTAATAAAAGGTTTCTACTCTTGAATAGACCAGTGAATACTTTTTAATGGAAAGAAAAAAATAAACAATTATGTTATATTACGCTGTCCGATTGCGCTGGTTCATGGAAGATTTTACGATTGTGATTATGCAAATGATTTTTACCGGAAACTTGAACTGGAACCCAACCACCACAATTTTGAGCACGTTTTGGGCGCAATTTCCCGATCGTTGTGATGGTGGCTGTTCCTTCCCCCTCCCCTGTGGCAGTTCTTTGGCATTGACTGTCATCAACTTTTTCCTTTGCAAGGAGAAAACGCAGTGAGAAAGAAATCTGATTGACAAATACACTTGCTTACGTTCAGGTGTCTGCATGGTGACCTTACTTTCAGGTGCAGACTGACTTTAATCACCTCACTTTTGACACTCACACTACCATCCTGTGTCACTGAGAACACACAGTGGTATGGTAGAAAAGAGGCACATAAGCAACGTAGCTCCTGAGATGTCCTGTGACTATTAAAGTTTTCCATTCACCCAGTTGGTTACTCTGTGAGGACACGGGGCTTCCTTCCCTCACGTCCCAGGAGAGGGTCCATCCTTGACCCAATACCTGTCGGCAGTAAGTTCACTGTTGCATCAAAAAACCTGACAACTCTTCCTGCTGTTGAACCCTGCGTGGTTGTCCTTCCTTCAGTCATTCTTGCTCTCTTTCATTTCCTGTGGTGTGGTTCCAGAATTCCAAAAGGCATTTGCCCTTTAATCAGTTGTACCATTTTAAATTCAGCCATACCACAGTATTTCCCTCCCTCCTAGCAATGGTAAGCCTCTTAGTAGCAGTGCTATCACTCTAAACCGGCCCCATGTATGCCATCAGGCCTCCACCCCACCCCTCCCCCCCACCTTAGGAAAACATGGCAGGTTTCCAGCGGGGTCAGGTCACAGATGCAGGCGAAGTCTCACCCTGCCACTTTTTTTTACATTTTGATGTCATTTAGTGTTCTGAAAATAGAATTGTACAGTACCCTACAGAAGGATAATGGTGCAGTTTTTGTTATAATCACATTTGTAGCCTCACTTTTCTTATTTGGAAACAATACAGACACAGAAAGATGTGCTGTATCAGACTGGCAAGATGCAAAAGTCCTAAAAAAACAAAAAAAAAGACCGAATTGGACAGATTGAAACTTTAGCAAGGCTGGATGGCAGGGATGCCTCTGCATTCCTGGCGTCCAGCGTGCTATGGACAGTGGACGAGGTATTTAAACTTTAAATTCTTTAAAAGCTGTATAATTGATGGCAGGGTTATTGAATGAACTCTCTAACCCTGTGATTTTGAAAAGGTCTCCAGCAGCTCCCAGGTGGTCCCTTAGGTAGAGGCCAAGGGGGAAAAATCCGGTTGCTTTCCGCCTCCCATTAGCGCCCTAAGAGGCCCGGGCGCGTCGCTGCCAACGCCTCCCGCGAAATTCAGTGGGAGGTTAACGGCGGCGGTAACCATTAGCGCCCCGCGGCGCTGCGCCCCCGGCGATGATGTCATCGCTGTGCGCAGCGCCCCGGCCGCGATCTTCAGTAGCGCCCCCTGACTTACCGCCGGACGCTATGCCCGACGGGGTCAGGGGGACCTACCTGCGGCTGGGGCAGCACTATTTAAAGGTGAGGTGCCGGGCATCCATTTTTGTTGCTGGCCGCCTGCCAGTACCTGCCTCCGCTGCCGTCCCCGGCCTCATGACCCTGCTCCCCCCGCGGAGTGCCGGCTATGCTCCATGAGCCGGGCACTTCTTTTGAGTGCCGGGCTCTTTTGCCAGCACTCCCGATCCCCGGTGTCCCAGCTGGGCCCCAGGTCATGCTGCGCAAGGCCCCTCCCCTTTCAGAAGGGGAGGAAGGCCTGCAATACCGTGGCACGTAGCACCGCGATATTCCCTCACAGCGTCCCAAGAGGGAGGGAGGGCGCTTCCAGTAGCGCCCCGCTTCCCTCTTGGGGCACTACCACTCAATTTCGGCCGCGGGGGTGCTAATTTTTCCGAGGCGCTAAAAGTAGCGCCCCGGCGAAGTTAGCACCCCAAGGGGGGGCGCGATTCAATTTTCCCCCCCAAGAGTCTCCCACAATTATTTAAAATAACCTGACCTTGGCGTTACGACTAAGCAGAATATTTCGGCTGCCTTCTGGTAAAACTATAATAACTGGTAAAAGGAAAGAAGTCAATGGAATTGTATAACATAGCACAGATTATGCTTTTCTATAGCATGATGTAGCTATATTATGTTATGCCTATATTCTTCTATTAATAAGTAGAAGAGAAAGCATACCGATTTCAAATTGGATGGGTTAAATGAAATTGTTGCTGTTAGGGAAGTTTTTTTAATGTAAGATATGTTTCCCTCTCTTTAAAAATCATTTAAAAACTCAACTACATGGTAGAAAATAACTTCCTATTCATTGCCTCGCCATAGCTACACGGAGACCAGACATTAGGTTGGGTGGGGATCATGGTCAGGGAGCCACTTGGCTAGCATCAGTAAATTGATTACACTATTTAAAAAAAAATCGAATGTTTTATTTAGAATGTTCTGTTTCAGGGAATGACGTGCTAGATTTGGGTTGCTTTTCAGGAAAAATTTTAAATTTCTGTGTATGCATTTTATTCACATTTTTCAAAAAGATAAGGCTCAAGCCTTTGTAAAGTAAATCATACTGATGCTGATAATTGCCAAATTTCTCAACAGTTTCCTTAATAGAGATGTCTACTTGCGCTTAAAAACTATTTATACTTTTATTGTTTATGGTAACTCAAGTAATTTTGTACTCTTAAAATGCAATTTTGTTGTTGTTGATTTGATTTACCAGTTGGACGATTTATGCAGGCAGTTAAATTGTTGTGCCCACCTCTATTAATAGACCTGCTGAGTGCCTTGCAAACTCTCTTCAACACTTGTCCTATAAAATATATAAATTCATGAAAACATATTGGGGTAGTTAATGGTATGCGTTCCACCTATTTTACAGGGGTAAAATGGGTGCAACAATGACAAATTTAGTAGAATAGCTTGCACCCAACATGTGTGTGCAATTGAGCCATTGCTAGGTTCGACGGGCCTATTCTTTAGGTGTCCAAGGCAGCCACCTGAAACAGGTGTAAGGCAGTTAAGTAGGGGCTTAACGCCTGTTGAAGGACCCCTCTGGAAAATTTGTTTACGATGAGTTGAGCAGGAACCATGCCTGCCCCGCTCAGAATTCTTCAGTGGCACTTGCGGCCGACAATGAAAGGTACGTTTTTTTAAAGAGTGCTTCCCCGACTCCACAGTCGTCGCAATCACCTCCTGCCCCTTCGTTGGCCCCTGCAACTCTCCTCCTGGGGCTTGCCTTTAGGCCGCTGCCAGTGAGGCAAGTGGCCGGACATTCATTCTCTTCTAGGGTTAAGAACAAATACTTCTCACATTGCCACCAAAGGGAAGCACTGTAGTAGGTAACAATAGACACGCACCCAATATAATTTGTAATTAAAATTATAGTTGTAAAAAGTTGTTGTGCATGCAGGCATCGTTGCACAGGTTTGGAAGTAATTTTCATCAGCTGGTATAAATGAAAGCTTGGTGAGTTGCTATACACAAATGTAAATTATGTCCTATTTGTGATGGGAAGGGGTAAGTTGTAGCTAGAACTGTTAATGCAGTGACCAACATAGAAGCCAATAGAAGATCTCTTGTATGAGAGTATATGAGGCCAGGCTGATGAGCAGCAGTGCAAGCACATGGCACCACCCGGAGTATAGAGCCAGAGGTGCTCCTCCCTGCATTTAACCGAGAAGCAGTGCCTGGGGAGACTTTGCCATACAATGGAAGCGATCACAGAATTATGCCACATGCTGCCAGCAGACCTGCAACCCACCTCCATCATATGTGCCACTCTGCCAGTTACTATTGTTACCACCACCTTTAACTTCTATGCATTACAAAGTCATTCTATGTTGCCATGGGAAACATCTGTAATTTCAGTCCAACAGCTGTCCACAGATGCATCAAGCAAGTCTGAGGGCTCTGTGTCCTGCATCAGACCTTTCAGATCGTTGGTGCAACAGATTTTCATGCTCGCTAGTAACAGATCTTCTGAGGATCTCTTCCTATTTAAACTGCTGCAGACATATACAGCCTGCAGCAGCGTGCTATTTCCTCCCATTAAATGTGACAAGCAAGGCTGAGCTTTTGTGAGAATTTCTGCTTACCTCCTTGCTTTCTCGCCACCTTTTCCTCATTTCTCCCATCATAGATTGAAACTCAAGAGGCCCAAAAATAGATTTCTACACTCACATAGTAGAGCTGTGTGGGCAATATGATAGTAAAGCTTTCTGAACAGCAGGATTACTTGGTCTTAATGCTGATCATGTCCCGTTAGACAGCCCTCTGTCCAGTTCTATTTATATCTAGCCACCTGCAGTGATTTGGTTGATATTAGTGCCTACCCTATGGAGTTATATTTCTAGCATTCCCACATCTGTATTTATTGCAAAGTCAAGTTCACATGGAAGGAAAACAAAACACACACATAAGTAGCTGCTGTTTTTGGTGCTCTGAAAAAAGCCAATGATAACTTGAAAAAAGATCAGAATCTCTAAAGTGGTGTTGAGATTCTTAGAGAGGAAAGTTCATGCTGTATGAGGCGTTACATCTGTTGCTCTGTAAACTTTTATAATGAAGTTTCAAGAATGTTATCTTGTTTTTATTAAAATTAAGATAAAAATAATATTTGTAACACCAGAAATGATGGTGATGTGCTAATATCACTGCACCATAATGCATACCGATTCACAGACCACAAATAGAATGGATGCAATGGATAGTAGCGTTCCTCACTAGAATCCTACAAACAGGAAGGGATGTGTAGCGATTAGGCAACTGTGGCAATTGGATTCTGGGCTGTTGCCCTATTTTTGGATGAGTGACGCACATAATATTATGTAGTGCCTTTTGATAGCTGGTACTATATTTTAGAGGCTAAAATGCATAGTCAAACATAGATTGACCTAAAAGCTGTCTTTGAAGTATCTGTCCTTTTTTCTTGGATTTACTGGAGATTTAATACAGTTTAAAATAGCATTAGAAATTAAAAAATACTTCTTAGAAGTTAAGATTAAGGTTTATAGTTAAAGAATGTTTAATGGAAGTCTTCAAATATGAATTCTTAATTAACAATAGAAAAGATTGTTCAGTTTCAGTGAATCAGAGGAGCAGCATATACATCTCACACACAAAGGGAATTGAGGTAACATCTATTTAATTAGGATTTATATAATAGAAAAAGAGTATGTGCTGAGCTTATTTTAACTGTCAAAGTAAATAATCCTCAATGTTTAAGCTGCCTAATATTGCCACAAGAGGGAGTAATAGAATTAGTTTGGAGGGACTTTGTCTGCTTTTCTGCAGCAAATGGAATGCTCATTAAAATAGTGGATGGAGAATTTCACATTTGTTACTAATATCCCACAGTACGATTTTAAAGCCTAAGAAGGTGGTAGTAATATTCCGAGCAAGTGCTGGTATCAGAACCTCCACTGACAGCACATTTCGGAAAGTCGGTATACACTGGGTGGGTGAAATTCCATACCACTAGTGCATTCTCAGAAAATTAACCCCTATATTTACAATTTTTCTTTAAACAGAATTGTATTTTTTCAGTTTGTTCAACTTAAGCATTTCATTCAAATGATTTGTGTTTTCTATTTAGTTGCCAATGGGACTTTCGTCCCACTGTCAAATCTATTTTATACCTTGCTCATATTTCCCTTTGAATCAACTGTGATTACACTTCAAAAATAATTAATTGGCTGTAAAACGCTTTGGGATGTCCTCAGGTTATGAAAGGCATTATATAAGTGCAAATTCTTTCTTACATGTTGAGGACATGTGTGGCAACAAGCTTGCATCTAATCCTGGTCTCAGGCTAATCAGTTAGATATTGATCTACCAGTACTGCTGACCTTACACCATTTTTATAATTTATCATACTCACCCATTTCCCCAGTGTTGTCTGTAGTTTTAGTATTGCTAGATCATGTATTGTAGATTGAGTTGTGAAGCTATTGTAAATTTTGTGATTTCACATTCGGAATTTTTATTCAATTTTGGACACTTTTTTTTACCTTCAAAAGAGCTCTGATGTATTGGGAATGGATTTACTGTGGGGGACAATGATCATTTTGGGACTTAGAATTCTAAGTTATGAAGAAAAACCTCAAAAAGCTGAACTTGTTTTCTTTGGAGAAAAGAAGATTGAGAGAGAACATGATTGAGGTCTTTAAAATGTTGAAACATGTAAGTAAGTTATTTGACTTGATGGTGAGCACAGAGCTAGCAGACACAGGTTTAAAAGAATTAGAGGAAACATTTCCCCCCACAGAGTACCAGATATGTGGAATGGACTCCTAGTGAAATCAGTTGAGGGGCAAGGCCATAAAGGGATTTAAACATGAGGATGAGAATCTTAAATATGAGACCTTGGGGAACCAGGAGCCAATATAGGCCAGCGAGAACAGGGTTGATGGGTGAGCAGGACTTGGTGCAGGGTAAGATATGGGTATCAGAGTTTTTGATGAGCTGACATTTACAGAGGATTGAAGATGAGAGAGAGGCCAGGCAGGAGAGCATTGGCATTGGATAAGGGCTTCAATGCTGGTGTTCTTCTTCACATGAGCTACTTAGTCTATTCCCCTTACCTGCTTGTTCCCCATAGCCTTTAATATTCCTCTTTCTCATGCAACTATATAATTCTGTTTTAAAATAATTTATTGACTGCTTCAACAATGGTTTTTGGCAAAGAATTTCACATTCTGACTTGGACATTCAGTGAAACATCTAGCACAATTTACTTTATCAATAATCCTTCATAATATTGAAAACCTCTATCATGTCACCCCTTAATTTTCTGGCACAAAGCAGCAGTGACACAATGTGAGCAAAGTAAGCAATACCGTTGAGGTATAGGATTGAGACCTCCCATGCTCTGTGACCGATCTAGTACATTAGGCTAATGGTTGCACTGCTCCTGCCTTCAGCAGTTTAACTGGCTCCCTGTCAACTCCTGCAGCTTTGCTGTTCTTTGGCTCATTTGATGTTCTGATGCTTCTGGTAAAGGTGATGAAATCAACTGTAGTTCTCTCATAATACTTGCCAATAATGTGTTATTTATAAATTGGTTCTTATGTATTTGATTGTCAGCAATAAGAGGAATTTGTAACTCACAAGGTTTTGTATTCACTACGAATAGAAGCATCCAAATTACCCAGAAAATAATGGCTACCTGTCACAAAGTGCAAGAGCTATTGTGATTTATTACTGTCATCGAAACACTAAAGTGAGATTACAACCTGAAATTCCAGAAAGCAGGTTTTTCTAGAGTATACACTGACGTTTATGGGGGGAGGTGTCTATTTGAGTCTTTTTATTTCATACCAGTGATTGTCAGTAACTTATATTACTGTGAAATAACATTGATGACAAAGAATTCAAGGGGAATTCTGAAAAAAATGTAGGAATTAAATTCCAGTTCTAGGCTTATGAAAATTCACAATTTTGGGTTCATTTTCCTCTTCAACAGTTTAAATAAAGTGAAGCCTGCACCAAGGACAGGACGATTCATTTCAATAAGGTGCACAGACAGGCCTGGGAAAAGATCTAAAATCAGTAGACTCTTCAGAAATCACTCCATTGTCTGAATACAGGCTCCTCCCTGTAACAGATTTAACTGGCACTGCTCTGGAGAGAATCGGCCTGAAATGGTGGGTCTCTGTGAGTTGAGTAAATTGACACTTGTACTTTCCTAACTTTTTTGAAGAAAGATTGGGAAAGTACTTTGAGTAAAAATGTTTAATTAGATTTTTCTTCACCTTTAAAATTGTAATATTACTATAAATTAAATCTTCCTCACCAACATCTGGGACTGGGGCCATTATTCAAACAATAGCCTAACGTTATCATATTAACAGAGGGCCTGATTTTCATCTTATGGGGGGAGGGGGCAGGGCTGGAGCACCCCCACACACCTGGGACTCGTGGCCACCATTTTGGTGAGGGCCTTAGTTGCCCTGGAGATGCAAATATGGAGAGCGTGACTTAAGTTGGGAACGTCACGCTCTGCGAACTTGGACCTTAGCGCTGAGTTTAGTGCTGGGTCCTAAGCTCGCTCTGAAAAGCGAGCATGCAGCAGACTGACAGAGACACTGTCAGCACTTCTTAAAGGGACACACACATCTTTCAGGTAAGTTTGCATTTCAGCTTTTGGACTGGATTTTTTATATTTTACTGAAGTACTGGCTTGGTGCAATACATGTTAAAAAAATGTAAGCATGCAGGGAGTGCTGCTGGATGCTTGCAAGGCTTCAAATGGTAAAGAAAGGCCTCTGAGAAGACAGAAAATGCTGGAAATACTCAGCAGGTCAGGCAGCATCTGTGAAGAGAGAAACAGAGTTCACATCTCAGATCGAGATGCTGTCTGACCTGCTGAGTATTTCCAGCATTTTATGCTTTCATTTCAGTTTTACAGTATCCGCTCGCAGAGGGAAGAGGAAGATGCAGAAGAGGAGGAAGCAGAAAAAGAGGAAGCAGAAGGAAGGATGCAACCCAGACAGCCCGTTTCTGGCCGGGATATCCGGGATGGAATAATCTGCCTCCGGTACCAGTGACCACAACCCAAATTCTCCTTTCAACATTTGTCCCACACCTTACCTTCCTTCTGTTACTGACCATCACAGCGTCCTCTTGGCCATGATGCTGAAATAAAAGCCACCACAAAGCAAACATTCCAATCCAACTTTATACATCTATCCAATATGACATCAAGAAATCAACTCATCACCCTTATGCATTCCCTTAATTACTGTCTTGTGTGTGCCTTTGCCTATCCTACTGATGTCATGCAGTGCTACCCCAGTGGCTGCAGCATGGCTGGTGGAAGGCTGTTGACTTTCAGTGGGCGACACTGCAAATGGCCTTGCTGGTCGACCTTGAGGAGCTGGTGGCTGGGAGTGTGAAATCGAGTGACGGTGTTTCTTCTTCTTCTTCTTCTTCTTCACACTTCTCTCCCTCTTCTTGGTCAACCATTGGCTGAGCAGGCTGCATTTCTTGGGTGTGTGAAATGACGAAGGCATAAGGGTGGAGTTGTGGTGAGGGGAGGGTGAGAAATCAAGAAGTGCATGCGAGAAGGAGAATAATGTATGAGGATACCAGCATCTTGTATCCTTTCAGCCCCGCCGCTGACCAAGAATGGCCAGCACCGTCTCTTCCAAAGAGGTGAAGTGAAGCTAGGAATGGGAGGTGTGCCCTGTGATTGGTACAGATTGTTGGTAGGTGAGTGATTGGGGGGTGGGGGGAGTCATGCATTGTGAAGTGTGTGAGGCTAGTGGTGCAGTTGGTAGGAGATGACTTTTGAAGATGCATTCACTAACCTTGACCACTGGTCTGAGGTCATGAAGCTTCTTTGGGCACTGGAACCAGGTGGTGGGGACGACACTGCTGGCAATGATGGCGTCAGTGATCTGGTCCCACATCCTTCTTTCCGAAAGCCCTCCTGGCCCCTGTGGGTAGAGGACCTCTTTTGCAGTGTTGCCCCCCTGCACAACACTGGAGTGCTGCGTGTGAGACCCTGGGTGCCCCTTCCCTGGCTTGCTGAGCCATTTGTGTTAGTGCTGAAGCACTGTTCCCATTTTTTTAGGTACGGAAGGAAATTCAACTTTAAAAGCTGAAGATTCCCATTTAGGAATTCTTTTTAATGTTAATTTTTTTTTCAGACGGCAGTTAAGCTGTAAGAGTTAAAAACCTTCATTTTATAAGGCAGTTCCCCTTTAAGGGACCGAACTACTCTCTAAAATGACGCTGTGGCCACGTTACATTGGGCCTCCTGCTGAGACTAATGCCACAAAAATGGCCTTGCATGGTAAGTATAGTGCTGGGCTAATGTTAATTAGCAACCAGCACCAATTTACAAGTCCTGCCAGCACCATCAATTTCGATGGCCGTTAACTCCGGCCCGCGGTGGCACCGGCAGGGTTTTAGCAATCTCGAATTTCTATGCCAAAGACTTTACTAGTTAATTTCCCGTGGCATTGCTCATTGGTGTGTAATCTACATTAGTGTGCATATTTCCATCGGTGGTTCATCTTAGAATATAATTAGTAAGTGATCAATTGGAGTCATTTTCAACTACGCCACCTGGACACTAACGTGGCGGAACAGGTTTCATTAATTTCAGTGGAATGAAAATTGAGCAAGTTCTATAATGAGCAGGCGATCCACTGCACCAGGTTACCACCCAAGGGGTGAAGTTTTAAATTAACCCATACTGAATCAATCAATCTGACAATTAGGTGTTTTACCCCAACTTAGGCACTGAAATTCCATGGGGTTCAACCGGTCTCACGCGAGAACACTGGTGGGATCACCAACTAAACCCCCAGGGGAAATGGCGAAAATGGCCATTTTCAGCTGTTGATGCCATTTCCCTGCAAGACCTGTAGAACCCGTATAGTTTTTTTCCAATTATATGGCCTTTGGTGCTACCGACAAAATGCTACCTAATTTCATCATTTATTATGGCCCAACTAGTCCTCTTTTGTGGTTGATCTCTATCAGTCCCATCCTCCTATTTCTCATCAGAAGTATAGAAATGGTAGATCAGGTTTATTGTGCACCTAATTTCATGCTGCAACTAAGGTGTCAATGGGTACTGTTGACACTGAGTAACTAGTATTATCTCCAACATGACCTTTCCCACTAAATACAAAAGTCTAAAATACTCAATACTTTGGAATTAAAATGAGCTGATTTACATGTTATGTGTAAATACAACATTATGCAGGCTTTACCAGATCTGTTTCAATTCAAAGTTTTCATTGAAGTATCTAGTCCATATGAAATCTAATTGCCAAATTTGTGTGCCGATTATCAGATTGGTATCAGTGCTTCAATAGAAATGGGGTGCCAATAATGTGCCTTAGCTCGAATCTCAAAACATCCCACTCCACTGGTGGAAAATTTTAGTTCCAACACCAGCCATTTTTACAGCTTGACTAAGCGTTGTACCTTTCTACTATTAAGTTGCCATTGGAGGGGTTACATCTGGTACCTCTGACCTACAGTAACAAATATACACAGTATGCACCAGTGGCAATTAGCACCAGTTCACCATTTTGGGTCTGGACTGCTAACTTCTCAGCTGCCTGACAAACCAATAATGTGCTTTTAACGCTACTAATCTGTATGGACCTTCTGCAGCATCTTCCACTTGAATGTTTGTGCAGAAAGATAGGGTGAGTTGGGCTAGTCTGGGTGTTCTCAGTCATACATTGGGCCTTCTCCAGGCTCAGACTCGGTGGAGTTTTCTCCCACTTTCTCGATCCCAATGTATGGGGAGAGGGAGAACCTGCCCCAGGCAATACCTCTGGTGCATCTGTGTCTGCCCCTCTCCATATTATTGTTTGCCCAACTTCCACTAATTTTTATCTTCCTACAGGTCTTCCCCGAATACCCATTCCCTCTTGTTGGGCTGATGCATCAGTGCTCTGAAAATCGCCATTTTGCCTAAAGATTTTCCTAGTATAAATTCCATGACTTAGTACCTGGTCCCAACTGCCCCTGTGAATATTGTGCCTGAATTGGCCTCTTGCTGGTCTCTTTGGCTTAGTCCTTCTCAACTTTATTGTCTTACACTTGCCTCAGTCATTTGTGTGGTTACAGATTTGTAAGATTATTGTTACAATATTGTAATTCTGATGCACAGTGTGTGACAGTTGACCTCTTTTTTTTCTTTATTTGTACTTTTGCTCATCTCTCTTCACATGTTGCAGCTGTTCCTATCTAATTTAAAATTCTAAAAATGAAAAGTTTAAAAAAAAGATTGCTATCGACTAAGAACTGAGTGGAGACTACTTAAATTAATTTCACTTAGGATCCTTATGTCCATCCGTGAGAGTGGAAGCTTTCATCTCATTAGTCTGGCTGAAATCAATCCTAGATAGAAGAATTGAATGGACAGTGTGTAAATCCAGTCTGCCACTCAGGGCTTGGATATCAAAAACTTTGGTGTGTGCAGTCACTTCAGGGTGAAAGCATTTCAGGCATTGGGCTAGAGGATGGTTTCCAGTTTCACTGCATCTTCACCCTGGATAACACTTTCTTAGTGTGATGGAATGCAAAGTAAAGCCAAATAAGCTCCTTTGTGGCTTTCCAGACAGCTGACTCCCAGTAATTACTTCCCTCTGGAAATCTGACAGCTCTGGTATATTCTGAAGAAGCCTCCTACAAATGGTTACTGAATGGTTTCTGTAGTTACCAGATCACTGGTTTTCCACAATGGTTCTATTTATATCAAGTCAATAACGTTGCATTCTTTACTGGCTAGTTTTAATATAGTCAGCAAGCTAGAATTCTTTTTATCAAATTATAGAAAAGATGACTTAAGACTGATCTGTAGTGTTTGCACAGATAGATATGCTGCAATCTGAGAGAACGTCATGGGACTGTTAGGGACTTTAAATCTGCAGGTACAGGAATCAAATCTGAAAGCACAGGAATCCCTTGGAGGATGATTATGTGAAGTCATTGCATAGAAATTGGTATGCACTGTGCAATTTGCGCAGGCGTTGGGCCCACTGGTAAATTCATAGCGCCCGTTTTTTAGGTGTCCTGGGCCGATTTTAGTTGGCAGCAGGCCCCCACCGGAGACCTGAAGGAATGGTCCCTGGTACTTAGGTAAGTGATTGGGAGGGGGCTTAGGAGGGCATTGTGGTTGGGGGAATGGGGAGGGAAGCCCAGGGTAGTGAAAGCCTAAGGTTCATTTGTGGGTCCCAGAGGAGCACTACTGATTCTTCCCACCCACAAGGGGAAAAAAAATTAACTTATTTATCTGGGCCACTTCTGGCCCCGGCTTCTTTAGTTGCCGGGTTGGCCTGGTGGGGATGCCTGCGCAGGCCATGGGTTAAAATTGATGTCGGGCTCTGATGACGTCATGCAGCCTGATTTGCATATTTAAAGAAGTACCTTGCTGCCTTCGGCGGGTGACCCAATCGGCTGCTCAAAAGAGCAGGTTAAGATTGCATCCCACTTGTCGGCAGCAGGATTGGTGCGGTTAAGTTGCTGTGGCCATTTTAATTGCCCGCCCGGTTTCCGCTGCAAGTAGGATCGTACGTCTATTTAGCAAGAACTGGGCTTTTTGAGATTACTATTACAATCCAAATTGCGAACCTTCAATTTTTAATCCGAACCAGTATCTAGCAACAATCTAGGCAACTTAATGTTTTAATGGGAAAATCAAAAAAACTTTATTTACGATTGTCTTCCATTGGGATAAAAGGAAGTCTATCAGTAAAAAACATTAAGGATGTTCTGGGAGGATTTTCAAGAAAATCCAAGCACTATAATTTTCCTTAGTTTGACCAAAAAAGAATACTATTTATATTAATAATGGCTAGTATTTTACTCCACAATTCCACCAGATCAAGTAGAATTGCAGCAAAGAATGAAGGAAAATGCGGGCAGTGATACCGACCGCTGCTTCATCACCCGACCTTTAGTTCTTTGCCCACATCCCCGCCGGTACTGTCGCTGGCTGCTTTCCCCAGCTGCCGCATGTAAATGGCAGTGGGGCTTGGGTCCCGCCCGCCTGTGCTATCACTGCTTCTGGGGATTGCCATGTCCCTGCTGCAGCACTATCAGATTCTCCTCTTTGCACTGGTAGGCAGCGGTTGGTCAAACTATGGAAAATTATAGTGCTTGGATTTTCTTGATGACCCCAGCCTCGGGAAATGGGACAGGTTCAGAGGACAAGTGAAAGCTCTGCCCTTCTGGAACTCCTTCCCAAAGAGGAGAATATTGGCCAATGTCCTTGTACCCCAAGCTTTTGGCAACTGTCTGAGGCTAAACCAGACTGTTCGCAACCTTGGTGTCATATTTGACCTTGAGATGAGCTTCCGACCACATATCTGCGCCATCACTAAGACCGCCTATCTCCACCTTCGTAACATCGCCCAACTCCGCCCCTGCCTCAGCTCATCTGCTGTTGAAACCCTCATCCGTGCCTTTGTTACCTCTAGACTTGACTATTCTAACGCACTCCTGGCTGGCCTCCCACATTCTACCCTCCGTAAGCATGAGGTCATCCAAAACTCTGCTGCCCGTGTCCTAACCCGCACCAAGTCACGTTCACCCATCACCCCTGTACTTGCTGACCTACATTGGCTCCCAGTTAAACAATGCCTCGATTTTAAAATTCACATCCTTCTTTTCAAATCCCTCCATGGTTTCACCCCTCCCTATCCCCACCAGTCCAAAGATGTGCGGGTTAGGTTGATTTGGCTATGATAAATTGACCCTTAGTGTTAGGGGGGATTAAATACGTGGGGTTACGGGGATAGGGTGGGATATGTGTCGGTGCAGGCTCGATGGGCCGAAATGGCCTCTATCTGCACTGTGGGGATTCTGTGATTCTGTGATCTCTGTAATCTCCTTCAGCCCCACAACCCTCCGAGATTTCGGTGCTCCTCCAATTCTGGCCTCTTGAGCATCCTGATTTTAATCGCTCCACCATTGGCGGTCGTCCCTTCAGCTGCCAAGGCCCTAAGCTCTGGAATTCCCTCCCTAAATGTCTCTGCCTCACTACCTCTCTTTCCTCCTTTAAGGCACTCCTTAAAATCTACCTCTTTGACCAAGCTTTTGGTCATCTGCCCATATATCTCCTTATATGGCTTGGTATCAAATTTTGTTTGGTAACGCTCCTGTAAAGCACCTTGGGACATTTGACTACGTTAAAGGCGCTATATAAATACAAGTTGTTGTTGTTTTTGTTGTTGTTCAAACTCATTCTAAAGAGAAAAAGTTTCTTTTGTGGTTTCAGTAAGACTTTCCAATGCCTGGTAGATAAATATCTGGACCTGAAATTACCTTCACAGTTGGCACAATTTGCATTTATTTGTTAATCTCATTTAGAGCAGCCATAGGATCTTGGGCTAGTTCTTTATAGTTAATATTACTGCCACATCAGCCTACTCCTAATCATCAGTAAAGTGATGGAAGCAGTAATCAACAGTGCTATCAAGTGGCACATAATCACCAATAATCTGTTCACCGATGCTCAGTTTGGGTTCCGCCAGGAGCACTCGTCTCCAGATATCATTACAGCCTTGGTCTAAACATAAACACAGGAGCTGAATTCCAGAGGTGAGGTAAGAGTGACTGCCCATGTCATCAAGGCAGCATTTGACTGAGTGTGGCACCAAGGAGCCCTAGTAAAACTGGTCAACGGGGATCATGGGGAAAACTCTCCAGTGGCTGGAGTCATACATAGCACAAAAGAAGATCGTTGCGATTGTTGGAGGCCAATCATCTCAGCCCCAGGACATCGCTGCAGTGTCCTAGACTCAACTATCTTAAGCTGCTTCATCACTAACCTTCCCTCCATCATAAGGTCAGAAGTGAGGCTGTTCACTGATGATTGCACAGTGTTCAGTTTCATTCGTAATTCCTCAGATAATGAAGCAGTCCATGCCCGCATGCAGCAAGACCTGGACAACATCCAGTGGCAAGTAACATTCGTGCTACACAAGTGTCAGGCAATGACCATCTCCAACAAGAGAGAGCCTAACCACCTTCATTTGACCTTTAATGGCATTACCATCATCGAATCCCCCACCATCAACATCCTGAGGGTCACCATTGACCAGAAACCCAACTGGACCAGCCCCATAAATGTTTTGGCTACTAGAGTAGGTCAAAAGCTAGGTGTTCAATGGCAAGTGGCTCACCTTCTGACTCCCCAAAGCCTCTTCACCGCCTACAATGCATAAGTCAGGAATTTGATACAATACTTTCCACTTGCCTTGCAGCTGCAACAGCACTCAAGAAGCTCAACACTGTGCAGGAAAAAGCAATCCACTTGATTGGCACTTCTTCCACTAATCTAAACATTCATTCTCCTTCACCACTGGTGTATAGTGGTTGTAGTGTATTCTATCTACAGGACTCACTGCAGCAACTCACCAAGGCTTCTTTGGCAGCACTTCCCAAAACTGCAACCTCCACCACCTTGAAAGACAAGGGCAACAGGTGCATGGGAACACCGTCACCTCCAAGTTGTCCTCCAAATCACACACCATCCCAATTTGGAAATATATTGCTGTTTCTTCATTGTCCCTGGGTCAAATTCCTGGAACTTCCTACCTAACAGCATTGTGGGAGCACCTTCACCACACAGATTGCAGCGGTTCAAGAAGAAGCCCCACCATCACCTTCTCAAAGGTAACTAGGGATGGGCAATAAATACCAGCCTTGCCAGCAATACCCACATTGCAGGAATAAATAAAGAAAATCATGGTTAATGGGCTGGTAAATGTAGCACTCTTTAAGGAACATGAGGAATGGGAAATTGCACACTGTGCAGTCTAAGATGTCACTTTTACATTCTGGTTTATGGTAGTTGTGTTTCCCCTTTCTTTCTAGTGGCCCATTGCCTCTTCTATTCTCCACAATTTCACTTATTGTGGTCTTGGCATCCTGCCACTTTCTAATTGATGAAGCCTCAGGCCCAGACTCCCAGCTGTTTGGTGATGTGGATATATGGATATCTGTCTGATAGAACCAGATTGTAATAACTGTCTGAAAGTTAACTGTTTATTGCCTTGACAATTCTAAGATGGCCTCAAACACAAAAAGTTCTGGAGGTGTTTAACAGTTCTCAGGCAGTAGACTGGGATGGTGTTCCACAGAGCTAACTGCTATTCTTGTTCCATCTAGGTACCTGGTTGCTCAACTCTGTCAATCAGGCTGAATGGTGTGCAATATCTAGTCTGGACTGATTGGCACCTTACAACTGGCTCTTTCTAGCTGGATTGGCTTCTTATAACTGAACAAAATCAGTGTTTTGGCTGCAACTATCAAATCTCTGAGGCACCTTTTATTAAACTCATACACCAACACCTTTCAGAAACTTCTGGGAAATCTATTGAAATTAATTCAGACTTAGTTGACCTCTTCTGAGTTTGTTCCTCCTGGCCCTGAACCACTGGAGAGCCGCAGGCATGCCAAACTAGAAAATTAGCAAAAGCTGACCAAAGAACTCACATAGCCATAGAAAATTGACAACTCAAAAACAGCCTATAATCAGAGTTACTCATTTCCAGTGACTGAAGAAGTCAAATTCCATTTTTATTACATGAGATTTCAGGATTTTTATGGATATTTTTGGAATCACATCCCATGATCCCCTCCATCTTTGTGAAAATTAAAACCCAGTGGTGTTACCTATGATTTGAAAGTGAATAGATATACAAGAAGTGCAGTAGAATATGGGCTGCAGAAAAGTCTAACATTCCTAATAGAATAGGCAAAAAAATAAACTGGGTGAAAGTGCATTTTGCATACATTTCCTCTGTGTCTCAGCTCCCGCTTAACTCTCTCCCTCTCCACTATTAACCACTGGCCTATCCTAAGGGCAGGAAACATTAATTTTAATGATTGGAAAATTGTGGGCAACCTTCTCTCCGAACACCACAGACCCATAAAATTACCCCTATGGAGAGAGTTTGGAGGAGTGTGAGAAGTTTGAATATAGATTGATTTTAGCAACAAATATGGCAGTGGATGCTGGTTCCAAAAAAAATGGTTGGCATGTATGCAGAATGCTGGTTGCCTACTGCCTTGGAACTGCCCCTGCCATTCTAGGACATTTTGCTCTGTGGCACAGCCTGGTATTTTGCCTTCATCTGTGAAAAAGAGGCAAAATTCTATGTTTTATTTGTTTGTGATTCATATTTTATTAAACAGTTAATGTGCTTCTGTATTGAAATGATGCTCAGTGATAGTTGATTTGTACATACTGTGCATCTTCTTTACTACATCATGCCACTATGTATGGTATAGCAGAAACTAGCTGTTAATGTAAAGTCTACTCAATTTTAAAATGTTAAGGAAATGAGTGGGCTCACTTGAAATTTGTTAAAAATTGTTTAATAATTAATTCTTGCTCCACATCTGTTACTGATACTTCAGTTTGTCATTTACTATCATGTTGATTGGCACTTTGTCCATTGAGTCTAATTTACACTCCTGAACTAGAAACCATGTTATGTGAGAACAGTGATGAAGTTCTCGTTAGTGGATGGTCCATCAACATACCTTACGTGGCCCTGTTTTTTGCCAGCAAGCTTCCTGATTGGTCTACAGAAGTTATTGAATCTTTTGCAACAATCATCCCTTTGACCTGGGAGGTCACAGTAATTTGGGCTGCAATTACCTCCAAGGTCCTTTTTTTATTAGATTAGGGCCTCAGTCAGAAGTACAAAATGCTCTGTTGTGAACTGAATTACAGACAACTGTTGTGAACTGAATTACAGACAACCTCAAGGACTGGAACTGTTCCTCCTACACCTGAGAAGATCTCAATGGTACTAAGTTTAGATGCAACAGGATTCTTCCAGGTCACCAATGGGGACATATGCCAGATAAGATAGTCTGCATCATCACCAAAATCATCACAATCCTCTGTGTGCTCTACAATTTTTCCATGCAAGAGGAGCAAACATGCACCAGAGCAACATGGGGCTGCAGATCCACAGGAAGAGGAAGATGACCTGGAGGGAATCTGTGTATGGGCAGGGAGACTGGTGCAGAACTCTGATCAAGAATGATTTCCTGTAAAGGAAACATCTTGCCACTGGCCAACTTTGTTTTTCCCTATGAAAACCCACACATTAGTGTCCTTTTTAAGACCCGATGGGAGTGGACGGCAATACAGTACAAGAGTCTTCTTGGCCTGGCAGATTTTAACTATTGGGTCTCATTTGAATGCTGCTGGTCAGCTTCTCGGCCATTTTGCATAGCGGCCTCCAATCGGCTTGCATATTTTCAATGTGTAGGGAACATATGTAAATGATGGGGAGGGGCTTGCGTGCTGATATTTGCAAGGCAAATGTTCCCGCAACTGACACAGATGTGCCTGTGCCATTTGATGGTCTCACAAAATTGGGGCTCTGGGGTCCAGTGATGCCAGTTGGAAAACTTACGCCATGTAGCACAAAGATCTGTGCCACGGTGCTCCCCAAAAGATATATGGATTTAAAGGATACGACATAATAGCATTTATCCAACACGCAAGGTTTCATTGGATGAAACAACTGTGTTTATCTTTATTTATTTCCTTGTGGTTTTGAAATAAGGACATTAAAAAAAGATTGGAAATAAAGCAAACTTTGTATCAGGAAAATTGGGGAGGAAGGATCCAATGACATGGTTACTATATAGAAAAAGGTCTGAACTTCATTTGTCTCCAGCCATAACTGATCTAGGGCACTTGATGGTGTCACTTGGTGCAAAATGAGGAAACCTTTCATTCCTCAGCACTGCCACGTTACCTCAAGTAGTGCATACTCCTCGCAGATTTATTTAATCTGATCTTTCCAAGAGAACAGAATTTTTTGTTAACGCTGAGTAATTTATTACCTTTTTAAAAAGTAAGTACACTGTAAGTTTTATTAGCAGTGCAGAGCCCTGAAATCTGTGCAGAGTAGTTTGAAACACATTTCAGTTTTTTTTAAATTTGTTTATGGGATGTGGGCGTCGCTGGCAAGGCCAGCATTTATTGCCCATCCCTAATTACCCTTGAGAAGGTGGTGGTGAGCTGCCTTCTTGAACCACTGCAGTCCGTGTGGTGAAGGTACTCCCACAGTGCTGTTAGGTAGGGAGTTCCAGGATTTTGACCCAATGACGATGAAGGATCGGCGATATACTTCCAAGTCAGGATGGTGTGTGACTTGGAGGGGAACTTGGAGGTGGTGGTGTTTTCCATGCGCCTGCTGTCCTTGTCTTTCTCGGTGGAAGAGTTCGCGGGTTTGGGAGGTGCTACCGAAAAAGCCTTGGCGAGTTGCTGCAGTGCATCTTGTAGATGGTACACACTGCAGCCACGGTGGAGGGAGTGAATGTTTAAGGTGGTTGATGGGGTGCCGATCAAGCAGGCTGCTTTGGCTTGGATGGTGTTGAGCTTCTTGAGTGTTATTGGAGCTGCACTCATCCAGGCAAGTGGAGAGTATTCCATCAAACTCCTTACTTGTGCCTTGTAGATGGTGGAAAGGCTTTGGGGAGTCAGGAGGTGAGACACTCACCGCAGAATACCCAGCCTCTGACCTGCTCGTGTTGCCACAGTATTTATGTGGCTGGTCCAGTTAAGTTTCTGGTCAATGATGACCCCCAGGATGTTGATGGTGGGGGATTCGGCGATGGTAATTTCATTGAATGTCAAGGGGCGGTGGTTAGACTCTCGCTTGTTGGAGATAGTCATTGCCTGGCACTTCTGTGGCGTGAATATTACCTGCCACTTATCAGCCCAAGCCTGAACGTCATCCAGGTCTTGTTGCATGCGGGCATGGACTGCTTCATTATCTGAGGAGTTGTGAATGGCACTGAACACTGTGCAGTCATCAGCGAACATCCCCATTTCTGACCTTATGTTGGAGGGAAAGTCATTGATGAAGCAGCTGAAGATGGTTGGGCCTAGGACACTGCCCTGAGGAACTCCTGCAGCAATGTCCTGGGGCTGTGATGATTGACCTTCAACCACCACAACCATCTTACTTTGTGCTAAGTATGACTCCAGCCAGTGGAGTGCTTTCCCCCCGATTCCCATTGATATCAGTTTTACTAGGGCTCCTTAAAGCCACACCCGGTCAAATGCTGCCTTGATGTCAAGGGCAGTCACTCTCACCTCACCTCTGGAATTCAGCTCATTTGTCCATGTTTGGACCAAGGCTGTAATGAGGTCGGGAGCCGAGTGGTCTTGGCGGAACCCAAACTGGGCATCAGCGAGCAGGTTATTGGTGAGTAAGTGCCGCTTGATATCACTGTCGATGACAACTTCCATCACTTTGCTGATGATTGAGAGTAGACTGATTGGGCAGTAATTGGCCGGGTTGGATTTGTCTTGCTTTTTGTGGACAGGACATACCTGGGCAGTTTTCTACATTGTCGGATAGATGCCAGTGTTGCAGCTGTACTGGAACAGCTTGGCTAGAGGCGCGGCTAGTTCTGGAGCACAAATCTTCAGTACGATAGCCGGGATGTTGTCGGGGCCCATAGCCTTTGCTGTATCTAGTGCGCTCAGCCGTTTCTTGATATCACATGGAATGAATCGAATTGGCTGAAGACTGGCTTCTGTGATGGTGGGGACCTCAGGAGTAGGCCGATATGGATCATCCACTCGGCACTTCTGGCTGAAGATGGTTGCAAACGCTTCAGCCTTGTCCTTTGCACTTACGTGCTGGGCTCCGCCATCATTGAGGATGGGGATATTCATGGACCCTCCTCCTCCCGTTAGTTGTTGAATGGTCCACCACCATTCACGACTGGATGTGGCCGGACTGCAGAGCTTTGATCTGATCCGTTGATTGTGGGATCGCTTAGCCCTGTCTATAGTATGCTGCTTCTGGTGTTTAGCATGCATGTAGTCCTGTGTTGCAGCTTCCCCAGGATGGCACCTCATTTTTAGGTACGCCTGGTGCTGCTCCTGGCATGCCCTTCTACACTCCTTATTGAACCAGGGTTGGTCCCCTGGCTTCATGGTAATGGTAGAGTGAGGGATATGCCAGGCCATGAGATTACAGATTGTGGTGGAATACAATTCTGCTGCTGCTGATGGCCCACAGCGCCTCATAGATGCCCAGTTTTGAGCTGCTGGATCTGTTCTGAATCTATCCCATTTAGCACGGTGGTAGTGCCACACAACACGATGGAGGGTGTCCTCAGTATGAAGATGGGACTTCGTCTCCACAAGGACTGTGCTGTGGTCACTGCCACCGATACTGTCATGGACAGATGCATCTGCGACAGGTAGATTGGTGAGGACGAGGTCAAGTAGGTTTTTCCCTCATGTTGATTCGCTCACCACCTGTCGCAGGCCCAGACTGGCAGCTATGTCCTTCAGGACTCGGCCAGCTCAGTCAGTAGTGGTGTTACCGAGCCACTCTTGGTGATGGACATTGAAGTCCCCCACCCAGAGTGCCCTTGCTACTCTCAGTGCTTCTTCCAAGTGGTGTTCAACATGGAGGAGTACTGATTCATCAGCTGAGGGAGGGCGGTAGGTGGTAATCAGCAGGAGGTTTCCTTGCCCATGCTTGACCTGAAGCCATGAGACTTCACGGGGTCCGGAGTCAATGTTGAGGACTCCCAGGTCCACTCCTTCCCGACTGTATACCACTGTGCCGCCACCCCTGGTGGGTCTGTCCTGCCGGTGGGACAGGACATACCCAGGAATGGTGATGGAGGAGTTTGGGACATTGGCTGAAAGGTATGATTCTGTGAGTATGACTATGTCAGGCTGTTGCTTGACTAGTCTGTGGGACAGCTCTCCCAATTTTGGCACAAGTCCCCAGATGTTGGTGAGGAGGACTTCGCACAGTTGACTGGGCTGGGTTTGCCGTTGCCGTGTCCGTTGCCGGTGCCGAGGTCGATGCCGGGTGGTCCGTCTGGTTTCATTCTGATTATTTTGTTTCGTAGTGGTTAGTTACAACTGAGTGGCTTGCTAGGCCATTTCAGAGGGCAGTTAAGAGTCAACCACATTGCTGTGGGTCTGGAGTCACATATAGGCCAGACCAGGTAAGGACGGCAGATTTCCTTCCCTAAAGGACATTAGTGAACCAGCTGGGTTTTTACGACAATCCGATAGTTTCATGGTTTAAGTGTGCCTATTATACTTTAAAACTGACATTAAAAGTACAGAGAATTGTGCTCACTCAGAAGGTTTTAGTGATAAAAAATATTTTTTTAAATCTCAGCTCCTGTGTGTTGTGTGATTTATAATTCTTGCTTTGACTATTTCTCCTGAACAAGTTACATCAGATGTGATTATCCTGTTTAAATATAATTTAGCAGACTGGCCTTATTGGAAATGGCTATTGTTTAGTTATGAAGAATAGCACTGTTGGCCTTAATGAAAACTATTTCTGTTCCCTCATAAGAAATAGTAAAGTTGGCAAACACCAAGTCGGATGGTTTGACGCCAGCCCATATCGTGGGATCCAGAAAACATCTCTGTTTCCATGAGGATTGTCCAAATAAAGTTTATCTTTTTCATCTGGTATCCAGGTTTTAGACAAGGCAAATCTAAATAATCCTCAAAAATTGACGTCTTAAAGAACATTGTTGAAGTAAGAGGAATCAATCACCAGAGTATATATTAAATGAAGAAAAATTCCTTTTTTGAGCAGGATGAGTCATTTTGTGTTCTTTCCTGTTTATCTAACTTGCTGAAGGAATGCTGGTAACTGCAGAGATTGGTTTATGGCACCTAGCTGGTTGAAATAGGGCCTGCTAGTGATGAATTTGGACAGCTGGAATGGAAAGATCATTGTACAGTATCATGCCAAAGCATTAATAAGAAGCAGATGGAAGCAGTGTCCTGTAGTCCCACACCTGCTTGCCTTTATTGTTATATGATGCCTATCATTTGAGAAAATGAGTGCAGCAAAAGATTTTGGGATTCTACCAAAAGTAAAATATATTAGCAGGAAAACACAGTGTGTGACCTCAGCACAGGTTCAGTACAACCGATAAGCTTTTCACTCCAGAATGTATTGTTTTAATTGCTCCTGTGGGGCAGGTTGGAGCAGTGTGTTTTCTTATGCACTTTTACAAAAAAAGATTTTGCCTTGAGCTCTGCTTCATTTAACTTCTCATTTGAACTCTGCAGTGTTGAGCTGCAGCAGACCATTGATAGCACTGACCGTGCAGAGTATCTATAGAGCAAGTGAGCTAATGTGGCTGGTGTTGCCTAATTACACTGGAAACTTCATTCCCTGGATACTTGTGGACTGAATCAGAGGGGACTCCAGGTATAACTATAACCTTCAGAGCTTAGATTTGACTCTGAAGCAAATCTGCAATCTTTCATTTTTTGAGTATTTTCACAGACGGGACTTTTTCCTATAGAGTTCAAACCTTTCAGTATTTACTCGCAATGCTTCTCAAGTATATATATGAAGACCTAGAACTGAAGAACCTGTGTGAGGCATGAAGCTTTTTGGTGAATTGAAGTATATAGAGGAGTTTGTCCACATTCCAGTGCCATTAACCATTTGAGTACATTCAAAACACTCGGGTCTTTTCTTTCTTGCAACATCTGCAAATGCAGTTCTGTAAATTTCTACTGCTGCAGATCATTATATAAAACAATGGAAATGGCAGAATATACTTCAAGGATCAGACTAGAATTACATTGTGGAATGCAGAAAAAACAAATATTGAAATTTATGTAACAAATTCTGCCCATTTGATAATGACAACGGTAATGGAAATTCATTTAATTTTAAAATAAATTCGTTGGATAATTAATTAAAAATGGTCCAGAATGATCGTTCCAAAGTTGAAAAGGGCATTCAAAACTTGGATATACTCCATGGGTTGAACTGCTTGAGTTCACACTATTTGTGATTCACAACAAGCAGGGATGAAGAGAGTTTTACCAAGCGTGGACACATCTTTTTGGAACATCGCTCCTTCCCTGAAGTGGGAGAATTGTCAAAAGATGGTAGAAAAGATCAAGAAACAAAACAATTGTGATCTTAAAATCAACATAGAATCATAAAGAAAGAAAAGAAAGACTTGCATTTATATAGCGCCTTTCACGACCACTGGATGTCTCAAAGTGCTTTACAGCCAATGAAGTACTTTTGAAGTGGAGTCACTGTTGTAATGTGGGAAACGCAGCAGCCAATTTGCTCTCAGCAAGCTCCCGCAAACAGCAATGTGATAATGACCAGATAATCTGTTTTGGTTATGTTGATTGAGGGAGAAGTATTGGCCAGGACACCGGGGATAACTCCCCTGCTCTTCTTCGAAATAGTGCCGCGGGATTTTTTACGTCCACCCGAGAGAGCAGACGGGGCCTCGGTTTAACGTCTCATCTGAAAGACGGCACCTCCAACAGTGATGTCAGTTAGCAATGGACTGGAGTGTCAGCCTAACTTTATGTGCTCAAGTCCCTGGAGTGGGACTTGAACCCACAACCTTCTGACTCAGAGGCGAGTGTGCTACCCACTGAGCCACGGCTGACACTATTAGAATCATAGAATGGTTACTGCACAGAAGGAGGCCATTCGGCCCATCGAGCCCATGCCAGCTCTCTGCAAGAGCACTTCAGCTAGTCCCACTCCCCGCCCTTTACCCGTAACCCTGCAAATTTTTCCTTCAGGTACTTATCCAATTCCCTTTTGAAAGCCACGATTGAGTCTGCCTCCACCACCCTTTCAGGCAGTGCATTCCAGATCCTAACCACTTGCTGCGTAAAAAAGTTTTTCCTCATGTCGCCTTTGTTTTTTTTGCCAATCACCTTAAATCTGTGTCCTCTGGTTCTCGACCCTTCCACCAATGGGAACAGTTTCTCTCTATCTACTCTGTCTAGATCCCTCATAATTTTGAACACCTCCATCAAATCTCCTCTCAACCTTCTCTGCTCTAAGGAGAACAACCCCAGCTTCTCTTGTCTATCCACATAACTAAAGTCCCTCATCCCTGGAATCATTCTCGTAAATCTTTTCTGCACCCTCTCTAAGGCCTTCACATCCTTCCTACAGTGCAGTGCCCAGAATTGGACACAATACTCCAGTTAAGGCTGAACATAAAACATAATTTTATGTTTTTTATATTCACGTAACAAAACAAATGAGCTATCCTTAAAGTCAATTAATTGTGCATTTGAAAGAAAAAGTTCCATTTATGTAACACTATGGGCTGGATTTTGATACTGGGGCGGGTTGGGGTCGTGTCATCCACTTTTCGTGTTATCCATCCGACTGCAATTGGATGTGGGAGATTGTTGCGATTTTCACCTAATTGGGCAATTGAGTTCCAGCATGTGGGAACCCATGAACCAATTAGTGTTTTCAGTCTGAAAGTCACCTCTGATGATGTCATCATTGCTGCTGCATTGAAGGTCTTCAGAGACTGCCTGGCCTTTGCTGTGAGAGGACCTGGATGCAAAATGAGCAGCAGCAGCCGCAGCCCAGAGAGAGAGAGAGAGAGCCTTCCCTTTGCTGTGAGAGGACCTGAAGGCAGAATGAGCAGCAGCAGCCCTTGGACCTGCAGCTCATAGTCAGCTTTCCAAATGTGCTCCCGCCAGGTTTCACAATCGTGGTTCAGAACAGGCGTGCTTCACGTAGAACAAGGGTTAAAATCACAAAGGCCTTTCAAAATGGCATTATAGAGCCAATTTAGTGCCTGTTAAGGGCCTTAACAGCCTATCCCGCCTCTTAAAGGAGGGATGGAGTCGGGACCAGCAGACACGATTTGATGAAAATTGCATGGAGGCGGACTTGTGCCCGCCCGCCAGTTTTCGCAATTTTAACCCCTCACACGCCTCCAAACCCGCCTCCACGGGTCAATGAAAATCCAGCCCTATGTCTCAGAAGCTTCTCAGAGCACTTGATATACAATAATGTCCAGTAATTATAGCAGTGATTAGAGCAGCAATTTGCAGACAGCAAGATCCCACAAACAGAAATGAGCCAGTTAATCTGTTTTTGGTGGTACTGGTTGAGGAAGAAATATAAGCCTCTTCATCTTCAAATATTGCCACACTTTCTGCGAAGTAACGCCAGTGGAGCAGGAGCAGCTCCAAGGAATTTCCTGACCGTTATAATTTATAGTCATTTTATTCAGGAAATTATTTTTTACCTTTTATATATGCAGGAAGAATGGGTGAAATTATCAGACAGATGATTTAATATCTGTGACTTTGGTTTTCTGAGAAAATGTTTATTTTCTAACAGTATAGTTATTTGATGATTGTCGTGTGGCCAACTTAATAAAATCACATCGTTGGGAAATAAAAATTATTCATAACTATGCTCAGCTGATTCCTGTGGCAAATTGAGGCAGAGAATGAGACCATAGGGGTAGCTAACAAATGCAGTAACACAAACCCATTAGAACTGACCAGATGTGTACTGGAAAGTCAAAGTATTCTATCCCCCCTGTGACACTTGGTGGAGGCCTGCAGCTTCCTTATATTCTATGGGCTCCAGGTGCAGGATTTTGAGAGCTTTCTCCTCGTTATTGGGGCTTTCTCTGGTATGCTGTTGTTCCTGTCGGTTCTGTGGAGTCTTGCTTAACACACTAATACAAAATGTTGAGATGTTGATGTTTGAAGAGCCCCAAACCTTAGCAATCAATTGCCTACCCTGCATCCGAACGTGTGTGTGAGCCATTGAACATACAACATGCACCTATCTTTTGTTGGAAGCTCACTTTATGGACACAACTTCAAAGATTTCCCTGCAACCATATTTGCATATCTCAGTGCCTCCTACAAAGTCTGCCCTGCAGCAATATGATCATGTATGTGAACATGTAAAAGAGCTGAAAGGTTATTTGATTGTTTTTCATGCCAACCAGGTTGAGAGTAAATTCTTTGTGGTATGCATACCATCACAAATATTTTAGCAAGGCAAATGCTGGGTACTCTTATCTTGACAATCTTCGTAAGGCTGCCTAACTTCTAACCCATTTACTCCCAGTCTTTTCCACCAGCTCCTCCCACACACTACAAAGAAGCTGTTTGGTGAGGACTGTGCCATTCTGCCCCAAAGAGGGCAACTGTCACTTCCTGCACTCACTGCAGATGTGGAGTATCTGAAAACGGGGCCATGCGATTTATTCTTCTGATGCTTATTTATTCTATGTTCCGCAAGCAACTAAAAGATTTATTTGACAAAAAATGCTGCCGTGCAAAACCTATCGGGGGAAAAATTCGGTTGGTTTGCGCCTCCAGTTAGCACCCTAAGAGGGCGCTAATGGGGCGCAAAGCAACTAGCACTCAGGTACGGCGATGTTTGCGCCGCTCACGAAATTAACCAGACATTTTGCAGCGGCGCTAAACACTACCGCCACGATCTCCTGTGCCCGCAGATCATGACGTCAGTCGAACGTGCAACGCCCCGGTAGTGCCCTGGACCGGATATTGAGTGGCGCCCCCTGCCTTTCCACCTGCCGCTAGCAACGACAGGTAGAGGGGAATGTTTTGCAGTCGAGAAGGGACTGGGGGAGCGCTATTTAAAGGCGGCCGCTTCCTGCCTTTTTTTGTCTGCGACATTTTTGCACCACGCATTCTGAGAGAGAGAGAGAGAGACTTCTGGAGAGATTCAACACTGTGTGAAGGAGTTTTGGGTACTGAGCAGTACTTTGCAGGTTCATTTTGATTTGACCTTCCTTACATCGATTTAGAAGAGATTATGGGGGCTGCACTCTGAGCTCTTTCCCTGGGCCTCTCCATTGTTCTTTCCAGCAGAATTAATGTACAGGTCTCTCCAGGCCGAGATTCAAGGCTGCAATGAGCAGGGTGTGGCTGGAGAGCAACATCGACCCTACCCTTTAAGAACTGGTCGGCACCAGTGTGTTTGTCTTCCATTGCTAACTGACATCACATGTGCTTTGCCAGCGCTCTGAGGTAGCGCCTCGCTCCTCGGCTTAAGAGAAGTGTGTAGCACCTGATTTAGCGCTCAAATCACCTCCAGGGGCGATAGAAGCCAAGTTTGTAGTCGGAGGCGATAATTAGCAGCAGGCGCTAAACTTTGCGCCCGGCCGATAATTGCGCCCCAAACGGGGCGATACCGAATTTCTCCCCCATTGTGTTTTTAATTAGTAGTGCAGGAAATCTCCATCCCTGCAATCTGTGACTCCCTGTGCCAGGCCCAATCTAGCGAGTAGGTTCACAGGTCGTACTTAAATGCAAAATGCACGTGTTCAGCTTATGAAAAGTCAGTAAGCCTATTGCTCACTGTGAGGCAGTTGTGTTGACTCTATGCCGGGATTGAAAATTATCCTTTCACAGTGAATCACTTTGACACTGGACATATTTGCAAAAGGAAGAGCTCTAGTGATCTTCAACATATCATTCCCCTTTGGACACTCACACCCACAAGTTCTGCTAAAATATTTTTCAGTCAGATGCACTTTGTTTAAATGGCCTGTCTCCTTGAGTGTTTAAAATAGGTTGAAATAGTCACCTTCCTTTTAAGTTTGTGCATCTGGGAAACCCACAACTGCTGCTGGTGTGGTGACAAGCACAATCAACACCAAGCAACAGTCAGTAATTCATTGCATACATTACATGGCCTGTTTACTGCCCCATACAACTAACATATCTTTCTGTGGCAGGGAGAGGTGGAGTGATTGAACATTGTATGACAGTAATCATCTAGATTTATTCATTGGTCTAAAAGGAAAATATAATTTTTATTCTGCCTGATCTCCCAAAATGTTTGTGATGTCTTAGCATGTTTTTAGTCTTTTAGTTGCACAAAGGGTACACGGTGTAATCTTGCAAGAATGTGTTTTAACTTACGATTTTATGACACCAACTATTGCAGTATTTTTTCCTAAACATTACCTATTATCTTAAATATTTAAAGCTTTTACCTCCCAGACCTGTTCTTTGTTGAATTGCTTGCTAAAAGAAACTTACCCAGACAGCTGCAGTTAACACAATTGTTAGAGCCGCACATTTCACAGTCACGATTATTCATAAATGACTAAGTTTTAGCAAGTGGGCTTTTGCTTGCCGGCTCCTTACAGCCAGTAGTAGCTTCCTATAGAGAGGTTAGAGATACAGCTTTTGTTCTGGGCCCTGATAAAATGTGTAATTATGATACCAAGATATCATTTCGTGAATTAAAAATCAGACTTTGCATATTAATATGAAGAAAAATTTCCAACATTATGGGGGGTGAAATTGACCTTTGCCAGTAGCGTGAAACAGGCTCATAGTGAATCGGCAGCCCATTTTAAACTGCGCTCGATTTTCTTTTCCATACTCTGTCTGAAACCTTCAAGGAGAGAAAACAGACCAGATAGCTTCTGTTGAAAGTCAGAAAATCAAAGGGTCACTAGATAAGAAAATTGGTTGCATCATTGTTCAGCACAAAAGTCACATAATATATTTTCTACTACTCAAAGAACGAGCTAATCGTAGTACCTACTGTAGAAACACATCTTGATTTCTGCTACTACTCATTTGTTCTTTTGCTGTTCAATTTGTGTGGCAACAATAGCAATCTAGTGCCTTTAAAGCCGAAAGCCCTGAAATTCCTGGGTTACGTAAGTTGCCAATAATGCCTTTACAGAGCCAGTAATTTCTGATCGGGCTGGGATTCTGGTGGAAAAGTGCCCCGGCAAAATTTCTGTTCAGTTTTAGGGTGCACTGAGGAAGCGTCGTCCACACTCCCAGTGGCAGCCATATATAGATGGCAGATTATGACAGGATGACATCACCAGTCCTAAATGCTAAGTTCTCGTTTCCCATCTGCCCTTGAGAATGTGAACCCCTGTTTAAAAGGCACAGTTTGTCATGACCCATTCAGCAAGGTGGAGTACTTGCTTGAGGAACACTGCTCACTGAGATTGATTGAGGAGACCTGTGGCCATATCTTGAGACTCACTGCGAGTATTGCAAAAAATGTTCACTCTTATATTTAGGAAGCCTTTCCCTATGTCCTGCATTACCCTTAGAAAGCGTTCTATTTTGAGACAATTACTGAGCTCGGATCTGAGGGTTACCCATTGGGCCTCCCAGTGGCAATCCCACTTTACATGACCTAAATGCGAGAGGAAGAGAACAACAAGAGGCTGTAATGGAAGCCAGATTAATCAGGCAGCACTAGAGGAGAATCAGACCATCCCAGCACTACCCATCCAGGAGGATGGATAGGCCCAGAGGCACTTTCCAAAAACTTTCCCAGGAGCCCTGTCACAGGAGACTGCACTTCAGTCCTGAAGCTTTGGGGGAGTTCTGTGCATTGTTGCAGCCAGATCTGCAACCAAAATCCACAGCACATACAGCTTTGACTCTGGCAGAAAAATTTACTACAGCTCTCAGTTTTTATGCTGCAGGCTTATTCCAGGGAGCCACATGGGATAAGTGCATGTTATTGTTGCCGCACAGATTTAACAGCAAAAGAACAAATGAATAGTAGCAGTAACGCAAGATGTATTTTTACAGGAGGTATTAAGCTTAGCTCGTTCTTTCAATAAGAGAAAATATAAATAGTTTGTAACTTTTGTGCTATACAATGCCTTCTTTGCCAGGGCAGCCTAATTTATACAATTTGATGGTGGTCCCAGACAGATTTAGGGAAGGAAATCTGCTGTCCTTACCTGGTCTGGCCTATATGTGACTCCAGACCCACAGCAATGTGGTTGACTCTTAACTGCCCTCTGAAATGGCCTAGCAAGTCACTCAGTTGTAACTAACCGCTAAGAAACATAAGAATGAAACCAGACGAACCACCCGGCATCGGCCTCGGCACCAGCTACGGACACGGCAACAGCACACCCAGCCCAGTCGACCCTGCAAAGTCCTCCTCACCAACATCTGGGGACTTGTGCCAAAATTGGGAGAGTAGTCCCACAGACTAGTCAAGCAACAGCCTGACATAGTCATACTCACAGAATCATACCTTTCAGCCAATGTCCCAAACTCCTCTATCACCATCCCACCGGCAGGACAGACCCACCAGGGGTGGCGGCACAGTGGTATACAGTCGGGAAGGAGTGGCCCTGGGAGTCCTCAACATTGACTCCGGACCCCGTGAAGTCTCATGGCTTCAGGTCAAGCATGGGCAAGGAAACCTCCTGCTGATTACCACCTACCGCCCTCCCTCAGCTGATGAATCAGTGCTCCTCCATGTTGAACACCACTTGGAAGAAGCACTGAGAGTAGCAAGGGCACAGAATGTACTCTGGGTGGGGGACTTCAATGTCCATTACCAAGAGTGGCTCGGTAGCACCACTACTGACTGAGCTGGCCGAGTCCTGAAGGACATAACTGTCAGTCTGGGCCTGCGACAGGTGGTGAGCAAACCAACACGAGGGAAAAACCTACTTGACCTCGTCCTCACCAATCTGTCACAGATGCATCTGTCCATGACAGCATTGGCAGCAGTGACCACTGCACAGTCATTGTGGAGACGAAGTCCTGTCTTCACACTGAGGACACCCTCCCTTGTGTTGTGTGGCACTACCACCATGCTAAATGGGATAGATTCAGAACAGATCTAGCAGCTCAAAACTGGGCATCCATGAGGCGCTGTGGGCCATCAGCAGCAGCAGAATTGTATTCCACCACAATCTGTAACCTCATGGCCTGGCATATCCCTCACTCTACCATTACCACCAAGCCAGGGGACCAACCCTGGTTCAATTAGTTGTGTAGAAGAGCATGCCAGGAGCAGCACCAGGCGTACCTAAAAATCAGGTGCCAACCTGGGGAAGCTGCAACACAGGACTACATTCATGCTAAAAAGAGGAAGCAGCATACTATAGACAGGGCTAAGCGATCCCACAATCAACGGATCAGATCAAAGCTCTGCAGTCCTGCCACATCCAGTCGTGAATGGTGGTGGACCATTAAACAACTAACGGGAGGAGGAGATTCCATGAATATCCCCATCCTCAATGATGGTGGAGCCCAGCACGTGAGTGCAAAAGACAAGGCTGAAGCGTTTGCAACTATCTTCAGCCAGAAGTGCTGAGTGGATGATCCATATCGGCCTACTCCTGAGGTCCCCACCATCACAGAAGCCAGTCTTCAGCTCATTCGATTCACTCCACATGATATTAAGAAACGGCTGAGCGCGCTGGATACAGCAAAGGCTATGGGCCCCGACAACACCCCAGCTATCATGCTGAAGACTTGTGCTCCAGAACTAGCCGCGCCTCTAGCCAAGTTGTTCCAGTACAGCTACAACACAGGCATCTATCCGACAATGTGGAAAACTGCCCAAGTATGTACTGTCCACAAAAAGCAGGACAAATCCAACCCAGCCAATTACCGCCCCATCAGTCTACTCTCAATCATCAGCAAAGTGATGGAAGGTGTCATCAACAGTGCTATCAAGCAGCACTTACTCACCAATAACCTGCTCACTGATGCCCAGTTCGGGTTCCTCCAAGACCACTCGGCTCCCGACCTCATTACAGCCTTGGTCCAAACATGGACAAATGAGCTGAATTCCAGAGGTGAGGTGAGATTGACTGCCCTTGACATCAAGGCAGCATTTGACTGAGTGTGGCATGAAGGAACCCTAGTAAAACTGAAGTCAATGGGAATTGGTGGGAAAACGCTCTACTGGCTGGAGTTATACCTAGCACAAAGGAAGATGGTTGTGGTGGTTGAAGGTCAATCATCACAGCCTGAGGACATCGCTGCAGGAGTTCCTCAGGGCAGTGTCCTAGGCCCAACCATCTTCAGCTGCTTCATCAATGACCTTCCCTCCAACATAAGGTCAGAAATGGGGATGTTTGCTGATGACTGCACAGTGTTCAGTGCCATTCACAACTCCTAAGATAATGAAGCAGTCCATGCCCACATGCAATAAAACCTGGACGACATTCAGGCTTGGGCTGATAAGTGGCAGGTAACATTCGCGCCACACAAGTGCCAGGCAATGACTATCTCCAACAAGCGAGAGTCTAACCACCTCCCTTTGTCATTCAACGGCATTACCATCACCGAATCCCCCACCATCAACATCCTGGGGGTCACCATTGACCAGAAACTTAACTGGACCAGCCACATAAATACTGTGGCAACAAGAGCAGGTCAGAGGCTAGGTATTCTGCGGTGAGTGTCTCACCTCCTGACTCCCCAAAGCCTTACTACCATCTACAAGGCACAAGTAAGGAGTTTAATGGAATACTCTCCACTTGCCTGGATGAGTGCAGCTCCAACAAGACTCAAGAAGCTCGACACCATCCAGGATAAAGCAGCCCGCTTGATTGGCACCCCATCCACCACCTTAAACATTCACTCCCTCCACCACCGGCATACCGTGGCTGCAGTGTTTACCATCTACAAGATGCACTGCAGCAACTCGCCAAGGCTTCTTCGGCAGCACCTGCCAAACCCGCGACCTCTACCACCTAGAAGGACAAGAGCAGCAGGTGCATGAGAACACCACCACCTCCAAGTTCCCCTCCAAGTCACACACCATCCTGACATAGAAATATATTGTCGATCCTTCATCGTCGCTGGGTCAAAATCCTGGAACTCCCTACCTAACAGCACTGTGGGAGTACCTTCACCACATGGACTGCAGCGGTTCAAGAAGGCAGCTCACCAACACCTTCTGAAGGGCAATTAGGGATGGGCAATAAATGCTGACCTTGCCAGCGACGCCCACATCCCATAAATGAATATTATAAAAAAGATGACTGAGAGGGCCATCAAATTCGGCAGAATTTCCGGATTTTTCAGCATTGTGGGAGCTATTGTGTGGCATTGCATGGTACAAATGTAACCCTTCATATCTATATGAATAATAAAAGATTCCATTCTCTAAATGTCCAGCTAGTTTGCGATGACAGGCACAAATAATTGCACAGGAATTCACAACATGCTGGGAGCAGTCATAATGCTTTTATACTACATCAGTTTTGTGTCTGAGTTCTATTTCAACAGCAGGGGAAAGGGCCAGGATGATTGCTGGGTGGCAAGACATACCCACTACTTTTATGGCTCATGACTCCTCTTCATACGACCACCAGTGCTGCAGAGAAGTGTTACAATGGAGAACTTTTGAAGGCAAGAATAAGAATTTAGCAGCTATTGGGATGTTCCAAGTAAGGTTCTAGGCTCTGGATAGGTTTGGGGATGCCTTGCAGTATTCATTCAGCACCAACTCGCAAATTGTGTGCTTCACAGCTTTGTAGTCAGGAAAGGGCTGATGTTCGATGTCCTGAAGGATGCCAAAGAACCTGATGATGATACTGCTGATGCTGTAGATCAGCCTATGAAGAACAGGAATCAGCGGTTGTGCCAACGGCTGCTAGACAGCTGATTCCCCATTGTTATACAAGTGAACCGAACCCCAAGTAGTCCTTACATCAAATATCGCAGTGATTTATTACAAGTATTTACAAACATATTGTTTGGTTCTGTCACGTGCACACCCCATGTGACCAAATGTTATTCTGCTGCCTTACAAAGTCAAGGAGAATCCTTTAAGTATATCCAGAGGTAAAGTGCACAGTGGTCTGTGAAATTAGCAACCTTGGCGTTAAATATAGTAAAATAAAACATCAACATTAAAACAAAAGCAAAATACTGTAGATGCTGGAAATCTGAAATAAAAACAGAAAATGCTGGAAATACTCAGCTATACGTAAGCTCAAAGGAACAGCTTTCGATTAGGCACTTTACAGCCTTCCGGACTCAACATTGAGTTCAACAATTTCAGATCATAACCTCTGACCCCATTTTTTTGGATGGCAGCTGTTGATGATTCTGCTATTCCCATTTACAACTCTTGTTCCTTTACTTGTCCTATTACCGTCATCCCTTTTGTCTTTTAATCTCTCCTGCCTTCCACCCTATCACAGACCTTCCCTGTTGTTCTTTCCTCCCCTCCCCCCCTTTCCCTGGCCCTGCACTTGCTTAAAACCTGTTACATCTCTAACTTTTTTCAGTACTGATGAAAGGTCATCGACCTGAAACGTTAACTCTGTTTCTCTCTCCACAGATGCTGCCTGACCTGCTGAGTACTTCCAGCATTTTCTGTTTTTACATCAACATTAAATATCTTTTCTGACGAATTGTTACAAGAGTCTGCAATTATAATGGCAGGGTTTATGGCATTCAAGTTATTTAAGCCTGAAAGAAAATACGGTTAGTTAACAGTTTGCTTTTTCATAGTGCTTGTTCACATAGTGCATTACAAATCTAGTTGGACAGATTCATATTTTATGCACCCAAGAAGAACTTTGGCTGGCAGTTTCAGCAAGTAGAAAAAAAATGAGAACATCTATCCCTAGCACAGCATTTATTGTGTTATGTGTTCAAATGGAAATGACTGGATGAGGGAGAGCTACAGCAAAAGAGACTTTACTTATTCCAACCCTGGACTTATTGCTTCCCTGGACTAGCTGCCATCTCATTCTTGCCAGTGGAAAATACAATGGACGGTGAGTATCAGCCATCAAAAGTAAAATCCACCTCTTTAACATTTCTAATGCAGCCTTATTGTAATAATTCCAGATCAAACAGTTACTGTAGTATAAAAAACTGATAATTCCACATTTCATCTAAACATGCTATGATTATTTTTGCGAATTGTATATAATAGGTATAGAAACCACCAATAAATGTATACAACACTCAGAACTTGTGTTTGTTTTGGGAAAAGGACATGGGGAGAAATTCATTATAGCCCCGTTTGGGGCACTAACTTTTAAAAGTTGAGAAAATTAGTGGCAGGCGCTAATGTTTCTAAACTTTAAAAAAATTTGGTTTTGCACTCCAGGAAGGAAGTGGACGCTAAATCAAGCGCTCCACTTCCTTCTTGGAGCACAATCAACAGCAGACGGGGCGGAGACTTCAGCAGCGCTGCACACTGGGCCGTGCAGCGATGTCGCGTTCAAAGGCTCCTTCCCTCCCTTAAAGGGAAGGGCCATCACTGCAGGCTCTGCAATATAAAGAGTACCTACCTGGGCCACCAAGGCAGCTGCGATCCTGCGCGATCAGCCCGGCACTCAAGCAGAGTGCTGGGTTGATCGATCGCGGGCAGGAACACACGGAAAAAAGCGGAACAAGAAAGGTAAGTTTTTTTTACTTACCTCGGCCACCTCGCCTTTAATCATCACCCCCGAAGCAGCCGGCCGCCCGATGCACGCCTCCTGCAGCTGTCGGTGTTTTCGACCGGCGCTGCTGCAGGGGGCGGAAGTCAATTTCGGGTCCAGGGCGCCATGGTCTCCGGGCGCAATGCTGTAGCGCTGCTGCAAAACTCCCGCCGAATATGGCGAGAGTTGATGTCAGCGCCACGCCCGGCCACAAAACCATTTGCGCCCTGTTAGCATCCCCCGGGGGCACTAACGGGAGATGCAAAGACACCCAATTTCGCTCCCATCGGATCCGTACCGAAGGACAGGGAAGGGGAGGAGGAGGTGGAGAAACAATATATTTTGACAAATCTTCAGGTGCCCAGGCCAAGTCTGAGGCCTGAACCCATGGTGGAGTGGCACTTCCAAAGGCCAGTATGCTTCCTCCCACTCAATGTACCACCTATCACCAGATCCCAGACGAGGGATGAGGAAACTCATGGCCTGGGAATCCTCACTCCCCAGCCACACCCTTTCGATGGGTGGAGGGGACCTTATTATGAACAGTTAGAGGTTCAACACTAAACAAGTCCCTGCGAAAACTGGCCGTGAAGACTGGGACCTGGTGTATTCTATTACCTCGGCCTTCCACTGTATTCCCACCTGAGTTATGGTGCGAATCCATCGGAAGGCCCATGGAAACTTGGGGCTGTAAGAACATAAGAAATAGGAGCAGGAGTAAGCCATTTGACCCCTCGAGCCTGTTCCTCATGGCTGATCTTCTAATCAACTCCACCTTCCTGCACTATCCCCATATCCCTTGTTTCCCTTAATATCCAAAAATCTATCGATCTCTGTCTTGAATATACTCAACGACTGAGCCTCCACAGCCCTCTGGGGTAGAGAATTCCAAAGATTCACCACCCTCTGAGTGAAGAAGTTTCTCCTCATCTCAGTCCTAAATGGCCGATCCCTTATTCTAAGACTGTGACCCCTGGTTCAAGACTCCCCAGCCAGGGGAAACATCAGCCGTGATTTTGCCGGCACTCAGAGGGCGGGTTTGGAGGCGGGTCAGTAGTGAAAATCTAAATGATTGACGGCGGGTTGCGAACCCACCGCCATCCCACCTCCACCCAACTTTACAAAGTGTCAGGACTGCGAGTCCCGATCAGACCTGACACCAAGGGGCGGGAGAGCCTCTTAAGGCAGTTAACAGCTTGTTAACTGCCTACATAATCCGATTTTAAGAGGATCTTCCCATTTTACTACATTTTCAGTGTGTTGCACGTCGTGTGACAAACACGCCAGCTGATTGCGCCGGGTTCAGCAACTACCTGAATTCTTGACAGCTGCTCCTGCAGCATAAAAGCTGACCTGTAACATGGCTGACTTTCAGATGCCCGAACTTTGTGTTTTGAGGTTTTGGAACACATTTTGCAGGTCTATTGAGCTTGTAAGTGTTTAAGCTGAGATCAATATGCACTGTGACCTCCTTGGAAAACCGTCTACCCACATTGACTGAGTGCTTATAACATCTCTTCCTCAACTGAGATATATACCAGCGGAATGGGAACCATTTATACCTTCTCATTCTGGTCCTCAGAATCGGAGGAAGAGCAGCTGCAGCAGCAGCAGAACCAGGCACAACAGCAGCAGCAACAACAGGAGTGGCAACCTCCTCCTCAGCCACCTGATGCTGCACAGGGCAGAGGGCATCAGCACAGGGCTGCACCTCGCCGCAGGAGATACCCCCAACACAGGGTTTACAGGCCGAGGATGAGCTTGCTCAACATGACTGAGCAGCAGTGCCAAAGGAGGCTGAGACTTTTGCGAGAGGTAGTCGCTGACATCTGCGCAATGCTGCACCAACACCTGGAGCCCAGAGAGGCGGGTGGACACTCCTTACCAGTGGCTGTCAAAGTGCGATGACTCGTTCATCCTGCGGCAGTCTACTGTGCCTCAGCTGTTCAATCCGCAACCCAACTTTCCGGATGGTTACTTGGAGACAAGAGCAATCCCCTGAAAACGTGGCTAATGACACCGATGAGGAGACCATCAAACAAAGCTGAGGAGCGGTACAATGTGAGCCACATTTCCACCAGAAGCATCATAGAGCAAACCATCAGCTTGCTCAAAATGCGATTCAGATGCCTCGACAGATCTGGTGGAGCCCTACAATACGCACCAGCCAGGGTCTCCAGAATCATCGTGGTCTGCTATGCCCTGCACAACATCGCACAGCAGCGTGGCTTACCACTGCCTGAGGAACAAGTGGCTCAATGCACAGCCTCCTCGGAAGAGGAGGAGGAGGCGGCAGATGAGGTAGACCTTGCGGAGGCAGATGTGCCAACTCCACCAGCATGTGACCACATTGCTGGCCGTGAGGCAAGGGATACACGAATCCATGCCAGATTCACGTAAGTTTACGCATCAAGCACATGTGGCTGGTACATGGAAATGAGTGTCTGACCAACCTTCTTAACACACCATACAGCATCTGTACAATAAACTATCACTCTCACTACCATCATTACAGATGAAAGGCGCCCTGACCCCTCACTGTGCAACTTCCATTTCTGAGCACACATAGGCCAACTCTTTGAAGCTTTGCCATCGCATTTCTTTAATACAATTGAAATAATGATGAGAAACGTAACTTTGTAGGAGATCAAAACATCCAAGCGACTACCCTTGTGACTATTTGTGTGTTAACTTTCTCTTACGCGTGCTTCTACGTGGTGCTTCCCCTGTGGCTTCAGCAGATGTAGAGACACCTTGCTCACTTCTATGCTGCGCCTTTGGCGGGCGTCCTCTGGGTTTGGAAGCCTGGGAGGGCTCCACAAAAGTCTGCTCCTCCTGCGGCTATGCAGGAGCTGAGACGGCCATCTCAGTTGGGTGAGGAATCTGGGGCTCTGACCGAGGGCTCCACAGTGGCATGGGAGAGTGAGCGCTTGGAGAGGAGCCCACACTTCCTTGTTGTCGACCAGCAACATCCCTCTCATGGGTCACCTGCACTTCACTGCTAGCAAGTAGCTGGAGAGCACCTTGCTGCACATCAGTGGGGCCATGAGGACTCGTCTCTGTACTGACAGTCCTCATAACGGGGATGTTCATGTACCTCTGGTTCCTCTCCTCAATAGATGCCCATCTGTCCTCCATAGCAGACCATCTATTTAGAAGAGTCACCATATTCATTTGAGTCTGGCGATTTATGTCCTCCATGGAGGTTGCAATCCTTTCCATGGCGGCACCTACATTCGCCATTGCATGCACTGTGGCTTTGCTCATGTTTGAGATGGACTCTTCCATTCTCTGCACACTCGTAGTTACAGTGGTTGCAAACCCTGTCAGAGACTCCTGCACTTGTTCCTGAAGTTCCAGCACTGCTCTCTTTCTGGATGGCCCCAGAGGCACAGCGTCCACATGCAGCTGAGCAGAGCTAGGAGTGCCCTGCGGCCTCTGACGAGGACTCTCCTCTGCTGTCCCTGTCTCCACCATCTGCAGATGCTCACTTATAGAGTCATAGAGTCATAGAGCACAGAAAGAGGCCCTTCGGCCCATCGTGTCTGCGCCGGCCATCAAGCCCTATCTATTCTAATCTCATTTTCCAGCACTTGGTCCGTAGCCTTGTATGCTATGGCGTTTCAAGTGCTCATCTAAATGCTTATTGAATGTTGTGAGGGTTCCTGCCTCTACCACCCTTTCAGGCAGTGAGTTCCAGATTCCAACCACCCTCTGGGTGAAAAAGTTTTTCTTCAAATCCCCTCTAAACCTCCTGCCCCTTACCTTGAAACTATGCCCCCTGGTTATTGACCCCTCTACTAAGGGGAAAAGTTCCTTTCTATCTACCCTATCTATGCCCCTCATAATTTTGTACACCTTAATCAGGTCCCCCCTCAGCCTTCTCTACTCTAAGGAAAACAACCCCAGCCTGTCCAGTCTCTCTTCATAGCTGAAGTGCTCCAGCCCAGGTAACATCCTGGTGAATCTCCTCTGCACCCTCTCCAATGCAATCACATCCTTCCTATAGTGTGGCGACCAGAACTGCACACAGTATTCCAGCTGTGGCCTAACTAGCGTTTTGTACAGCTCCATCATAACCTCCCTGCTCTTATATTCTATGCCTCGGCTAATGAAGGCAAGTATCCCATATGCCTTTTTAACCACCTTATCTACCTGTCCTGCTGCCTTCAGGGATCTATGTACATGCACACCAAGGTCCCTCTGATCCTTTGTCCTTCCTAGGGTCCTACCATTCATTGTGTATTCCCTTGCCTTGTTAGTCCTCCCAAAATGCATCACCTCACACTTTTCAGGGTTAAATTCCATTTGCCACTGCTCCAACCATCTAACCAACCCATCTATATCGTCCTGTAGCCTGAGGCTTCCCTCCTCGCTATTTACCACTCCACCAATTTTCGTGTCATCTGCGAACTTACTGATCATACCTCCTACATTCATATCTAAATCATTAATGTACACTACAAATAGCAAAGGACCCAGCACCAATCCCTGCGGTACACCACTGGACACAAGCTTCCAGGCACAAAAACAACCTTCGACCATCACCCTCTGCCTCCTGCCACTAAGCCAATTTTGGATCCAATGTGCCAAATTGTCCTGGATCCCATGGGCTCTTACCTTCTTGACCAGTCTCCCATGTGGGACTTTGTCAAAAGCCTTACTGAAGTCCATGTAGACTACATCAACTGCACTACCCTCATCCACACACCTAGTCACCCCCTCGAAAAATTCAATCAAATTGGTTAGACATGATCCCCCCCTGACAAAGCCATGCTGACTATCCTTGATTAATCCTTGCCTCGCCAAGTGGAGACTAATTCTGTCCCTCAGAATTTTTTCCAATAATTTCCCTACCACTGATGTTAGGCTCACTGGCCTGTAATTCCCTGGTTTATCCCTACTACCCTTCTTGAATAATGATACTACGTTAGCTGTTCTCCAGTCCTCTGGCACCTCCCCTGTGGCCAGAGAGGTTCTGAAAATTTGTGTCAGAGCCCCTGCAATCTCCTCCCTTGCCTCACACAGTAGCCTGGGATACATCTCGTCTGGGCCTGGGGATTTATCCACTTTTAAGCCCGCTAAAACCGCTAGTACCTCCTCCCTCTCAATACTAATTTGTTCATGTATATCACAATCCCCCTGCCTGATTTCTATGCCCACATCGTCCTTCTCCACAGTGAACACAGATGCAAAATATTCATTTAAAACCTCACCTACATCTTCTGGCTGTACACACAGATTGCCACTTTGGTCCCTAATGGGCCCTACTCTTTCCCTGGTTATCCTCTTGCCCTTAATATACTTATAAAACACCTTGGGATTTTCCTTTATTTTGCCCACCAGTGTTTTTCATGCCCCCTTCTTCGCTCTCCTAATTTCTTTTTTAAGTACCCCCCGGCACTTTCTATACTCCTCTCGGGCTTCCACTGTTTTTAGTCCTTTGTATCTACCAAAAGCCTCCCTTTTTTTCCTAATCCATTCTTGTATATCCCTTGACAACCAGGGTTCCCTGGGCTTGTTGGTCCCACCCTTGACCTTTACGGGAACATGTTGGCGTTGTACTCTCTCTATTTCCTTTCTGAAAGACTCCCACTGCTCTGATATGGATTTTCCTACAAGTAGCTGATCCCAGTCCACTTTGGCCAGATCCTGCCTTATCATATTAAAATCTGCCTTCCCCCAATTTAGAACATTTATTTCCGGTCCATCTTTGTCCTTTTCCATGACTACCTTAAATCTCACCGAATTATGGTCACTGTTACCAAAATGCTCTCCTACTGATACTTCTACCACTTGCCCGGCTACATTCCCTAGAATTAGGTCCAGTACTGCCCCCTCTCTTGTAGGACTTTCTACATGCTGGCTCAAAAAGCTCTCCTGGATGCACTTTAAGAATTCCGCACCCTCTAAGCCTTTCACACTCTGACTATCCCAGTTAATATTGGGGAAGTTGAAATCCCCTACTATTATTACCCTATTATTTCTACACAATCTCTGAGATTTGCCTACATATCTGTTCCTCTATCTCCCCCTGACTGTTTGGGGGCCTATAGTACACTCCCAGCAAAGTGCTTGCCCCCTTTTTGTTTTTAAGTTCCACCCATATGGCCTCATTAGAGGAACCTGCTAAGATATCATCCCTCCTTACAGCAGTGAGCTGTGATACACCAGGTGACAACACTAATCTATCTCGCGAATGACCCACCGAGGTGTGCGTCTCTGCGCTGGTGCTGGGTGCGCTGAATTCTGCTGACGCTGCTCCCTCAGAGACTGCAGCTTCCTCTGAGGAGTCTTCCAGCTTTTCCTCCTGGACAGTGGGGAGGGGGCTCTCGATGGTCCTGTGGGGGAGTAAAGGCATGAGTTAGACAAGTGATATTAACGTAGCAGACACATCCCATTGTGCAGATGATCAGAACTCAATCTGTATGAACATCAAATGCATTTTCAGTCACGCATGAAATCTAAATGAGAGGGTTGCAAATCTATTCTGTCACCAGCTTGCTCTACTGCTCCCGTCTCTCCGTCCCCCACTTCCAGCTCCTCTGCACCTCCGACGATGTCGATAGCAGCCTCCTCAGCGGTGGTTAAATGAGCCAAGGAAGGTGGCCCTCCTCCAGTCCTCCCCCTCTCCCTCTTATTGTGGGCTCTCTTTTCCTGCAATGAGGGACACAAGTGGAGTTTGAGCATGAATGTTGGAGTGAATGTAGAGAATCCATTGCATAGATGCTTAGAGGGAGACAAAGGTGGAGTGAGGTGCCAATACCAAGGGCCCTCCCTGTGCGTTGTTAGTTGTTGTCATTGCATAACAGTGATAGCGAGTGTGAGGGGTGCATATTAGAATGGTGGAGTGATTCTGTACATAGAGAGAAAGGGATGGTTAAGGGTGCAAGGGATGTAAGGGTAAAGTGGGATGTGCAGGCGTAGGTTGACAATGCAGAGTGCTGGTGATGAGAGGAGATGGGGAGCAGATTGAAGGTAAGTGTGATGTTATACTCACTTTTGCTGAGCGTAGCAGATCATTGAACCTTTTCCTGCATTGAACCCAGGTGCGTGCACACGAAGACCTGGCGCTAACTTCCTCAGCAATTTGCAGCCAGGCTGCCTTGGTTTGCTGAGGAGGCTTCCTCTGTCCATTGGAGGGAAACAGAACCTCCTGGTGCCCTCTTACTCCCTCCACAAGAGCATGGAGGGAGCCATCATCGAATCTTGGAGAAGTCTTGGCACTTGAAGCAGTCATCTCACTATCAGTAACACTGAGAAGCAGCAGAATGTGAATGAAACACCACAAGGCTGCATGGGCCCCTTAAATGCAGCTGAATCAAAGAAGTCAGCAGAGGCGAGCTGCAGACCCGAACCCACTGATTGGGCCGGGTAACACGTACGGTGGTCTTAATAAGCCCAGTTAAGGCAAAATAGTTATTTCAGTGCGGCTGAAACTGTCAGTGGGACCGGAACCCGCCGACCATCCAACCCGCCTCCTATGGCAAAATTGCGGCCTACCTCCCTGCATCTACCTTGACAAGCCCTGCAAGAATTTTGTAAGTTTCAATGAGATCACCTCTCATTCTCCTAAACTCTAGAAAATATAGGCCCAGTCTACTCAATCTCTCCTCATAGACAATCCCTCCATCCCAGGAATCAGTCTGGTGAGCCTTCATTGCACTCCCTCTGTGGCAAGTATATCCTTCCTTAGGTAAGGAGAGCAAAACTGTACACAGTACTCCAGGTATGGTCTCACCAGGGCCCTATATAATTGCAGTAAGATGTCTTTACTCTTATACTCAAATCCTCTTGTAATAAAGGCCAACATACCATTTGCTTTCCTAATTGCTTGTCGTACCTGCATGTTAACTTTCAGTGATTCGTGTACAAGGACACCCAGGTCCTTCTGAACACCAACATTTCCAATCTCTCACCATTTAAAAAATACTCTGCTTTTCTATTTTTCCTACCAAAGTGGATAACTTCACATTTCTCCACATTATATTCCATTTGCCATGTCTTGCCCACTCACTTAACTTGTCTATATCCCCTTGAAGCCTCTTTGCATCCTCCTCATAACATACATTCCCACCCAGCTTTGTATCATCAGCAAACTTGGATATATTACATTTGGTCCCCTCATCCAAATCATTGATGTAGAATGTGAATAGCTGAGGCTCAAGCACTGATCCTTGCAGTACTCCATTAGTTACAGCCTGCCAACCCGAAAATGACCCGTTTATTCCTACTGTCTGTTTTCTGTCCGTTAACCAATCCTCAGTCCATGCTCGTATATTACCCACAATCCCACGAGCCCTAATTTTGTTTAATAACCTCTTGTGTGGCACCTTATCGAATGCCTCCTGAAAATCCCAATACACCACATCCACTGGTTCCCCCTGATCTATCCTGCTATTAAGCACTAACATGGTTACACATTTACACAAGGAATCGACAAAAACACATTTACATTCAGTTATTTTTGTTCATTTTTACTCTATGTTTTTGCCCCCTTTTTTAATCACTGTGATAAAATGTCTTGAAAGTTTGATAGCATAATGATGTAAATGAATCACTGTTTAACTCAACAAATAGATGATATTAATTAAATTTGTCACACTTTGAATGCAAACTGCTGTCCAAACAACTAAGCATAAGATTCCACTGTAAAAGATACTGCACAATTGTCTCCTGCACCCAACTAAATGAATCTGAACAGTCTTTCCAAAGCTGAGTCTTCTACTGAAACTTCACAGTGTGATAATATGTCATTAATAATCTCTTGGGATAAATAACTGCATGAGTTTTTTTATTTGTACCTTCTCTGATTTGGAAAAGAAGCCACATTCACTCCTTTATATTTTTTTTATAAAAAGGAAGAAACTGAATTTCATAAAAATGTAAGACCTGCAGTGCTGTTTGTCGTAAGATGTTTTGATATTGATTTTATGGTCTGGTCCATACATAAAAACAATACAACTAAATAGGTCGAATTTAGTTCTCAAAAATAAACAGGCATGTCAGTAGATTTTAATCATTTTCAGATCCTTTCAAGTAATAGTTATTAATTTAACTTTTGCTGTTGCTTTCTGTTTGATCCATGACCCATCTTTGTTTAAATATTTTACTGCTTTATTTTGTCAGCAGGAGTTTGCTATAGAGTAACTACATGTAACACAAACGGAAGAGCTGATGTGATAGCGGCTAAGAATCATAATCCCCCTCAAACCTGGCTAGGGGTCAGAAACTAATGAATTGTGTGGGAAAACGCATTTGGAGGAATAACAGCTGCAAGAGATAAAAGTTCTAGCTGTTCAGCCACTTTAACCCTAATCCGCCTGATCGTTTACAGCTGTTGAAACTTAAAATGAGTTTTCCACACCTGTTCTTTGCTAATTTATTGGTGGATTTATTCAAATACTCCTCCACATTTCTATAACGTCGAGTAGATACACCTTCTGCACCCAATGGGTGGTCTCACAATATTATTCTAATTTTGTTTTACATTCTGTCTGAATTTCTGAAAATATATTTGGTGTGAAAATGTTTAGGTTGATTTTATATCACGCTGGATGTCACATTTAAACTTCTGGGGGGAAAAATTCGGTTGATTTGTGCCTCCCGTTAGTGCCCTCTTCGGGCGCTAACAGGGCGCAAAGCAACTAGCGCCTGGGCGCGGCGCTGCTAACACCTCCCGCGAGACTCAGCGGGAGGTTAGCAGCGGCGGTAACCGTTAGTGCCCCGTGGCGCTGCGCCACTGGCGATGACGTCATCGCCATGCGCAGTGACCCGCTCGCGCCCCGGCCGCGATCTTCAGTAGGGCCCCCTGACTTACTGCCGGAGGCTATGTCCGACGGGGTCAGGGGGGCCTACCTGCGGCCGGAGCGGCGCAAATTAAAGGGAAGGCGCGGGCAGCCATTTTTGTTGCTGGCCGCCTGCCAGCACCTGCCCGCTTTGCCATCCCTGGCCTTCTGTGCAGCCCCCCTCGCGGGGTGCCGGCTGCGCTCTGTGAGCCCGGCACTTCTCTTGAGTGCCGGGCTTTTTTGCCGGCACTCCGATCCCCGGTGGCCCAGCTGGGCCCCGTCACGCTGCGCAAGGCTCCTCCCCTTTAATAAGGGGAGGAAGGCCTGCAGTACCGTGGCGCGACGTGCTCTGCGGCACATAGCACGTGAAACTCACTCGCAGTGCCCCAAGAGGGAGGCGGGGTGCTTCCAGTAGCGCCCCGCCTCCCTCTTGGGGCGCTACCGGTAAATTTCGGGCGCGGGGGCGCTAACTTTTTTGGGGTGCTAAAAGTAGTTAGCGCCCCAAAGGGGGCGTGACCCAATTTTTCCCCCCTGATGTTAAACCATATAACACAAGTATACCAATATGTACAATTGTCCCAACAGACTCATTATGGTTAATTTTAACTTAACCTGCGTAGCGGGAAACTGACCAGTGCGGGTTCACCACTTGTTTTACACTTTGCGCTATTTTGCTTTCCATTGACTTTAAAATCACACAATGTGTAAAACGGGTCGCTAACACACATTGGTTAGTTTCCCGCCGGGTGGGTTAAGTTAAAATGACCCCTCTTGTATTGGTGCGTGCTGCTGGAAATGCTGGGCTGGATTTTGCTAATGGGGAGCTTTTGGAGGCAGGACTCCCACTTGTCGAGTTTTAGTCCCGCCTCCATCGACTTCTGGCCAACCCATGCTATTTTCCCTTGATTGACCTTGTTAAGCCCGCCCAGCGGGCTTAGCAGGCCAATTAAGGGGAAGCCGGTTACAGAGAATGTCAGTGTATGACGTTTCATCTGTCAAAAATTTTTGACAGATGAATTGTCAGCGTTTGACAGCTCTGTGAAGCTGTCAAACACTGACATTCTCTGTAGTTTGATGAGTTCTTGAATTCAAGACTCATCAAACCTCTTTGTTTAGCAGAAATTAGATGGTTGTTGCATTGGAGAATGCAGCAGCCATCTGTCATCTCTGCCGTGGAGGTGCGAGACTCTCCGCATCCCCAACTCTTGAAGCCTGCAGGAAGAAACAAAGGTGAGTAAACTTTTTCTAACACTTTCCACTTACCTCACATACTTACCTCTCCACACTTGCACCCATCACTTACCTTCACAGCGCACTTTTGCACCCCGCAGACCCCCGCAGACCCACTACTCGCCTCGGTGACCCTGGCGGGGTTCGCAGCCTTCGGGAAGCCTGCACTTATGTGGGTATAATGGTGATAATCCTCTTATCTGCCTGTTAACTGCCTGTTAACAGGCAGTTAAGTGGCTGTAATCCCCTTCCCGCCTCCAAGGAGATGGGATCCGATGCGGGACGGCTACCTGCCTCCTGGCAAGATGGCACAGAGGCGGGTTGGGGCGGGATGCGCACCCGCCCCCAGATTCTGCCATTTTCCTGGCAGTCCTGCCTCCATACCCACCTCCCCAGGGCTGGCAAGATCGCGCCCGCTGCATCAGCTAAATGCACAGAAGCACCAGCAGGTAAAACCATATACAATTCTGGAAAATAAACAAAAAGACTCCTGAATAGATAGATGTAACCAAGTTAGTTATTTTACAGCACTTTATATTTTTAGTTTGTTCCTGTAAAGGAGGGGGGCAAACATCAGTGATTGATAATGTAGGATACAAGGGCATCTTGTAGGTGGGGAAAATATGGTAAGCTCTCTGGAAGAGTGCTGAAATGAATAATGTGACTGACTTTTGTGTTGCTTGTGCAGGGAAAATACCACTCCATGTACTGCTTGCAGCTTTGCAACCGGCTACCAGTTGGTTTGTAGTCCGTCTCCTTCGTTGATAGAGCAGTAGAATATATCAGACTATCCAAAATGCTTTAGAATCAACAAATTAAGTGCTGATAATTGGGAGTTCAGCAGAATGTCACTCCTGACATTTCTAATTAGCCAGGATTACAGCTTGCAAAACCATTCATTTATCTGTGTTTACTTTTAAGAGTGATATACATCAAAGTGAGTTGTGCTTTAAAACAAAATAAGCGATTGTCTTTACAAATAAGTTAGAGTGATCTTTGTTGGTTCCATGATTCCTTTGCTGTGTAAAATTGAATATTAAAATGCACTAGATGCAGTAGTTCCACACTGGCCATGAATGGAGGGATTGAGGAATTCATCCTTACTTCTCCCTTAACGCACTAGTGCAAAATTGTATGAAAACTCATTGATTTTAAAAGGAAACTCTAGTACTTGTATCAAGATTTAACTTCTGATTGATTGCAACTCACTAATTCAAGGTGGCCATCTTGGGTATGCAGGTATTCTGTAGTTGAAGTACTAGCTGCCCAATACACCCGATCAATGCCAATGTAAAAGTTGCAGAACAGCAAAGGAGAGGATCATCCACAGCAAAACACAGCATTCCTTCCATTTTGACCCTTTAAACCAATATATTTTTAATGAATTATATTAAATATTTGGCACTTTATGTAGTATAAACTAGTGCTTATGTTGCAATTAAGTTATGGGTCCGGAATTTCCTTGGAACTACTCTTGCTCCACTGCAATAACTTTGCTGGAAGTGCGGCAGAAATACCACTCACGCGGTTTACATTGTTCTCATTGGCGGAAGGGTCGAGAACCAGAGGACACAGATTTAAGGTGATTGGCAAAAGAACCAAAGGCGACATGAGGAAAAACTTTTTTACGCAGCAAGTGGTTATGATCTGGAATGCACTGCCTGAAAGGGTGGTGGAAGCAGACTCAATCCTTGCTTTCAAAAGGGAATTGGATAAGTAACTGAAGGAAAAAAATTTACAGGGCTACGGGGAAAGGGCAGGGGAGTGGGACTAGCTGAAGTGCTCTTGCAGAGAGCCGACATGGGCCCGACGGGCCGAATGGCCTCCTTCTGTGCTGTAACCATTCCATGATTCTATGAGACTTTTTTTTACAATATCCAATTTATTTAATTTTAATCTTCAGTAATGAGTTTGACTTTAGGTTTCGTTACCTGGGTTGTGATCCAGAAGACAAGGTTCGCCAATCTGCTGTGGTTATGTTTTTCCTCACAAATTTCTTCTGCTGCATTCTGGTTTATCCTCTTTTTCTCTCTCTCTCTCCACCTCTTTCTCATTTATGACACTGCTCTGAAAATGTAACTTTCTGTGTAACATAAGTTGAAAACATAATTTATCTCAACTCAACGTCGTAAACTGAGAAAGTTTCTAAAAAAAAGAAAAAGAAAGGCTTGCATTTATGTCGCATGTTTCATGACCTCTGATGTCCCAAAGTACTTTACAGCCATTGAGTACTTTTTGAAGTGTAGTCACTGTTGTAATGTAGGAAATGCGTCAGCCAATTTGCACACAACAAGCACCCACAAACAGCAATGTGATAATGACAATATAATCTGTTTTAGTGATGTTGATTGAGCGATAAATATTGGCCAGGATATCAGGGATAACTCCCCTGCTCTTCAAAATATTCATGATGCGGAGATGCCGGTGTTGGACTGGGGTGGACAAAATTGAGAGGTCGCACAACACCAGGTTATAGTCCAACAGTTTTATTTGAAATCACAAGCTTTCGGAGCTATCGATTTGCTCCTTCCTCAGGTGAAGTAAATTAGATACAGAATCTCCAAAGCATATATAGATGGAAAACAAAGAATGTGTACTTTACAATTGCAGACCAATAAATTAAATCATCCTGACTATCTGCCGAGGTGTGATAAAGTTAATTAAGTCAGCCAGGAAGGTACCAAATATTGCCATGGGATCTTTTACGTCCACCTGAAAGAGCAGACCGGGCCTCGGTTTAATGTCTCATCCAAAATACGGCACCTCCGACAGTGCAGCACTCCCTCAGCACTGCACTGGAGTGTCAGCCTAGATTTTTGTGTTCAAGTCTCTGGACTGGGACTATGAACCCACAACCTCCTGACTCAGAGGCGAGAGTGCTACCAAATGAGCCATGGCTGACACGGTTGACATGGATTGAAAGGCTCTTGTTACAAGTGAAGCAATTTCATGGTTTCAGATACCTGAAGAGCACCTGTCGATTGAAGAGTGTTCTTTTTTTGGAGGGTGGAGAGGAAATTGAATAGTTCAGAACTATAGCGAATGTAGCTATAAAAAGCTAGAATAGTAGGATTTGTCATGAGCAGGAGGCATCTTTGCCAAGAAATATCTTTAAGCTATCTTCAGTGCTCCCCTTTGTAAATATATATATTTTTTTAATTATTGTTTTATTTGGGTTTCCTTGCCAAGATCCTTCTACTGCTGTTGGTTGGCTTGCGCACCTGGTCTCACCAGGCATACCTCCACCGACCCTATGCCAAGTCCCTCAGAGGGTTGGGAATGTGGGATGTAGGGAGTCCCTGCATTTGCATCACCTCTTCTGCTGATAGCTTTGTTTGGGAAAAGCAGAACCTCTGCCTCCAACAGACCATCACAAAACCTCCTGAGCAAGTCTGCGACCTTGTGTATCAAGCCCCGGCCTAATTTCCAGCCCTTCTGGTGCACTCCTTCCAAAGTCATGGCAACAGTACGCCAGACGGGCCATGGAATATTGGCCCCTAAGACTACTAAAAGACTGCATTGCTGCAAGTAGGTGCCCTAGGGAGTGAATTATCTTGAAATTCGTTACTGTTGCTGGCAATACAGCTGCCAGACTCTCTGATAGTAACTGCCCCAGGCAATACCAGTCTATGTGTGAGTCCTACCAGTGATAGTTGCTGCTTTTTATTGGCATCCCTTTGCAGGAGCTCATACAGGCCAACCTCAAAAACTGATGAGCAGCTTCAAAAAGCATTCAAAAAGCTGACATCTCAAAGAGCCCTGAATATAGGCCTCTGACCAAGGCTACTGCTTTATTGTGACTAAATTAGATTCTGTTTTATTACATGCTATTCCAGAATTTTCAACAGTATTTTGAGATCACATTTCACAAGTTGGTCCCTTTTTCTGTGAAAACTGAAATATAAGAGCCTTATCCCTGATGTGAAAACAAGCGGTTATGCAGCGAGTGCAGTGGGACATATCCAGAAATGTGTTAAGTTGTATATGGCACTGATGCAAGGCTTATTTCCTAGGAGAGTCTGGAAGCAATTCCACTCCTCCCCGCCCTGCCCCCAGGAACTTTTGATCTTTGACACTCTCGAACATTTCAGCCTTAGGAGCCAAAAGTAATTGATTCTGTACAGGTTACATATATTTTAAGTATCAAAATAAAGTATTTGTTATAATTCACAATTGTCTCTTGATTTTTGTAATAAAAGAAGGTAACACATAATGAGCGTAAGCAGTCCAGTTGCATTAGCACACGGGCTTCCATGAATTACAAGAGGACATGAGAGTCAGCAATGTAGAAGTTCTCCAGTCACTACCTTATCTGACGTGGACACTCATCAACAGCTTTCATTTTCGTTTACTTTTCCAGTGCATCCAAGTATTTTCATTTTGAGTATTCTTTGCAATTTTTTCATCCACTATGGTTTCATTTATTTTGGACAGAAGTTTTACTTTTTTTGATTACTATGCCAGGAATGGCTGGGTCACTTCCTATTTGTATTACTTTCTTCTCAAGTTGTTTTGTTTGGTGAGTGTGCAGAGGAATAGGATGCTGGATCTGTTCACCATGTTTAGTTTGCATTTCTCATTTTTAAAACATTTCCTGTCCTCAAGCTTACCACGGTTCAATTTACTGTCAGGCACGCTTCCAGGTATAGTAAACTATTCAATTATGGCAATCTCTTTAAAATTATTTTTCTGCAGTTACCAAGTACATTATGTACAGTACTCACAAATTCAAAAGGCAAAATGCTGACTGTCAACTTGAACTACAATAAATGCACCCATGCCAGTGTAATCCACATCTTGAGAACAAATGGTAGGGGGGTGGGGAAAGGGAGCTACACAGGAGGGGAAAGGGGGAGACTGCTATCTACGACACTGGGGATTGCCACTCACTGACTAGTATTTACTGTGACAAAATCTCTCGGTGCTGTTACCTTCATCAAGAATTGACATATATACCAACTGTCAGCCTTTTAAGGTAATAGTCAGCATTTCATCCCAAGCGTCAAGTTATCAGCATTTCACACAAGAAAAATTACCTTTGTTTACTGGGATTGGAGCTTGTCTGTATCAACCAATCAGATAATTTGGAAGGCAATACTGGAGCCTAGCAGAAACAATCAGATCCGTTGGATGGCAGGAGTAAAGGCAGAGAATTTTAAAATAAGCTGATGGATTCTAAGAGTCGCTGTTATAGGTGTATTTGTTTAGTCTTTGCCCCCAAATAAGTTATACTTGACCAATAAGTTACTAAAATGCTGATTTTTTTTCATTTTCCTAAGAAGGACTCTGTGGAATATGCTCAACTGTTATCTTATGTGAAGTATTTTCATCTTTTTTTGAGATGAGGAGGATGTTCCTTGTTGTGAATGAATTAATGGGCTTTATTTGAGCATTCCTGTCACTGCACTTGTGGAATCGGCAATGTCTAGAAATAAAATAAGGAGTGGATTGGAGTTGCAATATATTTTACTTAATTCGTGTTACACTCAGAATTACAGCAGGCTCCAAAATACCCCAAATTGCACCAAATCAAGTGTCAAAAATCAAAACTTTATGCACATGGGACCAGGCCTCCTTAGAAAATAAAATCTCATTCCTTCAGCACATTGCCTTTGGTAATTTCTAAATCCATCACTGCTGCAAACCCTGCTTTTATGTATTGCTTGCATAAATTGAGAGAAAACCAAGGAATCAGTTTTCAAAAAATGTTAAGGTTATTGCAGTTACCATAACACTGTGACAAAGCTACATATTTTCAGAAGATTGTAGTGTTATCTACATCTCTGGAATTGATTAGTAAGGACACACAAAATTCATGACTTTAATGCAAGATCACATCAGATCCATGTACACAAGGCCTGAAAAGATGAGAAGTTATAAGATGAGAAGTTCCACCTTTCTAATTGCAGACTATTTCAACACACACAGGACAAACGGGTGGGAAGTCAGCCAGCGGGATTTAAATGGAGCCCAGGAGTTATCCTTTAAAAATTGTCCCTAAAGAACTGAGCATCATTTTTTCTTTTAATATTTTATTCATTGAGTTTCAGGGAAAGATCTCACTTCCTCTTCTCCACCATCAACCCCCCCCCCCCCCCCACCCCTGCGCAACACACCTTGGAGCTTGGCTTTAGGTCTTTTTCCCAGGGTATTACCATGACACTTTCATTTCTCATAGAGATTGATCTTTGTTTCTCAGAGATTTCCATGATGTTTCGTTTAGGGAGTTGTGATAACAATCTCATTTATCACAGGCACTGGAGAAGGTGCAAAAAAGATTTACAAGGATGATACCAGAACTAAGAAGTTATACCTGTCAGGAAAGGCTGAACAGACTGGGGCTCTTTTCTTTAGAAAAGAGAAGGCTGAAGGGTGACCTGATAGAGGTTTTTAAAATCATGAAGTGATTTGATACGGAAGACATAGAGAAGATGTTTCCACTTATGGGGGAGTCCAAAACTAGGGGCCATAAATATAAGATAGTCACTAATAAATCCAATAGGGAATTCAGGAGAAACTTCTTTACCCAAAGAGTGGTTAGAATGTGGAACTCACTATCAGAAGATTAGTTGAGGCGAATAGCATAGATGCATTTAAGGGGAAGCTAGATAAAAAACATGAGGGAGAAAGGAATAGAAGGATATGCTGATAGGGTTAGATGAAGAGGGGTGGGAGGAGGCTCGTGTGGAGCATGAACGCCGCATAGACCACTTGGGCCAAAACGCCTGTTTCTGTGCTGTAAATACTATGTAATTCTGTTTGTGAAAAGTAATTGAATTCTGTGAAGGAGAACATACTTGAAGAGTATGGAATTATTAGCATATTTAGATTCTGTGGAAGTGTCTAGGGAAAAATCTTGTTCAATTAGCTCTAGGTGGTCTTTGGTTATTAAGACTGTGACTAACTTGCTTGACTAGAGCAGCAGTAACAAGACTACTAATTATACATGTAATAGATTGAATGATGCCAGAGAAATCTTCAGAAGTACAGAAGATGACAGCTACTCAACTACATTGCTGCAGGCAAGCCTGTACTGTTGTCCATAATTCTAAATCTTATCAGTCAGCAGGTAGATCAACCAGCATTTGTTTGCTTAGTTTAAACCTGTGTCCGATTTCTGATTCATGAAGTAAATAAACTTAGGCCGCACCTATAAACCTGCTATGAAGGTGTTTCCTATTATTTTTCGCTGGCAACTGCAACGATAGACATCTTGCCATTATCAGCATGTGTCTGGCAACTGAAAGAATTTGTGCTCTTTTATGTGATTGTGGCCCTGTTTAGACTTGTTCGCCTGGAATTTCCATAATAGTTCTCCTGATCGTCCACCATAATTTTGGTGGAAAATTGGTGAAAACCTCAGAGAAATGACCAAAACAGCTGTAGTGTGCCTCTGTTACCAAAAACGTGTGCCTGGAATTTCTGCAGTGCTGTTTCCAATCTCCACCTTAACTTCAGTGAAGCTCAGCAGAAACCCTGAGAAATGGCGTAAACCTCGATATCAAATCCACACACCCCCCACCCCACCACCATGACGGGCAGGAGAGGGTTAATAATTTAAAAAGTGGGGAACACGTCCCCAATCCGCCACGTTTTTACAGAGGCAGGTAACGTGCCATGTGAGTGTCCCGCCCTCGAGAGGCCGGACACTTCATTAACACATTTAAATCAGGCTCCCACAGTGCAATTGGGAGGCAGATTTAAATGTAACAACTGCCGCACGGGTTTCCCAGGGGACAGGAAATCCGGCAGTGAAATGGAGGCGGGAGCTGCCGGCTCCAGAAGGCAAGTGCTTTTTAGAGCACCGCTTGTGGGCCAGGAAGAGCAAGAGCACTTTCCCGGCCTCTCAAAGAAGCCTTCGGCCTCCGCTCTACTGATCATGGCCTTTCTCTCCCCTCTGCCGCGATCGGCAACCTTCCCCCACCAAGCACCAATCTATAGCTCACACCCTCTCTATTGCCGCTCTCTTTGTTTCAACCCCCACCATGCCCCGATCTGTAGCCCCCTCTCCCCCGATTGCTGGGGATCATCCCCAAGGATCCCCAGCTGCGGCCTCCTGCCACTGGTTTTCCCACCCGGCAGCCGGCCAGCCTGTCAATCTGGCTGGCTGCCGGGCAGGAAACAGAAGAAGAAAATGTTAATGATATTAACGGCAGGGCCTCCTTGTCCCTGGGCTTTCCAGGTTTTAGACGGGTTACCCCGCACCCTCCCCATAAATATCGAGACTGGTGTCTCTGGGTTTCCACTAATTTTCTGCCGAGGTTATGGCAAGAGATCGGGGAACCCTCCCCTCCCTGGAAATTCTATCCCTCTAATTAATATAATCGTTGGCTGAAACAATAATTTTGCAGTGAAACTGTCAGCATTCACTGTCATTACCCCTCTGAAACGGACCGTAACTTCAGGATTTAGCGTATGCGCAGATAAACGTAGGAATGCTGAAGTTGCGCTCAGGCATTCCTTGCTCCGCCACAGGCCACACTGTTGAATTCCCCACATCCGGCAATCAGTGTAATACTTGAACCGACAAAAACTTGAGCTTTTCCGCTCTAATATCTCTGTTAAACACCCCATAAAAAGTTAAGCCTTGTTGGAATAGGTGTAACTGGAGTTTTAGTGTCATAATGACTGCTGAACAACCGTTCTGGCTCTGAAAAATTAATTTTATATTTGTGGAATGACAAATTTCTCCATTATGATAAAAAGTACTAGATTTTTAAAATATAAAAAATATTTTTTTAAAAGTGGCTTATGATATTTCAGCTTCCACCTTAACCCCATGTGTATGTCCTAATTATTTCGCTCTCTGTAAAATTTTTAGATAATCTGTGCTTCACATTTCCTGGTTTACTGTCTGTGAGAATTCTTCAATGTGATTGGCAGCTTAGACAGCTTGATGACATCACTGCTAATGCACGCTGGGGATTCACAGCGCTACAATTATATTAAGGTTGAGAAAGCTAAAGTTCTCACCACAGAGATCACAAGGGCCCAGAAATTCCGTTCCCTACGGGTGTGTACGTGCTGTGTACTCACCTGTAGGGCCAACGGAAGTGCTGCTTTTACGCATGCACTGCGCATGTGCTGGAAACCGGAACCTCCATTCTCTGCAGAAAGGGCTTCACAGGTCAACGCCTGCGCCGGCTAGGCAGCGCATACGGCAGAAACTTCCGGTTTTTTCATGGTTGCTTGAGTCCAGGTAAGCCGGGAACAGCTGCACCTAGAAAAGCAGGCGCAAGGCCTGCTTTTACCAGGCTAATAGTTTAAGAAAGTAAAAAAAAAAAATTTCCACTGATTTATCATTTTAAAATACTTTAAAGAAAGGTAAGTGTATTTTTAGCCCCGTTAAAACTTTAATTATTTTTTTCAAAAATTAAATTTTTTGTTTAAAATAGTTAATTTATGTAATTTATAGTCATTTTAAAAATGTGATTTAAAAAAAAAATTATTTGAAGTTTTACTTATGTTTTGGGGCTGATCTCTATACATAGATTTGACAGGTCTTCCTGTCAAATCTATGAATGGAGATTCCCTGCTCTGATTGGCTCCCCATGGCCCACGTGATCCCAGGGACGCTGCGAACTACCTGCGCCCCTGGGATACGCGTGCCCTGCACACCGGCAGATTGAAGAGGCGCAGCAATGGAATTCTGCGCCTCCCGGGAGCCCTCCGGTCCAGGTGCAGATTTTTCCAAATCGCAGCCCTCCGCCCGCAGGAGGGCTGCGAACGGAATTTCTGGGCCAAGATCTTTGTGGGCAGCTTTCTTTGAGGCCAGCAGCGATCACCATCACTGACTACAAATTCTGGGCCATTGCCTCTATTTATAAAGCCCAGGATCCATATGCTTTATTAACTGCTTTGTTAGCCTGTCCTGCCACCTTCAAAGATTTGTCCACAAACACCCTCAGGTCTCCCTGTTCTTGTACCCACTTTAAAATTGTAGTATTTAGCTTGTATTGTCCCTCCTCATTCTTCCTACCAAAATGTATCACCTCATATGCCATGAATTTGTCCATTCCACCAGCCTGTCTCTGTCTTCTTGAAGCCTATTATTATCTTCGTCACTGTTTACTACACTTCCAAGTTTCGTGTTATCTGCAGATTTCAAAATTATGCCCTGTACCCCCAAGTGCAAGTCATTAATGTATACCAAATATAGCAGTGGCCCTAGTACTGAATCCTGGGGAACACCACTGTACACCACCCTCCAGTCCAAAAAAACCCCATTCAAATCTCTCTGTTTTCTATCCCTTAACCAATTTTATATTCTTGCTGCTACTGCCCTTTTTATCTCATGGGCTTCAATTTTGCTAACAAGCCTATTATGTGGTACTTTATCAAAAGCCTTTTGAAAGTCCATAGACACATCACCTGCACTGCCCTCATCCACCCTCTCTGTTACCTCATCAAAAAACTCAATCACGTTAGTCAAACACGATTTGCCCTCATCATATCCATGCTGGCTCTCCTTTATTAGTCCATGCTTGTCCAAGTGGCCGTTAATTTTCTCCCAGATTATTGTTTCTAAAACCTTCCCCACCACCGACGTTAAACTGATTGGCCTGTAATTACCAGGTTTATCCTTCTCCCCTTTTTTGAACAAGGGTGTTACATTTGCAATCCGCCAGTCCACTGACAGCACCCCTGTATCTAAGGAAGAATGGAAGATGGTGGCCAGCACCTCTGCAATTTCTACCCTTCCTTTCCTCAGCAACCTAGGATGCATCCCATCTGGACTGGGTGATTTAGCCACATTAAGTACTGCCAGCCTTTCTAACACCTCCTCTTTAACTATTTTTTATCTCATCCAGTATCCCAACAAACTCCTCGTTTACCATAGCTTTGACAAAGTCCTCATCGTTGGTAAACACAATATCAGTTTCAAATGACAGTCAATCCTAGAGGTTTTAAGTGATGTTTGAATCAGGGCCTGCCAGCCTTGGCTCTGAGATTCTGCCTGCTGTACTGGGTGGGCACCCATTTCTATTAAGTTAATGATCCTGTCCTCAGGATTTTGACATGGGAAGCCAAAGAGATGGGCAGAAGTTCTGTCATTCTACATTTCCAGAGATGCAGTGGTGCCTCTGGAATCTCTATGCTAGGTAACTAGCTGTCCTAATTTCGGCTGCTTGTGTCTTCTCTAAGGCCCACCAATGGTTTTCTAGCTTTAAAAAGGTAGCACAACATTCTGACCTGTTTACAAATCCAGTCTGAGTTTTTCCCCAGTGTGAGGAGGAAATGATGTCCACAGAATATTGCCCTGTAGAATGACCAGTGACAGGTCTCTAAAAAACCAAATATGACAAGTTTAGCAAATTTTAGCAAAAAATAGCTTTAAATATTGTCCTCTATAATATCAGATATTAATCATAAAATTGTCAAAAATGCATTGTGTATTAACAACAACAACTTGCATTTATTTAGCACCTTTAACGCAGTAAAACGTCCCAAAGGGCTTTGCAGGAGCGTTATCAAACAAAATTTGACATTAAGCCAGATATTAGGACAGGTGACGAAAAGCATGGTCAAAGAAGTCGTTTTAAAGGAGGAGAAAGAGGTAGAGATGCGGAGAGTTTTAGGGAGGGAATTCCAGAGCCTAGGGCCCAGGCAGCTGAAGGTATTTTTTTTTTATTCGTTTATGGGATGTGGGCGTCGTTGGCAAGGCCAGCATTTATTGCCCATCCCTAGTTGCCCTTGAGAAGGTGGTGGTGAGCCGCCTTCTTGAACCACTGCAGTCCGTGTGGTGAAGGTACTCACACAGTGCTGTTAGGGAAGGAGTTCCAGGATTTTGACCCAGCAACGATGAAGGATCGGCGATATACTTCTAAGTCAGGATGGTGTGTGACTTGGGGGGGACATTGGAGGTGGTGGTGTTCCCATGCTCCTGCTGCCCTTGTCCTTCTCGGTGGAAGAGGTCGCGGGTTTGGGAAGTGCTGCCGAAGGAGCCTTGGCGAGTTGCTGCAGTGTATCTTGTAGATGGTACACACTGCAGCCACAGTACGCTGGTGGTGGAGGGAGTGAATGTTTAAGGTGGTGGGTGGGGTGCCAATCAAGCGGGCTGCTTTGTCCTGGATGGTGTCAAGCTTCTTGAGTGTTGTTGGAGCTGCACTCATCCAGGCAAGTGGAGAGTATTCCATCACACTCCTTACTTGTGCCTTGTAGATGGTGGAAAGACTGGGGAGTCAGGTGGTGAGACACTCGTGGCAGAATACCTAGCCTCTGACCTCTTCTTGTTGCCACAGTATTTATGTGGCTGGTCCAGTTAAGTTTCTGGTCAATGGTGACCCCCAGGATGTTGATGGTGGGGGATTTTGCGATGGTAATGCCGTTGAATGGCAAGGGGCGGTGGTTAGACTCTCGCTTGTTGGAGATCGTCATGGCCACCAATTGTGGAGGGAAGAAAATTGGGGATGCTTAAGAGGCCAGAATTGGAGGAGCACAGAGATCTCGGAGGCTTGTAGGACTGGAGGAGGTTACAGAGATAGGGAGAGGCAAGGACATGGCCATGGAGGGATTTGAAAACAAGGATGAGAATTTTAAAATAGAGGTGTTGCCAGACAGGGAGCCAATGTAACATAACTTCCTTCTTGTTTTTAGCTTGATACTTAGAAAAAGAATCTTCCACTTATTTCTTTACTGAAGTAACGGAAGTAGCGGCATGAACTGTCTCACTGCAGTTAAAAAGAACCTGCACTCATATAGAGTCTTATCACATCCTCAGGATGGCCCAAAGTGCTTCAAATCCAGTAAATTACTTTTGAAGTGTCGTCACTGTTGTAATGTAGGCAAATGTGGCAGCAAGTTTGCACACAGCAAGACTCCACAAAAGGATTAAATGAATGATCAGTTAATCTGGTTTTAAGTCGTGTTGGCTGAGAGAGAAATATTGGTCAGGACACTGGGAGAACACATTGGTCTTTTTTTTAAATAGCGCCATGTAATCTTTTAGGTTCACCTGAACAAGACAGACAACCCTCAGATAAATGTTTCATTGAAAGACAGCACTCTCAATGCTCAGCCCTGGAGTGGGATTTGAACCACAATCTACTGTTCTGAACAGTTGTCAACAATGACTCTATGAACTATTTCAATGAACAAGATAAACTATTTTAATCACACACTAGGGTGTTCTTAGCATGTTTATTTTATTCCACTTAGTTGATTTTAGACCCGTTCTAAGCAGAATGTGACTGAAACACTAATTGTGATCCATTCTACCAGTAGAGGGAAGCGCAGTGACATTCTGCATTGTTCACTTCACACACTCACTTTGATTTCTTAAGCAAAACTCTTCTTAATTTAATTTACTTTAACATATTTAACTAATGATCCTCCTGTCTGACAGCAGTCCAAATAGTTAATTTTTCTGGCTTCTGAATTTGGCAACACTTAGCTGTTGTCAAATTTTGTTACGTTTTCAGATATCTTTAGGGTTCTGACTGCAGATTTTCCAGATTAACATTGGGGCTACTTAAACTGGTTACCTGAACTAACAACTTAATTTGCTAACATTCTCCATGAACAGTATTTTAATTATATAAATCCCTTAACCTGAAAACTTATGTTATTTTTTCTGAAACTTTAAATCTAAGTCTAAATGCTTGAGAGAACCTTTCATCTCAGTTACACTGCACTGCCCTTCTCTCAAGTGGTACCAAAAAGGTTTCCTTGTGCTGCGGGTCTCTGTTGTACGTTATATGATAATTAATTTCAATTTATCTACAAATAAAATTAATACTTTTCCAAGCGTACAAAAGGTATGGTTTTCCCTCCTGCTCCAGATTTAACTCTGCATCAACACTTCTTTTAAAGAGTATGCAAACTTTAAAAAATACTGAAAATTGTGACTGGCCTGTTACAGAATATGTTCTGAATGACTTTGTATTATGATGATGTTATCTGTTATAGACTGAGTTCCACAAGGGTCTGTACTGTGGTCTATTCATAATAAATTAGAAGGAGGTTACTTTAAGTCATATTATAAACTTTGACAGTGTTAAGCCATGTTGTCAGGTGACCAGTGTACAGGACAGTGAAGGCATTCAGAGAGATCTGGTCAAATTAAGTTATGGAATTTAATACGAAAAAATATAGTCAGATAGAAATTGGTTATGGTGAACAGCGTGCACCCCAACCAGGAAGCCTGAGGTCAGCTCAAAATTGGTCCTTGGGCCTCATTATCATTATTTTGCCGAGCTGCTGTTATGTCTCCACATGCAACTCCCCCCTTTTCTAAAGATGAATGCAAGTCATGGGGGACGGGATGGAGTGCAATCAGGAGTGCTGTGGGGTCGGGGAGCATGCCTGCTCCTCCTAGCTCCACAGCAACAATTTCTGAATTACAAAAATAATCAAACTTGCCTTTTGTTGGTGGCTGCAGTGGCCACTGAAGAAACCCGAGCGGAGCAGTCCCGACTTCTGCTCCGCTCATCACCAACCAATTTCTGCTAGCGGAGCTAAAATAGGCATTAGCCCCTCATTTACACTTGTAGGGACCTAATGCCCGTTTTAGGCAGCTGCCAGAGACGCCTGCAAAAATGTGCCCGACAAATTTAGCAGTGGCTCAAACCCATGCGCAGATTGGGTGCCGGCCGTCCCACTGCTAAATACGGGTGCAATATCATTGAATTTAACCTCGAATGTTCTCTTAAATTCTTCTAAGAATTAAAGGAGGCAAAATTCAGTTACGCCCCAGCCGCTAAATTGGGCTTACTGCCCCGGCGAGGAAGCAGAGCGCTATCTCGGGTGCTCCACTTCCTCTCTGGGCGCAAAGCGTAGTAGCATGGTACCAGGGCGGCGTGGTGCCGTGGCTGCAGCCCAGCACTGAAACGCAGTGCCGGAGGGCGGGATGGCGATCACGGACCATGCCAAGGGCCACCAAGAGGGGCCGACCTGGAGGTCAGCCAAAATAAAAAATGGCTGACCTCCTGCAGGGCGCAGCTGGACCGCCCCTTTAATTAGCGCCCCGCCAACAGTGTGCGGCCCGGATCGCAACCCACAAGGCTGTCACTGATATTGCCCGCGGCAGCTTCTTGGGGCACAGCTGAATTTCGGCCGCAGCACGCTAAGGACCGTGGCGCTAAGGGGTCGCGTCGCTCGTCGATGACGTCATCGCCGGCGGCGCATCAGTCCGGCACGCTGCCAGTGGGGGCACGCCGCTATCGGCTAGCGCCTCAGCAGCGCCCCGCCGAATTTCTTGGCAGGCGCTATTAGCGACCCCACCCGGGTGATAAACCCTTTGCACCCCATTAGCGCCCCCTGGAGGCGCTAACGGCAGGCGCAAAGGAGGTGAATTTCACCCCCACAATCGCTGAAGTAAAATGTAGCTTCCACTGATGACCATGAAGTATCTTCAGAAGTGAATTTTATATCAGTGATATAAATCTGATGCAGAATGGTTTCTCTGTATAGTTATCATTAAAAAGTTGTGTTATTGACAAGGCAAGTTAGCTCAATGAAATTACATGAATAAGTAGTCACCGAATCTTCACTTGTTTCCTATTGTTGCATTTTTATTTTATTTCATCTTAAACATATCCATCATTAAATTCTCTTTGAATTACAGAGGACCTGGACGATTTGAGGATGGAGGGCATCACTGACCATGTGCCTTCTGGTAGCAAGTTTAGCCAAGGTCGAAGTCTGTACTCTGCAGAACCTCAAGCCAAAGTTACGCTCAACATCTGCTCGAGGTGTGCCAGGTATAGTAGGCACCAATACAGTACCATCACTGCCAAAATTTTAATCAGTTGTAAAGCCACTCTCTCTGCGTTCCAAATATGAAAGTCATTATGCTTTCCGTACTTTGAGCAGCACAAATTAAGCTGCATCTGAATTTTCAGGTTATATTTTTAAACAAGAAATCTTCAGCTCCACACAGTTAGTTTGCTGCTATAAAGTGCCTAGCCCTCTAGTTGCTGCCACTATTGAGTGTCAGCTGTGGCTCAGTTGCAGTGCTGAGGGAGTGCTGCACTGTCGGAGGTGCCGTCTTTCGGATGAGACGTTAAACCGAGGCCCCGTCTGCTCTCTCAGGTGGATGTAAAAGATCCCATGGCACTATTTTGAAGAAGAGCAGGGGGAGTTATCCCTGGTGTCCTGGCCAATATTTATCCCTCAACCAACATAACAAAAACAGATTATCTGGTCATTATCACATTGCTGTTTGTGGGAGCTTGCTGAGCGCAAATTGGCTGCCGCGTTTCCCACATTACAACAGTGACTCCACTTCAAAAGTACTTCATTGGCTGTAAAGCTCTTTGAAACATCTGGTGGTCGTGAAAGGCGCTAAATAAATGCAAGTCTTTCTTTTCACAAAGCCCAACTGCTGAGCACCCTGTTAAGGTATTATTTTTACAGTGTAGGACCTTCAGGTATCCTAGCAGTAGTAATTTCTAATATCACAGTGAAAAAAAGGCACATAAGCTTTTAAGCCTAAACAGTTCCAAACACTGAAGTATGTTTAACCTTTAGATCTTGGCCTTATGAAATCCCCATTTTGGTTTAACTTAATTTCCAAATTCAGTTAGTAGTTCATCCTAGCCCTCCATTTCAATTTGATCCCTTTAGTTATTGAGTATCATCAGCAATCCAGCTCCTAAGTCTTATCTAGAGCTAGTTCTCCCCAAAATTGTCTAAGAGCATCATCAGGCGCCTCCTGAGCCACCACAGATGGCTGGTCATTTCCGTGCACACTTACCCATATTTACACTGCCAGTTTAAGACTACCATGACATCATTGATGTAATCTTATGAAAAGAAGCCACTGAGTTTTATTCCATTCTAAGAAACAGCAGTGAAACTGTGTCTTTGTGAAGCAGGCACAGGCAGGCATGAATAACTCAAGATTAATCCTGGGAAGAGAAGCCATTGCAGGTGATTCTCTGGCTATGATTATATAGATAAGAATGGAACCAGGTGAGTGTAGTCCCACCCAGCTGGACGACGGTGGAGAGGCGTTGAAGGAGGATGGTGTGGTCAATCGTGTCAAAGGCTGCAGACAGGTCAAGAAGGACAAGGAGGGATAGTTTACCTCAAATCTCCTCTTAGCCTTCTCTTCTGTAAGGAGAACAACCTCAGCTTCTCCAGTCTATCCACGTAACTGCAATCCCTCATCCCTGGAAACATTGTAGTAAATCTCTTCTGTACCCTCACCAAAGCCTTCACATCCTTCCTAAGATGTGGTGCCCAGAATTGGACACAATACTCCAGCTGAGGCTGAACTAGTGTTTTATATAGGTTTAGCACAACTTCCTGGCTTTTGTACTCTATGCCTCTATTTATAAAATTGAGAGGTCGCACAACACCAGGTTATAGTCCAACAGTTTTATTTGAAATCACAAGCTTTCGGAGCTATCGATCGCCCCTTCCTCAGGTGAAGTAGTAAAGAAATACAGACTCGACAAAGCATATATAGATAGAGAACAATGCATGTGTACCTTGCAATTGCAGACAACTAAATTAAATCATCCTGACTATCTGCCGAGGTGTGATAAAGTTAATCAGGTCAGCCAGGAAGGTACCACATCAAAGACATAGCAAGATACAACTGAGACAATGAGGTTGAGTCACAGGGGGTCTAATGTGTCAAAAGCTGCCGTCTGTATGTAAAACGATAAGCTGTAAAAAAAAATTACTTTTTTACTGGGAAAATTTTTACTTTTTTACTGGGAATCACATCTGTGAACAAGCCAACGACGACTTATAAAGCCCAGGATCCCATCTGCTTTATTAACTGCTTTGTTAACCTGTCCTGCCACCTTCAAAGATTTGTCCACAAACACCCTCAAGTCCCTTTCTTCTTGCACCCCCTTTAAAATTGTACCATTTAGTGTGTATGGTCTCTCCTCATTCTTCCTACCAAAATGTATCACCTCACACTTCTCTGCGTTGAATTTCATCCACTATGTGTCCGTCCATTCCACCAGCCTGTCTCTGTCTTCTTGAAGTCTATTATTATCTTCATCACTGTTTACTACACTTCCAAGTTTCGTGTCATCTGCAAATTTCAAAATTGTGCCCCATACCCCCAAGTCCAAGTCATTAATGTATACCAAATATAGCAGTGGCCCGAGTACTGAACCTTGGAGAACACCAATGTACACCTCCCTCCAGTCCGAAAAACAGCCTTTCACCACAACTCTCTGTTTTCTATCCCTTAACCAATTTTGTATCCATGCTACTACTGCCCCTTTTATCCCATTGGCTTCAATTTTGCTAACAAGCCTAATATGTGGTACTTTATCAAACGTCTTTTGAAAGTCCATATACACAACATCAACTGCACTGCCCTCATCCACCCTCTCTGTTACCTCATCAAAAAACTCAATCTTAAGTTAGTCAAACATTATTTTCCCTTAAAAAATCCAGGCTGGCTCTCCTTTATTAGTCCATGCTTGTCCAAGTGGCTGTTAATTTTCTCCCGGATTATTGTTTCTAAAAGCTTCCTCACCATCAGTGTTAAACTAATTGGCCTATAATTGCCAGGTTTATCCTGCTCCCCTTTTTTGAATAAGGGTGCATTTGTAATCCTCGAGTCCTCTGTAGATACCCCTGTATCTAAGGAGGATTGGAAGATTGTGGCCAGCACGTCCGCAATTTCTACCCTTACTTCCCTCAGCAACCTAGGCTGCATCCCATGTGATTTATTCCGTTTAAGTACTGCCAGCCTTTCTAGTCCTCTATCTTTTTTTTTCTCATCCAGTATCCCTCCTCATTTACCATAAGTTTGACAAAGTCCTCTTCCTTGGTAAACACTGATGCAAAGTACTCATTTCGTACATCTGTCATGCCTTCTGCCTCCACCAATAGATCTCCATTTTGGTCCCTCTGACAACCCTTTTATTGTTAATATGCCTATAGAAGACCTTTGGATTCCCTTTTATATTAGCCACCAATCTATTCTTGTACTGTCTCTTTGCCCCTCTTATTTCCTTTTTCACTTCTCCCCTGTACTTTTTATATTCAGCCTGATTCTCAAGCTAACATCTGTCATAGGCCTCCTTTTTCTGCTTCATCCTTCTCTCTAACTCTTTCGTCATCCAGGGAGCACTGGCTTTGGTTTCCCTCCCTTTCCCCCTTGTGGGAATGTACTTAAACTATACCCAAACCATCTCCTCTTTAAAGGCCGCCCATTGCTCCATTAAATGTTTGCCAGCCAGTCTTTGACTCAAATCTATCCCTCCTCAATTCGCTGAAATTAACCCTCTCCCAGTTCAACTATTTTTATTCTAGATTGCTCCTTGTCCTTCTCCATAACTAATCTAAACCTATGATACTATGATCACTCTTCCCGAGATGCTCCCCGCTGTGACAATCTCCACTTGACCCACTTCATTCCCCAGGACTAGATCCAGCAATGTTTCCTTCCTCGTTGAGCAGGAAACATACTGATTAAGAAAATTCTCTGGAACACACTCCAGAAATTCCTACCCTTCTCTGCCCTTAACACAATCATTGTCCCATTCAATATTGGGGTAGTTAAAGTCTCCCATTATCACTACTCGATAGTTCTTGTACCTCTCAGTAATTTCTTTGTAAATCTGCACCTCAGTCTCCTTCTCACTATTTGGTGGCCTATAAAATACACCAAGTAGCGCAACAACTCCTTTAATGTTTCTTAACTCCAACCAAATAGATTCGGTCTTTGATCCCTCGAGGACATTCTCTCTTTCTGGCACATTACAACAACAACAACTTGCATTTATATAGGACTTTTAAAGTAGTAAAACGTCTGAAGGCGCTTGACGGGAGCGTTATAAAACAAAATTTGAAACCGAGCCATATAAGGAGATATTAGGACAGGAAGCTTGGTCAAAGGTTTTAAGGAGCTCCTTAAAGGAGGAAAGAGAGGTAGAGAGGCGGAGAGGTTTAGGGAGAGAGTTCCAGAGCTTAGAGCCTAGGCAACAGAGGGCATAACCGCCAATGGCGGAGCTATTAACAGAATTGGCAGAGCGCAGAGATCTCAGGGTGGGGGTTGGGGGGGGGTTTGCAGGGCTGGGGGAGATTACAGAGATAGTGAGGGGTGAGGCCATGGAGGGATTTGAGAACAAGGATGAGAATTTTAAAATCGAGGTGTTGCTTAACTGGGAACCAATGTAGGTCAGCGAGCACAGGGGAGTTGGGTGAACGGGACTTGGTACAAGTTAGGACAATTACTGGAACAGGTAACCTGCTAAAACTAGAACAGGGCA